>VKOC01000005.1:17302427-17439476 GCA_009364415.1 Spea multiplicata
CAGGTGTGTGTAAGGGCAGTGTAAATGTGTGTGTAAAGGCAGTGTATGTGTGTATATGTGTGTTTATGGCAGCGTGTAAGTGTCCTGGGAGGGAGGCTAACATTAGCCTTTTTACATCCAGTGATGCTCAGCCAGCATTATGGTGGACACCTGGCTGGCTGAGAATCATGGAAATTTTTGTTCACAGCTAGCATCTGCAGCTTTACTGTTGCTGCACTTCCCATGACGCTCAGCCATCATGAAAGTAGTATGTCTGAATTCAATTCAATGTGTTGGTTATTTTTAATATGCATGACTGCTGGCAAAAACAAAGCGTGTTTTAAGTGGCGATGCAAGTAAGTCAACAACTAGTATACAACTTTACAGTAGAAGGGTTTTGGCAAATTTTAGGTAGATTGAAACATGTTGAACATGGTTGACATTCCACTGACTTCTAGCTGGAATGGTTTAATGCTCTCATGTTCCAAAACTAAGAGAATGATTAGAAGTGGCACATTTTTAAAAATAATCAAAAGCCGGGGACAGCTCCCTGCATCTGTATCGGAGCACCGGGAAAAGGCGTCATATGTTGACGCTCAAATTCAGGCGTTCTGGGACGCAACAAACCCTGATAGAGAGGGCATTGTTGACGACCACACTTATCTCTATCGGTCAGTCCCTTGCACTTAATGTGCACCGAGGACTGATCAGTGGAGTAAGGCAGTGGTTCATTGGCCAGCGTCATGAGCCACCCTGGGGCATTTGGCACAGTCTGTCCATGCCGGCAGGGCTCAAGAGCACAAAGCTCATGTAGAGATTTTGGTTAGATGTCACCTGGAGCTCGAATGAAATGGGAAAAGGCTTGTCTTTCAGCAGTAAACACAAGGACAGAATCCATAGTCTTAAGACTCATTTACACCTTCATACTAATAACCAGTGTTAGGGATCCAGAACTAGATTGTAAACTTGTGACCGCAGGGCCCTCTTCTCCTTTTGTACCAGTTTGTTATTGTTCCTGATTTTCATTTTCAGCTGTTGGAGCTATATAAATAAATGTTATGTGATTATCATTCTACTTACAGATTGCCCCTGCCCAGGTTTATCTTAGCAACTGCATCTTCAGGCATTCTGTAATGTAAGCATGCTCACAGGCAGATAATATTGTGCAATATAGGCCAGGACATCATCAACAGCAGCTGCCAGTAGCAAGTACAATGAAGTGGAATGTGGTTACTAGGGGGCCACTAAGGGAACAGAAAATATTAAAGATGGAGAATATTTACAACCAAACATAACCTTTGTTTAATCTAGATGCTGTTATTTACCTGTTTGCCACCATGTGTCAACAAGGGTACACCTCTTCTCTCCCACGACATTGTAGAACCACTCCCAGGCTTCATGATTGATTGGTTCTCCCACTAAAGTAAAAGTAAAAGCTAAAGGTCATTAAAGTACATTACATGATTTTAAACAAAAGTCATCCGCGAGCTTCAAGGGAGGCGATTGTGTGTTAAAATGCTCAAGGGCAACATTTTCCAAAACACGTGACAATGTCACAAGGCTGCTCAGGTTATGTTATTTACACTTCATCGCCCTCCTGGTATTATGCAAATGTACACAAAACAGGAATGTTATATATGATTGGGTGCACATAATATAAAGACTACACACGGCTAAACTTTGTTAACTAACTATTTATCTCATTTATCTTAATACTCTCTTTTCCAAAGATATAAGCAAAATAATAGTTTTGTAATGGCAGCCTAAGTAAAGATTCTTCTGGGCAAATTGTCAATTTTCTCTCACTATGTGTTGACCTACATAAAGTGATAAGGGATAACTCACAAAGTCATTGTGACTGTTATCTTAAACCCAGGGGTTATGTTTACGATCCTCTTCTTCCTCAGTACCAACAAGTCCTAATATATTTTCTTACAAACTACCTTAATAAAAACTCTTCATTGATGGGGTTGCAGTGGTTACTGGAAATTCCCTTTAATTATTTTAATATATATTAAAACAATTTGTGAGATTTATGCTAATGCATATGTAGGATTACAGCCTCCTTTAAATTGCTCAAGCTCCTAACACACACATGTATGTGATCATATACTGTATATAAGCGATTATAATTGTGATCTTTCTTATCTTGTGACCAAAGTAGCTACAACAAGTAAGAGGCTGAAAGATACCCCAGCAATCCCGCTGCTATACTTTGAGTGATAAATCAGAAAGAGGAAAATTATTAAATTGTTAGGCTAAAAATCGAAACTATTCCTAAACATGTTCTTAATAATACATATAAAAATATTGGAAATATCTACAGTGTCACTGTATGTAACCATGTACAATCATAAAATGGTTTATGTTTAACTTACCACTAGTTAATATTTTACTACATACCATTCAGATGAAATGCACTTCTATTCTAAAATGTTCTTAGTACAATTTCATAGAGCAGCTTAAAACGCATGATTTTCTGCATCAAGTATCGCTAATGCAGTGAGTGCTTCCTGTATACACACACCTGATCCTAACGTTTTCAAAGATGACCTATCATATTTCTTCACCCAATCGTCTCCATATTTCAGCAACAGACGTATAGCAGTTGGTGCTCCATAAAACTGACTAATCTTCAACCTCTCCACCGTCTCCCAATATCGACCTGCACAAAGACCAATGACATACTTTCAGTCACGGCAATACACGACAAGGTACGGCCTTGGTAAACTCAAGAACACTTTTTGCATGACATTCCTTGCAAGTCCTCAGCCCCAGAGTGAAAACATTGCAGTACAATAAATGGTCATGGGTACATCATAAATCATGTGGAAGAATGATCTAATGCATAAAAAAAAACAAAGTAATAGCTTAACCCGTTGAGTGAACAGTAGGGTTAGCAATTGTTCGGTAATTCACAAATCTGTGGTATGATTTTCATTTTAATCTGGTCATTAGTGAAAATAATAGTAATTATGTGATTCACTTGATTGGAGTTATAAGTTTTTGTTGTGTAGTATCTGTACAGAGATGACCGTGCAGGATCTTAATGCTTATATATTTTTATGGACATGGATTGTCATGTGTCGAAAGATACGTTTTGGCAGAGCTACACTGAATTCTAGAAGAGACAGTCGAATGCTATTCAGTGACATTTTTTAGTAGAATATAACCTCAGGTTTTCATTCAGGTTTAGAGCCATACAAGAAGAAGACAGTATTCACCCAACAGATGTCATTAAAAGCCAAGATGAATCATTATAATCACTGAGATGTTTTCCTGCAGTTTGACTGTGATAATGACAAGATATTACTAGTTTTGAATTAAGAAAGGTTTCAGAAAAAACAACATGGCTTTTCAAAGCACCCAAAGCTAATGGTTGGGTTCTCACTACATACCAAACTAAACCAAACCAAAAGGCTCATGATCTGAACAATTGTACAGAACTTACATGTTTTTCAGATGTCAATAATATATAACCTATGGGTCAGGAACAGCTCAGTGATTCTAGGATCGTGATGAATTTAAGGAATATAAGGAATTATAGTTGGTATTATTTTTCTACATTGTACAAGTGAACAAGAATAATTTTTGAGGCCTTTAATGATGAGGTGACATTTGTTATTTGAGATATTTCATATACTGTATATCTTTGTAAATATAGATTGTCTTAAATGAACCGACCTGGGTCCGGATATATTGGAGTGCTCTCAAACAGCACTGTGGTAGCTCCATTGCAGAGAGGACCATAGACAACATAGCTGTGTCCTGTAATCCATCCAATATCAGCGACGCAACCAAACACATCTCCTTGTTTATAATCAAACACATACTGAAAGGGAAATTGAGGAGAAAACGATGAGGGATGTACAACTATACATAATATAAATATTTTGAGAAGCAATTATGTTGCAAAGTGCTAAAGGTAGAGCAATCAGTAGGAAAGTCTCACGGTTGCTATGGCGATTTCACCACTTTTAACACTACAACTGCACATTTAAAAATAAGCTCTCATATAAATATGCATTTTTATGAATGTTAGATGAATTTGAATACGGCATAACTTGACATTTCCTTTGACCATATTTCCAGTTCTTGTTACTCCAGGACATTATTAAACTTGTCTTGAAAACATTACTTTACTGTGATTCAAATCAATAGAAAAATTATAGAACTGTTATCTACTTTATTAAGTATGACATTTATTATTTCATACACCATTACCAACAATATATATATATATGTATCACAGGCTCTAAGTGCTAGCAGACCTGTTTTTATTCTGAAGCTGTAAACTGGAGGCCACAGAGTGTTTCCATAAATATTTACTTATGGGTCTTATGGATCTTAAATATACTGCATATATGTTCTGAAAATACAATAAAAATAAATTAGACAAAAATGCCCAGTATAACTAAATGTTCCAGATAATTGATGTCCATACATATGGCACCTAACATCAGTTACGCAGCTCCTTTTAGGTATCATGGAAAAATAAACAGCCATAACTGTATTTATTTGCTAGAAAACACCTCTATCAAGATCCATAAGTAAACCTTTACAGAAACACCTTGTGGCTTCCAGTTTACAGCTTCAGAATAAAATCAGGTCTACTATCACTTAGAGCCTGTGATATATATATTGTCAGATATATACGTATATAGAATGTTTAATAACAAAAACTGGATATTCAATGGTTCAGCAGATTCATATAATGTTTAGTAAATACAATTGGGAGTTTAAAGCTCTCTTTTTTTTGTAAGATATTTTCTCAAAACCGTTAACAGGAGGAAGAACGGGAAGTATCATTGCATTGGTTAAACTGTACATATCATTCAGTGCCCTTTCCCACCAAGCGCAGGGAGATACCTGATTATTAATCATCTGATATCCTGCAGGTTATATGTTAATGTTTCAAGTATGCTTTCTCCTAGCTGGAGTGGGATTAAGAGTACCTTATTTTTAACAGCCCAGTAATCCCTAGGTTTTAGATATTGATAAGTTTTGTAAAGCTTATGTTAGCTACACAAACTTTCAGCAAATATATGTAATTTTAAGGTGATAACAGGAAATGGCATCTCAAAAAAAGATATGCGATGATGAAATTTTTTGTTTTACATAAAGTAGATTGATTCTTTCCTCAGGAAGTATCTGTTTACAAGCGGTATGACAAAGCCATCGGAAACTGTGCACAAGTGCTTGGTGGGACTATAGAATTATTATATATATAGAATATATATATATATATATATATATACATATATATATCTATATATATATATTACACAGGATGCTATAACATGGTTTAGGCTTGCGAATGATAACTCTGAATACAATGACAATGTTAATTCCCCTGTTTAACATAAAACAACCTAATAGACCTGTTATTGTCAATTCTGTATATTGTCACTTTCAATGTTAATGTTAATTTCCATTGTCCCTTTAATGTAGTGGAGCCACAGAATCTGTAGGTACTCTATAAATAAATGGATTGGTGTTTTAAATTCTCTTCTGTATTGCCTTTAGGACTGATTTTAAAACATTCCTGTCGTACACCACGGAACGATGGATATTGCAGCAACCACCGGTTCCTCTTAAAATACAAAAAACATATCTATCAGTTCATAAAGGTGCATACCTTGTGTGTCAGAGCAGCATAGAGTAGGTATCCAGCCTGGGTATGTACAATGCCCTTTGGTTTGCCAGTGCTACCCGAGGTGTATAGCATGAAAAGCATGTCTTCACTGTTCATGGTTTCAGGAACACAAACTGTATCAGCTTTGGACATCTCCTGCCATAACACAGGAAAGAAAAAGAAGGATAGGGTAAATTGTCGTTTGACCTTTTTTGGTAAAATTGTCTTTATTGTTTTATCCACATAGTCACCCAGCTGACATAGTAAATTCCAGATCAGATAACAAAGAGATGACAGTGTATAACTACGTATATGCTACATACATAACAAGCTTAACATTTACCACGATGAAAATACATACAAGGGGTATACTTAATACCAGTCTTGTCCTCCCCTCCAATGAGACCCCCCTATGCACATGTGCAGAAAGCTCTTCAAATTGATTTAAATGGAAGCGCTTTCTTGCCACTGATCAGTATCAAGGATTGTTGGACCACAGAGTCAGGAGGAAAGCTGCAGTTTCTACCTAAAGTAAGTGCGTCTTTGTTTTTCAAGAATTAATATTAAAGTCATCACAAATTACTTTAATATGCATTCTTCTTTAGTGTGGCAGTCAGAAAAAGTAATTTTGGCAGTATCTCAATGGTCATGTAGTAATTGTGTCCAGATTCACACAGAGGGGCCATTGGAAAATATATATTGCATTTATTATATACATACATCTAATAGAGCAGGACTTAACAGTCAATTTTAGCATTTATGGGCAGTTAAAAATAAACAATTAAAAATAATGCTAATAGTAACAATAATTAAGAATTTTGACAGGTGCTTTGAAATTCAGAGTGGAAATAAATGCATTTATTTCTGAGCGTAGGTTGTGTTAGAACAGATACATCCACACATTTCTCTAGATTCAATTGTGTCATCCATACTTCATGAATACACTCAAGCAACTATAGGCTAGAGCATTAGTAGACATTTAGTTGACTCACTTCTTCAAGAGGAATGTCAAGATTACCCATGTGGACTTTGTTGTCAGTCCTCTGAGCTACAAAGACATGTTTGACAGAAGGGCAGGTCTTGACGGCTTCATCAACAGTTTTCTTCAGTTCTACTACACGTCCACCCCGAACTCCTTGATTGAACGTAATGACGGCTTTGCAGTTGGCTATTGAGACAAGCGATTTGATACAAGTCATTTCATGACAAGTTGAAACAATTAACTTTAAAGTGGACCTGTCCACATCTTATATTGCTATTTTTCTTTTTTCAGTTAGTGAAAATGTTACAGAAATATTTTGTTAAAAAGTTTTAATCACGCAGAGCTGACTTCTGAGTGGTGAGAAAAAATGGTTTATTATATATATATATATATCGTATTGGCCCGAATATAGGCCACACTTCCCCCCCACACACTTTAAGTCTTGAAGATGGGGGTGCGGCCTATACTCAGGGTTTAGCGCAGGGATTTTAACAAGTATATGTGAGGGTTCTTTTTTTCCCATTATGCATTTGTCACAGAAGTTCTCATGGCTAACTGTTGGCCTATCATCCACAAATGGATGCAGTACAGGTAAGTATGAGATTATTGAAATCTCTACTCAATATATACATAAAAAGCCACAGTATCTTATTCTTATATTTTTGATCAAGAATACATTGCTAGCTTCATGTTTTGCATTATATTACATATATTGCTATGTTAACTAAAATAAAAGTGACACTGCATCATCATCATACTTACAAAGTACCTTCATATACATTAATTTTTTTTTCTATTATATTACACATATTATATAGCGTTGTATTTATTGGGGAACAGGCATTTCATTCACATCGATGTATATGGAACATCTGGACCTGAAGCTAAATAGACACTGCATGATGTGCAGAATGAAAGGGGAAAAAGTTCCATACGAGAAGCCCACATTAACCCTTTCAGTGATAATGACCCCCCCACACACACACACACACACACACTACACTGTCACTCAAATGATTAAGGTATAAGTTAGATGTTAGCTGGAAGCAATTGTGTGCCTTGCATTATCTCTCATATGATGACAGAACACATTCATGAACCAAAATAGAAACATTAGTAAGCAGGATTTATTTTATGGATCACTCACCATCATTGATTCTTCCTGCCAATGATTCTGCGCTGAATCCCGCAAAGACCACAGTATGTACAGCACCAATTCTGGCACAAGCCAGCATGGCAGCCACAGCCAAAGGTGACACAGGCATGTAAATGGCTACCCTGTCTCCTTTTTGAATCCCATATTTCTTCAGCGTGTTTCCAATTCGGCACGTTGTATCTAAGAGCTCTCTGAAACAAAATAGTGACATATTTATGACTGTTAGATTTTATTGCAGGTTTTTTGTAGTTGGTAGGGGCTTGGCTGCCTAAGCCCAAATGTTAACTAGTGGCTTAGCTAAGTAGCTAACTACATCTTGGTTAAAATCCTGGCAGAAATCATGAATTACAACGTGACCTGAACTGCCCACTCATGTGGCAGATCCAAAACTTTAGTGTGGGGCTGTCTACTTGATGCACTGGCCACACAACTAGGTGGTTCATTTAGAGCGTAGCATGTATATATGTGAATACAGCAATTTTGCATTTGGCACTGTCCATATAGTAGTCTGCATTCTCAGAGGCTGATAAAGTATTTATCTATGTAGAATTATTTCTAAGAATGTCAAAGACACTTTGACTAGTAGGACGGCCATACCTGATAAATGTTTTTTAACTGTGTACAACTGTAGGAAGATCTGTCACTTTAACAATATACTACATTTTACCGGTCTAAACAGCAAATAAACATACGCATTGGTGTATTAAAAAAATCCTTATTGACATTAGACTATATAGTCTAATATAGTCTCATTAGACTCCACGCAACATGCAACTCACAGTTTAGTGGGGGAAAAAAACAATATGAGCTTTAACAGAATGGTTTTCCAAGTTCACCAACCTTGCATTGGTTTTAGTACTCATTTAGTTAATGTGTAATACAATGCTAGACTATGTGTAGATAAGACAAGTAAAGAGACGAGCCTAGGTGAATGCGGTGTATGTGCAACGTCACCAAATAATGTTTAGGAATCTGAAAAGTTGTCAAAGAAATCACACTTGGTAGGCTTCCAAAAGACATGATCTTGCTAACAGAATAAGAAGATGGCACCTGTGTTGGTGGTGGGTTGACCACTTTTACCATGTTTTCCATCACACATACATTCTAACATATTACTGATTGGATGACCATAAGCCATCCAAGGACATGTATCCAGCTATATCCACTCCTCACTAGGCCACTCTCCTGAGAGGAATGGCTCCATGTAGCCTGAGATGGGAAGATTCAAGATATGGTTTATGCAGTCACTACCAACATAAAGAAAACCTATAGACATACTATTATCCTCAATTGGGTATCATGCACATGTCTGACACCTTCCTGTGATATTCTCTGTAAGGATCTAGTTTAACTCATCAGGGGTAGCAAGACCTCCAGCCTTCCATATTTTATATGTAGTCTACCAAAGTTTATGAACAAGGACAACAATGAAATGTACACACAATATTATTTCTAGAGAAAAATTCTAGAGAATCCCAATATTATTTCCTTAAGTTTTTCCCATTTGCTTGAATCTTTGATCTTTCTGTGGAATCACAAAGCTTAAAGCGAGGCTCCACATATGACAATGCTCTGAATCCACCATAAAACAGAGGTTTATCCACTTATTAATAACATTGTGCAGCGTGCAATGAGTGGTGTGACTATTATTATTATCTTTTAGTTATATATCTCCAATGATTTACATATTTACAGTACTATGTTTAGATCTACCAGAACCATTAATATACAATATTTTTGCATATACTGAAAGGTAGCAACATATATTTACAAAGCAAATACACACTTATTGTATTGTAATACAGTAACCTTGCACGTGAGACTGAAAGAAAACATTAGTCCTTTGTTTAGTGAACAGCTCCTGCGACTACAATTTCCTTCTTTCGGTTTCCCCAAGTGGCTGGAGCGGGGGCAGCTTGTCTGAAGCTACAGCTACTGTCTGAAGCTACAGCAAAAATGGCTCTAAGAAAAATTAACACGATGGCTATCGCAGCACACATACTGTTTTTAATGGTGAAGTGGTCGGTGAGTGGTACGTGCCTATAGTGACCCGGAGACCCAGAGAAGAGGCTCTTGCCCCGAAGTCTCCGGGGCGAAACCCAGAGTGTTCCCAGGTATATTAATATTGTGCAAAAGTTAAAATTTAGTAAGACTTCATGTTTGTATGCAATTTTGCAATGCAATGAATAGAAGACATTTCTCCATAATACCTTGTCATACGTCACAATAGGTGCCCTTTAAATTATACAAAAAAATCCTAGTCAGAAACAGTGCTGATTTAAACAAATCTCCAGCTACTGAATTGTGTTTGGACCCTGTCATTAGCATACCGCATTAACTAATGTACCATTTTGCTCAGTTAACCCCTTCTTTACTGAAGATACTTTGTACTCCAAAACCGGGTTTTGATTCCCCTTTTTCATTTTTACTGTATTTCCCCATGCAAATTATACACCGTTTTTTTACGGACAGGATTTACTTTTAGATGTATAGTCTCCATTACGGGAAAAGCTGAAACAGTTTACTATAGACATTTTTCAATTTACAAATATGTGCGTTTAGAATGTCCTATAAGACAGACATATCTTTATTCCTACAGAGACATATGTTTTTCAGGTTTTTTTTTTATTTGGGGTAAATAGTATGTGAAGACAAAATACAAAAGGTGGAGGGAGTAGTAGATAAAAGGCCAAGAATTTTGTCTTGTGCCCGAGGAAGACAGGAAGAATATACAAGAAACTATGACAAATCTGCAAGTTGCGTTGTATAAAATATGTTAAGGGTCAGGGTTGGAAAGCCAAGAGTATCACGTTTTATAAAAGAAGGTTAAATTCATGGATAAGGACCATCATCTATTCGGAAGTCATTATTTTACTTCTACTGCCTCACAGGTATGGAGGTATTGTATGTAGAGATCACATTTAGAAACCAATAGATTCTGTGTCAGGAAACTGAATAACATGCTCCACAGACATGAATCACTTTCACAAACATTTCTTCCATGATCAGTCCCTTTGACTGGTTTAGACACTGCATTTGGGACTAAACAAGATAAATAGAATGAGGAGCACACAACCTAAAAAGCATAGAGGGCATAAAAAACTCAGATTGGTTGCTGCTAGAATTGTTACTAATAAGTACACAAAACAAAGCATGGTGCTGGGCACGTGCTGAATTCTTGCGTTGGTTAGAAGTTTCAACTAAATTTCTTTTTAAAAAAAAAACAACATTTTGCATTATGCAAAATATAAACACCTTCACTAAAAATAAGACTGTTTGTTCACAAAACAATAAAAATATTGCCAAAGCATAAAATAAGCAACATGATCCTAATTTACAGTAAAGTATACTTTGCCGCAATATGAAACTTAGGAATCTCAGGAGATATTGCCATCTGAGTGACCTTTGTCATTGTCCAACAGTCCCTCTTTTTCTTATTGTATGCTTAAGTGACCGTTTTTTTAAACAAAACGGATGGATTTTTTTTATTGATTACTTCAATGTGTACTCAGGAGGGAGTATACTGCCAGGGGTATTTTATTAATCTAGTAGCATATCTACAGTCACAAAGTCATTTCATATAATTAAAGACGTATTGTTGCAATTAATGCTGTAGCTATAGCCAAACCATACGCTGCATCGTGCCAGCTGCTTTGGAGACTAGCATTTCTTATTTAGTCAACACCCAGAACTGGAAAGACATGTTTGACCTCCTTGAACATACACATAACAAGGGCATCGACAATGATAATAAAACTTGTGACCTCAAAACATTACTTTACTGTTAATACAGGGCTTAATAAACGCCAAGTGCCAGGTCACCATGGCAACAAGGAAAAACTTCCTGGCTCCTAAAGGTTTTGCAGGATATGGGGACCCAATACCAATGACTCTAAACTTCTCCTCCCCTTGGGCCAGTTATACCACAGTGCCTCAGTCCTGGCACACTGACTGAGTCAATATAATTCTTCTGCACTCAGACGCAAGCACCATGTGCTGAAGACCTGTCATCATTAGCGGACGTCCCCCTTCCGAGCCAACAAAGGCAAAGGTACACCAAGCTGCTTACCTATTGCAGATTCAGTCTTCCCAGTCTGGTGCAGGTCTACTATTTTGTTTCTGGTGTCTTTGACAGCTCTTTGGTCTTGGCCATAGTGGGGTTTGGAGTGTGACTGTTTGAGGTTGTGGACAGGTGTCTTTTATACTGATACAAGTTCAAACAGGTGCCATTAATACAGGTAATGAGTGGAGGGCAGAGGAGACTCTTAAAGAAGATGTTACAGGTCTATGAGAGCCAGATATCTTGCTTGTTTGTAGGTGACCAAATACTTATTTTACCGAGGAATTTGCCAATGAATTCATTAGAAATCCTACAATGTGATTTTCTAGAAGTGCAAGAGAAGATGACATCTTTACTGACACATAAATAAAGCCAATGCAGTCACAACTACAAGATAAAAACTGAACTATTTGATAGTTATGCAACTTTCACTTGCAGTTTATATACAGTTGCAATACCAGTAAAAACAATTATTTTGACTTCCTTGTTGAAGTTGAACCCTCAATGTCCTTCACAAGTTCAATAAGACAAACGTGTTCTTACAGCCTCTGAACTAAATAATTACTAGGTCATGCAGGTTTGGTTAGATAGAACAATGTACCTTTCATACTACGTACCGGTTCAGCTATTACTTCTTTTTATCTATGTCAGAGATTTCTGTGCACAACTTTGTAAAATCACGCTGGATGCCTTATCATAGGCAAACAATACAGAATAAAAGGAGTTATAGAAAAGAATGGTACAGACCGATTGCACTGTGTAATAAATTATGCTATGGAGGCCAATCCAGAACCAGACTAGAACCATGATTAAGCTCTTCCGTATGTTGTGAAGTACAGCTTTTTGATTAATTGATAAATTAACGAGAGGAGCCTGATTTTCCTGCAGTTGGAAAATGCTTTAGTATTTACTAAGTAATATCATGTAGGAAAAATGTGGCTATCCAAAGTGTACATGTTCTAGGGGGCACATTCACAGTCTCATGATATGACTCCCCCACTTTGGGAATCATTCTTCTAAAGAAGAATTCTCCCCAATAAAGGATAGTGAATTTCAGACCAAACCAGCCCTATCAAACGTGAATGATTGCAAACACGTCAGATCATGTGAACAATTTAGATACTGTGAGTCTTTTGATATTACAATTAAGTTCTGAAGGTTATTGTGACCTCTCTTGACTAAGAATGGTTGTGTAGCACGAGATACATTTGTAAAAGGACATGTAGCAAACGGCATGAAGATTATGCATGTGCCTTGTTATTTAGTCTCACAGCTAAATGGTAACAAATGTGTTCAAAATGCTGAAACCTTGAAATTACCCGGTATGTACAGTATATTCAAATCATCACAATTCTTATGCAATTGAGTATATGTGTTATGGAATGGTATTTTTATTTTTGGTGATTTTATTAATGCATTATTTTTCAACCATGCTGGTATCAGAAATATGTATTTTAGCAAACATTTAATGGATTTTCCTCAAGATGCAACCAGTATTCTCTCAATTTCAGAAGTAAGGAAGGGGCAGATCACAGCAGAGGGGCATGGGTGGGAGCAGGGCAGAGGGGGCATGAAAGAGGCTTGGGGATCACGAAGGAGATAGAGGGGGCAGGAAGGGGCTGAGGAGATCAGAGAGGAGCTGGGGTAATAGGTCAGAGTAGAGGGGAACTAGAAGAAGTGGATCAGAGTTCAGAGACCACTCTTTTTTTAAGCTCCACCCAGCATCAGCATATAGATATATATAGAAAATAAAAGTTTCTTTATACATATATATATATATTAAAAAAGTGCGGAAACATTTTGAACGTCCCTCGTATTATATATATTAGATATTTTACCAGTGTCTTTTTAATTTTTATATATATAAATATATAAAACAGATAAATGGTAGATAAATATGAAATTCTAAGAAAGCAGCTACCCCCAATCACTGCAATGGGTCATTGCTACTTTTGTAACAAACAAGCCAAACAAGCTAGGCTGCGTCAATCTGCATAAAACATGGATCATATAAAGGATTCAGCCTTAGAAGAAATGCTTTGCTGTATAGGAGCATATAATATCTGCAGCAAGCTGCACAGGGGCACCTGACCCCTATGCCGCACATATCTTTAAACAGTATACAAAATGTTCTATGAAAAGAAGCAAAGGAAAACAGATTGTTATAATAATTGTTATATTGTAGTCAGTGTAGTCATGTAAAAAGTTTGCGACCTACCTGTATGTGATGTTCACTTGGGTCCCAGGTTCATCTCTCTCCCAAATCAATGCAACTCTTTCTGGACACTGATGTACATGCTTGTCTAGGCAATTCACTGTAGAGATAATTAGAGTATTTAGTACTCTTGAGCATAAGAAAGGGTTATTTTTCTGTGGCTTTGCCTAGCATGATTTTGATTAGCGACAAAGAAACTCTAACATTGATTAGAAACAGAATCTGACAGCAGTTATGAGCCATTCAGCCAATCTAGTCCCCTTATTTTATTACATTTCCTCACTGCATTAACCTCCACCAGTTCTACTGGAAAGCTGTTCCACCTACTTAACACCCTCACCGTGAGAAAATACAAGAAACGTGTAATAAATTTGCAAATTAACATCAACTATGCTGCTGATCATGTATTACTCTATTAAAATATTTAACAATGCTGCAGTTGGGGAAATCAGTTTCCTTGTTATCAATGTGAATAAACACTCAGATCAGGCAGGAAATAATTCAGTCCTAAAGCAACAACAGCACTAGGCATCGCTTGAATAAATGGGTTATTCAAATGTAGAATGAGACATTAAATTTGCTTGCTTGACTGGCCTTAATAGACAATTCAAGATATCGCCTTGTCTTTCAATAGTCCTGGAGAGCTGCCACCAAAATAGGCCAAAGCTGGTCTATTTAACATAATTGATGCACAACAGTATTGGTCAGTAAGGAAAGATTAATTATTTGGCAGCCCCTGGCAGGTTTCTCAGAAAATCAATAACAGAAGACTGTTAGACTTCTTCTTTAACTGGAGTGGAAGCTTGAGCTGCCCCTTTGAGGGACACGACATGAGCACTCAGATGTTATCCAGACATAGTGGTTAACATGATTATGCCTCGCATGAAGGTAAAACCTTTACAGTGAGCAATAAGAACACTACAAGAATGGAGGTTACCCCCTCCTAAACTCAATAAAATACAAATCAAACTAGTTCACTGAGTGTTTCCTGCAACCACCCAAGTTGGAGGGGACCCTCCATCTAAAGCCAAGATCCACTCATCCATCTGGAACCTTTTTTGTCATGGAGAAGATTACAGCACAATCTCGATACAGTTCATCAAATTTGGGAATCCTGGTCCTCATCATTTAGAGATAATAAATTTCCTTCAGCTGTTTTTATCTCTAGCAAGCATGACTCCTGTCAGTGTTCTTCCCCTTTCATTCTCGTCCTCTTCATTCCTTAAACCTTGGTTACCCCAACTTCTTCTTTTCTTTTACAATTTCAATTCTGTTTGATACTAATATTACATGGGTCAGCAAGAAATCAACTACGTGATACTAAGTTCTGATGGTCCATTCCTGCAGGGTACGAGGTGTGTATTAATGTGTATGGATGATTCTAGACCTGATCCTCTGAATGCTATGTACCTCATGCTATGTATGTAAGCTGAGATTGCATCCATGTTTCTGTGTACTTCACCATTTGTTTATATCATGAAAATGCTTAAAATAAAACAAAACAAAAAAATGATACTTCAAGAAAATCGATATATACAAATTCCTGCACTGGGACTTATTAGTGTTAGCATAACAAGGCACAGCTAATTTGGGGTTTCTGAGTCTTTGTCCAAGTCAGTGGAATGCGAAGGGGGGGCATGGTATTCTGCCAACTTCCTAACAATGGTTCCTACATACCACCTCTTTTTAACCTCTTTTTAACAAAGCCTCCATCTTGCTGCCTCCCTGCCTACTCTGCATTCAAACCCTGTTCACGTCATTCATAATGCATGGCTAAGTGTTTTCAAAACTCAAATTCTCATGGTTTGTTTTCTCACCATAAAATGCATGCGCTCCTATCCGGTGCCTTCAGTGACCTCAATGACTTCCAGCCACCTCCTCACCAATAAACTATAGCAGAGCCTACGGTATTTTGTTTTCTGAACCAACATAATATTTGCCTATAAAATCATTCATTCACAACTACAGGACAACAGAGATTACTACTTACTTTATTGGGCTAGTTGCAAAAGTTTCACATTGACTCCAAACACAATGAAAATATTTCAGGGTGGTAAGAATGCAATAAAAAGCACAGCCATTGACAATACGCCAAAATTATACTTTCATGACTGTTTTTTTTAGGAACACGTGCAGTGTCAATAAACAGAGAAAGTCACTTAAATGTAACATTATACTGTATTTCACTCATAGCGTTGCTATAAAAAAGTATATATGAATAAAGAATGCATAACGTGTCCTAAGTGTATTTCTTTTTGTTTAACTCCATCCTACAGAAACAAAGTTTTATGAACCATTTGTTTTTATGAACCATTTGTTTTTATGAACCATTCGGCATGTGCCTCTCAAGGTGAACCTGAGCTTTTAACACAAATGGGTGTTCACATGAACTGGATGCTATTTCTAGAGCAAGAGTATATACAACAAGGTTAAATGATCACTAAAAATTTCTTACCATCACACAACCAACAATCCCCGTCCAGAGAGAAAAATATGCTACAATGTTTTGAGAGGTCTTAAGACAGTGGGGCAAATTTATTTAGAGAATATAAATCATACTCTAATTTAAAGAATAGCTGGTCTCCAGATGCAACAGATGACAACTCTTCTTCTCAAGATCCCTCATGGCTGGCTGGCCATCAAAGGCGTCATAGGAAATGTACCCTTAAAAGAGTCACATGATGGACAGGTATATGGAAGAACCAATTATTTGGTCTTATTTTGAAGTATGTAAACAATGAGTGTTTGGGAGCTTGGACTATATGTTGGGCATTGATGGAATATTCCAGAGCCAATTGGTTTGCACCCCTACAACCGCTTAAGTACTTGCAATTTGCTATGGAGTGTATTTACTAAAACGGGTACTGAAGGTAATTTGACCTCTCTGACTACACTAAGCATTATGGACAGCCAGCCTCAGTGAGTATCTCTTCCAAAAATGTGCTATGCATTATTCATATCTCGGCATTTACTATAATGTATATACAGTCAGCGGATCCTTTTTGTTGAAAAGGATCACTGAGGTTGGGCCACTAAGATGCATAAAATCGAAATGTTCAACTCACCTGCAGACACGTGCTTTAGTGAATAAACCAAGTCTTCTGTGGCCCCAATAAATTATCTCCACCAACACTTACGTGCGAAAATATTAGATCCAGCCATAAGTTACCACTTATGAATTGTACTTTTCATGGCGACATGCATTATTTTTTTTTTTCTATCGCCCAATGATTTTGTCGTATACCTTAGATGTGCCTTTATTTTTAAACACATGCTGTGACTTTGTGTTGGAAACTATGCCAAAGGTTGATAATAGAAGTTGCAGCATGGAAAATCATTCCCTTAGTAACATGCATAACACAAGCGAGAAGAAAAGATTCTAACATGTCTGGAATCTCTGCTGCTGTCCAGTTAAAGCAAAAGTATCCAACATTCAAACGCATTCTAGCTGCCAATAAGAAGTCGGTGGCAAAAATATTTCAAGCTCATTGTATCACATGTAACACCAGAGTCCTGATGTTCTATTGAGGTATTCCAATCTTATATATAATGAGCAGGCCATGCAATAAGGTGTCAAAATATTGCAGATAATATGCATTTTTTTGTATGCAATGATGTTCCACAAAACAGCAATTCATTGTTCTTTGCAAACAAAATGTTGACATAATTGCTAATCAGAATTTCTTATAATTAGCAGGCTGAGCTTGAAGTCCTAAGTAGTCACATAATTTGTCCATAGGGATGGACTAGCCTTGGCAACTACCAGATCAATAATCATATTGAATATCTGATGCCTTATATAATTTGGAGTGAAATCGCACACAACTGGGTAATGTAGACAGCCAAGGCCTGAGGCTCATGTACGGGTTGCCGTCTGGTTTGTTCTTGTTGAGGCTCAAGTTTGACGTGTTCCTTCGGTCATTTATAACCGCGTGTCAGCTATATGTAGTGTTCAGAAACCAAGTGCTAAGGCAATGCTGACAAGTTGCTACAGTTCTCAGCACACACATTTACATAAAGGTGAAAGGCGAGCTGACAAGGGGCGCGGGAGGCATTTGCCTCTATTTCTCTTATTTGAACATTTTGGGCAACTACCGGAATAATGCTACTGTGTATTTTATTTTTAATACCGCATATAGCCATCACAGTGTCTTAGGCAGTGTTTACACATGACTGGATCATTTTTGTGCTTCACTTGGTCTATTAAAGTCATTTGGGGGAAATGTTTGTTGTACATGAGAGGTAGGGTGTACTTTTTGAGTCGGTTTTGGTCATCATATCATAGGGCTATCTGGGTGGCCTAGTCCACGTGGGCTCAAGCCCACCAGCCCTTCCCTACAGATATACATTCCGGATAATATAGCTCAAAAAAACAAAAAAATTGTTATATATATATTCCCTATACATATATATATATATGTATAGGGAATCACTACACAGCTATATTTTTATTTTCTAACCCGGGATAAAAGTTACGTTTTATTCTGTATTACTAATAGTAGCTTTTTCAGTGGCTGCAGTTTCTATTATTTCTAAATATTTTACACACTCCCTTCCAGTGCACCCTCATGGTCCTCGCACACTGCCTGCAACTGTGAGCCGTGAAATGACATCATATCCCGGCGCTCCGGCTCAGTCAGTGTGCTGGGACTTAGTGACCCCTGATAGAGAGGGCTTTGCTGGTGGCCGCACTCCGCTCTTTGGGTCTGTCCCTCCATACATTTACTGTGCACCGACAGACTGATCGACGGTGGTCCGTCCTCCCGGCACCTTCTGCCCTTGTCAGTTGGCTCCCTGGGACACCGGAGTGTCCCTTTAGGATTAGAAATTTAGGGCAAAACAAGATTTAAAAAAAAAAAATCAAGCACTGTTAGTTTTCTTTATTTGTAGTTGCGAGAACTGTATGTGTAAATCCTCTGTGAATGAAATAATACACCGCTTACGTTTCCATGAGCTGCCGTTAAAGCAGCAGTTACTTTGTTCAGGCGTAGACATTTACAGAGGGCCGAGTGCCAGCTCTCTACACAAAAGCCACCCCAAGCCAGTTGGGCAGCACCCAGCATGTGACACAAACAGAGCTTCTCAAGAGTAGGGGTTTTTTTTGTTACACCAAACCACGCCCCTTCTTCTAAGTTCTTAGCCAACCAGAAGCGCAATTTGGGCCCATCCCATTCTTCCCAATGCATTGGAAACTTCAGTGCAGAAGTGAGCCAAGAAAAAAAAAATTAAGCCTTTTTTAACTCGTTCACTCCCAACGCGCTAAAACACGACGGCTACAATGCATGAGAACTCCAGCTGGTTTGTTCACGCATGCAAGGTTTAAGACACCATATTAAAAAAGCGCTATATAATAAAAAGGCACTGTTATTGCACGTATGTACCGTCATACTGGAAATGTATTGTTGTCGGATAAGGATTAGATCCCCCCCATAACCGGCACAGATCCAATAATGTCCCCTCCCATTAAAATGGTAACCCGATGATATAGCTGCATCTGCCTTAAGCGCTTCCTTAACCTCGTGTTGAGAGGACTGCTTTGGATCGAGCCATATTAAGGCAAGACACGAATGTGAAGTATTTGGGGGTATTTTGCAGGTCCATGAAGAGACACGGGGGAGCACAGTGCCGGTATACGGGCTATATGCATGGGCACAGCTAATCAAGCACATAGAGCTTAAAACGATGACGCAGAAGCCTGGGAAGCAGATGTCACTGTAAGCAATCCACCTGCGAACGTCACATCACTCACCAGACACATTCAACTGGCCACCAAGGAACCACCTCACCCGGCCTTGAGTGAAGTCACAGTCTTTAACCGTCTGGTATGGCTTAACCCAAGTCAACCTTTCTCTGGCCAGCACACCCCAAAAAGTCTCAGGGTCGTCCACCGACAGCTGTATGAGTTCTTGGTAACTTTGCACAGCAGGCAGGGCAGCAGCTTCTGGCATGTAAGAATGGACATCCCACAGAGAGCCAGCAGCCTGGTGAGAGGGTTGCACCTTCTGTTGTTGGTAGGACACACAATGTCTGGCTCCAAGTCTTCTCCACTGGCAGATCCTTGCAGGAGTATGGTGCTTACTGAGCACCTGATTCAAGATCAGTCTGTTTACAAATGTAGCTGTCATCTTCAGAGATATCAGGCTTTCCAAGGTGCTCAGGTCTATACCTCTGTGGTTTGTTGAAGCCCAAGACGTATCTTAAAGTGCAGGCTAGTAGGAGTTAAGTGCTGAAGATGATAACCACAACTGCAACAAGTCTTCTGCTGGGAGCTGCTAGAATTACACTCCCCTACTGCTGCTCCTCCTCATTTCACATTCAGGAAATGTAATAGCAACTTTTTATATTGAGCACCACGTTGGCCTGTATTGTCCCCTCCTCTGATTCTTCTGTGGCAGATAAGATCCCCATGATCTGGTGCATAGGCCTGTCCCCCTGGGTCCTGATAGCTCAGTACTCCACAGCATTACCCCCATTCCCCTGCATGTGCATTTCTTAATCTTTCTATCTGCTTCACTGAAATCATCACAGCAGCAGAAAGTGCCTGCAGACTATCTGTATGTAACACATGGAGAACTATACTTGGTAGAAGGACATTTCTCACTTAGCTAGGCTAGTCAATTAATTATTTCCCTTTAAAAATGTGTTGTGTAGGATACAACGATAGGGAAAAATAATCTGCTATATTTAATGTAAATATTATGTGTGTTTATATATACAGGCTTTACGGTCTGTGACAATTGCTAGTTTTTCAACAATTCCTAAAAAGTTTATGTTGTATTAAATAATTATGTTGTATAAAAGCACCGACATACCCTGCAGGTGCTGCATGGCTGGAGTCACCAAGCTGTATTGGTGCAATAACATTCTTCAGATATTTTTTACATAGGGGACAGTTCCCATACAGATTAACAATAAATAGTGCTTATGACACTAACTATCCTGCCAATATATTACACTGGGAAATAATCTAATAATATAACAGAATATTTAACATGAGGATACATTGTTGGCTCATCATCTACTAACATCAAAAATATGGCATCTTTATAAGAGACCCTCTTCTCCTTCTGTACCTGTATGATTTAACATATGTTAATGTTATTGCCAACTTTCTGTAGGTTAATATTAATTTTCACGCTATTGTAATTGTGCTGCGGAATCTCCAGGTGCCCTGATTCAGGGGCATAACATGGGCACAAATAATTGTATACAAATAAAGCATTCATTTATTACAAAACAAATCCAATAATAATATGTAAAGATTTTGGTTAACCCTTGCAGTGTATGCCTTTACCACTGGAGTGAGTCAAGTTTTTAAAAAAATGCAATATATTATGTTTATGTCACTTTAGATTTTGAACACATCATATGACAGTTTTAAAATTGGGTTTATTTTTGGTGAGGAAGCACATTTTATAATTGTACTGTTAAATGTTGGTTTACCTTAATCTTCTAACCGTTCGCCTCTAACCTAAAATAAATGCATGAGAATATCAGGGCCATGCCAAGTATGAAAAGCTTGTATATTCACTATCCTTAGGGTATCTACTGATTTGCAACTCATTGACCCAAAAGGACAGTCTATTGTCCCTGACACCCATACTATAGTGAAATGCATACTCTGAGTAACATTAACCCTCAGTGTGTACTAATATGTATCCTTCCAAAATGAAAAATAATATTAAAAAATGAAGCATTTATCTGACACAGAATTAAAAGCATCATTCTTCCTCCAGGAACCAACATTTCTTGCCCCTGATTGGTGGCAGGGCAGCACTTTCTCCTGAAATGGGAAGACGTTGCACATGCACACTATACATCATGTGCAGGGAGATACATTTGGCTGAATGCATTTCCTGCAGGGCATTTAGCTGGGCGATGGGGAAAGGGGCAAATGAAAGAAGATGAAAGGAACAGTTTCAGGAAATTGACATGACTGTTGGAGGTGCTGTGGTATCCACAAGAGGTCACACAATCAGGGCAATCTAATGACTGTAGTTGACATTTGAGACATTTTTCTCTGTTGCAACCTGTACCCGTAGCAGCTATTATTATTATTATCTTTTATTTATATAGCACCAAAAATGTACGCGGCGCTTAATACAATACATATATTCAAGGGGTATGACAAGACTAGAATTGACAGACTAAGACAAGCTGATACATTAGGTAGAGGGAGCCCTGCTGGCAAGCTTACAATCTTGAGGGAATGGGGTGACAAACATAAGGCACAGAGAAAGGGTGAGAGGTAGTGTGGTGGTTGTATCAATGACAAGGAAGTTCTAGCAGCTAAGATGGTGCGGCTTCTCTGAGGAAGAGGGTTCTGAGATGTTTCTTGAATGTTGAGAGGTTGAATGCTGAAGGTTCGGTGGAAGTAGATTCCAGAGATAAAGTTACTATCATTCACAGCAGCACTTAAAACACCAGATACAGTCAGTGGAATGGCACGCAGTTAAAGGGTCCACAATGCAATATGCTCTGCCTCTACATGAAGGTATCAAGGTAATGGGGAAGAAAAGATGAAAGAGGGTGAATGTAACGTCACAAAAGAGAAATAATGAAGGACGTATCAAGGTATGTATGCAATGAGATTAAAGATTGAGAGGAATATAAAAGGGGAAAGTAAGAATTTAATAAGAGAGGGAAGAATGGAAAGGGAGAACATGAGGAGAGACGTGAACCTAGAGATAAAATGAGAAAATCAAATGAGGGAAAAAAGAAATGAGAAAATAAATGAATGCATGTGGCCAGTCTGCAGAATAATGCAGAGAAAGGGTCCAAAATGCCATAACTTATACTTCCTTGGTTTTTGTTGTGTCACGCTGTGTATCTTGTGTGTATCTGTATAGTGTGTGAAAGTAGTTAGTCGTTTCATGTGAACCACAAAGTGGGCCCAGGATCACCCCCTGATCAACCACCAGAATTGTGCTTTATAAATAGCCCCCGTTTGCTTGGGTGCCCAGCTGCTATTTTAGATACGATGAGTAATGCGGCTCACATAATATCTCACATGTCAGCAGGGTTATATGCATAAAATGAATAATCTGTAAATAATAATCTTGTATTTCTGCAAATTAAATGATTGTTATATATGTGTGTTAATAAAACATAACTGTGAACAGCCATTTTTATTTTGAAACAGTTTATAACTGAATAATTTATTAATATGTTAATTAGTAGGTACACGCACCGCAGAATTCCCTAACCCAAGCATGCCAGGTTCAATGCTCTTTGGGCACCTGCTGCTGTGGGGCTCTAAACCCCGAAAAATTCTTTGAACATTAATTATGCTGAATTAGTAAACATAACGTCTGGTTTCATCCGCAACAAATTATTAATTTTATAGTTTCTGTAAAGAATGCTGTTCCATCAGACAAAAACAATAATTGCACTCGATAGTATTCCAAGCAAATGTGCCATAGCAGATCTGCCATTTTATTATTTCTTCTGAAGGTTTCATCACATGAAAACTACACAGAAATGCTTAAGGAGCTCTTTTAGTGTTTCTATGGAAACAAACTTTAACTCCGAGACGAGTTAAATGTCTGACATTTTAAATCATTAAAGGAATTGTTGTTAGGAAGTGTTAGGGTGTTAAATAGCACTTGGTATTATGATAAAATCAGAAGAGCGGAGGGAGCTTATTGGTAGTCCAGTGGAGGTATTTTTTTAAATGCCATTCTTTTTACTGTTCCCCTACCTCTGACTATCACTGTAATGGCCTAGAGGTGATAGTTTCCTGTCATTTATCGGTACAAATTATAGAATAATTAATTTCAGATTTCCACATCTTTTTACCCAAACTGGGCTGCTGGCCATCAGCTCCCACTCATCCCATCTGCAGCTGGAGTATCCTGCACAGTGCAGCCATTGGCTGGATATGCTCGGCTGCACACTACACCATCTTAAAAATGTAGTGTGTGGCTGCCAACGGTGGAATTGCCCCCTGGACTGGTTCAAAAATATTCCAAGTTGGACCACCCCTTTGTGAACAATTTTGGAGCATCCCAGGGAGGCAGGAAAGCAGCAGGGTCACTTAATGTTAAGTGACACTGCATCATAAACAAGCAGCAGGTGAGTATGTGTGTGAGCCTGAATGTGTAGACAACCTCTAGATATGTCGCTGAGCGCGTTCACTCAACTTGTTTGGTCGACCATGCCCTCCATGCTGCAACTCAGTTTCAGGGTCTTGGCAATCTTCTCATAGCCTAGGCCATCTTTATGTAGAGCAACTTTTTTTTCAGATCCTCAGAGAGTTTTTTGCCATGAGGTGCCATGTTGAACTTCCAGTGACCAGTATGAGAGAGCGTGAGAGTGATAACATCAAATTTAACACACCTGCTCCTTTTTCAACCTGAGACCTTGTAACACTAACGAGGCACATGACACCGGGGAGGGGGAATGGCTAATTGGGCCCAATTTGTACATTTCCACTTAGGGGTGTACTCACTTTGGACATTAATGGCTGTGTGTTGAATTATTTTGAGGGGGACAGCAGATTTACACTGTTATACAGGCTGTACACTGGTACTTTACATTGTAGCAGAGTGTCATTTCTTCAGCAATGTCACATGAAAATATATAATAAAATATTTACAAAAATGTGAGGGGTGTACTCACTTTTGTGAGATACTGTGTATATATATATATATATATAATCCCTAAGCAGTTGATTACCTTGTATATATAAATCACTAAGCGTTGATTACCTTGACCTTTGCACTGTGAAATGGCACAGACATACACACTGGGTTGTATTGACATAGTCTTGTGTACAAGAAATCCAAACTATTCAAAGATATAAGATGTTATTAGAACCTAGAACCAAAACACTGCTAAAACCGCAGGGAAGGATAGGTAAACTTTTAAAACTCTACCAACTTGACCGAAATTAACTTGCCAAATGTCAACGTCCATAAGCCGCCAAGTCATCTGCAAGTATACATCCTTCCTTGCTTATGGTGGGACCATGCCCTCCATCTTAACATCTATGACTTCGAATTGTATAATATACAATGCGAGTGCTCCTGACAGGCTAACCTCCAAACATAAAATAACCATCACCCAGCCTCATACATCCTACGACTAACAGGGTGTATGTGCAGGAAACCAAGGTGAACAAACCACCCGTTCCCTTTAAATATCCTTCACCCCTGCCCTACCTCTCCTCTACAAGTGCCTTTCCATTTCTCCTTCATCTGATGGTAGATCTTGCCCTGACCATGCCTTGGTCATGTTGACCTTACTCCTATGTGGCTCTGGGGCTCCTGTTTCTAGCATACAATTGTTTCGCTGTGTAAAAAGTGTTCTTGTGACTTACCTGTACATACATTACTGAACTGTTTTTCTGTAGGCACCCAGTGGAAGAGTCTTGTTTTGTTCTTACAGGTCCATTTCATTTGAGACACATTTTGGCAAAGTTGGTGGCCACAATGGGACAACTTAAGTTTTCCCGATTAAATCAGCACACACAATCTTAATTGAAATACTTTTGCAGCATCCTAATACATGGCGTAGGGCAGCTTATGACACACTGCTCACAGGCAGCTGATTGGAACGAAAATAGTTCAAGGCATTATTAAGATCAAGGGATGTGGAGAAGGATCACATCCATTAAAGTGAGCCCTTCTTCAAGTCTGGGTTAAACAGTTTAGACCACTAAAAGCCATGATGATCACAGGATTAGCTGCAGGCATTTGTTTATTTTCTCACTCCAGTGATTACAAAAACTTACTTTTGCTTATCCCTCACTTAGGATGTTATTGTGGATTCCATTAGGATATTTGCGGATAACACATTCGGGAGTTAAGCCTCATATATAAAGATATAGAATAGATTTTCTAATTTGATTTGAAGATATAGGTCATACAGAAATTAATGGTGACCTGGGACTTGGGCAACCTTGTACACTCCAAACTGTTGTAGACTATCTTTTTATGTAACATACATCATATGTGATCTTTTTAAGTGAGACAGTCCAAGTTTTCATATATTATCCCATAGAGTTGTTCCATTTTCCCACTTGGGAGGCAGCGGAGATCATGGTCCAGTTAGGCAGTTCCTCTGACCTTTCCTGGCCAGCATATTGAAATTAATCGAGCATTTATAATAGACCACCTTGAGATGCAATGAGCAATGACATGACATCATATCCCAGTGTTCCAGCCCCTATCTGTAACCAACTGCCAAGATGAGAGATGACCCTATGGTTAGTGGTGCAGCAGAGAAGGATTGTGTATGTATATGTAAGCATATAAACTGAAACCACTTGTGCGTTATTGTATGTGTTACAGTGATTGGGTATTAGAACAGATTTGTGTATTAGTTATAGAAATGGGGCAAAGGAGTAATGCAGACCTAGACTCCTTATATCTGATAGATGAGTTTGTCTATACATATGGACCTTTCATATAGCCCAATAGTCCTAGTGGCAAATTCCTGGCTTATGTTCACTATATAATATATAAACAAATGAAAATAACACTTTTTCTTCCTCTGTCTGCTTCTCAATTAGTAGCACATTGCAACCTTTTTTATCTTCAGAGATAAGTGAACAAAATTGCAAACACATTCAAGAACCCTTGAATGTGCAATTCACATTATAATAAAGGAGAAGTACAATAACTGCGGTGATATTATTTCAATCACTAGCAGCAAAGGGAATTCAATGGGAGCGACTTCTGTGCAGAAACTCAGGCAGGCTAGTCACTGGCTTCTTCCATCTATCTTATTGCGTCATCATGTTATGAGAGATGTACATGTGTTACACATGTTAAACAGGACTGTGTTTACTATTAGGCAAAGGGCCCAAGGCTTAAATTATTTTACCGTACATAAGGCTGCAGTGCCCATAAAGTCTATTCACTAAACTTCTGCTTGTCCAAGTTGACGACTTCTTGAAGAAAACAAAAACAAAGATTGCCTACATTGCCAAAGTGAACTCGTTTTAGCTCTCGTAAATACAGCAACTGAAAACAACAGGCTCCATAGGCATATGCATGGACCCTGTCTACACAGAACCACAGCCACAAGCTTGACATTCTCCTTTTAAGCAACGTCATTCGAAATCTAAGAGACTATTATCTAGGGTGACCCTTCCCTCTCTTAAAATGAGTTTTAATATGAAGAAAGTTGTGTCGTAAGACAAGAGGTTACCCACAACTCTGAAATACATTTTCAAAAAGTATCCTGAATTAAACCGATTTCTGCTCAGCTTGTGTTGATTTTTAGCTGATTTATCACACTTTGTTTGCAATTTCTGAGCTATTCTTTCTGGAAGCCCTACTTAAATATCATACAAAAAAGGGAAACAGCAATGCATAGAGTTCACCACCAGATGGAGCCCTTTACCATCTATTGTAAGTCCCTGACCAAGTATTCTTCCACTCTAAAGCTTCTTAACAGGATGAGCTAAATGTTATTTAATTATGATGAGAAAGAAATAACAGCACCATTTACAAACATACAATTTGGTCGTTAAACAGCAACATGAGAGCAATGCTTGCTATTAAGATATTATGTTTTAATTGAATTTGGAGGAAATGACATTGTTTGTAATTTACTTATATTAATACACCAAATAATAATTATCAGGATCTCACATTTGCAAGTGCACTACAGTCGATTTAAGTTTTAGCAAATAAATGTCATAAATTCTTATACATGAGCTGAAAGCGGTAAACATATTGGGCCATCAAATTATAAGTATTCCTCTGATTACGACTATAGTAAATTTTCACGTTAACGGTTCCTTTGGTAACAGTTTGCATGGAAAACCATATTTATCCAGTGATCAGCCCAGCCATATTTTTATATAGATTGTTTGCCAACATTGTATGGTTCTATGGAGTTTTCATTGCATTTTCAGTGAGAAATTCCAGACTATATCAGAGAATAAATCCAATAGCAGATGGGAAAGCTTATTAATATGCAGGCCATGCGTTTAACTGTTTTAGGATTCATTCCAAATGGGAATTACCCAGATTTCAATTAATACTTCTTTTGTTCTTTATTCAGTTACAAGTTGGCCACAAGATTCTGTTGGGAAGGTTTTATGGTTAATGTATTGCATTGTCAGTATATTTATGTTTTTTCCTTTTGTAGCCATTTTTAGATGCACTTGCTTTTGTAATCATCAACAGAAAAAAAAAATCTCTATAAAGAAGTACTTCCAAAAATACGCCAATGTTTAGCCCCTCAGTAAAAAGGGTTGTCCGGCTAGAATCTTGTCTGCTCTTCTAAGTCCAGTTTTCCTAGCTAGATTCCAGAAATGCTGTTACCTTTGGTAGAGTTTACAGGTAAATATTAAGAATATTAAAGCTTCTGTTACCCCTACGCTTTCCAAACTAAGTGAAGCACTAGAAACATAATTCCCAGAAGCATTCCCAGACTTTTGTCTTTCTCATCTTTTTTGATGGGATGAACAGGTAGGCACCGATAGGTTGTTGCCATAGACTACTATAACCATACCTGGGAACTCTCAGGGTTTTACAACATCAGTAGTTCTATTCTGCAGACAGGATATGACCCACATTAAGTGGATAAGGGCTATTATCACTTTGGATTTATGCATGGACGATTTGAACCATGTTTTTCTGTAGCATGTCCATTATCCTTTACAGTTTTTTGTTTTTTAATTTCCTTACAGATGCTAAAGATGTGCTACATACGCCTAGGTAACCAAGACATTATCAATGTCTCTGGCTATCTTCATGAAGAACCAGAATTTTATGGTGTCCCTGAAAACGCCCTTAGGTGTAACAATTGATAAATCCTTAAAAAATGATTGGCATCATTCTCTTTACTTTGGAACGAACATGTAATACCAAGATCTAAAAACCATAATGTTATTTGAGATTAGAGATTTTACATAGGTCATACTTTTCTACATGGATATCATAGATGACAAAAAGTTAGGAATACCATATTGCTATAAATGTCGTAACACGTTTCTCCATGGCCGCAGGATATGACATTGTATGCTGGTTTCCTACCCAGTGGGACACGGTGCCTATTGCAGCATCCTATGCCATTTGGACACACTCCGCCATAATGTGGACCAGTTGGGGAGATAATGGACCAGTTTGCGAGATCACAGATCTCCTTTGTAATAGGGCAATTGCTTAGTAGAGCACCGGGGAGCCTAATCACCCCCAGCCTAATCAACAAAAGCCTTAATACCCCACTGTCTGTACTTTCGTGGGGGTGAAATTAAAAAAACAACTTTTACAACTAAGACTAATGTTTAATGTTTTGAAAACCCTCAGAAAGTGGAGTGGATTGAGGGTTTTCTCTTTGTCCGACAGCATTATCGAGTGCTAGAACTGGATCGGAAACAAAGCGGGAACAAAACATTATCTTTGGAGCCGTTGGATGTAGTCTAGAAGTACACTTCATTAACACTTAAATAAGCATATTTCCACAGCTGAATTTATAGGGACTTTTTTTATTTAGTATATACATAATAAATATACAATAAAATATAGCAAACAAATATTCAGAAAAAAACCCTGCCTAGCAAAGTGCATCAATACATAGAAATTAAATGGCTGCAAATAAGCCTGATATAACATCGTTACAACAATCAAAATAATTACAAAACATTTTACTGCTGTTTATACACCAAATATAGATTTTTTTTAAAAAAAATTTCAGTTAATCTTGTGCGCTATATACCTGAAGTATAACAGTGCAGGGGTTCACACTACAAAAACATGTACAGATAGCTCAGTAAAAAAATTATGTACACATAAAATATAAACATTTTCTGCTCAGGAGGTTGCATTGTTTCACTATATTAAAACTACAGAGTGCTGGCATTGGTACACTTCCTTGAAATATATCATATTTTGTCATTATCCAAAAATAGATTATATTTGACCCCATAATAAAATGGTTTTATACTGAAAATGAAAAAAAGAATCCTAATATTCTTGAGTTTTTAGGTAATATTTCTCACGTAGAAACATTAGGAGAAATTAAACTGATTATTGATGCTGTATGGAAAATATTGAACTCCAATGTTAGACCCTATGAAGCCCCATTAATCATACTACTAAAAAATAGGGACACAGAATTCTGAGTAAAATATATAAATATCACCAGCATTTAACCTTCTGAATGCCAGGGGTTACGCTACCTGTGGGGCATTAAAACTTGTACACAATTTTGTAATCGTGAAACAGGGGAAAGGCACATATACTGAGAGTATAAGTATTTTACGAATGATGCATCCCCAATGCTTTGTGGCATTCTATTACCTTACCAGATTGTGACATTGTGGCAAGCATTGTCCCTCCGGCTATTGTCCGACTATAAATCCCCTCCTCCGTTACCACGGAATTATTGGGATTGTAGTCAAATCGGAGATGGGTGTTATTTGGTTAATACTACCTGCCCTGCCATTTAACCAATTTAGGTTTCTCTTTCATTCTGAACCTTTCCATACAATACACGGCAAGATGATGTGGAATGCTTATTCATTTATCATAAAATAATGTTATCATATCATTTAGAAATTGAAATTAATATTTTTGTTGTAAAACTGTATAAATTCATTCAAGAATACCAACAATATCCGTTTACAAGATCAATTTTTAAATTAGAGGCAAAAAAAAGTAAGTTCACACTCAAAGGAACCTCTTGAGATTTGAGGATTACATGAGGATCAGCATCTCAAATTTTCTTGAACATCAATGCCAATGAAAGTTCTTCCTGTGCATATGTGCAGAGATACTGAAAACATGTTTTTTCAAAGGTCTAGAGGATACGCAGGCTTTAAGAAATGCGTTTGAAAAGTGTTTTTTTATCCTGTCTATGCTGATTCTTATTAGACCCCATGTAAAAAGGCAAATCAGGTCACTCCTAATTACTAAGTAAAAGAAAGTATAAAAACAAGCAAACAGAAGATTAAAATAAAATATTGCATGGTCATTATAATGAGTAGACACCGGGTTACTATTTAGTGATTTTTCTCCATTAAATGCATATATTAACAGATTGTATATCTTTAGTGTCAATTGTATTAATAGGAATAAAATTAAATTTGATAATACCTCGACTGGAACTTTCTATTTATTTTTTATTTACAATAATTATTTATTTACATCCAAGTGTCTTGTAATTATCTGTGGCTACATAATAAAAACGAAACAAAATGCTATTTACATAAAACATTAATAGTTGATATACTGACTTTAAAAATGTTTCAATAAAAATCTCTTTTTTTTAAAAAAAAAAAAGGTACACAAAACAGAAGATATTGAATATGTTTGCAACAGTGTGCATCCATGATTGTTATTTAACCTTTTAAGTGTCAGATGAGCAGTGCTGGCCAGTTTTCTGGCACACAAGAGGTTAATATCAGCAAACACTGGCACTGCCACTTTATCCAACCCTTTTTGCTCTACCGTGTCCTGTTCACTGAATGCCTAGCTTAAGTACCAGTTTAGTGTTCATTGTCAGTGAGGTCACATTGATTCCGACTGGGGATGTGTCTCATGCTGCACTGGTTCTCTTGTTTAGCTGTGCTCGAGAGGTCAATGGCTCTCTCTTCAGAAGTGTCCAACACGTTGCTCTTTTCTTGCGTACTTCTCTGTGCCTCTGTTGATTTGGTTAACAAAACTTCACCGTGATGATCCCCCCTGAAGCTATCTGTTGCCACCTCGTCCATGTCTGTTTTCCGGGTTATTTCTACAGATTTCTTGTGCATCCCTGCATATAAAAAATAATATATATTATTTATTATTATATTTTTAAATGGCATTTAAGGAAACAAAAATAAATATATGATCTATGGATTTCCATGTTATTCAAGAAATGAATAAACATTATAAGTAATATATAATTATTTATCATTTCAATATCAGACACCATATCATTTATCCCACAGATAATAATGGTTTACTGCATTGCCCCGAATAAGAGCCTTAACCAGCCCGGTAGCTCAGCTGTACTTTGTTTAAATATTTTACTTTTCCTTAGTAAACTAATAGTAGTCATAGGGGAGAAGAGAATTAATAAATCTGAATGACTCTTTTTATACACAAACATGTACATATATGTGCATTACATGCTGGTCTGTTTATGGTCTCATATGACAATAAGTAACTAGGGCAAGTGGACATTGTACAAGGTTCTGAAAATTCAATCATAAATATAATATAGTTTAAGCTGTGGATGGTATACGAGATGCTTACCCAGCAGCCATGGAGCACAGGAACCCACGAGTCCATTCTTTGCAGAATTAATGATGGACTCTGGTAGAGGGATTGAATGTCTCACCATTGCACCATAAAGACCATATTCTGCCATAACGCTGCTTCGTCCCCAGCACTTCTCACGCTTCCTCCACTTCGCTCTTCTGTTTTGGAACCATACCTGTAATATTTAGAAGAAAAAGATTTTAAAATATGCCTAAAAATAACATTATAACAGCAAAGATTATGTCATATCCATACTGATTAACAGGATAATTTGATGTTTGATGTTTTCTATAATATTTTCTATTTTTAATTAAAATGAACCACACAGGGAATATTCAGTTTTGCCAAATATTTTTTGTTTCGTTATTTTGGCTACAAGCTGAGAATAACCTCTTACTTCTTTTCATTGAAGAGGGTGATCTGATTTTTTTCTTTTCTGTGGTCACAATTTCCCAACAGCAAGGCTTAGTTGATAAAATATTTTGCTTTAAAAAATAACGCTATACCATACCTGTTACAAATGTATTTTTTTTGTTTGTTTTCAAACCAAAACAAAAAGATCTAAGAAAAATAATTAACTAATATTTAATATTAAAACAAAATATTTAATTGTGCAATTTTCATTTTTAACAGACTAAATAGACAATCTAGCATGTTTATATCAAACATATATTTCAATAAAGTAATATACTGGAGTTTTTATTTTTGTAATATAAAGTAATTTACCTGTATTCTGTCCTCAGGAAGCTCTGTCTTTAGGGCAAGCATTTCTCTGGCATATACATCAGGATAATGAGCTTCGTTGAAAGCTTTCTCTAATTCCTCAAGTTGATGGGCTGTAAATACAGTCCTGCAAAACCCAGCATTTTTAATTATTTTAATCGATTAACTACAAAGAAAATACATTGTCCATTGTACTACATAGTCATCTTATCCTTGGGGCTACAGTAATTCTGTAAAAAACTTGGCATCTACCTTTTTATAATTATCCACTTAGCTATCCGTCCAACTTTTTCATGTTAACATTAAAAGGTACCTTAGAAAGTTGTATTATTTAATATGTAAATAATAATAAAATTATTGGCCATCTATCAATTTTCCTATACGGCTGAGAACAGGAAGTATAACAAGTCATTCCCAAATTTCATTTTTATGACATTTTTATGGAACATTGGTTTTTTTTTTTTGCATGCAGTGGTATTTAAAACAACTATTATTCATGCGGAATATGGTGCCACAATACAACAATGTGCCCTAGGATACAATTAAGCCCAAATTATTTTACCTGTGTCTTCTTTTCTTTCGTTTAGTCTGTGAGTTAGATGATTTCAGGTCGCTTTTATCCCCTACCAGGCTGTCATCATCTAGACAGAAAATAAATGTAACACCGTCATAAATGTGTTTTTCTGTATGCTATGTCAAATTATTGTAAATAATACAAATAATTAAGGGGAAATGTGTTTATAATTGTTTATAACTCAAAGAAAAAAAAAACATGCCACCCTATGTTATGCCATTGTTTTTGGAGTTTTGGATGTCTCAAGTTAACCTCCGATACAAGTTCATTGGTTTTCATAGCAATGAAATAACCTGTTTTCAGCACCACAGCAGATTCCCACAGAATGGACAGTTCTCTGCTCCATTCACCTGTCTTCACTTATTTTACTTCCTCCCAATCTGTACCATGTAAGAAGTGACATTAATGACATCACTACATAACATTCTGCTATGATGCTGAATTTGCAATAAGGTTTAATGCACTGAACAACAGAAAACTAATAATGGACATACAGTATTACATTGTAATGTCCTAAACAATGAGCGTCTGTTTTAAAATAAAAAGCCAAATGCAACAAATAGTTTTGAGGTCAGTTTCTAATGTGAACATACATAATACAAACATACACACCCCGAGCCAAAATGGGAGGCCAGAGATCATTTCATTGCTTGAGAATAAAGGCATAAAGCATGATGTAAATATATTAAGATAAGGAAAGTCTTAAATTACCAGATATGTTCTCCTTGTGCTTCTCTGAGGTGTGGAGATACTGGTGTTCTGATCTTGGCTGGAGAAAAGGGATGTGCGTTGGGAGGAGACAGGTAGTCCCAGTAGGCTGTTGAGATGCAAAGCCACACAGAAACCCCAAACCAAGGGGCAGAGAGCCATTCGCCAAGGATACCCCACCAAGACCACCTCCTGGACCTTCACAGCTAGCCACTGACACAGATGGGGGCTGCAACTCTGCTTCCAGACCAAGAAGGTCAGTGATGGCAAAACCTTTGGATCTCATCGCAGGTCCATGGAAACGTCCTGACTTCTCATTCCCGGCACTGGGCGTCAGTATCTTCACCTTTGACTTTCCCTCTGAGGTCTCATCTCTCCCAGTCATGTTGTCTAAGTGATGTTTTGAACTACGTTTATTTTCTCTTTTCGCAACCACTCACAGACTTTTCTCAACCACTCACAAAAAGGATTGAAGTAGGTCTGTGCCTGGTGGGATTTTTATGGTGCTCTCTGGCTCCAATCAGCTCCTGGACATGCCCCTTACAGCGCAGGAAGGGGATCCCACCTCCTTCCCAATCCCAAAGGATTAATTGGCACCAGTCCCCCTCCTCTCAATCTGATAAATTCCCTGGCTCTGTCCTCACCCCACCTTCTCTTTCCCTCAGTCTGATCCTTATGGTCACTTGCTTTTTGTTTAGGATGACAGATTTCACCTAACTTCAAATCTGTGGAGACCTTTTGTTTGATAGTGAATGGTGCATAGCGACCTAACTAAGCGAGTTAAAAACCCCTCCCTTTGATGACCCCCTGATTGATTCTGACACTTAACTACTAGACCCCAACAGGGGGTACTGATATTACCAACACCAGGAGAAAAGGGGTTAGCTTAAAAATCATTGCCGCTCAAATAAATGACAATCCAGCAAGAGGAAGGTTAACCACTGGAAAAACGTTTTTGTAACAAATAATTCCTTCTATTTAGCTGATCGACTGTTAACTTATTCATCCTTATTCGACTCAATACATCTCAAAAATTCATACTGATCCTCTATTATCTAAAGTATTAGAGGTTTTGGAGTTGACCACATATGTATTTTTATGTAATTATCATTCAAGTAAAAAAACAAATATATTTCATATGTATTTTAGTTCACCGTGGATTTTGTCATCGGTCTTTGATTTGTTTTCCAACAGTGATTTCACTTTTGTAAACTGTCCTAACTTGGTGTTTCATAGTAAAAAAAAAAAATACAATAAAGCCTCTTCTCCTATGGGTCTATCCGTGTCTTATAGATAGCAATATTTTGCCTCTTTTAGGCCTTAATTGTCAATGAAAAATGTAATGCTTCACATATTATTAATTATTATTATTATTACTACAGTACTCTCCATTCCTTGACGTTTATATGAAACATCACTCTCCGTTATGTACACTTTTATGTTTTAATAGATTATATAGCACTATATATTATCAAGTATTACATGTCTCATATCGGACTTTTCTATTTCCCCAAATATAGTTTCATAGAAGAAAAATATATTTTTTGTGACAATAATTATATTATCTAACTTTTCATTTCTATTTCTCCCCTGTTAAATAATTCAGTATTGCCGTGCCTAGTAGGTGCAAGTATGATATATGTTTAAGTAAAATGTGATCCTTGTCCTTATGTCCTAGGGATTTATTCATTTATTCAGCCCATATTTTTTTCCCTTTGAGGCAGAAAAGGCCCACACAATAGGAACACATGATAATGATAAAATCAGTATTTTAATCTCACCAGGGCTGTCCTCATAAGGCAAGTAGGGTTTGCCCTTCCTTAGTAGGGTCTATTTTCCCTTGTGCTTATATTCTCCGTATTGCTGACAGGACTGGAGAGATATGACATCATACTTTAACCGTACTGCTCTGCTTTACTCCGCGATGCAGAGACCACAAGCATGAAGAAAAGATTCGTAAGCAGTGGCACTGCGGGGTCCTTGTAAGTACGCAACCCAGGACAAGGGCCACACTTTGCCCCTGCCTATGGGCAGCCCTGAATCCCACCATGCTTCTATTTGGTGCATTCTGCAATGACACTTGGCTCTGCCATATTTTGTTGCACCTGTGCAATGCGCAGTACATCCACTAGCAAGAAGCAGCTGCCTTCACAATGAATAAGCAATATTTCCGAGAGAAGCAAAGCGGAAACCATAAGTGAAAAGCCTCACCAACATCTGGGCATTATGGTCCTTTTTAAACGTTGAGGGACCAAGGCAAGATAATACTCATACTTACCAGTCGGTTATTTGAGTTACTCATGACACATGCCTTGGAGGTGTTTAGGCAAGCTTAAGGGGTTAAAACCATTCGCATCTCACTAGGCTGATACCCTGTTCGCTCACAAGAGGCATATTTTCTATGTGAAACCAGAGCCAGGCATTTTGAGCACAAAGTGGGCAATCCCAGTTGGCAGAAACACACATCTCTCTGAAAAGATTACCCAGTGTCACTTTTGCTGGCTCCGTTTGGAAAGGGAATCCAGTAAGAGTGAATTAACTACCTTTACAGCCCCTCACGGGGGATTCATTCTCTATGATTCTGATTCTGGCTGAGTAGACTTAGTAGTTTCAAAAAAGACATTAACCCACGCAGTAATTCATATATGTATTAATATATAAAAATGAAATTTCAATATTTTTATAACTCCTTTTATTAAACTGCAAAGTGAAGTGAAATCCCATAGAAAATCCTACGGCAATATAGAATATAAAATAAAAATGTATTTAGGGTGGGCGCAGGTAAATGAAACTAGGCAATTAAAATATACAAACAGTCAGTTTAATAATCAATGACATATTTTAGTGTCAGTTAACAGCAGCAGACAGGAATATTATATCTTATAATACATTATTGTTAATTTTTGTATTTCCGATCCTACTTTATGAAATGGATTGTTTTTAAATAGTTGCTTTTATATTTTAATTGGTTGTTTTTTTCCAAGCACTCACCCCAAAAAATACATTTTTACTTTATTTTTTGCCCTTGAACATTTGGGAACAGTTCATTGAGCTTTCTCAGATCCTATCTGTTCTTCGTCTCTTTTCCCCTCCTTCTGGTGCGTATTTATACAGAATTCCACATATAACATAAAAATCAGTACCTTCTATCAAACTGAATAATTAAAAAAATATTTACCATTTTAAAAAAAAGAATAATAATTTTCCGTTTGTGGCAAGATGTGTAGAAAATGAGTACGTTTCATGTACTGTATGTCAGCGGTTACGACATTTAAATAGCATTTAGTGGCCAGGCGGATACATTTATTAGTCAACCCAAGGGAACTCTCTCTGTAGAATTTTTTATAAGATAGTTTTAAAATGTTGGGTTTCCATACACTTGTTTTTAATGATTTTGACTACCTGGTTGTTCAATCCAGCAGCATGTAAAGAAGGGGAAAAGTGAGTGTATCGGAGTTGGCGTACAATGAAAGATCTTGGCTCTACATCCAAGACCTGTTGCAGATTTAAGCTCATTTTACTTGCACTGAAATCACCCCTGATGGAATCATTAGCGTCACAGCAAGAAAGCTCCGTCTCTTTTGCCATGTCCTCCCACTATGTAAAGAAACAGAAATAACTTGTCATATGACATTACACATGTCCTAGTGGCATCCATTTATGCGATTCCAGTTCTTGCACCTGGATTGCAATTCCCCGTTTCATCTGTTTATGCAAACGATTTACAAACAGCTTACATCAACTGCTTTAAAGCAGATCTCTTTTTGATTTGGTCCTTTTCTGCTAAACATGCAGATTAAACAAGGGCCTTCTGATAAAGATAATTACAAGAGGACTACGTATTAACTTTACATTATTAAAGAAAGACCCAAATCTCTCTTTGCAAGCTGTTCCTGGGATTAACAAAATAATAACTTTCATTTAGGATAATTGTAATTTGAATTGCTTGGGTTTATGGTTTGCTTTTGGAGATTACAATTTATTCTTGGCCCCGGACGAAAAACGAAATCTAATTATTCACGTTACTGCCCTAGGTACCAATAAGAGGTATCGTTTTCAAAAGGAAAGCGCCAAATTTAAGATGTAGTTAGTGGACATTGCTGTGGCTTTCTGTAACTGGGAACATGACCAAGTGTCGGACCAAGAGGTTACTGTTCTTTTTTAAGTGGATATAATATTCCTAGCTGATGTCCTTAAAACGACGGTAGGTGTCCCGTCAAGGAAGCACACAGCGAGATCCAGATCTGTAATCCATTGCTGAGCCAATAAGCACTCTGTGTCTGCAGACACCAAGAGGGGGGGACACAGCTTTTGTATGTACAGATTATTATTAATTGATGTATTTTGTGTCAATATATTCAGCAGATAAAGAGGACATACCTAGTGATGCCGCATATAACAATTCGGATTTACAGGGAAAAAAAGGTGAGGAGGGCTCTGCTCGAGAGCTTACAATCTAGAAGGAGGTGGGAATATATTACACAAGAGGTTTGGTGTGGGTCATCCACACAGCTGTATTCGAGGGACAAACACTGTTTAAATAAATTATATTATTTACTGATATTATATCCATGTAACTGATATTGTATCCATGTTAAATGTAAAGATGGGTACATCCCAAACCAGCTAAAAGGTGTGGGGGGGGGGGCATCATTCAGATACTCCAGGACAAATATTATAAGCTCCAGTGATGCAAAGGTGATCCATATCTGCTGTTACAGCTCATATATAGGTTAATGTACTTAGTAACAGATTGCTGGATGTAAAATTAAAATGCTCCTGAACTTGATCCTATTTGGGAGTGTACAATACTGTTATACTGAGCATGGCACACATTTGTGTATAGATTATACATATGTGTACACTGATAATGCAAATTAAATATTTTCTTGAATCTTCCTATGACTATGCTATTTTTATAGTGTGCACAGATATTATTTCCATTTATGTTATTTGTATTGTGTTTTCTGGGTTCTTTTTCTGTGAGTTGAAACCTTTTGATGTGAAAATGTACTCAATAATGTCTTCTCTATCTTTGAAGTTCTCAAAAGGTAATGTACTCATAACTCTCAGGGTTACTTACTTGACCAGTTAACCCAGAAACTAGGGCACCCTCAGATCAAATTAGGTCAAAGGACAAGCGGAGGTCAAATACAGAAAAAAAAAAATCAACAAATTATAAAGTGCACCCAAAGATCACATAAACTGGCTCATTTCATTTCAGATTTGCGTAGACCCTGCATCCAAGTCATTTAGCGTGAAGGTAAAGTAGCCGCATCCGGCTGCCGTTCCAAGTCAAGAGGTAGCCGCATAACCTTTGTTGATAGAAATGAATATGCATTGTTCAATTACCGATGCATTTTAAAATCATACCAATTTTAGTGGGTGGAAGAAAAACAGTTCTGGGTTAAATCAGTTAATATTTAACAATGTTCTGCATATTGAGTTCTTTCCTGGGTTCCTGTTCTGCTTCTCTTGAGCCAATGTTCCTAGTTTTGCTATATTGTTGAAACTGGAGGTCGACCAGAAGACTTTCACTTCTACAACTAAGAGAAAATCTCCTGTCGTAATTAGAAGTGGTAATCCGTGCCCCCAACCCCCCCTCACAAGCAAATTTCCTGTCTGACCAGATATTAGTGGATAAAACCCTAATTTTTGACGTTGCAGCAGAATCAGCTTAATTTCAGCAGTCCACGTTTAAAGCTGAGCTGCAGAGGATAGTGCATATGGGCAAGTCATACGGCACATATATCTGCTTTAAATCAGTTTATAAGTCACGTATCTTCTGGAACACAATAGGCTGAGTATTAAGCTCATCTACATAATAAATAACATAAACATTTTTTTTGGATGTCTGTATATTTGACACATGCCCAATAAGTGTGATTACTATTATATACAGCAATAAATTGGAATGTATTGAGGCCTTCAAATGATAATAGAAAGCCTTTGTAAGTTTTGTTATTAAATAAATACAATATTTAGGAGATTTATGGCCAATCTCCAATGGTAATTAAAACAATTAAAAGGAACAGGGCGGTAAAAATCAATATTAAATCATTTTGTCTTTATCAGTTTAATCTCCCTTTTATGATAGAAATCATCCAATTTAGTATTGAACAACCTTAATTATGTAGCCACCTGCTAAAACTCCATTCAATGAAACAGCCTACACTTCTTATAAAAAAAAACGTCATTAAAAAATATTACATTTATTAAACCGGAGTAAATATTAAGTAAAAATTCATATCCATAGGTATCTTTTTATGCTATGTCATATTGACATTATATATACATGTTGAGCATATTGCATATAAAATCATTTTATCATAATAATTAAACATTTTTTTTACCATATCAACAAAACTATACAAAGTCAGTTTTAAACAATTTTTCAGTCTTAATATCAAACAATTGCGTCCGTGTTCTCTTTAAAATATAAATCATTTAAAGGATATCTTGATATCTGCTCATCAGATAAGATTATCTGGGATTAAACTAATCAGTAAATGTTTCTCTGCTCATTATTTTCCCCGGGGGAAGATTTTCCGTCGATTCTCCAGCTAAAAGATTATTAATCTCTTAAAGAGCATAAACATAAAAAATCACTTTTTGCTCTAATTTTCTAGCCATATCCCCTATTAATGGCACACGCTAGCTGCCCTACTCCCATGAGGCTTTGGTCACACTTTTGCTGCATTTGAAGACCCACCAGATGGTTACTGATCATGAATTATGGAGACGCTTTGTAAATATGAGCAGTTGTTAAAACACCTTTATAACAGCTTCTCTTAGCTTTCGTTAAAGTCTGTAAGTAATCTCCAGTGAGGAACGGTGGTCACTATTGTGATCGATTCAATTTTCTTCTTGACGAACCTCAATTATCCCCACAAGGAAATATGCGTTTGGTGCTAATGACTTCACCTCTGTCATGATCTTATTGCTTAATTACTGACAAGGAGTCGATCCTCTATTACTCTGCTTCTTTGGTCAATTGGTATGGAAATTTGTATGGAGCGGTTAACCCCATTATTTCTATAGAAGGAAACACAACTTTTCTTTATCTCTCTTTTATATCCAGACCTCTTTATAATATTTCTTTGAGAAATGCTACAAATAAAATAAAGATATGAAAGACCTTGTGTCAAAACTAGCACGCTAGCCCTTATTTTACCCTTCTTTTTTTCTCTATTCTGTAAATAATAAAAATGATGCAACTGTACTTCCATTTCACTTAACCCCTACATTGGTGAAGTAGTCATCATATTTGACATCCATTTTTAGTTAAATAAAAAATAGTCTTCTCTTATTTTCCAGTGGCAGATTTAATATTGGGTCCGTCATTTTAAGCTTTAAGACTCCTTTCCTTTGTGGGTTTTTTTTTTCAATTTTAACAATAAGCAGTTGTCTTATTGATTTAACCTCCATAAGACCAAATTAGGACACTCTTGTCAAGGACCGTAAGAAAAAACTTGAAGTAAATATGAAAATCCATTGACGAAGACAATGAATACAGAGATACATACGATTAAACAGTTAAGGACACTAATTAAAACTCTGCATTGAAATAGGCAATTTTCTGCATTGGGGCTGGTTTGCCAATTGACCCAGTTTATGAAATAAGACTTTAGGCTGGCGCGGTATTACATCCACGATGAGGCACGCTGGTGCTTAATTGTAAACCTGTTTTTTATGCTAAGTATTTGTGCTCCCTAATTTGCTCATATAAATACTTGCATGTCCTTTTGCTCATTAAGCAAATTGGGACCAAACGAGACATCTTAAAACAGCTTAATTTGCATAAGCTGATCTGCATTCTGTAAATAGTGGGGCTTATGCAAATTAATTTTTGGTGAGCAAATGCCCTATTTCTTGTAATTTCCTTTTATCCTGCATGTATTTTCTGTATATTGTATTTTATTTAACAATAATCACTATTTTTATATTTTATTGATATTACTCCTGGAATGCATGGAAAAATCCACCAAAAGTCTACTGCATGACTTGTAAATTTTCTTTAATATTTGATGCCTCTCTGGAATTATTATAATAGCATTTCCTAGCTTGTTCAGACATTATTGGGTAATATTTTATTTGCTTGTTTTAGTTATTTCAGGTTTGTTAATCTCTGGTTTTCAGCTGAAAAAATATGTAATATATTCCCTAAAAATTACAGCTCAAACTCACTGAAGACTAATTACATTTTTATATATTCTAATCCTTTTAACGAAAACAACAGAATATCTTAACTCGGCGAATACATTAGAATGATGTCAAATTATTTTAAAAAATATAGTACTGATATTACTTATCATATTATAAGGGGTATGGAAAAATATTCACTGCCAGTAGGATATATTTAAGGTTATTGCAAGTTTATCCTTAAACAAAGAGCTACAGGTGTCTCTTGTGACACACAGTCTATTTGCTATTTAATTAGAATGCTTATTTAATTAATGTACACAATTATTCAGGGCCATGTCACATTGTTGTTTATCTGTTATGGTGGGAAAACATATTTACATAAAAATATATGCTACAAAAATATATACCCAAAGTCTATATTCCAACACACATATGAGATGTAGCTAAAGTAGTATAACAGCTGTAGACTCGAAATATTAATAATATTAGTAATATGGTGGTATTCTTTTTTATAGAAGTTCTCTCTGTTCCATAATAAGAATGCCGGCTTACTTACTTACTAAAAAAAATGTGGCCCATTTTCTTATATTTTCTTTTATTTGTATAGGACCAGCAATTTCTGCAGTGCTACTTACAGTACATACATTAAAAGGGTCTGACAAAACTAGAATTGATAGACTAAGACAAACCTATTTATTATTATTTGTCATAAATACTAATTTTGCTATTTTCTATTGTGACAATATTCTTAAAATAGGGTTATTCTACTTTCCTCAATAAAAGGTACACTCTAGCCCTTTGTATGCACTTTAATGCATATGATAGCTGAATGTCACCTTATAGTTGCATTTTTTAAATTAGATTTTAATCAGACTATGTAGATGCACATTTGGTGCTCCCATTAATTTAAATGGGGGCACTTCCCTTAAAGGGTGATTAGCTGTATCGAGTAGCCATAACTAGCGAGAATCAAATTCATTCAATTGCTCATTCATGAGCAGTTCTGCCGCTGCAATATTTTCACAAATATTACTTTTTACGAATGAATTATTGTTATTACTAAAAGTATTGACTAGGTACTTTAATATACATTCAGTTTGGTAAAGCTGTTTGGGGCAGTCCTTTTAATCACTGAAACACCAGAATAGGCTGGTTTATGATTTCCTATTGAAAATTTAAACCTGTTAGGGTATCATTAACTGGGTAGTATTCCTTAGGACATACTATACTATTACATATTAAGCAACTTAGTCTCAAGGACTACAAGGACTTAATATTAAGTCCTTGCTATTTTACATCAGCAGGGAGATGTCCTTCGATCTTTCTGCCATGGACCATGTAAGAAGTAAAACCTGCATTCTTTCTGCAAAACCGGCTGTGGTCTCTGATCACCCTCTCGGTCTCTGATCACAATTACTGAAATCAGGAAAGCAAGACTGCAAAGCCCTGCTTCCAGATCACTCTGTGATCATCACATGAATAGATCAGAGTGAGAGGGGGGTAAAGATTCCCCCTTTTCCAAAAAAAATTCATACAATAAAAATGTACCATTTAAAATCAAACATTTATTTTAAAAAAAGATGAAAGCATTTATTGGTCCCAATATACCCTCTACTGAAAATACAGATCTATAAAGAGGATCTCAAGAAATTTCAGACCATGAGTAGTGTAAAAAGGGGGGAAAACAGGAAAAAAAAGAATAATGAAAAACATGTTTCGTACCCCTGCCACCACAAATAAAAGATTAAAAAGAACTTTGGAGTCCCCAATCAAAGCATATGTATTGGCCCAAAGTATAAAAATAAACTTATATTTATATTTCTGTGCCTGGGGACGTTTTATATATGCTTGTGCTAATAAATATTGTGCATGAATATGGTTAAAAATTAAATACCTACTTTTCCTAAAAAAAAGTAAAAGATAAAAGTGGCTAAAAAGCTCTGGTGTTTAATACCCTTTTTTCAGGAAGGTGTAAAAAAACTATCTGTATATACAACTAAAGTGTTTATCTCATTAAAACATCTGTTCAAGGCAAAAATATAACCTGTCAACCATTTTCAAAAGCAAACTTTTACAAAGCAGGATTTTGTCTCCTATTACAGCTAATACTTTTACTTCTTCATGTAGTCTGTCTTCGCACTCACTCCACCGGCCACTCTCATGAAACCACATCTTATGAGAAAAGTAGAGAATGAACCTGATATTTTTATAAATCTGAAAAAAAACCCCAAAATATTATTGTTGTCTAGATTCATAATTTAGGATCTAAAGCAAAAAAAAAGAGGTAATCCTAAATCAAGTGCAGATGCAGAAAAATATTCAACTGCCAAATCTAGTAAAAGTCAAATGAAATACGGTTTGATTTTTATATTACTAGTAGCACCAATAAACTCCTCTTTAGTAGAAAAACTTCAATATACGATCGGCCAAATTCTGCATAAAAGAAAAACTTTTTTCCCACTGTTACTAGACTATGCAGGGCAAGATATACTACGCCGGAATCTTGTAAAAGAAAGAGAAATTGGCTTCAGCGTCGTCATTTATTAGTTAGGCTGGCTTAAAGCTCATTAAGGCTAATTGATATGACTGTAAGAGCTATGTCTATGGGACTGCCTGCCTGGAAACTTTTGGGCACAAGACAGAGTTGGGTAGAAGGTTTCCAACTGTGAACAGCCACAGACTAGCAGAAAGACTGTCCACTCTGATTATCCCCCACAAAAGCTGTAATATTTTATTGCAGAATGCTTGTCTGATTACCTTAGCTTATTATGTTGTGATCTACCCTGCAAAATGTGCTAATTAAACAGAAATCATCAAGTCAATTAGAAAGAAGCTCTCATTAAAACTAAATAAAATCTTGAATAAAGGAAATATCTCAATCTGAACGCCACAGCCAAATGGAACTTTCTAACCACCACTCAATTATTAGTTTGTCATAGGCATTGTCATTCATAAACATAGTCGCTAATGGGGCAGAAAAGTGTTCCATAATGTTATCACTAGATCCAGAGTATGTTCTTATGTTTAGCCATCATCTTTCATCAGTAAAAAACATCATCTTTTTCTTTACTACACCCTATGCTTTTTTTGACAGATGCTACCTAAATAAATTTCAATTCATATCTAGGACAGGGTTGTACCTCCCTTTTTTGCTACATTTTTATTGTGTTCTTGTGTTTATTAGTTATTCCTTTTCCCTTTTTGTTCTTCCTTTTTTTACTCACATCACAATCCCATCTCCTTTCATTTATCCTGTCTCTTTTACTCCACTCTACTTTCCTCCCTCTAGTCTCTTAATACCTTCTCATCCTTTCCTTCTTCTTTGAATTCTCACAACCAACCACCATTTATTTATATCCCACACTAGTTCAATTATTGCTATATATCTCTAGCCCTCTTCTTTTCCTTCCATATCCTTCTTGTTCTGTTCCCTCTTATAAATAGCACAACATTTTTCTTCCATACTTTCCACTACTTGCCCCTTAAACCCAATAACATTAATCAACCATGTAGCAAACGTCTGGCAGTTGAAAACGGAATATCACACAGGATATATATATATATATGTATAGGATAACCAAAAGTATGTCAAAATATCATGTTTTAAGCCAGGTATCTTGCTCATGGACTGATCAATGAAGACCTTGAGCCTGTTTGATGGTGACATAGACCTCAAACCAATGGCGAGGGGGCTTGATGGCGAAAAAAGCATTTGGGTAATGGGTGAAAAGACTACAGAATTCTCCAGAATTTGAAATACGATCATACAATCTATATATAGACCTCTAACATTTTGCAGTTTCTTGGAGAAAACAATTATCCCTCAATTTAAAATAAGTGCTCTGGTTTGCTGGATGAATTCCTTCCCCTAAGAGTTAACATAATGTTAAGCGTAAACGTTTATTAGGCAAAACTTGAAGCCTGACCAGAAAACTAAAAATAAAAGATATTTTTGCCAAGATATAACCCACTCATTAAATTATATTGGCTCTTTCAATGTTAAAACATGGAGAATAACTTACTCAAAGGAGTCTAGTTAACAGTGTGTGTGTTTAATACTGACTAAAGACGACCCTTGACGATTGTATTTCACAAATCTCCTTTTTTAATTTATTTATAAGAGACTTCTTTTTTATATATCACACACACACAGGTATATATATACTGATCAGCCATAACATCATGACCACTGACAGGTGAAGTGAATAACACTGAAAATCTTGTTATTGTGGCACCTGTCAGTGGGTAGGATATATTAGGTAGTAAGTGAACATTTTGTCCTCAAAGTTGATGTGTTAGAAGCAGGGAAAATGGGCAAGCGTAAGGATCCGAGCGACTTTGACAAGGGCCAAATTGTGATGGTTAGACGACTGGGTCAGAGCATCTCCAATACTGCAATGTTCCCTGGTCTGCAGTGGTCAGTACCTATTAAAAGTGGTCCAAGTAAAATAGTGGTGAACCGTCAACAGGATCATGGGTGGCCAAGGCTCAATGAGGCACATGGGGGGCGAGGGCTGGCCCCTTGGTCAAATCCAACAGACAAGCTACTGTAGCTCAAATTGCTGAAAACGTAGATGTGGGTTCCGATAGAAATGTGTCAGAACACACAGTGCATTGCAGTTTGTTGTGTATGAGGTTGTGTTGCCACCAAACAACCAGGGTTCCCATGCTGACTTCTGTCTGCTACCAAAAGCACCTACAATGGGCATGTGAGGATAAGAACTGGACCATGGGACAATGAAAGGATGTGGCCTGGTCTGATGAATCACATTTTCTTTTAAATCACATGGATGGCTGGGTGCATTGTTTACCTGGAGAATACATGGCACCAGGATGCATCCACGGAGGCCTCATCTCGCAGCTTACAGGACTTAAAGAATCTGCTGCTAATGTCTTGGTGCCGGATCCCAGAGCACACCTTCAGAGGTCTAGTGGAGTCCATGCCTCAACAGGTCAGGGCTGTTGTGACCTACACAATAATAGGCAGGTGGTCATAATGTTATGGACGATCTGTGTATATATATATATTGTTCATGAAATAATATTTTATTATATAACTATATGATAACATATGATCAAATTATTATAGAATAGAATATTAAAAGAGTGGGTAGTGGCTTATTCTGTCCTAGAGTGGTTGGTCTGGGAGAGCCTGTGTTCCCCAGATCTCCCTTTTAATCAGCCCATTTATATTCTCAGGGTCAGTGTGTTGGCTGCCACAGACCCCCTTAGTATTTATTCTCCTGCAAGTCCTTCTGAGGCAGAGCACTCGCATATGACATCATGTTCCAGGAATTAGCTCAGACAATTTACACAAAGGGGTTTATCTAGGTAATCAAGGATTGAAGAATTGAACTGTAGTTTCAAATACCAAGCACTATATTCTACACCACTGTTTTCTTAACAAATTGATGTAAAGGAGTTCACAGATTAAAATATATATGTATAGTATATGTGTATTAGAAGCCAACCTAACGTGGATACCACGTGTATTGAGGTGAGTTTCAGACAGGGAAGTAATTAAAAATGCAGATGTTGCCACCAGTTGCCAAAAACAATAATTACAATGACTGGAATGCTAAAAAAACACAAGCTCTATATAGTTTATAAATTAATAATGATTCTGTGTTAAATTTGCTACATTTTCTAAAATTAGTACTTGTTAGCAAAATTAGTAATTGTGGTGATTTATCTGTCTAATACAATAAAAGTGTTACTCTATAGGTAGTGAAACGTGTTTTTTCCCCCAATGCTTCCTCCCATCATTTCCAATCATTTTCAACCACCGCGTTTTCTCCCTCAACATTTTTCTTTCAGATGCCCAATTGACCTTTATTTCCTCATCATAAACAGGCCTGTCATTCTTCTTTGGCTTCTTAGCTGGACGTTTGCCATTCTAACAGCTGGAGATTTACTCTGTTTTCCCTTCCCATTAGAGCTGATAAAAGATCAGCTAGTACTTAACTGAAATTGTCTCAGGTACAAGTGATATCACAACTAAACCAATTAATTTATAATAAATCACAAATAACTAATTTTCTTTATACTTAGAAGTAGAGTATATTTGGTTGGGAAACTAGGATCCATGTTTATATTATTCATTTAGATTATATGGTATGTTCACACGTGGGAACATACAGGATTTCATGGAGCTCACAGCGTCCCAGGCTCCAGAATAGTATCTACTTTTCAGACAGGGGAGAAATGTTTGGCCATGCCTACTCCCCACCCAAATTCTGCCAACCTCCAGTCTCTGTCCACCTATGCCCTGTCCGCTTTCTGCCCCTCCACAGTATAATTAGAGCTAGCTCTACTCCTACATGAGTAGCCACACCTGCAGAACATGGGGACCTCTGGGCAAGTTTGGGAAGGTCACCAGTATGGTTATATAAACACACATTATATTAGACAAAGAGGTGATATTGGGTGATCATAATTCATTGGATTTTTATTCCCAAAATTAGCTTGCCTAAAAATTATTTTATTTGAAGCATTGGCCTTATCATCATCATACAACAATAAGGCTGTCAAAAACAAAAATTACAAATCTTCAATCAATCAACAAAATTAAACGTGAAAATATTCAACCTTAAGGTTGTGAGAGAGGTGGGTTTTTGTATGTGGAATTAAGGCCTCCGTGAGTATTTCGTCCCAACTGTCAAAATATTTTCCACCATTCCCATCAGACATGCATGACCAGAGGACTTTGTATAACAAAAGCCAAAGAGAGAGATCTTAAATGCTCAGAGGGTCCTTAGCGAACCTCTGTTGCATGGATAACTTGTTATAGGTGATCCCAAGGTCTTGAAAAAAATATTTGATGGTTACAAGCTCTGTGTAAATTAATGTATAATTATCCTTTCAGGCACTTTCAGATAAGACTCAATTGCCTACCTTTTTTCTTCCTTACCGTTAACCTATATTAGCTGGTGGGGAAACATTTTGTCGCAGGTTGATGGACGCTCAGAAGGTGGCCATTTTGTCCTGGAAAAAACACGGGTCAAATATCAGTGTGTCTCACTATGGATTTTAATGGCACCAAATTAAGTTATCTAAACATGCATTGTTCATATTACCCCTTTTCAGTATTCTCAATATAGAGTTGAATATTGTGAATTGATTATTGGTAAACCTTGCAACATGGAGCCGGCAAACCATTAGTGACAGCTCAAAGTAACATATATTACGTCCATTTTCAGCATGGAATCATTTTTGTCATTCACATAATTATATTTAAATGATATAATTATATATTTTTAAAACATTATCACAGATTAATGCCCTGCGTACATTTTGTTTAAATAATTATGGTGGGATTCTTTTGTTATACCCTTTGATGCATATTCATTTGTAACTCTTGAACAAAACTACTGAAGGATTTACTTGGCATTGGTATAATAAAATGCAGGATTTACAGCCAGTAGCAACCAAAGTTCCTGCACAAACTCGTATTTTTCGAGTGATTATGGACTACAAAGGATATTGTATCACTACAAGCCGCTCAGTGTCTTCACAACTGGTTAGTGTGTGACAGATGTCTTGCGTTAATGTCCAATGATTAAATGTCATCTCCAAAACCACTCCCCAGATATATAGAATTCTACCCTTTCCTCCACGCAATCTGACTTCAATCTGTTAAATCGTTTAAAGCCTCCAATGTCCTTGATTGTCAATAAAGATACACACAACAATCCTCATTCCAATTGCAAGGACCATCCAAGCTAAATTCTCACACTGCCCTAATGCTACTTTAAGGACAGTTTAACCAACTGCGCTGAGGAATTGATTTTTTTTAAGCAAGGCTCAGAAAATGAAGTAGAAGCCAAGACCAATTTTACTAAATTCCAGACATACAGCAAAGGTCTTCTTTTGCCAAGACCCTATCTTTTGAGGAAACTATACAGTTTATAAAAATGAGACATTAGTTGTTTATGACATTTTATGGAACATGGCTATTGTGTTTGGACATACTAAAAACTTTACATTTTAAATAAAAGGCAACAAGTCTCAAGGCGGTTTCAGAAAACCTTGAATTTTTAATGTTGAGAATTGGAATTCAATTTCCAATAATTTCTGAGGCAGTCATTATCGTGTTTGACTCAGCATTCTCTTTGACTTGTTTCTTCCTGACTTTTAGTGACTTCCTGGTTCCTTCTGGGTTCTCAGAATCTTCTGCACAGACTAAACCTATATAAGCTATGTCTATGTCATCCTAAACTAGCAATACTCAGTTCTGTAGAATCAAGGTACAACGACTAGATTGCTTGCTTGAAAGCTTGCTTGATTTACTTTTGTACCATTCACTGACATTCCCTTTGACTCAATACAAAAAAAAATCACCGTGGGTCAGTGGAGGCACAAACATCTTGCTGCTTTCCTCCGGAGAACAAGACGTTCACTTGTCAGGAGATATACAACCAGTAATGGAGACCACAAATGTTTACGGCACTATAGCCTCCATCTCATAGATACAGACTTGTTGTTCAATGAAATATTGATCTTGCATCATAAATTTCCTGAAAAGCACTGACAACCAGAATACTACTACAAAAAAACAAATCCCGTCCAAAAAAAAACAGATGTCACAGAGCTTGGTTCCTCTAGTGTTGCATGTTCAGCAACAACTTTTTTACAGCAGTGACAGAGGTTTGTCCAGATGACCTGCCGGTGGAAATGCATGTTAGTGGCGCACTATACTGTTATATAGAGGTGATCGAAAACTTTTACCAAATTGTAAAGATGGGAAAAAATAACACTTTCCACTTATAAAACCAGTGTATCGGTCGGCATCTACCCTGCCTTTAAGACACGGAGTGCTGGGATATGACTTCATAGTCTGGTGCTCTATTTATTAATGGAGCACAGCGCCTTCTAATGCAGTCTATGAAGGCTGTGCTGTCTATTGTTTGTTCTTTTTTACTGCAGTAAATGTGCTTTTTTAAATTCATTAAATATGCTTTATTTGTATTGTAGAAAACATCAGGTCATAAATTCTCCAGGGCCCCAAGCTCCTTAACCTGGCCGTGTACATAGCTCCAATATATTCTGCGTAATACATAGATATAATTTATTTTAATCTGTAAAATCATTTTACTGTACTGAGCTGTAAAAGGTAGGATTTGGGGGGGAAAGTAAAGATAATTGGTTATTACTTGCCATCATAACATGTGTCCATATTTTCTGATGCATGTAAGACGTGTAATTTTCTCCCTCTACCAAAAACCATAGCAGACTGGGCTAATACCTTTAAAATGAACAAAATCTGGATTATTATATATTTGTATATTTTTTTAAAAAAAGGCAGAGCAGATCTCAAAAAAAAACAGAAAAGGAGGCTTTTACTTTTTTCAGGTCAAATTACATGTTGATAGTGGTTTTCCATTAATTATTGATTTTACAGATAATACTTGTTAAAGTGGAATTAACTCTATTGTTTGAGAACAAATACCGCACAAATACTGTGTTTAGTGGGCTTGTAATCAGCTTTACCCACTTCTCTTTTAATCTGATTGAAACAGATTTCCTCTGAAATCTTTTTTTTATTATTTTGTTGATATTAAAAGGTCACAAATTTGCAACTGTCTTAAACTTTAATTTGGCTTTACAGCAATCGTGCAGATCAAAAATCAAATCTCAAATCGCAATATCATTAATTACATCATAAGAGTAAAATAAGTGTATACAGTGTCTAATGGAATTTGGGGCAATATTAGGTACTGTATTACCAAATGCATTTTAGCCTATTTTCCAAGCCCTATATTATGTCTATGTCATCATAATGCTTTTTGACCCTCTGCATTTACTCTATCATAATTATCCTTTAATACTCTTATAAATGAACTTTTAGCTTATCTTTCGTTAATTCTCAGGACAGCCAAAGCACTAGTGTAGCAAAACTGAAGCCATCTAAATAAAGTGGTTAACCCCTTTTCATACGTACATACATAGACAGACAGTAAACAGACAAGCACATCCTACCACCGCTGGTATATTTGTGTCCCATAAGGGAAATTCTAAAAACAAAGTAAACTTTTATGATGTGAAAATATACAAGAATTAAGACAATAAAACAATGCTTACAATTTCAGCTAAAGTAAAATAATCAGATTCTTAAATTAGATCCAAGTTCTAACATGAGACCATAGTGAAAATCCCCCACAAAAAGAGTTTAATACTTTTAAAAAGCCAGTAAGCCTTTAGAAATGAACTAAAACTAAAACAAACTGTAAACTAAACCACTTTAGAAATAAATAATTAAATCTTACTTGAACATTAAGGTTTGCACAATTGTTATACTATGTTTAGGTTAAAAAAAATGAGCTTCAATTACTGATGGCCAGTCACTTGCTACAACCTGCGTCCTCTCACGGACAGTACAGAAGCCATCAGTGCCCCAACACACATACCTGAGAACTCTCCAGGTTTGACCCAGGGTCTCCAGATGAAGCCCTGCTTTCCTGAGTCTCCACTTCCTGGCCACATGCTGCCTACTCATTGCCTACTCAGATAAGGGAGAACTCCAAGGCCTCCCCTAAAAAGTTCTCGGGTATGCACACAGTCTGTATTTTCACATGCCAATAAGAAACCAGTTATTTTTTATGCTTTTCATTATAAAATATATGTCAACGATCTCCGTTGCTACTAATTATCTCTGTTTAAGAGCAAGGATGCTTCTTATGGAGATTACTGCTTTCCTGACACAAAAGGGTCCAGAAAGCGTCCGTCCACTACCACAAAACTACCACAAAAATTTGCAGCTAGCTCTCCCTTACACATGGCTAGCCACACATACTCACACAGCTAGCTCAACTCCTTCACCAAACTACTCTCCTCAATGGGGGAGAGCTCCAGGTAGCCTACCCTAAAACATCCCTAGGTATCATAACTTCAAGGAACTTCAAAAGTATTGGGTCCCAGAGGTCCCTCTTCATATGGGGCTGGGGCATGTCAGAGACAGGCAGGGTAGGAAAAACATACCTTCCAACATCTCAAGTGCCCCAAAAGAGACCTTTTGTTTAAAGGGATATGGCTAGAGGGGTAGGGCTCTCGCAGATTTTGATGTGATTGTTATGTATAGATGTAATTTAGAAGAACTGCATATTTTATTTGTGCAATTTCTTATGTTACTTGTGGGTCATTGTTAACCTGTCGTCTAGTATAAGACAGCAGGAGATATCAACCACAGGTAGTCCACACGAAGAATCAGAGATGGGTTCACACAATTATATACATATTTGTATGATTATTGGAACAAGGCGGTTACAGGCGGTTCCAAAAAGCTGTTTCATTGTTGAGTGAACCAGTGTTTTGCAACCTCCCAATTATCTGTCTAGAATCTGTAAAAATTACGTTTGTAAATATAATTGTGTATATAACAATTATGATTGTTATGATTAAGTTAAACTATTACAAAAAAAATACCTAATTTCAGTGAAGACGATCTAATTTCATCAAGTGCATCTGCAAGAGACTCGGTTAGTTAGATTATACACGGTAATGCTCTAGAGAGCTTTAAAGGAGATTAATCCTGTAGTTTTGTTATTAAAGGTGTATTCTCTATGACTAGACTATCCAACAATATAGATTGGAAAAAAAAGAAAAACTAAATTAACCTTAAAGAGTATTAGAGGCACAGTAAGCCTAGTTTACCCAAATTGGTACAGTTTTGGAAGTAAAGATGAAATGAAATAGACTTTGCTGGCAGTTTGTAGTCTTACATGGAATTATTTTTATAATGAAATCCTGTTATTATTTTACATGATTCTGATGACAGTATATTAGCTTACAAACATCATTTGTATGTTTCTCTTTTTGTAATGTTTGTAATTTTCAGGATCTAACAAAAAAAAGCACACTTTTGATTCCGAATAAATCATCCTAAAAGCATTTTAAATTCTTTTTATTGTGTTTTTTTGTTTGTTTTTTTTTTAAGAATACAATCCCCTATTTTAGCTTAAGGATAAGCGATTTCCTGATTACCAACACAGTCAAGGCCAACTTGAGAAATTCATATTTATTTCTGATAACATAATCCGTATTCCAGAGAATTTAGTATTTGAAATATACTCCTGTATAATTCCTAAGTGTTAATGGTACCAAATGAAAGCAAAATCTGCTCCGAAATGGAGAGATTTTCTAGATGGGAAAAAGCAAAATGGCATAATGCTACCTCGTAATCATGTACCAATAAGCATGCGTTTTATCCGATTATTTTTTGCATGTCGCTGATAAAATAGTTATATGCACTCAACTAAGCATTTAGCAGCACAGCCTAATCTAACCTGATCTCTTCTTATAATAATTATCATAACATTAATGAAAATTTGTCATTAAGCGGTATATTGAATTTGGACAATGTCCTGTTGCTATCCTCACCTTGCAAACAGCAGCACACATCCCATTTGGAATGATTTAAGCAGATAAATGACTTGGGTGTGAATTTTGTATGTGGCATACAGTATAATTAATTCAGCAGACAGTGTTTTGAATGCAATCTGTCACTAGGCTTTCTATTGAGCAACCAGCATCCCACCATATAATTATGGCATTAATTACAAGGTTTTTTTTATATACATATTCAAATTTTTTTTTTAAAAAAAGGACTTTTTTGGTGGAATATCCATGGAAAATGGATCTATATTGGCATTTTTTAATGATACTGAAGGTTGTTTCATAGCGATCCACAAGGAGGACTATTTTTACATCCCTGGTAAATGTCTAAAGTGACCTTCCTATGGACGGTCAGTGATCCGTGCGCAATTCTAAGTAGAGAGCCAGTTCTAGCTAGAAAAAAAGATGCAGACAAGCCATGTCAAACTGTGAACCGACTTCAACTCATATGTGTCAATGTAATTTTGTTAGCCGTCTCATTGCTTTGCATTAAGTCACAAGCCATCCGACATGGGCTGTTTTATGCTTTGTTTTTTTGCAAGAAACAATATATGAGAACGAATAAAAATGATAAACTTTAGTAGTATTAAAAAAGTTCAAAGCCACAAAGCAGTAACATAAACACAATAAATACAACATTCTAAAATACATTTATTTGAAAAGCTTTGGCTCAATACACAAACCTGAATGAAAGTGGTGATAAAGAGGAATTCAGTCCCCACAAATCACAGTTTTAATGGGATAAGTTGTAAAAATCTGTTTTAAGACACTTCTTTTAGAGATAAAAACAAAGGTTTTCATTTATACTGAGATTTGAGCTTGAAACCTTGGAGTACCCAGAGACGTTTATGAAACGTCTACTCCTAGGCCCTGCACAGTTATGCTTCGTTGGAAGTCTCCTCTTCAAGTTCTTATAGATGTCAGGATGGGGTGAACCCGGGTCAGAGGAAGCAGGCTGAACATCTCAGGGATGTGATAACTCATGAGGAAGAGGGTAGAACCAAGACATGTTAGATGCCACCTCAACACCCAGTGATCAAAGACTATGATATACACAGTTTCTGGGGCCAAGCAGTTAATACTCTACCTCCAGCACCTCCTTAGGCACATCACAATAAAGTGAACTGTCACATTCCTATTCTTTCTACCTCAGACCAGAGATTTAATGTAAACTGGCACATTTGGATATAAGATCACCCAGGCTGCTTTTGGACACTTTGGTGCTTGATATTTACTTTTATTACTGTACGCACGCATTTTACTTTCTCCTCTTGCATTCCCATAAACCTCCTGCTGCTATACTCAGTATATAAATTCCAAGTCTACACTCCGCGATAAGATGGTCATCAGATGAGCGTTACTCCATATAACAAAGACATTGTCTCTACAATACTGTATATCATGCGTTAGCCTCTTGCTCGCGCTGCACTAATGTAGAATGTTTTTGAAATGCATTCCTGTATGAATAAGTAGCTTATGTCTTTCCATTCTTGGACAAATACAAAAAAATTACATCATCTTAAACAGTATTTTTCCTGCTCATATACTGTATGTCTTATGGTGCAAAACCATTTAGTCTGTGTCCGGCTAATGAGATATATGTGTATATATATATATATATATATAATTTGTTTATGTTGTGCAAACACCAATTAGCTGGAGACAGTATATATCTTTTTTTCCTGGTTTTCATTTCTTATTTGTGTGTGCACCATATATATTCTAAAATTTACATAACTCACATTTCAAATGAATTCCAGCTACTTTCATTAAAGATCATTCTTTTTCATGGTCCTTTCCATTTTTTTCCCATTTAAATCACTGCGTTTGTTAACATAGTTTTTAACGCAAACACTTTATTACACACGCAAAAAAAAACATTGCTGCAGATTCAATCAATAAGAGCCCTAATTATTCATATGAATTCCTTGCTATTGGTATTTTGTTAAGCTTATTTGATCGTTGTGGCTAATTCATTCATGGTGTGTTTTGCAAACCGGCAATTTACAAATTAATTGTCCCAAACAATATGCCGTACAGGTTTTTTTCGGCTGTGAAACTGCCTCATCTTATGTGAAGGCTGCTAATGGGCTGTTGAAATGCTTTCTCCGCAGACAAAAGACCTGCTCAAGTGTGCAACTATTTAGGGGAAGCTGTCCTGCCCACCACGGGTGGCAACAGTTTGTGTCCAGCTGCTGTGTGCTGTCACGAGAATACAGGAGCCATGTGTCTGCAACAAAGCGTTGTCACCCCATTGGCCCTTCCCTAACAGAGACGCCAGTATATCAGTAACATATGGCCGTTTGGGGGTTCTCTTCGTTTAACCAACATTGTTTCCTTCTGTACGCACAGCACAGATATGCAGGTATCTCAAGTCAGCCAAGTGACTAAATTAAATTCCCAAGGCAGCACGGTTTGGGACACTAATTGGCTTGGCTCATATATTTTTGTGTAGAACTCCCTGAGAAACAGATTGGCCCATTTTTCAAGCTAATGATGGTTATTTGAAATAATGAATAGACAGGGGGGCAGGAAAGGCTGGTCAATGTGGCCTGGTAAACTTTAACTCCTATTCATGACAAATCCACATCGGTGAGGTTTGTTTTCTCAGCTAGACAGACAAGTTGGTGCCACCATTGTCTAAGTCATCAGGTCTACTTAGACATGAGGACTAAAACCCAGTGAGTCTGAAAGCTTCTACATATAAGCCCATTTAGGTAACAAAAGTGTGAGTAAACAAATTAACTACTACACCATTATCATACCTTTGTTGTCCCATTTTACACGTAATACTACTTCAGAAATACTAAATTAACACAAACGGTATAATCGCATTGAGAACATGTGTTGATATCACTGGCAAAATATTATAATCCACCATGTACTGGCGAGTGCGAAGAACTACAACTGGGAATTTCCGAGACATTAACCAGACATTAACCAAACAGGGGATGATGCTAGCTGGGGAAATCAAACATTAATATTTTAGTATTTATGGAATACTCAGAGGAATAAAGCTTGGGTTGTTTAGCATTATATTTTTAAAATTTGTAGAAAGCCAAGTTCTGGAAGACTGTATGAAGTGTTAACAAGTGGCGACACTTAAAGGTTAAAAAGAATAAAAGAGAATAAGTACCCTGTAAACGAAAGCTCTCAGAAAGATTTCAACGTCAGACACTACCATTTGTTTTGACACAGGATAGAAATTGACATAATGTACAGTTTGCCTTAAATAGGGTGTTTATAAAAATAATGACGTCATCCTTAATATATATTATGTGTGTGTGTAGAGTGTGTAGAGTAGTTACATAAATTCTTATGTTTCTTACAAAGCACCGGTCCTTATGGACCATAAATATGGAAAAATCTTCCTCCTGTTCGTCTCGCTTCTGATCACGGTGCAGAGGCCAATAGTGATCATTCAGTCCTGATCTTTTAAATATATACATTTGTTGCTTTCTTGTGACTAGAGGGATACCAACCATACCCCACTGACAAGGCCAATGAAGGCCAAAACATACGTCTGGTGTAGAGGAAATTTGCGTCACATTTCCGTTCTGGGCTGCCCTTTTGGGTGAGATCAGACTAATATGATGATTTGAGAGTCTCCCATGTGGTGATGCACCGTAAGACAGGCTATGAAGCGGTTGTACACTTTTTGTGTGGTATTTTTTGTTTGGTAGTTTAGTGGCAGGAATAAGGGATGGTTTAGAGAGTGATATATTAGAACTTTTAGTTTTGTATCTTTATAATAGTTATGGAAAAAATCACTGCTAGAAAAATGCAGGTGAGGCTTGCATTATGCTAGATTGTAAGCTTGCAACCACGGCCATTTTTATCTAATGTTTGTCTTAGGGTGTCACTTCTAATTTTGAATATATGTATTGTAACAAGCTATATAACGAGCTATATAAATAAAATAATAATACTAATAATAATAATAATAAGTGAATTGGGAAGCTACTAATGATATATGAGCAATAAAAAGTGGCAAAATGGCCCCAGTGAAAGAGTTGTCTACTAATAAATAATAATAATTTTGGTTTCTGAAGATTATGAGAGTGAGGCAGAAAATCATATGATCACGAAGCAGGAGAAGATACATTTTAAAGAGTTAAAAGTATTTGTAAGAGGAATTCAGAGATGGAATGACAGGGGAACTATTTTGATTTGGCTGAAGATATTAAGGGATGGATGATTACCGTAAATGATTGTAAAAGTACAGCTGGATACTAATTTACACTGTAAAACAAAATCAAAAGGCAAATGTATCAGGATAGATGTGGATACACAGGTGAGTAATGAAACCAGAGTAAAGCTGTTTCCAGATCAAACAGGACACAAAATATTTAAATACGGTAATATTCAAGTGTTCTTAAAATTACCTATTTTACCTCTAGATTGCTTTCAAAATAAAGATAATAATTGACGTGTAAAACTATGCATTTTATAGACCGTGATCAAAAAGAAAAATTATATGTGGCACATATTCAACTTTGTTTACTAAAAGGATTGTTGTCAGGAGAGAGAGAGAGTTGTGGTTTTACTTCCATACATGTTTATTTTTGAGCCCCACACTGGCAAATCTCTCCAGCAAGTACTGGCCTTTTATAGTGACTTAACTATACATTTCGCAGGGCCAGCTAAGTTCTTCCTGTGGCAGAGGGTCATTGGTGTTGGATCTTCATAACGTTGGTAAGGCAGATGAAATCAAAACTTTGCCTTTAGTGAACAGTAGATCTCTACATAGTATATAAGGAGTCCAATGTGCTGCAGGATCCATTTCCACAGCTCTTCTTGTTCCTTTTGCTCCCCCTAATAGAGAGAGCAACGGAATCTTTGTGTACAAGCATCAGATGGAAATAATTAGATCTTCTAGTACTCAAGTATATTGATCAAGGTCTTTAGATCACACAAATTAAGGAAAATCTGAAGCAATTATAGGACAAAGCACTAAATCTTAATCCATCTCCGTATTGATCTGTAAAGATGTAAACCGTGAACGGAAAAGAATGCTATGTACATAGCCTTATCGCCAGCACAAGGAGCATCAAACATTTCCCCTTAATTGTGTCATTATAGAGAAAACATTTCCATGAGCATAACAGATCTGAAATGCACGTTGAAGAGAATCCACAATGCCAGATGTATAATTCTGCTTAAATGACCTCAAGAGCATGTGACATCATGTGCGTGTTTGCCCAGATTACATGAATGGTGGCCAGGGGAAGAGTAGCGCCTTCTGGCCCAGTGGGCAGGTACGGCTCAGTGGCCCCACAGACCCTTGATACCCCCAAAGCATACACATTAGCACACTAATACACACACTAACATACACATTCACTCTAAAACACATTTACACTAAAACATACTCACTCCATTACACCTCATTCTATCAATAACACTTCTCTCTAAAAACCCTTACCTTGCCTTGCCTGGAGTTTCTTAGAGCTGCTCACACGCTGCTCACACGAGCAGCAGCAGTATTACCGCTGGGACACATAATGTCGTGTCACTTGACCCTGCTTCTCTCCTGCCTCCGCGAAGGGGTCCTAGGTAGGGAGTAAACATAAGCATTTATAAGTGCAGTCTAGATCCACAATGTAAAACACAGTTATGTTTTGGTTTGGTATATCACAAAAAATACCTTGATTAATATTAATATTTTTGCAGCATGCGCCAGGTGTGTCTAAACAGCACTAAAAGACTGGTTTTTCCATATGAGGGCAGCCATTGGGCACCTGCCCACTGTGCATTTTCCCAGTTTGACCTAGGTTCAGTCTGCGGCACATTCACAAATAAATGCATAAGTGGAGTAATTCTCTTTATCCTTGTTTTAACCTGTTTTTTTATCACTGATAGCCTTCTTTCAGTATAATTAGCATTTGGCAAACCTTAACTGCCACTCGAGGGGCAGATCCAGTCCTTGCGGCTGCTGGCTGGGTAAGAGATTACTTGCCAGGGCTGCTTTTCATCCCCAGTCTGGTCATGCTAAAGGCAAGCAACTGGTCATCAAACATCTTAGTAGTGGATGTTCTGACCCAAAAGGGAAAGCCTGTTAAGATTGCAACGCAACAGCATTTGCTTTCATTTGACACCCAAAGACATGCAGCTTGGAAGGCTGAACCATGCACAGCAAGCAAGATAGCAGCGGCCCTGTGCAGTGAATTAGAAAGATTTGGGGATAAATGGTTTTGATGTGTTTGTATAATTAAAATGGATTTAAGCACTTTCTACTTTACCCTATCGAAACAAATAAATTGTAGGGAGTTTGGGAATTAATGTTTCATTATACTCTGTGTTACTTTTTGGCTCTCAGTGAAGAGATGGGTAACAGGGTTTAGTGGAGGCCGTTCCAGTAAGAAGCAGGGATAATGCATTTTATGCTGCAGTCTTAACAACTGATTCTTGCTTCTCTCCTTTTAATCATCTCTGACTTTTGAGGGTTGGCAGCTGTTACACGACTCCAGCTCTCTTCTGGGCTGTATTTATTATTAAAGTTGCTGTCCCACTTAACTCAGCTGCTTTTAACACTTTATGTCAAAATGCAGCCGTGGAAGCACCCACTAGTATTGAATGGGCAAATCCTTTCCAATGATAATTATTTACAAATGTCAAATTTTGTCCAAATCATAATTTTTCATGGGATGATTAATCGACATATGAGACAAAAGCATGCGCTGATGAGTTGTTGCCATAGGAACTGAGAATGCTTAAACGCTCACATGAACTTTAATATTTCTTCTTTTTTTACATGCACATCTGGTTCTGGCATAGTGCATGGTTGCCAGCGGTCAGGACACTGGTCAGCATTCCAGCATGGATGTTGGGAATATCATTGAGATTCACCATCTCACCATAACTCATTGTTTAAAGAACAAACACTGATATATTTTCCAAGCACATCTTTATTCGAACATAGCCCAGTAATTAAGATCTCATTTCAAACTTTTATCCCTTCTAGGAATGTGACGACCAAAGATAAATATTGGAGGATCTGGTGTCTGCAGTTGCCCTTAATTGGACACCATCACCCTTTTTGTCATCACAGGGAAACACTGACCTTGCGGCTTCAAGAAAAAAAAAATCGGACCTTTACACTGTGAAGTGCAAAAGAGACTTTATTTAATCACTACTAAAGGACATATCATTTTAGACACTCACTATAACTCAAATACACAGTAACACACACTTACACATACACACTCACTGTCATGCACACTAATACACACACCAACATTACACATTCACCCTGAAACACATTTACACTAAAACATACTCGCTCCATTGCACCGTACTCTATCGTACATTACAGTATGCATCCCACATTTCAGCTGTTCTACAATATTATTATAACTGTAGTTATTTAATATGTAATTCTGATATCACTTGTTCAGATATCACAGCTAATTGTACTTTTATAACAACATAAAAGCAGAGTGTTCACAAATGTTCACTTTATTTAACTTGGATAGTTTTCGCAAAATATAATTCTACTTTATATTGAAACAAGTTAAATTAAACAAATTCTAATCATAAAAACAATAATACCAAATCCATACTAAAGAAGTGAAATACAGCAGAGATCAGATATAGAGTAATTAAAACCGCTTGCTGCATCAGATTACACTTTTTAATGGGAAATACTGCCCTCTGCTGGTGCCATATAGTTACTGTAGGTTCATAAAATGTCCCCAGTTTTGCAGCTGATATTAGTTGCCCCAAACAATATATTTACCTTTCCTGGATACACTGTTATATGCATACTATATATTTTAACACATAGTAGAGGTTCTTTCTCTGAACACTGAGCTGCAGGTAAGGTTATATATGATGAAAGCACATTAATGCATATGATAGCAGAGAGATAGCTGACCGCTTTTCAAATATGTAGCAGAATTCTAGCATTATGCATTTGCCCATACCCGGTTATTCAGCTCCCCAATGATATCAATGAGAATGCTTTTCTTGCTGCTGATTGGCAGTCAATCACTGGCAAGAATCATCAAACTGTGGAGGAGGAACTTTCCCAGGTAAGTCCTTTTTTGTTTTTGGAGAATGAATTTTAAAGTTCTCACAGAGTTAGTGGGGTTTTGAGCTACAGTAAACTTCAAGTCCCTTCAATTTGACCTACTTACCTGTCCATTAAGAAGGAACTAAACTATTCTAGAAGAGCAGTGCTGGCCCCAAACAATGCAATATTACATTGGTGGCATCTTGTAGATTCCTAGAACTTCACTTCAATTTGTACAGGTGCCATAAATTAAGCACAGATTATATCTCAAAAGAAAGACTCAGAGGGTTGCTAAAGGATGGGTTTAGCTGATTTTTAACTCAATATATATTTGTATTTTAAAGATAAAGTTTGTAAGCTTGCGAGCAGGGCTCTCCTTAACTAATGTATCGGTTTGTCATAGTCTGTCAATTCTCGTCTTGTCATACCCCTTCAATATATGTATTGTATTAATTGTAAATCAATGCTGCGTAAATTGATGGCGCTATATAAATAAAAGATAATAATAATAAGAGCCGACCCCAGCGAGGGTCTCCTGTAAGAAGGTCTTAGTTGGACCTGACCAACTCATGTTCAACCACTCAACTTTCTGAAGTACGCTACTGCTCCCCCTGCAGGCCGATTGCATGTATTGCTACACAGACAGCATGCCTCTGACTCCGCCCACTTTCTTCTTCTAATTTATTTTATATAGCGCCATCATATTCTGCAGATCTGTACCATGGGTAAACAGGACAAAACAATATATAACATAACAATTCGACTTACAGAAACAAGGAGAAAAGAGGACACTGCTCAAACGAGTTTACAATCCAGGCGTCTGCTCACTTCCACATCAGATTCATCCAACCCCATTTTATCGCTGGCCGCTTCTGGTACGGGAACATGTATAATTTATTGTGATGTTAAAGGGAAATTCCCACCAATTGTATAAATTACTAGTTTCATATTAAACATGTGTTCAAAGTATTGTCATGTGCTCTTTTTTATAACAGTTCTGCTTTTTACGTACTGTTTTCAGACAGCTGCAGATTAGCACTCTAGCGATATGGATCATGCAGGTAGTGTAAGAGTTATGAAACTCGCTTATTTCGGGTGCCAGGGCTGTCTTTTTCCGTACCACTGATTTAAGAGAGGACACAGGTGGCAGAAGTGAGGATTTTGCAAAGTTGAGATTTACTTCTGGGGCACTATTTCATTATTTAAATTAGGCTTATGCGTATTTGTAAAATAATACTAAGGCATTTTATTGTAATTTACCTTCTCTGAGAGATTATGCAAGATTACGTTCTGAAAACAGAACATTCCTTTGATATGACTGATGCTTTAAATTGGGTATATTCTTAATTATAAATGCAAAATTCATTATAAATGTAGTATAATGTACAATGGGTAAACAGGACACAACAAATGACAATTTTGACATGACGTTCCTGGCACATCATGGGGTTAAATGACTTCAGAAAATTATCAACAACTTCACTCAGCCAGTATTGCTGAAAAGCCTCAATATTAAGGCATTCAGCAACAAAAGAAAAAAGGACAATGTGTGATCGATCTCTATAGTAATCTCAAGCAGCATAACTCTCACAAGATGGCGGGGCCCTTCTGCTGACCAGAAACAACAGTAAAAAGGTTCCAAGAGGCCCTCCTGAGACCTCCGAGGACTTCTTGCTTATATATATATATATACCGTATTGGCCCGGATGTAGTACACTCCCCCCCACACTTTAGATCTTAAAGTTGGGGGTGCGGCCTATATTCAGATGTTAGCGCAGGGATGCGCGGTTCATATCGCCCGACTCTCAGCGACGGACGGTGTTTTTTCTTTCATTTAGCTGCAGGGTTAGGATCCAGATCCCCTGCAGCGCAACATAACCTTCAGGTGCTCCACCATAGAAGCTGCGGCGAAAGTGCAGGCAGCGGTGGTTGTCTGCGTACATTGCACAGACATCCATCCTCCGACCTTGCTAGACATCAGGGAGTCTGGGGGTGCGTTGGTAAGTCGGGGGGGGGGGTGTGACACTTCTAGTTAGCAGGTGGCACTTCTAAGGGCATAACACATATCTTGGGGGTCAGGGTGGCATATCTAGGGGGCATAAAGCATATCAGGGGTTATAAAGCATATTAGGGGCAGAGTGGCATATCTGGGGGCAGAGGGGCATATGTACAAGTAAGGTGCATTATGAATTAAGGGGGGCTTTAAATGGCTATTGGCTTTCTGTTTGCATATAATATATGCCGACAAACTGTATAATATACCAAAAATGTTAAAATACATGTATGCCTGTTCATTAGATAAAATACTGGTTTACCATTCCACTAATGTGTATTCTTTAAAAATATTTTTTTCTTTAAAATAGCACCAAACTTTAAGGGTGCGGCCTATAATAGAGCCAATACTGCATAACATATATATATATATATATATATATATATATATATACACAATGCAATGTAAAAATAAGCAGCAACACACTTTGTGCTCCTCTCGCTAGAAAATAACAGCCAGAAAGGTTTTTTTTTTCTTCTTCAATTTTTCACCATGTTTTATTTTTTATATAATACATTTTATAAAATTATCAAAATAACAGTGTCTGAAGAGTCCCTCTTGTTCTTAACAAAGAGAATATATAATTTGTGCGGGTTCAGTGAATGAGAAGAAAGTTAGCGAATGTTAAAATCGCTGTCACGAAGGGTTAAAAATTTAAAAACAGTCCAGTCACGATACAACCCCTTCGTGGCCGGCAGCAGTTTTATTATATTATAACCAGGCCTGCTTCCTATACGTTATCTTATTCCACCGTGAGGCAAGTTTTTTGTCTCTTTTCTGCTTTTCCAAGCATGTGTATATAAACAGCACGAAGTTTAGAAGTTAAATTACAAACATAAATGCATTCAATAACCTCCAACTACGAGTTAGTTCCTTCTTCTACTTGTACGCTACACTGCGCATGACTAAAATACAGTCATCCGTGGTCAAAAAAGGCATGGCTACGAAGCCTAGCTGTGCGAAAAAGATGGCCATTTTTCTTGTGGGCAATTTTCCAGCTCGTTCAGGTTATTCGATACTAACGAGTGAAAGAACACGGCCAGCAGTTGCGCTTTTGGACTAAATTTACTATATGTTATACGAGAGCTTTAATGGTAGCAAATCTCCCCTCCACAAAGTGACACACTAAGTAACGCTATCTTTAACTGCCTTCCGCCCAAATCAGCAATGGCCGCTAAAATGCAGAGCGTCTCTGACCGAGCCCTTGCAATGACGTCACTCACGTCGGCTCTTTTGATTGGTGGGTTTACCGGTCCCTTCCTAATACAGGAATTGAAGGTTTTGTGGATGTGGAGACCGGTCTGTTGCTGACGCTGTCAGTCGGTGTCTTCCGCAAGTAGGTTTTTACGGTATGTATGCGAATGTCCGTTCCGGGACTCTTATTGGAGATTATGTAAATCTAAAAATATACATATGAACTTATATTAATAATTATTAGTAATAATAATATTGAATAATATACGTAATGATGAATGTATGTGACTGAGATATGTGGTCTCTGGGTGATCCGGATATAGCTGGGTTTGGTAATTCATTATTTTAGCACAGTTTGTATAACAATGGACAATCTTAAACTGCCATAGATTTACTGCAATATATATATATATATATGTATAATATATGACATGTAAGGGGTGAGGGAGGCAATTGCTTTTCCGGGCTGCTCCTATATAAGGAGGAACTCTTACCTTATATTTTGTGATTATTGTCCTGTTGTTGTAAGGAATGCATATATAAAGTGTTCCCAAAAATTCTTCAATCGTAACTAACATGTTTGACACAAATAGTCCCCTACCCATCATGCCCTGCTATTTTAAAGCTAGTTCTCATATTTTTTAAAGTTAGAACATGAGGTCATCATCTGAAATTAAAGGACTGGGGGGGTTACATGTAATTTGTTTTGCTTTACCTAGAGGGTGATAAATGGAACCGCCTCCCATCAGAAGTGGCAGTGGGTAATAGAGTGAGGGAATTTAAACATACATGGGACAGTCATAAAGCTATCCCAGACTGATCAAGGTCTGAGAAGTCTTTATTTTGTAAATATTTATGGATCCTTATGGAAGCCGCTTCCATTGCATTCTCTCTGAGTGATTTATGTATTCCCGTTTTGGTACATGTTCTATATGTTGCTTCCAAATATACCTTAAGCTCATTAATGACAGGCTGGCATTGCCCCTGGCTGAACGATACCAGCCCTCCCCGCTCGGTACACGTTCCATCCCTATTTATCATTGAGTGTCACAGTGACAGGTATGAATATGTGTCACTGTGTATATTGTGTGACCTGATTACACATACAAATCCTTTAATTTGGATAGAATTCTGAGCATTGCACGTTTCTCACAGGTTTCACAGCAACAGTTCTAGAAATGCTCGGGTAGAAGAAATTGTGATTAAGGTAGAAATGGTTTTCCTGAGCTCCTTTGCCCTCAAAGATCATGGGGACGCTCTTAAAGAGAGAAAATGAGATGCTTCTGAATGTGACTATGTGGGTTACTCAGGACCCCCAAAAAAACACACAATGGTATCTGCGCCCGATTTGCACTTTAGTGCTTAGGTATGCTTTGTACTTTCCCGTGAGGGCCCTCAACGCCATTGGCGCACCGTGGGGCCATGCTCCCTCGCTCCCAGCATGCACATGGGGATATGACGTAATTTCCTGTCACTCTAACGTAAGCAGTGTGTGGGGGCTGTGAGGGAGCAAAAGAGCAGTCCTGGGCCAACAAAGATATAGAGGAGAAACGAGTGTGTAAAAATATCTTAATATGTGTGTTACCGTGTGTTAGTATGTTCATCTGTGTATTAATTACCGGTAGTTTTGTTGGGGGTGCAATACAAACTTCGAAAAATTTCGGTGGCTCCCGGATCCCAACCAAATTTGTCGACACCTGTTTGGGAGAATAGTGTAGACAGGGAATGTTGAACAAGGGTACAGGGTAGGGCTAGCACCTTCTGGCCCAGAGACAGGAAAAGCCAGTTGGCCCTATCAGCCCCCCTTGGTAAATCACATATGCACTAAAACACATGCACTCTGACATTTACACAAACCTACACACTCATGCTTATACATACTCACTAACACACACTTACACCCTCATTCTCACACACATACACAATTATACTCACACACTTATGCAAATCCTCTCACTCTAACATGCATACATGATGGCCGGAGCATTCCTTTGATTGAAAAACCAAAATGGACTGTAGTAGAAATACAGAGGTTTTTTGTTAAGAAAATGTGCAATTTGTTTACTTTACAGATTTTCAGCCATGAAGGTTTCAAGGTCGTGCATTTTGTTTTCAACGGTCTCCATTACGTTGTTCGTTGCCTATATCTGGTGGTATCCTAGTGCCCAGCTAACGCTTGATGGTTCTGGATCAGCTGCCATGAGTGGAAAAGAAATGGAGGAAATAAGCAACAAAGATGAAGCATCTTATGGCATAATGTTTGATGCCGGGAGCACAGGGACTCGCATCCATATATATAAGTTTACTCGGGGCTCCGCTGGTAAGTCATTTTTTATTATTATTTGTTTTATTTATATTTTAAAAGGAATATACAAGTTACTATGACCGTCGGTTGCTATGGTGATAGTACCACTTCTTCAACTATATCGCATTTTTGCACTGTATCTTTGCATCAGGAAGAACAGGCAACCTAGAAGGGCCAAATAGGTCTTATCTGTTCTCATAAAGCTAGTAATGAGATAAAGCGTTTGAAACATTCACGACTCCTTAATATTCTCGGTTAATACTCATGTTTTATTCTTTTGTCAAAGATATTCCTCAACTGGAGCATGAAACCTTTAAGGCCTTAAAGCCAGGACTGTCGGCATATGCAGACGAACCAGATAAGGTAAGTTCAAATTTTTGAGTACCCATTGTTTTTTTATTAATTTTTTTCGGTTATAGCATTTAGCGGAAAGTCCTACTTTGTTCACCAGGTTCTCCTATTCCAATATGTTATTGGGATTTGTATCCTAATTATAGCCTCTTTCATCCATCATGAGTATCTATGAAACCGCCTCTAATAGTATATAGATTTATCTCCCCATAATATAGCCTCATTCCATACTGAAACATCATCTTGTTTTTGTTTAAACTTAAAGGGAAACTCCAGCCATTTTATACACTTTAATGAATATGATTGGTTCGTAGCCCCTTTAAATTTTCCTAGTTTTTGAAAATGCATGCGGAATCCCCCAAATGCATTGCCCCCTCCCCCTAGTTAAATGCCCTGCAGGTGATGCAGGGGTCTGTCTCACCATCATTCCATCAGTTATACACTGGACACGACACCCTTTTCCCGTTGTAGGAGAAAGCTGCAGCCATTGAATGCAAAGTGAAAGATTAAGTTTCTCCTCAATAACTGCTTGAAGTAGATTTTCTTTTCACTTTGCCAGCTGTCCTGGCACCTTGGCTTACTCAAGATATTTTCCCATCCAGACAAAAGAGATTTAGGTGGTTTAATGTTCTTATTTTCTTGTTGGGGAGGGATCTTAATCTCACATTAAAAATAAATAAGAAGATTAAACACAATACTTGGCTGCCTAAGGCAGAACTACATGTGTTGGTAAAACTGGGGGTTGGTGCTAAAACTAGAGCAGCTGTGTAATTTTTTGTGTGAAAGATCTCACAAACACAGAAGGTGTGGATGGATCTGCCCACTAGTGTTTACCGGTAACGTACTTGCGAAGTGCGGCTATTTGGGGCAGTAGGATGCTCGGTCTCGGAGCAGTGGTGGTTCTGAAACGTAGTGTTAGGTTCGAGCACATCACACTTTGTGCAAGTAAATTGTCTTCCTGTGTGAACGCGATGTACAGAAAAACACAATATTATCTTTTTGTGCTTGGTGTCATTCATAGCAACTCATCGGGTGAACCAGTAGCTTTCTCACTGCCTTGGGCGATCTTATTCTGACCCCGCTTGTATAATAGGCACGTGTTACTATTACAGAGCATCCGTTGCTGACTCTTTTGTTGCCGTCAAACATTTCAGAGCGCTGCAGGGATAAATGAACTTCTCGATATTGCTAAGAAAGAAATACCCGAGTTCTTGCACAGATCCACTCCACTGGTCCTCAAAGCCACAGCTGGTTTACGTCTCTTACCAGGCGAGAAAGCGCAGAAGCTCCTGGATAAGGTAATCCATTTTTTGTTCCCGGAGTTCAGTGTGTTTTTGAAATCAGAAAAATCAGTTAATTATCCATTTAAGGCATATTACTGCCCTCCAATCACTGGTATATGCATTCCACTTTTTAAATATTCTCTTTGACCCTGCAATTCCCCAGTGAAAATCAAACTACTGTTAATTTAATGGTGCTGTTCCATCTAAACATCCATAGAAACATTATTCCTTGTACTGTTGAATGGCCAAACCTTCACAAGCAATAATTCTTTATTTCTTGTGAAGGCTTATATCAGGGGCGTTCAACCTGCGGCCCTCCAGCTGCTGCAGGACTACATCTCCCATAATGCTCTTTCAGGGGCTAGCTGAGGAGGATGGGAGATGTCGTCCTGCAGCAGCTGGAGGGCTGCAGGTTGGACGCCCCTGGCTTAAATTCTTTATAAATGTTATTCATTGCGGGAAGTTTCATTGGCACAAGTGCAGGCACTGATAGATTGTTGCTGTAGAAACCACATAAGAGAAAAAAAAAAGGAATAACCCCTTCATGCCCCTATGGAAGTATCAGTATGTCCTAAAAGATCTGTGCTTAATAGGCCACTAAGACTTAACATTTACGTCCTGACTTTTTTACAGCGACAGGGACATCTGTCTGCCGCTTCAGGGGGCAGATAGATGGCTGATTTGCTGCTGACTGATCGCTTCTAAAGCGATCGCTTCTATCCTGTCACATAAGGAATACCCAATTGTGTGACTGCTGAAGTCCATGGTAAGGTCACTGGAGTGCAGGGTATACCCTGCAGGGTCTATCTAGATTTTCTGCGCTCAGAGTTTTTTAAAGTATGTTGCTCTATTTAATATTTTATAAGCAGTGCGCTCCATGTGTACCTTTCTGACATCCCAGCAAAGCTTCTTGTTCCACGCTGACCGGTTACACATAATTATTTATTTTAAAGGTGACTGAAGTTTTTCAGGCGTCCCCCTTCCTTATAGGAAAGGACAGTGTTTCTATAATGAATGGAACTGATGAAGGTGAGTACATGTGAGCGACCATCAAACAAATCAATAGTCCACCTTGTAATGGCAGTATCTGGTATGTTGTACTTAATAATAAAAAAAAAAAAGACAAATGCAAATTAATACAAAACTCTGTTATTCTGGTGCTCATGTTTTCCTTATTTCTAGCCATTTAGTTATTTTGTTGATTATATTTTGAGGGCATTTATTCTATAGAATGTTTGAAGTGTTCAAAATGATTGTAATCATTCCTAGTTTCGGAGAACCCCATGCACTTACTGATTGATCTCCTGTGGTTGCTGGTTAGTAACTTTATTCTTTTATTTTCGATAGGAATATTTGCATGGATCACAGTAAACTTCTTAACGGGTAAGTGTTTTGAGTTTTTCAATAACATTATGTCCGTGTATACTTTTAACATATTTGACCTTGCGATCATCTCCTTTTGGGATCGCTATTGATTAAACCTGCAAGGTGGACTGGGGATGAAATTCTGGCCTGGCAGGTGGTAAATGATACAAACTGTCACGTAATACTGTCTTACACATGGCCGTGTTTTGTAAAAGCTGTAAGAGTAGCTATAGAGGTAAGGTGGACAGCCTGATCAACAGTCTGGACCTTTAGCCTTTCCTCTTCCATATACAGGAACCAGAAGCATGTGGTTAAAATGCTAAAAATGATTGTTTGAATACAAAATGGTGTGACGAACGCTGCAACTTCACTATGCTTTGTAAAAGGCCACCCTGATGAGTTTTTGCTGAGCTGGCCCTGTGTAATGTAAAGTTAAATTAATTAGCTGATCCAGAAATCTTACAGATATAACTACACATTAGGAAGGGACAAGTTCAATGATTAAATAAATAATAATAATCAAACTAGCATACCAGCCACTATATAGCTAATGTCAACTACCAGGTCATGCAGCCACTTAGGGCTCCCATTGATCTGTAGTGTCTCATCATGGGATAGACCTGAGTGTCCTATGCAAGTCTTAAACAGAATGTCTAATGTCTTTAATCAGCGAGGATTGTAAGGTAAGTAAATAGAGCCATTAAGCTTACCCATTGCTCAAAAGCTGCTAGTAAGGTTTTGTTTTATCTGGTGTGTATTTGTACAGGTGCGCGCACGTACAATTAAGAACCTGCTCTGCATTTAAGTACGAAAATACTTGATGCCAATCATGTTCTCATGAAGGATTCTTGTTCACTGGAAACGTTATTGCTTTTTCAGGCAGTTTAACGAATTCTAACCGAAAACTCGCTGGAATGCTGGATCTCGGAGGTGGATCAACTCAAATTACCTTTTATCCTTACATTAAGGTATAGATTTAGTCGCACCACATTAAAGGAATGAGCCTTTAAATTGTTTCAGATATATGTGTGTATATATTATATATAATATATAATATATAATAATATAATAAAATTATATATTATATATTTTTTTTTATTATTTTTTTTAATAAAAAATAGTAATTTCCAATGGTGTGTATATGAAAGGACTTTTATTTGCTTTAACCCATATTATGAGTGCAGATTGCCAGTCCAGAATTTTATCTTGGCAAAGCTTGCCGGTGACGCATTGTGCTTTACTGTGGCCTTCTGCCAGAGAGCTAGAGTCCAGGATTTTAATTACGCATGCTTGATTGATGCTTGATTACTGTGCGGTGACATGATTAAATCCCTTTTCATTATTGGATATTGTGACATGTTTTGTAATTTTAGGAAACATTCCCCAATTCACCTGCTGGATACATCACCACCTTCCAGCTGTTCAACACCACCTACAACCTGTATTCACATAGGTGAGTATTTGTTTTCCCTTAAACCTCTCAGCTTTCTGGCAAAATATATTTATAACAACCCTGCCTTCACAGGCAACTCTTCCCTGCTAATTATGTATATTAACAAAAAAACATAGTGGTGAAATAATTGAATATAAAAATTAAAGCTCATACAAGCCTCTTCACATACATCCTTAAGAACCATATTTTGCTTGTTAAAGATGATGTCAACGAGATCAACAAAATTTACATTTTTAAGACTGAAAAAGTGAGTTAAAATAATGGAATTCTGAGAAGCATACTATGAGTTAAAATAATACACAAGTGCAAAATATTCTCATCCAAGTAACGGGAATCGACATTATTTGTGTTGCGGGTGTCCGATAATAACCATTGAATATTTTGCCGGTTAACGTGCATGCGTTTACTAAATGAAACATCATAATGAAAATAGCAGAAATATAGTGAAAACAAGATTGATCTTCCTCCACAAATCTTTTATTTCACCATGTGTACTGAAGTCCTTTTTCTGTGCCGAGATGACCTTGCTCCACAGAGAGAGAGAGCGCCACAAATCTAACACGGGTTAACCTAACATATATCTGAAATGCGACATCTTCATAAGAGAGTAAGATATGATGATGATGATGATCTGTCGAACTTAATGAATTACCTGATTTTTTTACGATTATTATGGATGATTATTTATTGGCTGCACTGCACCCAGAGTGTTGAGAACTTTTGTTCCTGAATTAAGACCGAGCGCGGAGACAAGTGGTGTGTGTGTCCTATAAAATATAGTAAGTCTTGATAACTGTATTTAACCCCATTGACAATATTAAAGCAGATGTTGGGAATAGCCCAACCTTGTTGTTGAAGATGCCTTCTTTACAATTAACATAAGGGTTTTATATTTATATCTCCCAGTTATCTAGGTCTTGGATTAATGTCAGCAAGGCTGGCAATCATGGGCGGTGAAGAAGGGAAGGCTTGTAAGTTTTTATTCTTTTGTGTAATAGTTAACACAACACTTTATGTATATACGATATATGTCTCACAACAGTGTTTTTGTAATTAATTATGCAGTGAAACAAGGAGAAGGCTTGGTCACTCCCTGCTTAACACCTAGATTTGCCACAGAGTTTAATCAAGCGGGAATTACTTACCACGTACGAGGACAAGACACTGGTAAATGTTTTTTTCTGCTATGAAAAAATAATGTTTCTAGATTAATATTATAACAGATGCAGTATGATCCCTTTGGAGATGCTGGTTATTTATTGTAAAATATGGTTGGATTTCACATCGCTTACCACCAGTTATTTAGATCACATAATATGTAAAGCAGGATTATGATGAGCGTAATGAGAAGTGACAGTTCTCGCAGAGGTTGAAAGCGCTACCTGTCCCTCTTTCAATGCATTAAATGTGAGTGAGTGCGTTATAGAAGAGGGGTGATGATGTGTGTATGTATGGTAATCATTAAAGTTCTGTTAAAGCCGCTATGGGTTCAGAGGCCACTTAAGCCCAACCATAATCCTGTGTAACATTACGGGTGTTGAGACTGCCAGGGTGCCAAAGGTTTTGAAGATTCTATATAGTGGCTTGCCAAATGTGTTGCCCACATGGCTCTAATAGCGGTAATAGTGTTGCCCTCATGGAAAGCCTTCACTTGTTCACATTCCTTAGATACTTAATTACGCCACCTGCATTCAAGGAGGGATCTCAACCATAAAATACTAGAAGCAAAATCGTAGGCTTATTTATGAGCGCATTATCGCAGAATAGGAAAGAGTCCATTGAAAATTGTGTGAGATTCTGCCCATTCACCCTAAAATTGGGGCAACAACCCTCCGACTCGGTGTCAAACACTGAGAGTTCCCATGTCTATAATATAATCTGCGCTGTAAGCTTTTTCACTTCTCAGAAGTATTTTTTTTATTTATCATTCAAATCCCACGTTAACTCCTGCGTCTGCAAAGAACAAATGTATCAGATGTTTGGCTCATATTGCATTTTTTTTTTCCCTGCTAGAATCCTCTATGTATGAAGCATGTTCTGTAAGCGTATCAAAAATCCTCAAAGGAAAAGTTCACGCAGCCACAGAAGTTTCAGACCTGTTCTTTTATGCGTTTTCATATTATTACGATCGGGCTGTGGACACTCTCCTAATAGGTAAGCTGATTTAAAGTGATAGCTAAAGTGATTTTTTTTTTTACCTTGAATAAGCAAAGCAAACCTTGTTTTGGATTCACTTTACCTAAGTTCTCCCACAACCCTAATGACAGGATAGGTTCAGTGAATGAAATGGGTCTCCGAAACACAGAGCCGTAATGCTAAAAGTGTGCATTCTTGTTTTTACACGCAATTTCCATTACTTTCTGGGTTCAGAAGTTTGGTGTATAATACCAATATCAATTAAAAGTAATTTTAGTGCTTGCCTGTGTAGTAGATCTAGTATATCCCAAAGCTGCTGCCGAGTTCATTTAAAAAAAATATCTTGCAGTAAAAAAAAAATTGGATTTAAAAAAAGAAAAAAAAATGAATAGAAAGCATGAAATAACATGGCAGCTGCCATTGTGCAGTGATGTGTAAGAGAGCATTCACTGTGGTCCTATGCATATTCTATTCACCTTGGTTTTATTCTAATAAGAAAATAGGTTGCAGATGTCCGGTCCATAAATCCAGAGCTTCTGCCACTTAAATTCAATTAAAGCAGATCAGTCAATAAATACCAACACCTAATTGTTTTCCTAGATCCAGAGCTTGGAGGTTCTCTGAAGGTGAAGGATTTTGAAGTTACAGCCAGGAGAGGTAAGAAACTATTAAAATGAGGGGGTTATATGTATGTATACATATATATATATATATATATATATATATATAGTGAAAAACAAAGTACACCTCTTTGAATGCTATGGTTTTGCATATCTGTTCCTTAGCAGTTCTAACATTGGAACATACAAATGTTTACATCTTGCTGTGATGGTACATGTGCGTGACCAGCCATTTGTGCATTTTTCCCTAGAGTGCAAAAATATGGAAAAGACAGCAGGTGAAAATCCATTTCTTTGTATGGATCTGACGTATATAACCTCCCTTCTGCAAGAACTGGGTTTCCCAAAGGAGAAGGAACTGAAGGTAATTGTATACATGTAACAGACTAGGTAGGCCTGGAGATGTTATTTAGGGCTGACACTGAGATGAGCTTTTACCATGAAAATGTGCAGTAACAGTACAAATGGTGAGGCAAAGTGGTAAGGGACCTTTAGTTTCCCTTTTACTCGAATTAAGTATGTTTGTGACTTGCTGGGAAACAATCTTTTGGAGCTCTGTGTAACATTCAGCATTATAGGAGATATAGGCTAAACTTTCATCTTTGTGCAGTGGGCTGTCTATTTCCTAGATGTTGCTCTTTAGCCCCCAACCCCTACAAATCTGAAAGTTATACAATGATCCAAAAAATGGCAATAATTTTTTTTATTTACTTTTTCTAACCTTTATTTTTCCCTTTGCAGCTTGCCAATAAAATAAACCACGTTGAGACCAGCTGGGCTTTGGGAGCAACATTTTACTATACGAACATTCTAAAAAACTGAATCCAACTTAAACAGTACTGCGAGCGGTAAAAATGTGAATCAAAGTTTGCTAAATTGAATCCATTCTATTGAAACCTGCTGTCCTGGTATACAGGTGCGCGGTAGACTTGTGTATACACAGTGATCGGGCACGATTTGCGAGGCGGAGGATTTGGGATGATTCTTTTGTTTTTAATTGAATGTTTATTTTTTTCTAGTAACAAAGTACTGTGATTATTTAATATTTTTTATTACCTCTTCGGAAATTCAGTGTCTTGTTTTATATGACAATATGGCCACGTTTTTCATAGATTATATTTATTTTTTGTGTCCTAAATGTGTCTAATTCTTTGTTCCTTACTGTCTCCTCTGACTCATTTATTTTAACTGTTGCCCTCTATGTTCCTTCCTTACATATTATTGACATTTAATTAGATTTTTGTAATAAAACATTGCATTTATGTTTGTGGCACTGATAGCGTCTAGTGAAACTATTTAAGATAGTTTGACTATATCGTGGGCATTTTTTTTTTAAAATTGGTTCTGTTACTCGATTGACTATTTATTTGAAGTTGGTGTTTTTTATGGGGCCATCACAGAAATAGGTCTCAAACTTCTAACTTCTAACTGTACAACTTTTTTCTATGTTGGCCCAATAAAAGGCATAGACTTCAACTAAATACTCTATTTTCTCTAAGAATAATATGGCTATATTTTGCCGATGAATGTAAGCACATCAAAAAACCTTTGACGTTCGGTGTATTGTAGTTTTATTACAGCCAACGCTAGATCGATTAGGAGAAGTGCCAAGGAAGGTCAATCAATTGAGTAATTCTGCTAGGAGAAGAGACACATAAGTGCCTTTTAACAATGAGGGGCAAAGGAAACTTGCATAGTTAAGTGTGTGGGTTCATCATAGAGTGCCATGCATCTCTTGTGAATATGTGTAACGTGAGCATGTAAGCTTTCATCTGTCTGGAAGCTAGTAGTATCTCCGCTGACCTGCACAGAGACCTGGAACGGCTCCCTTCAGCTTATTAAAACCATAACTCCAGGTAGTCGTTCGGGGCAGCGATTTTCATATGACAAGAAACTTCATCTTAGAACAAAGATGACTTCTTCTTATTTGGAGATGTTAAAAAAGCCACAAAATACAACCTCGGTTTAAGAGGGTTTGTTTCAAATCGTATCTGTAGCCGTTCTTGTAGAGCATGAGGAGGAAAAATAGCCTGTGTATAGCATCAGCATGATACTGGCCTACCCGCGCACACGCGTTCCCTTTTTACCTTATGTATGTATGTGTGGGTATGGCAGGATCACTCAAGCGACCAATTTAACCCATTTTGCTTTTTTAAATGAAGACATTCCAAGCATAACCAGTTGTGACAGATTTGCAAGATCTGCAATTTTAGCATACATTTGTTACAATTTCATACAAATTTCGAGCACTCCGTTACTTGATAAATCGGGTTTTATATTAGATATAAAATTATAGATTATAATCTGTTTCCCCATTGTAAGACTTACGAGCTTCAAAGCTGTGCAGTACAAGTCATCTTTGAGGTTGATTTTTTGGTTTTGGTTTTTTTTGTCATGTCTAACTTCACTCTTCCTAACTTTGTATTATTTTTCTTATGTTTTTTTAAATGCTATGGGTGTGTTACACATCTGGTTTCAATATTAGCTGTAACTACTGGGCAACGCTTTCAATGTAAATATACCGTATATTTCCTAGAACATATGAATGGAAGATCTGTTAAAGTCCTCAGTAATAATGTCCTACTCGTTACTTTCACTAACTGTAGGTTTCCATTTTGCAGATTGCCATGTTGTACTGAAATTTGTCTATGTAAAATAAATATTTAATAAGTGTATTGTTAATGTTATCTGTTGCCATTGGTAAGGTGTTTCAAATGCCTTCTGCTACCTCGGTTTGCTAAAGTAAGGTTGGTTTTGACACTTTCTCAAATGACAATGTTTCTGCATATTTAGCAACTGAAATACATTTTCATCTTTAGAAACCAATGATCACGTCTTTATCATTTTTAAAATATTTAATAAAAGTTTCAATCGAAGTACCATTTTATTATTGAAATTCCATCCCTGTATTGTTAGACAGATGCTCTTTTCTAATTTAGTCCCTATAATTGTAATAAAATAAGTGATTTTACCAGAGTATGCACCAGATCTAGCCCTTTTCCACCTACTCTACTGAATCTAATACTATTGTACTTAAAGAGTTAAAAACATCATTGCCGCTACTGATGAATCTACAAATCCTTTGAATAAATAATTATTTTAACTTTGAATACCTTTTTAGATATTTTTTTTTTTTTTTGCTTGGAACACTTAATTGGTATGTGCCACCAAAGCAGGCACTGATAGGTTGTTTCTATAGAATTAGTTTATTCAGTGTTTCATTGTTACAATTTACAAATTTATGTGGAACAGCGTTTTTAATGCCTACAATTAATATACTGGCATCCTCATGGTTGTTCTACATAGGTAGCCATCTCAACAAGTCTGCATTGCTTGACTTGAGGGTGTATTAATATATACATATGCATAGATGAGCTTTGTATGATTTATCGGAGTTGGGGCAGAGCAGGAAGAGATTGTAGATATCTTATACAAAATATACATTTAAACGTAGATGAGACGTAGATGAGATGCCCTCACACCATACTGAGAATAATAGTCTGCTAGTCCCTGTATAGACATATGGTCATGGGAGGAATGCTTACTGATGATGCTGTTCTTCACAGTTGTATTTCGAGAACCGCCGCAGTGCATGGAGATGTTATTCAATTTGCTTTCATGCTGAAACAAAGGTCATTGGGAGGTTGAACACCTTTATAAATAGCACTGAATTGATTTTTTTATCATCATAAGGGTGCATATATTGACTCATTTTCTGTGATGCAGCCACCAAATGGTGACATTCTGTTTCTGTAATTTAATGGGACAGAGAATATCTTGTGTGTCAAAAATATTCTAATGTGACTGATGATAGCGTGTTTCCTTTTTGGATGTGTTTTATAATCTGTATGTTCTAATCACACACTGTTTGTAACTAGACTTTATTTTTTTAGAATAAGTGGTAAATTGCCCTGTCACCTAAGGGCTGATCAGAAGATGGCACTACAATAAAGACATTATTGTAACAAATGAGTCTTGAGTAATTTATTTGCATGTTAAGTTATAAAATGTTAAAATGTTAATCCACTGCAGCTCTCGAGGGTTAATACTTTATAATTAGGGTCATCGCTTAGTGAAGGAAGGAACAGCTTGGTCTTGAGACCAAGGCACTTCTGGAGCCCCCAGGGACACCCACATCTAAGCGCGCTCCACAGTTTGTTATGGCGGCTGCGGGGTACACTGCATGTGTTGCGCTCGAGACTTTCTTTCCTCCCCTTCCCCAGACCTTTTTGGCCGGTGAACAATAAGAGACTTTTTATACAACCTCTTAATGACATTTATTTTTATTTTACACTTTTCCTTCAAGTAGTATGCATTTGTCTTTGGAAGAGCGGGGAGAGGTAGCTTATCCATATGGGGAGTGTCTCATTTTGTCTTCCAGATTCTACTGCAGCTCTTCAGCACTTTTTTGGTCACTTCTCTATTAAGCACAACACCTTGGACTTGCATATAAAAGTTTATTTATTCTTTTATTTTAAATAAAAGAATATGGGCTTCTATGATGGAGCACCGGAAGGTCATGTGATGCCCGTGCTCCATCATAGAAGCCCCCAGAGGAAGTGCTGGCAGCAGCAGAGGCTTGTAGTCAGACCTCTATTTGAGGTCTGATTAGAAGACGACCTTGTGTATATAAAACGAGGGGTATTTTTCAGAGAAAAAAACCTTGTCTTATAATCGAGCACATACGGTATTAGCCTGCTAACCGATATATGGCCATATAGTGTTATGGAATCTCAGATATTAATGTTTTTGGAATGGTGTTCACAGTGTATGCACGAATTTCTTGCTTTGTGTACTTATCGGTCATTATTCCAGCAGCAATTCAGGAATTTGAATGTATATGCCTTTTTGATACTTTTTAGGTTGTGTGTGTATATAATATATTTTTTTTTGCAAAGGAACTTAAATATACTACATAGAAGCCAGTGTATATAGGTAATAAGACACCATCAAAATGTATGGGATTTTTGGTAAATGGAAAACTCAATCAGAACGTTATCACTAAAATACAAGTTTTGCTTAATACATACGCCATATCCACCCAACCACCGAAAAGACACAGGTGCGGATATTATCTTTTAGGCCAGCACTATATGCAGTTGCTCCATATACAGTCTTTATGAAGGCTGCAGAACAGTGAATTGTCAACATCCGTTTGCCTATAACACATCTTTGCAGGAGTGGGCGACTAGTTTTATATTATCACATATTACATAGGACATACTATGTAAGCAACATCTGTCTCTTCAAGAACAGTCAATGTTTGATTTTGTACACTGGAATAATTCAATGAACTGGAATATTTTCCCAAATGTGCCTCACTACTAGATAACTATAATAGCAAGCAAACCCCTGGCACCTTGTGCCAATGCAGCACTGCTTATTTAATTTTGCTTCCAAAATAGTTTTTTTGTGACATTATGCATAGCTAACGAGACAGCACACAATTTTCAAAATGGGGCTAAAAAAGCTTTCAGGATGGGAACATCACCCCACAAATAATGTTATCCAGTAATACAAAATGCCTGCAGACTAATCATATGGTAAATATCAGTCCATTTCAGCAGCACCAACTTGGCATTGAGAGAACATTCCCTATAATATGAAATTGTAAAATACTTATTACAGTAATATTCAGAATTACAACAGACTGAAGTATATTTATAATTATTTCGATATGTCCCACTGATATGCCACTATGTTTATCAGAATATTTACACCCAGCACATAAGATGCGGCCAGAGACAAATTTGATGGTACATATGTAAATTCTATTCTATGAATTGCATTTAAATTATCATCCTCAAAAATAGGCATGTTTTCAAATATACTGCACTTTACAATTATCACATAACTGTAAAAATGTTGGTTGGTATCCCAATGTTCTGTTACATCGTAGCTTACTGCTTGCATGGTTCCAGGAAAGGTTTGTTAGAAAGACCACCTAGTATACATTTCACTTTATTTCAATAGAAAAATAGTAAATTAGTACATTGATATAAAAAAAGGCAATTTCTGTGCAATGCAACCGCATGTAAAAGTTTTAACTTCACTTGCAGAGATGTTAAACAAATCTGCAAAAAGTGCCCATCATAGAAAGGATGAACACCACTCCTTCAGACAGGACGAGCACAGCTCTGCCTGACGAGAATTTGCCCCGCAGGCGTCTTTCAACCAGTCTTTGAAGAGATCATCTGCATCCTTCCTCAGTATCAGAAACTGTCCCAGAAGTACATACGCCTAAAATAATAAGGGTTTGTAGATACTTGAAAGTACAGCAAATAAAGTATTCCAGGTGCTACAGGAGCTATCTAAATCTGTAATACTTTACATAATCTGGATTGATTTCAGTTGAATAGCTGCCTAGGAAGGTTAATCAAATAAAAGAGTAATTTTGCATATTAAAACATTGCAGATGAACACAGAATTACAGATTAGACCAAGGGTAGCCAACAGGCGGCTATCCATATTTTGCTGAATTACAATCCCAATGATTTTCATTTAGTTTTTGCATTAAGGTAATCTTGTGAGTGTTTCTCAACCTGGGGCACATGAACCATCCTATTTTATCCAAGAGCCCCAGGGAATGCGCCAACACCTGTTAATTGTGCTTGAGACGAAATACTCAACTAAACTAAATTTGAAAATCGTGGCCCATTGGTAGGGAAAAATATATAATATACACTCTTGCGCTAGAGTGTGTATTATAATTACCAACATTCATCTAATTCGGATTATAATACATAGCACATCGCAGCACTAGTCAGTTTCCCTTGATCACAAGACTCGTAGCGCAGCTTACCTTATCAAAGCCAAGTTCTTCCAATTTGCCTCCGAGAACTTCACCGATACCAGCTAATGCCATTATTGGTTTGTCGCCCATAGGCTCGGACACGAAGTCCCTGTGCTTCTGAGACGTGTGCGACATGTTTGCTACAAACAGAATGGCAGCAGTTACATTATCACAGGTATAATAATACGCATACACAGGCCATGGCTAAGCCAAAGGGTTTTAACGGAACGGTCATTCTCCGTCACTCGAAGGGTTGCAGTCACTAAAGCGAGAGTTCATGTTTTAACTCCTTGACCTTGTTATGCATCATGAAGGTCCCACCCCAGTGATCTTGTGTTACGGGAAGCTTGGTAACATATAGTTAAGTCAACGAGATTTATGTACGCAGGACCTCATCCACTGAATTACATAGGACCGGCTCTTACTGGAGTGTTGGCCGTTTATAATGAATAGCAAAGCGAGGGAGGTTGACCCACAGCTTTCCCGAAACTCTCCCTTTAGTGAATAAGCCACAGAGTGAAAAGAAGAGAATCATAAAAACAGAAAAAATCTCTTCTCTGAAACAATAGCGCCCCAATAAAATGTAACGGTGAAAAAGCCCATTGCACCAGACTCAAACAGATGGGGGTCCAAGCTGCTTATTTAGATATATTTGATCTATTGGGACACTGACACCCTAACAGTGCAGTTGCTTTATATATCTATAGAAACATCATATACAGTGTTATGCGTACAGCTTAGCACTTAAGGGGTTAAAGGACAATTATTTTCCCCAGAAACCCACTCTAATGCAACAATGACGGCTCTTGTTTCGTTAAGTCAGGAATTAGACGAACATCAGGACAGATCAATCGCGATAGCCCTTTCAGGACAACTCTAGCAGACATTACCAGGATGTGAATGCCTTTCACTCTGCACCACCCTCTCCGCACAAACACAAAAGCCGCGCCAAACTACCATAACGCCACGCCCCCTACATCTACTCTTTAAAGACAAGCTCGCTGACGTCAACAACCTGGAACCCAACCAAAATAAAGATGCCGCTCCCGAGGGACCAATGAAACGTTCCTTAGCTGTAAGTCTACCTAGCAACGTTGAGTAATTGTCATTAGCGTAACGTTACATTTCGTCCCGTAGAAGCGGGTTGGTTGGGAAGCTTGGGATGCGGACGCGGCCTGAGGTGTATCTATGGCACAGAGACCGGCGTTTGGCTATCTCTTGTCGGCGTTGTGTGGCACATAATGCAGCAGTTGTATCGTGCTGTTTATATGAGCGTATTTATTACCCTCAGTGATTATTTCTAATACCTCTGCATTTTAAAGCCAAAATGGCTCGTGCATTTAGATGCCTGTCACCCAGGCCTCACCTGCTGTCACCCAGTCCTCACCTGCTGTCACCCAGTCCTCACCTGCTGTCACCAATGTCAGGGGCATTTTTGGCTGAAAGCATTCGCCATAAAACAATTACTCATTTTCTTTACCATGATTACATTACCGCCATGACGTCTATGTACAATAGTCCATGTGTAAGGTAACCCCTTCCTGAAGGTGATGTATACCTGACAGCTTTCCCAGCTCCAGTGACATAGACCTGACCCTCTAGATTGTAAGCTCGTTGAGCAGGGCCCTCCTTACCTGTTGTCTCTGTAAGTCAAATTGTTATGTTACATTTGTCCTGTGTACCCATTGTGCAGCGCTACAGAATTTGATGGCGCTATATAAAACAATAAATAACAATAGACCTGATATACAACTTATGCTACATTCCCAATAGTTCTTTCAGTGCCCCTCACTTGGACCCAGAGAACTATCCTGAATCTAGCAAGTGACCAAAGTCTTTACAGCATGAAGAATGGGCAGAATAGTCTTTATCTGCTGTGTTTCTATGATGGTAAGGTTTGTGTTGGCAGAGCATAAAGAGCATTACCAGTCACATCCCACCGTAAACCACCACTGTGACATCCCAGATCACACTCCCAAAGTGTGGCACCGTTTAAGTTGTCTATGAATCCACCCCCCTTAATCAAGTCTTCTCAGTTCTCTGTCTCTGGGGTAACAAAAGGAATGTCCTACTCTCCTACTCTGTATCATTTGACTCTGGATATATTGATGTATTTTATGTATGGTGCTGCTCTTGGCTTAAAGGCCGCTACAGCTTCAAAGACGTACGTCAATGGAGACAGTCCCATCCAGCCTCCTCGCGTTTATCTCATAATAGGGTGATCACACCAGCCATTTTCCCAGAACGCATACACATTTTATATGTTGGCTGTTGCGCATCTGGAAAATCATACACTGCGGTTGTAGGATATATAAACTCAGAGGAAGGAATTAATTAATTAACTGCATACTACTAGATGTACTTTACAAATGCTGCCTGAAGCACATGAAATTTTCTTTGAATTTATCAGATATCCACTACCTCACAGAGATGCAACCAGGGCTGGCCCTAGACCCAAACAGCACCCTAGGCAAGAATACTCACTGTTGCACCCCCCCCCTTTATTTTTTATCATTAGTTTTAAGACGGGCACCCATTAATGGATCAATATCTTTTGAGCTTTAAACATTGTTCATTCACTTACTGCAACCTTTGCTGCTACTAACTCTTACAATGTCAGCCTTAAAAAAATCCACACACAGAAATCATTAGGGATCTGACCCCTGAAAATTACATTACGTTACCCCCTCTAAGCACCCACCCCTGGATACTGCACTTATACAAGCGCAAAAAGCCACAGGATACCAGTCCTGCATGCAGCGGAGACAGCCCAGTGGCCCACTTCTGCACACAAGTGGCATCTTTTAGGGGGTCGGGGGCATTTAAATTCTTTACTGGATCCTTTATGTATACACACTTTCTACCAAGACTCTTGAGGTGAAATGTATTTCGTGGTAAATACTGAATGTGTTGTTTGCAAAATGTACACCAGCCTGCGTATTACTGGGCCATTTGTTTAGGCTCGCTCTCTTGGCCCAAAAGATGCCAACCCACTACTAAATAACAGCTGTATTCAATTATTCCTTTGGGATTACTAATGCGACGATAACCATCAAATAAAAGTGCACCTTTTACATGTAACAGCACTCCCTTATCCATAAAGGTAACGCATTCCCAGAACTGTTGGCTTGCGGAGTGTTTTAAAACCACCAGTGTGTGGACATGATGTGGGGAGTATGTTCACCGAGATAAGAAGTGGGTTTTCACAATGTGAAAGTCCTGTTTCCTGCTTAATTACTTAGCAGCTGTCGAAAATGAAATGTAAAAAGGTACCATTGCTTGAGTAAACTTGCGAAGTTTGCAAATTAATTTACTTATATTGGACTTATTACCGGCCCCAACCATTGCCCACATAATTTAAGCTTCTCAATCAAACAGTGTCACATATGCTTCCTTCAATTCCTCTGGTATAACAACTTAATTGTCCCTGCTATCTACTCCAGCTGCTAAAGTGCCGCAGGCTAATTATTAAAGTAAGCAGTACAGAACATTTTGGTTTCCATTCACTGACATTTTCCACAGGTTGGTTGCCAAAGTCCAAGCCACAGTCAGTCTCTGGGTAAAGTACAATCTAAGTAGGTTGCCTGCCACACTAGCCCAATGGATCAGTATCTGTGGATCATTCTCAACATGTGCAGCAGCTGCCCATATGCAGGATTTATTCTTTAACGCTAAGAGCTATATTTATTAGAAATATACCTCTGAGTAAGGTATGTGGGGGAAAAGGACTTCATTAGCCTTGCCATAAAGAGTCACTTCAGTGTTGTGTTTGGAATGAGATAAAAATATTATATGATGGCCTACAAAGTCCAGATTTGCAGGTAAAATTACCTGAATGGAAACCCAGTTCTCTTACTAAGAAATTTAAAATCAGATATGTGCATAATATCGATGCGTAGAGCATGTAGTAATGTACTGCTACGGGCAATATGTTTTCAGATTGAAACGTGTTTTAGTACTGGATGCCGAATGTGGGACAATCAGCTGACATATTCCACTGGTTGGCATGAGGACTGCTGAACAGTTAGTACTTTGCCCAACAATTACTCTTAAACGATGCTATCTAGATAAGTATAGTGGGTCTTCCAGCGAAAACCATCGTCAATGCCTCTGACCAAATCCTCTGCAAAGACTTTGTTCATTGGGGTCGGTGCGATGGAATCCTCGAGGACACTATAAACAATATAAAACTAAGTCAAGGGTACATACATTTACTGGAAGTAAATTTTATGTCACTATTTAGCGTGATATCAACAACTCCATTTTTTCTCCCCATGATCTGAAACGATCGACTCCCAAGCCAGGTTGGCAATGATGGTATTAAGTCATGTCCATGCCCGCGAGGACCATGAAGGCCTTCCTAGAAAATATCGTTTTCTGTTGCAGCAGAACATCCAGCCAGACACTATTCTAGTACAAGTATCAGCGCTAACGGAGAATTCCCTAAACATGCATCTACGTCAGCCTACGGCGATCCTGCAGCAGCTGGGATGTTTTCAATGCTCTGCATGGCGATTCCTAATATCTTTTCTTAATGTTGGATGGCGACTGAGCTAACAGAGGAAAAAACAATATATTCCAGGTTCCCTGCCAGCCTTTGAGCTGCTTTCAATACTAATGAGTTGAAGAGACAAAGGTTGTGTGTTCCTACTGTACAGCCTGCTTGCAAAACAGCATTGCTGAGCAGAGCAGGAGGAGGTGGAGTCACCCTGCATTAATAAGTAAAGCAGAGGTTAATGCTCAAAGCACATCTCCTGGTACATGTACTGGGCTGCAGTGCACAGTGCGCATGCGCGATCCCAATCCCTCCCTCTGCAGCTACTAGTGGAAGGACTGGGGGCATAGGCTGATCACCCACATCATCAGCTCCAAGCAGAGACCTGAGTGAGAGTCCTTCCCAGCTTTTCTTACTCATATCCATTGTCAAGAAATGGCTGCTCCACTGACAGACAGCGACAAGAGGAAGCAGATTAGTGTGAGGGGCATCGCAGGGCTCGGGGATGTGTCTGAAGTCAGGAAGAGCTTCAATAGGCATCTCCACTTCACCTTAGTGAAGGATAGGAACGTGTCCACCCCGAGAGACTACTACTTCGCCCTGGCACACACTGTCAGGGACCATCTGGTGGGACGATGGATCAGAACCCAGCAATATTACTACGAGAAGGACCCCAAGGTAAACCCCGATCTGCTGATCTGTATAGTCGGTGACCAAGTGGGCAGAGTGCGCTGCTCAGCCATAAACATCATCCATCTTGACTTGTTTTGCAGGATCAGTTCTGCGTCTCATTTAAAGGATGCACGAGCATTTCATTAAAGAACCTTTTCTAACCCCTAATCGGAAGAATGACCACAGCCTGTCAGAGTAATATGCTCTTTAATGCTAAAATCACGTTGCGTTATTAACCTACCTGGAGGTCACATACATTTGCGATGTAAAAGTGCGTCACACCTCTTTAGTGACATGCACGGGGATGCTATGTGTTGCAGCCGTAACTACATCGCGATCCCAGTAAAAGTCTGATTATTCACTATTATTTACTGCAGCATTTTGTTCCTGCAGAAGGGAGGTCACACACTGTATACGGAGCTGTATATGGGGCTGTATATGGGACTGTATGTGTGCCAGCGCTGCAGACACTGTGTATACCGTGCGTACGTGCAGTCTGTGTGTCCATGTAAATCACACGTATGCACGATGTCCATTGTGTGTTGATGAATGATCAATAAAACCCCAGAGTGACCCCTACTAGGCAGTTATAATGGCAGGTAATATAAACCCATTCATTGGATTCATACATGTTAGCATGTTGGCACTGGCGTAGGTGGCACGCATGTATATAGCTAGATTGTAAGCTCTCGGGTTGTCTTTGGAGGTTCCACTTTTTTGTGTGTAAGACGCGCTGCCGTATGATGCCGTATAAATAAGCCATAATAATATGTTAAAATCATGCAATACGTGGCAAATAACACATGGCATTTTCAAATGAAATCGTGAGGCCCGTGCGGCTGGAGTACCAGCGATGACGTATCCCTACGTAATTTCTCAATGCCCTTGACCAGGCTGCCCTCGTATCCTGAACCACTTTCTCTGCAGTCAGATGGGAAATTTTAAAAACCTCTGCATAAATAATAATTATATTTCTTAAGATCAGCGCAATACAAATTGTTGTTTACCTGGAAATAAATGGGTAATAAGGCAAGAAGAAGTATTATATGGTAGCCACATCATATTTGGTGCCTATATTCAACTTAATTTACTGAAATTTTTGTTGCATTATTGTCCGTGATGATGTTTTAATCATTATGCTTGTTTTCATTTTGAGAATTCTATACATTTCCGCACATATTCCATATAAAAGGCCAACCGGCTGATAAAACATGCTCTTCTTCAATATGTTGTAGGCATCTTCATTTTGACGTCATACATCTATGTCTAGAGACTCCATTACAAGTCGACATGAATTAACTTGGATTATTTACATATTTAGCGGCATGATCAAAGCTTAGCTAATGTTTAAAGAATGTCTCTCACCCATATTGAAGGGTTAATATTGTGTATTCTTGCTGGGCTTTTTTTTTTAATGGCCAATATTGTATTAGATTGACCTGTAAATACGAACAGAAAGGGTGCTATCCGATCAACTCTACAAATAGGAATACTGCTGTCGAGTTACCCGTGTGGTCTTGTTACCTTTACAAATTGTGTATTTGCCACCGTTATGTTTCATCTATGGGCATGCATTTTATAATGGCTTAGATTAGGCTTCAGGGAACCGATGTTCATCTTTTGTGATAAGATGATGTCAGACAGGTGATAATATTATTTAAATCTGCGATTATTTATCTTATTATTTACGAGCCATTAAGAACCATTTGACAACATAAAAGAGCAATTTGGACTACTGCCCATGCATGCGGGGGTCTCAGACTCCCTCTCGCATGACTCAGCACCGGAGCTATCCCTCAATCATGATTCCTCCTATGCAGTTGCTTGTTAAAAACAAATGTAAAGGTAATACTCTGATGTCATATGTCTTAAGGTGCATACAATTTCTGACATCACAATTTCTGGAAATGCCAGTCCGTTTCAGTCTCATATGCAGAAAAATGTCAGTGAAATGCGTCAGAATCCAATAAATGTCACAATGGCGTTTTTTAATCAATTTTTTAATTGCTTCTCTTTTGCGATGGAGCCTTTGTAACTGGATTTACATTATGATTATATAGTTCCAATACGCAAACACATTAAAGGATTTTTTTTGGCTGGTAGTTATTTAGACACAAAATTCAAGACTTGGAGGCCATATTGAGATAATATCTGGGCGTATACTGGTTACTTATGGGTTAACAAAAATATGTGAATTGTGGCCACCAGTATGATTAATATATGACTGGATATATGATTTAAGCACAATTATAACATTCATATAACCTAATATTATACCATATTAGCAGCATGTATATTTAAAAAAACTTTATTTTCTTGTTTACAATTTGTAAACATTAAAAAGTGTATGTTTACATGTTTGTAAACAAGCTCTTAAAACAATACAGTGTTCTTATATAACTACCCTGGTGTTGGAGTAGAAGGAGATTGTAGAAGCTTCTTATTAACGCTCCAGGACATTACGTAGCAAGGTTTAGAAGTTCAAATGCTTAACTCATCTGAAATTCCCTGGGGTAGGGATTCTGCCCTTCCACAGCCAGCCATCTTTACAACTGGAGAAGGAGTCCTACTGTATGGAGACTTGGCTACTGTCATGCAATATTCAATGGGAGATGTATGGATGCTCCCACATCGCTTATCATATAGGTAGCTTTCAAGTAGTTACCATGTACTGCTGATCAGCATCCACCACTGGATGTCCATTACCATTTTGAGTACCTTAGTTCATCTATTTTCTCCCCTTATGTTCTTATGGTATGGGTTGTCTAATTGTCGTGTAAATGAGTGGTGACGGCCGCCTGTATTCTGTATCACGTGCCCCGGTGACGTTGTCAGTAGCACCTTCTGCTCTAATGGCTATATTTGGTAGAATGATTCAGCTGTGCGGAGTTTAGCTTCACCCCTGGTGTAAAGAATGCTTGCTTTCTGTTAATTGGCTTCTTCAATACATTTGAATAATTCAATCCGTAACAGAATACAAAGAAAACCGATTTATTTTGTTAAATTTAATTTAATGTAGACTCTCTGTTTAGTTAAAAAGAAGTTCCACTTATAGTATATAGTATAGTTTATATTTTTTACAATTTCCTTACAAATTTCCTTTTGACAAAATATTAGAGTTGAACACGTTTGGCTTTTAGTGTTAAGTTCCTAATTGGATTACGGTTTCTTATGTATTTCTCAGCGTGAGACAATACACAGGAACAAAGTGACCTTGACTGGGTGACCTTATTGCAGTAATTTGCTGGCATTATGCATCACTCATCTGTCTCAAGTGAGGCTTATGGACGTCTTCCCTTTTAACATTTCACTAGTAGCAATTTTATTCATTCTTAACAAGGTAATATAACATTTAACCCGTTAAGGACCAGGGCTCTTTTATACCGCAAGACCAGATCAATTTTCCTGTTTTTGCTGTATCTTTCTTTAACCCACGCAAATTATATTTAAAAAAAAATGATTCATATATGTAAGGCATTATTTTTTATTGTTAGAATTTTATTAATTAAGCGAATTTAAAAAAAAAACAAACATTTATTTAAAGCTAGTATAAATGTGAAAAAAATATTACATATTTGGTAATTTGGAAACCGCCCTACCAAACCCTTACCGTAACCCTGTCTAATTCCTCCCTTACTAGGCCCTACCACACTAACTACACAAAATAAACAAAAAGTAAAAAGATAATGTATTTTTTTGAAACCTTGGTCTTAGGACCCGGGGAACAGTGAGAGGGAGAGAGGCAGAGGCACAAGCATTTAACTATATCCATGCGTGTGATTGGCTGTAGGGTTAGTGGGACCATTTTTTTAAGTAACAACCAGGTACATGATTGGTCCTCTAGGGACATATTTATATGACGTACTGCGTATGTCATTGGTTGCAAATGTGTTAAAAGTTTGTCTCTTGGACGCTGGGATCAGTGGCAGCTTGTGGCAGGACCTGCATTATCTAATCACGTTCCTTTCTTGCTGTTCTCTGTTAGAGATAACAGGAAGAATTATCATGCAGAACACAGAAAATAAATAACATGCTTTGGTGTACATATGAAGAGGGGTTTTTACAGGCCTCGGGTACATTTCTCAGTTGTGACCTTCACGCTCTCTAACCTTTCAGCACTTTGCATAATGTATGGTGTGATCGATCAGAGGCCATTTGTTTGTTAACCCTACATCGGTGCTATGCAGGCCACTGCACCCCTGCGTGTTAATTGACTAATAGACTGCTTGAGTAAAAGGTATCGCCCTTTTTTGGGTAGAAGATGTTTGAGAGAAAGTCAAAACTTTACTTTTGAGTTATGAAGAGCAACCCCAACGTGCTTCTCTTTCAAGAAGAGCTTGGTTGAGCTACGTGGTATGTGGAGCCAACTTACCTCTTCTGGATGAGCTCCAGTGTTGGTCCTTCATAACACATAATGTTCACTTTAGCGAATAAACCCCAATATCACAAACAAGTGCCAAAGCGGGAGCTGAGAGCAAGGTCAGGACGAGCTGGGTCGAAACAAGTAGAATCCAACAGAAAGCTGCCAGCAGCAGTTACCCCAGTATGGTAGAGTCAGCCCAGGACGGGTTCAGTTTAGTGACTCTAACACCGTTGGCTAACCCACACTAGGTTAAAGACGATGCACTTAACACTAAAATTAACACCCTACACTAACACGTACACACTCTAACACCAGACACTAGCACACATTCACACACTTACAGATACAAATACACATCAACTCCCTCTCTCACAGCTATACATATTTCTCCTTTTATCTCCCTTACAGCTCTCCTCTGTGTGAACTGCCATAATTTACTGCAGGATCACAAAATGTATGTTACATGACCCGGCTGGGTTCCTTGGTAAGCAGTGTGGCTGGGAGCAGGACACATAGGAGTAAGGGGCCCGGAAGAAAAAAGAAGCCCATGATGTTGCCTGTTGCGTTTGAGTGTTTATTGAGCTATGTGTTATGTGTGTAAAATGTTGATTCTACATAAAAGTTCATTTAAAATATCTTTTTCCATAGATGAAAGTAACATATAACATATTACGCTGTTTGAGAGTCCACCAGACGATGAATCAAAAAGTGATAACCGATTGTGTTGGCAGAGTCGTCCCAAAGTTTTGTTTACTCTTTTTTACAGCTTAACTTTGGAGCTTGCCAGAGTTTTAATAGCTAATAAACTTTACAATATTCATTGACGTTAAATAGAGTCGGTGGTACTTTGTGAGAGCGTAAGCTATAGTTAATGTGACCTCTATTGAAACGCATGCCTCGTTTTTGCCCACAGTGCCAATGTCTGTATTCACTGTACGCCAACAGGGTAAACGAGATCAAATAGACTGTGGCTTCAAAAGCACAAACTGCTTTCTAAGAATTTCAATTACCAGTTAAAAATAACTATTGTGTATTTGGAAGAAGTAAATATTTTTCTTACTCCATTCTTTTTAACACTGAACTGGGTCAGTCATTTGGCCGACTCTGTGTTGATTTGGATGGCAAATCTACTGATGCCTTTTGCCTGGTTAGTCAGAGTGTACAAAAAAGTGGCCCCTTAAAAATCAGGGCCCTAAGAGTCACATTTGAGTATGGTACGTGTTGAACAGCCCCAGGAGATAGGATGTTCCAACGTGCCATTGACGTTTTCACTCTAGAAGAGGTCCAGTTGTCGTAACCCCAAAGCTTTTTATTTTGTAGACCCTGGAAGATTCATTTCCAGCTATGACCTTAACTACAGTATTTGTTTATTCTGTTCATGTATGTTTGCGTCACGTGTTTGGGAGACGTGTACAGCCTAAGAAACTTCTACAGCGTGGTTACGAAAGTTTTCTAGATCAGACTATTTCTATGAATGCTTTTATTGTCCTCCATTGCAGCAGTCCATTTATATGTTGAGCCTAATGGTGTTTTGGCTACACTGTCCAGCTTACAGTAACAACAAGAAATAAGTCGGAAAAAGGACTCTTTATATGGTGCCATGGTGGAATATTATAATGTTTTTTTGTTTTCTTCTTCTTACAGCGTATTTATTACTTATCACTGGAATTCTACATGGGCCGAACTCTTCAGAACACAATGCTGAACTTAGGTCTCCAGCACGCCTGCGACGAAGCTGTCTACCAGGTAACTCCCAGCCACGACTGGTACCGATGTCCATTCCCATATCCAGTCCAACTCTATTGCTGTCATATGGAGGTTTATTTACTATTTTGGTGCAAATTTTAAAAGTGGTCTAAAAAAACAGAGCGGCCAATTAAATGATCTAATCAGCAGGAATATTCCAGTGGTTGCTGTCCTGATAAGACCCTTTTTTCATACACGGACTTGTATATTTTTATATATAACCTCCTATTTGTTAGCATAACTTTTTTTTAAATTAATACAAAGTTTGCTATTGGCTTAAATTAGGGTCAAACCACATCATATGTTGTACATTTAAAAAAGCTAATATATTTGAGAATAAAAATCTGATTTACAGTAAATTTGGTAAAATTCTGATTATGGGCTGCGCTATATTTTCTACGTGATATTATTTTAAACAGCACCACTATTGCTGCTCCACTCTTGCTGTTTTAGCAATGAATTTGCATAAAAAAACAATCCATTTAGGCCGGTATGATATGTGCCTTTGGGAGAAGCTGCAGCTCCAGAGCTGAGGCACTATGCATCCTCTGGGGTGAGATGTTTCACGCCACTGATTAACTGCTTGGATTGGCGTGCTTTCTGTGCATGGCAAATGAATTTTATTTGACTAATTTTTTTTTTTGTATGTTTTGTTTCTAAAAGGAAGTTGCTTCCCTCTGCCAAGTTTCTGTATACTTAGCTAGGACCAGATTTTTTCAGACATAATTGCCAGAAACTAGTCATTGTTTTACTATATATATATATTTATATAGCTAAACAGCAAAACATCCTCTAGCTTTTTACATCTTGCATTATAATACCGGAGGGGTTAAATATTAATGTTAATGAATGCATCACATTTGCTGCCTGCTCAAATTTTTATTAAAACAATTATTAAAATGTTCTCCCCGCACCATGGAATGCACATTAGTCTGCCATTCAAATCTTTTGTTGGCACAATTGTCATTCCCATTATATATTTATGTATCATAACGGGTAGGAAAATTCAAAATGCATAATATGCCTGAAAAATGTATTATAATTAATTTAGTCAACAAATATATCATCTTTACCAAATTTGCTCTTTTTATTCCTATATGGCTATCATGGTACACGTTTATACCACAGTTAAACAATTTATTTTTAAAGGTTCAATAATATCTTAATTTACATTTATTTAATATAAATGATCACACAGAGAGAAGGCTGAAAGAGTATATAAAAGCTGGAAACAATATAAAGTACTTTGCAAAAGTTTTAGGCAGGTGTGAAAAAATGCTGCAAAGTAAGAATACTTTCGAAAATAGACACGTTAATAGTTTATAGGGCTGCAACTAACGATTATTTTCATAATCCAGGGCTTAACAAATTTGTTGTGAATCTAGGCGCCAGCTAAAAAAGTTAGGAGCCAGGATTTTTTTAAAACTAACAGTTGGTTAGAAGTGATCTGATCATCATCAGCCCACTTACTAAACTCACAGCATTTGACCTGGAAGCACCCTGGACTTTCAGGTCAGTGCTGTTTTTTGTTGGGTTTTTTTTAATTAATTTTTTTTAATCATTTCTCTTTTAACTCTTTCAATGGTGATGTTCCGTTGGAGCGATCAGGCAGCAGGGGGTGTTGGGGCTGCTCTCCACACTCATGTGGAAAACGAAGAACCTTCTCCCCCTGTCCCTGAAGCTGCCTCTATAGACCAGCAATTGCAGGGAGTCTCTTTGATGAGAAAGGGCTTGTGGGGGCTTGACCACCAGCAGCAAAGCCCCTTACAAAACGGGAATTAACCCCTAAAATGCCACGATCGCGGCATTGAAGGGGTTAACGCTGCACTGTCGCTCTCTTGGAGCCATCAGGCAGCAGGGGGATGTTGTGTCAGGTCCCCACTCTTGTGTGGGGACCCAATAAACACTCAACCCCCTTTCCTGAAGCTGCCTGTCGATTGTGGCGATGTGGGGGCATTTTTTAGGGATTTAACAGGCTGACAAACACCTAGGCGCCAGGACAAAATTCTGAGGAGTCCTGGCGCCTGGGATTTGTCAAGCCCTGTCATATCGATTAGTTGGCTGATTACTTTTTCGATTAATCGAATAAAAAAATAAATGTAAATTCTTATTTTTCAAAAAAATAAATTAATGCACAAACTGGGTGTTAAAAACAAACAGAATAAAACGACTTTGAGAAAAATTAATTTCTTGTTTTTATTTCCCAACATGCCTCCCCAGTTATGCACGTCTGAGCCCAGGCTTGCCACACTGCCTCCCAGATATGCCTTATATCCCCTATATGCCTTATACCCCTGATATGCCTTTCTGCCCCCCCCCCTGATATGCCTTATACCCCCTTTATGCCATATTGCCCTCTGATATGCCTTATGCCCAAGATATGCCACCCTGGCACTATGCCTTATACTCCTTATATGCCACTCTGCCCCCTAATATGCAAATCTGCCCCCAAACATGCCTTATACCCCTTTATATGCCACTGTGCCCCCCAGATATGCCTCATACCCCCTATATGTCACTGATATGCCTCTCTGAACCCCCCAGACTTAACCACCGTGATCCATACTCCTAAGGTGTAGAGTAAGGGCAGCCGGTGAACGTCTGTGCGATGCGCGTAGACAAACCTCTGCTGCTGGCCGGCACTTTCATCAGAGCTTTCCATCATAGAAGCCCCAGCGGAAGTGCCGGCAGTAGTGGAGGTTGTTCATCTTTGAGAACTTACCACAGTTATTCACTTTTGTTAAATGATGAAAATAAGCTTTTAACATGTTTATTTTGGAAAACGTTCTTACATTACAGCATATTTTTCACACCTGCCTAAGACTTTTGCACAGTATTGTACTGTTGGACTTGATCTTTGTTTTTGTGATATCTTTTCGTGGTTGGACTTGTTCCAAATCTATGCGAATTGAGGGAAGTCATGTGGGACTGAGGGAAACCTGTGTATCAACATCCCATCTGCACATATTGCAGCGACCGGAAGACTATGTTCCCCATTCTCCTCGCTAAAAAGAACAGAGATCCTGAATAGGTTCCCCACTCCTTAAAGAAACTTTATTTCATCCAGTATAGAACTGCGGTTGTTTTGTTATTTTATTTAGTTATCGCATTTTGATTTTTGTGGTGTGTTTTTTGGCATTATAGTTTTGCATGATATAAAAAAACTTGTGGCTTTATAACGCACCACAAGGCATAGATAAGGCCTGATAGCTGCACGTGAGTGACTTGTGTAGTAGTTTGATATATTTGCCAGGATACACAAAAAATAATTGTTTCAGGCTGTGATCATTTGATGGCTTTTATGGGAAGTTGGGTTTTAAGATGAAGGTTGCGGTTTTTATGTCCATTAAATCTTACTGGGATATATTTGTTTTGGTCACGATCTAGATGTTGGAGGTCCTCAGAGACAGAAAGAAAAGGCTTATAATTAGAAAACCGTGAAGTTAGTATTTGTTCCACAAAACAACTCTTTAACACAGGAATGTGTAAAAATAGTGGGACAAAAGGGTTAAAAGGAGTGCACATCCAATACAAAACATGCTTTGTTAATGGTTTATGAGCAGGATTGTGTGCAGCCTAGGCTCAGCATCTGGGATCTGTCAACCTGTTTATCTCAAGTGTCTACCCTCCCCTGTCATGTCTCATATCACAAGCTTTTTTATTACATCATGGGCGTCTATCCACTAAACTGCGAGTGAATTTGTGTAGTTAATAGAAAGGAGGTGCTCTGCAACAGTTTTGATCACTTATGTGTTATATTGTAGAGTTAAGTGAAGTTTGGGCCTGCAGGAGATTGACCTGGCACTGTGACCCATTCATGTTCTATGAACAACGATATTGGAAATGCCTATACTGAATCGTACTTAAGATATTGGTATGATGCGGATCATGATAATTATGGAAAAATGATTTAATAATATTCAGAATTATTGTGAACATTATGCTTTACGATTGGGTGCGGATCTTTTGGGTTGTTCAACTTTTTTATTACGTAAAGGGGGAGGATGCAGGAGAGTTGTGATCTAATTTGTGAATATCATTCCAACCTCGGTAAATGTTTAATAAACGTCCATGGACACATCAAGGACAGAGGCTCTTATATTTCAGATACAACTCAAGATATAAACGTAATCACTGTTGAGCATACATAGATTCTCTTTCCATTGTCAAGATGTTACTGCAAGACAACATATAGCTTAAGGGAACTAATTTTCTGTTTCTGTTTAGCTTGGACTGGACATGGAGGAACTGGAGGAGATTGAAGAAGATGCTGGTCTTGGTAATGGTGGACTGGGCCGTTTGGCAGGTAGGTGATATTGAAACACTAAAAAAATAGATTTTCATTAAGTGACATATTTGTATTTGAAGCAATATATTGTTTGTGAACACTCATTTTGAAAACATAGCAAGATAAATCAAAACGCACCAATCAAACATTACAATTTATTGTGATTTTGTGTTCCAAGTTTCATTAAACTCATGCTTTGTTGCGTTTCTACATGTTGAGTTGGAAACCATTTTGTGTGTAAAGTACAAGTTCTGACCATACCTGGGAACTCTTCGGGTCGCGGGAGTGGGGTCTTGGCACGCCCCGCTCCCTGCCCATTTTCCATTTAAATGGGGGTGTTTCCCGCTGACATCAGCAGGAACACCCCGAACGCTGTAAATCTAAGTGATCCAAGCTGGATGGCCTGTCCTTTGTTTGCCTTAAATAGGCCATATGGACTGCAGTCCTGTGTATAATGCGAAATAATAAGACTCTTCTTATTCAGTGTAGTGCTTGCTGTTGGTTAAAACCAAAAAGCTTAATGTGTGATTGGCTTTGACGGTGACGATCTTGTGTTTTAGCTTGCTTCCTTGACTCCATGGCCACACTTGGCCTTGCTGCTTATGGGTATGGAATCCGATACGAATTTGGGATATTCAACCAAAGAATTATGAATGGCTGGCAGGTAAATCCAGTACTAAGTTAAATTCTATTTCCCGTGGTTACTGATTTTCATGGTAATCATATGTGTTTCGTGTAATGCTTGGCCAGATTTGGTTGGAGTGCACATTTGAAGTTCTAACCACATAACTTGTTGACAGTTTTCCCTGAAATTAAATCGTTGTTTTAGAATTATGTGACATGTTCGAACTTGATTGAAGGTCAGCCTATCTATCTGTGTATACTAATCAGCCTGTTAGTTATGGATATCACTTTCATTTGGAATGGCAACAATACCATACATCTAAGAGTAATAAACCCAAACGATTCCTTTCTCCATTTTTTTAGGAAATTGCCCACACTTTTCAAGTTACAGGCTGTTTTTTTAGATTAAAGACGTCCTCTCAGACAATACCCGTACTTGGAGTGATCATGGAGTAATATAAGCTTAGTCTCAGTCACACTCAATCTACATCTTCCAAGTGAAGTGTTACTCGTCATAATAATACCCAAAGTATTCCAGCTAGTGGTTCTAGTTGTGATTTATGACTATAAAAGTATTGAGTAACCAGTATGATTTTTTATTATTATTTATTACTAGTTTTCTAAACGCTCTGGGGATTCCTTACTTGACGCTTTTTGTGTTCATCTGAAATGTATTTTTCCATTTTTAAGCTATACCGCCCCTCATTGTACAGGTTGAAGAGGCAGACGACTGGTTGCGTTATGGTAATCCCTGGGAGAAAGCGCGCCCGGAGTACATGCTTCCAGTTCATTTCTACGGCAGAGTGGAGCACACAGCCGAAGGAGCAAAATGGGTGGACACACAGGTTTGTTTCCTAATTATGTAGAGAGCATTGTAACGGAGCTGCCCTGGGAATGATGAATCTAGTTCCCTCAGCCCAAAAAAGGAAAACAGGAACGTATATAATTCTGAGTAAAATCATTATCGTCCCCCACTGCTCTATCTGTGTTCACGTTTCCTACTCCAGTGGTGAAGACTACTAGCATTTTTGGAAGGCCTTTAAGTGTTGGACATAGAGCTTACCTTACATTTTAGGCTCTTGAAGGCTTTAGTTTTATGTTCCTGTCAGCTGGTAGTCAGTTGTTAGATATTAAAATATTTGTCCTGTCATTAGGGGCATTGGATTTAGAACATGGTGGCTAAATCAGTACATTATTGGTTCTAATTGTGAGGTATGGAATGTGAAAAGTACTTTTGTCTCTTCAGGTTGTCCTTGCGATGCCCTACGACACTCCAGTGCCAGGATACAAAAACAACACTGTTAACACCATGAGGCTTTGGTCTGCTAAAGCACCCAATGAGTTTAACCTGCAAGAATGTAAGTACACTGTTTATTATAAAGTACCCTGTCTGTCTGTCGCCAGTGGGCCAGTGCTATGTCAGTAACACCTTTGTGTTCAGTTGGAGAAACATGCAGTTAAAGACAGGCAGTCATTTGTACTTCAGTTAAGGCGGCAGTGGCAAGGCAAAACATCAAATGCTGTTTAAAAAATATAATGTCAAACATAAAGATGAGGATACAACATGTGTGGAATAAATGGGCCCATCACGTGCTTTATTGATACTGATCAAGACTCCAGGTCCAATCTTTGGTTCTGAAGGAAGCTTTGAGATCTTCAAACTTTGGTGTAGTATATCATTCTGCCCCGCAAGCCTAGAGTTTCCAGGAAATATATTGAAGTTGTTGACAGGTTACAGGGAATGAACAGGAAGTGATGTCAACTAAAATAGTTTAATTAAACACAGCCATCTGTGTATTGCATCCCTAATGGCAGACTGTAATCGTTAATTTGTGTCAGCTGATCTTTATTGGAAATCATCCTAGAAAATGAGTCGATGTTTTTGGAGGCAGTCATAAAATATGTGTTCTAAATTACTGTAGATTTTCCATACAGATAGAATTGTACGGACTCTTTAGATGCCACTAACATTACAAGACCTCATGATAGTCGGCTGTGGGTGATTTGTGTTTGTGAGAGGTTATTTCAGTAAAAGCCCAGGCTTCTTCAACCACCATTTTTATCTTTTTGTTCATACTCATTATTGATGTATGGTGCTGACCGGTTATTGTTAGCATGGAATGGGAACGAAAGATCTTCTTTCAGCGGCTTTTGATATAACAGAAGTACAGTAACATTACAAGGACTGTTACATTATCTCACTCGTGAATATCTTCAAACCACCAGCGACATTCTCATGATGACCATGTAAGGGGAATGCATTTGCCCCAGACGGTTGCTATTTTAATCTGAACTCTACCAAGGTCGTCTTGTTGCCTTCTTAGCAATTTTAGCCCATACTTAACAACCAAAGTCTCCTACCTCTTGTCCAAGAGTGTTAAACACTTTTTACTTTATACAAAAATAAGGTTATGAGAATGAAAATCCAACATGGGGCCTGGAAACTAGCACTGAATTTTAATGTAATAAGTATACTGTACACTATTTAAATCCATTGGCTTATCTTTGGTTTATGCTTCAGTATGTGATAAACGCACAGTGGATATTGTATGCTGTATACAACTTTTTTCTTTTAACACTATATTCAAACCCGCTAGGAGGCGTAACAATCGTGGTTGCAACTGCGACTAGGCCCTCCACTCTTGGCAGCCCTGACGATCCCGCCAACCGCCTCTTTAAAAGCTGCCAGCTGTGGGTACCACCTTGGGTTAGCAGCGCGGAGAGTGTAGATATCATCCAATCCGGTGACACTCTCTGCCTGCACGCTGTCTGATCCGGTATACAGGAAGTCACATCACATGCATTTCCTGCATGCTGGATCAGTCTGGGAAGAGAGACACAGGCAAGCTGTTTGGGGACAAAGATGGCTTAGGTAAGCCGAAGGACAGAGGTGGCACAGACAGGCTGTGTGGGGGCTGAGATGGCACCAACAAGCTGTTTGGTGGTAAAGATGGCGGGGAACATAGGTCATGCATTTGGGGATTTTATTTTCTCATCATGACTGTAGGTTGGGAGATTGCATGTATATGTCACTGTGCCAATGAACAGAAATTCCATAGTGATGAGAAGGAGCATAGGTGGGGCCATAATTCCATAATAAATCAATATAACCTGTTCTGTCTTTCAGTTAATGTTGGTGATTATATTGAGGCCGTATTGGACAGAAATCTTGCTGAAAATATCTCCCGGGTTCTGTATCCCAATGACAACGTGAGTATCACAAAGCAATGTTTTGCAACCAATAAACCTAAATGAAATATATCTCAAACCAAATTATGCATAAACAAAGTGTTCAATGGAAAGCTAGAGGGGGGGTTAGCTGCTTAATTGCATTTGAAGAGCAGGCAACCAGGAATTGTTGAAGCTGAGGTTCAACAATAAAAGTAGAAGTACCTGTTGGCTGTTCCTGGTAGATAAGAGCATATGCTGCATGATTGCTTTTTGAAGGACCCTTGGGTGAATTAGCATTATGAGATAATGTTCCTCTTAACTTGCTTATTAATGTTACTTTAACATTAGATGGTTTCATTAAGTTCACCAAGAGATATCTGCTATACAGTATATTACATTTTCCCCTAAGATCCATATATCTAGTATTAGGAACTTCAGATATGAAGTCACTGATATCAACAACCTTGTGCTGCTTTTTAATATTGCCAAACTTGTATTGCATGCATTTAATTGTGCAGACACAGATACAAAGAGCTGGGATTCGAGTGTGTAGTTTGAGGGGTCTGATTCCGGTGGTGTGTGTATATTGCTAATACTAATGACTGTTCCACCAATAGTTCTTTGAAGGTAAGGAGTTGCGGCTGAAGCAGGAGTACTTTGTTGTAGCTGCCACCCTCCAGGACATCATCAGACGCTTCAAGTCTTCCAAGTTTGGATGTCGTGATCCAGTTAGAACCTGCTTTGATACTTTCCCAGACAAGGTAACTTGTTCCATTTACTGGTGACATTTAATTCTATATAGTCTTAGAAATAAGGATGTTCAGCACTTTGGTGCACATTTACAAATTATTTCCATCGATTAAAGGATTGCAGCCAGAAGCCTCTGTGCTGAAAATAATGTAACTAATGGACTCATTGGCTTTGCCACTTCACAAGTTTCTAGTTGCCAAAAGATATATTCAAAACTAAATGAACATTTGGAACAAGGGTAGTGCATTTTTCCAGCTACTGGGGGAATCGGTTTACAGCTGTCCTAGATTAATCCTGCTGTGATTTGGGGTTTGATAACGGTGTGAGAGTGATTGGGGAAATCCGCTCACCATATTTTGTCTCCATCTTTGTGTTGGATGCACTCTGAGGTAAGTGTAAATATATATTTTAGATTGAGTAGGCATCATTATAGCAGGTTAATCTTACCTCATTAAGTAAACAGTCCTAATTGGAAACTGAGTACTGATTTTATATTTTCTAGTCACGTAGCGTAACAGCAACTCAGCAATAGATCAGTGTCTTTGACGTGATATATGGTTTTTATTAGACCAGTTCCTGGTGAGTCCAGAGGACAGACCTACAGCCTGGGCTCATTCATAGCCCTCAAACATTAAACAGGGTTCTTAGGATTGCTTCACGCATCACGGGTTAATGATTTGGTGTCTTGATCACTCTAAAACATTCTGTATACCCATAGTAACTACCCATATCTACTTTGCTAGATTAGAGTTAATGGCCTAAAGTGGCATTGATTTTAGCATACCTTTCATAGATACCTTTGGGATTACTCCACTATTCAAATGTTTGAAACAAAATTGTGTGTTCCTTGGACTCTTTGACACTTTGATTTTGACCTAATGTCTCTTAAACAGGTTGCTATTCAATTGAATGACACACATCCTGCACTTGCCATCCCTGAGCTCATGAGGATACTTGTTGATGTTGAGCAGCTAGACTGGGATAAGGTAAGAGGACCATAGATGTGGATAGGATAATAATGCTCCTTCCTCCATGTGTGTAGGCCAATGTTGGGCAATCTTTGCTCTTTATGGAGAGTACTCTTGTTACCAAAAAAATCAGCTGTGAAACTAGTAAAACTTAATTCAGAAAACCTTACAAAGAATTGTAGAAGAACGCCCTTTTGATAAAGTTTGACACATGAAATTCTGTGCAGGAAATATACAATGGCAACATTGCATTTATTGTGATGAGTTTCGGGTTCTCAACATTTGTCTGAAAGGTATAGCTTCACTAAAGGCCAAGTTTAGGCAAACTACTTATTAAGTTCCAATAGCGTATACCGGCTGTTCTTGTAGCAGGAACACATTGGGATCTCCTCCATTTCTTTCAGTCAGAAAGGGTTGTTAGTATTACGGTCTTTAGTCAGGGTTGATACTTTTAGATGGGCCAACACAGAAAGGAAAAATGTAGTTACATAGGATTTCAGAGATGATGGAACCATTGCCATTCCAGTAATTCCTTTAAAAATGCCCTTCCATTAAGATAGTGCTGTGTACTTGAGAGATGATCAGGTTGTTCCTGTAACTGTGATAATCAGATTTGCTTTTTTCTTTAGGCTTGGGATGTAACCAAGCGGACCTGTGCTTACACCAATCACACGGTGCTACCTGAAGCCCTGGAGCGCTGGCCCGTTCATCTGTTTGAGAAACTACTACCACGTCACCTGGAGATTATCTATGCAATCAACCAGAAACACCTGGATGTAAGGACTTGGATCATGCGATTGTCACAAGCTAGTACTTAAGGGTTTCATCTTACAACCACAGGAAGCTTTATGTCTTGTCTGTTGTTGAACTGCAACTTCTATGATTATCTGATAAAATGTGTTCGAGTTCTAGTCAACAACAGACAGCTACATTATAATTATAATGTAATTATAATTATAAAGAAAATTCAAATCATCCCAAGTCATAAAATCTTACACCTATACATAAAATATGCAGCATTTTGTCACTTGAGAAAAGGGTATGGTCGTTAACCATCTCTGGTGGTAAAACACTACATGTACGATCAATGAATAGTATGGCAACTTCTTGCTCATTCTGACAGTAGGACAGTTAGAGGGAAGTTTGTATGACATGGCTTTGAGGGAGGTTGAAATGATGTCAGAGCTGTAAAAAAGTTAAATCAAAATAATTTAAAAACACACTAAATATAATTTTAAAAACCAAGAACAATACTAATAATTTGAAAATTAATCAAAGCTTGAAAAATTAGACTGCAAAATGTCTTATTCTTACAAGTAATAAATATATAGGATGTGTTCACTAACCCATACGGTTTGGAGCAGAGTTGACCATTTGTGACCTTCAAGAACCCTAGAGTAGAGCAATATTACAAGATATCCACTTGGTGTTTTTGTAGGCCAGAGGGATCTCTCTTGGGGGTATGCCTAATGATGTCATTGTTTTAAATATTTGTTATTATTTGTGTGGGAAATGCATAGGGAATTTCATATGCACTTTTAACCCCTTTGTTTGTGTATTTGCCTTCAATTAACAGGAAGTAGCTGCATTGTATCCTGGAGATATGGATCGTCTGAGGAGGATGTCGGTAATCGAAGAAGGAGATTGTAAAAGAATTAACATGGCGCATCTGTGTGTTATTGGATCTCATGCTGTGAACGGAGTGGCCAGGATTCACTCAGAGATTGTGAAAAACACTGTGTGAGTATTGTTCTGTGGCATTGGTCTGTGGCGGCCATGACTTCTATGGCCATGTATAACCAGGCACCATTGATGTTCAGAAACTAGATAACTGCATTAATATTATTACTGTCGTACATGATTTTTTTTATGGTCCACCAGTTAAAAAAGGCATCTGGTTACCCTAATATTAGAGACCCAACTCTACTGCATAGTCTTTGAGAGCTCTGCGGCACCCCAACCATTTAAAGCAAACTAGTTGTGTTACATTGTGCTTTAGCTTCAACGCTAGAACATTTTTCCAAACTACAATAACTTGTGACAATGCTGGGCAGCATCCTAATGGAATGTACACACAACACTTGGCCCAAATAAATCAGCCATGCAACTGTAGATAGGATTCTAATACATGTTCATGTTCTAGTCAGCTACACTTAGTCTACAGGTGGATGGACCTTTCCTAAGTTCTTAAGTATTCTAAATCCAGTGGGTCTCTTAATTGGTCAAAATGATCTTATTTATTTATTTTATTTTAAAGATTTAAAGACTTCTATGACCAAGAACCAACAAAATTTCAGAACAAGACAAATGGTATTACTCCAAGGCGCTGGCTAATGTTGTGTAACCCAGGTCTGGCTGATATCATCGCAGAGGTAAGATCCCATCCCAAAAGGCAGACCCTAAAAATGAGAGCCCTTTGCAAGCCGTGTTAATATGAAAAGCACAAACTAGTCTGGGCTTTGCATCATTGTGATATTAATAGGACTTAGTTGTAATTAGAAGTTTCTTTGTATTCTGATGCTTTCTTTCTGCCTTATATACTTTACACCTGACAGCGATAATAAAATAGGAAAACTTACCATCAATATCTGTTCATTAATAATAATAATGTACTATTAATAATTCACAGAAAATCGGAGAGGATTTTGTGACTGATTTGAGCCAACTGAAGAAATTGTTGGATTTTGTGGACGATGAGAGCTTTGTGCATGATGTGTCCAAAGTCAAGCAGGTAATGGACACTTTCATCGTACAGTAATCAGCAACTTTACGTTGCATATGTTTATGTAATACGTATATTAATGTATCATTATAAAATGCAGAATATGGGAAACTCCTTTTGCTACTTGACATTTTTTAACATTAGAAACATAAAAAGCGTGTAGCATTTTCTGTTACGCCACCGGAGGCGTTCAATCCAAATTGTCAATTAATAATGTACGGCCTTTATTACAGGAGAATAAGCTGAAGTTTTCTGTTTATCTGGAGAATGAATACAAAGTAAAGATCAACCCTTCTTCCATGTTTGATGTTCAAGTCAAGAGAATCCACGAATACAAAAGGCAGCTGCTAAACTGTTTACATATCATTACTCTCTACAACCGTAAGTGTTGTCAAGAATGGACAGATAATGAGTATCCAGAATAACACAGAAATCCTGCTGGGACTGTATATGCTTTTAATGGAGAGTTGTATAATGTAGTAAAAATAACCACATTGTACATATTAAAATACAGTTGATTTCAGAATAGGGTTCAGGGAAAAGAATAAGGAGTTTAGACATAGACTTGGACTAGAAGTACTTGGTTAACACCAAGACACAAAATCTTAAAGATAAAGCAAAATAATTGTAAAATATCTTGTATGTGTCTTAACTACATATTCTCCTTGCAGGAATCAAGAAAGACCCATCCAAACTATTTGTGCCAAGAACAGTTATGATTGGAGGAAAGGTAAAGTGATAAACTAAACTAGCATCCAACCTTCATGCCTTGGTGCCAAACATTTTGGTTGCCATTGCTTCTCACATACAAAGAGTTGTACCGCTTATAATAATCTCCAGAACTGCCACAGAAGGGTAATTCCAATATAAATGTTACAGTGATTGAGAAGAAGAATTCAAAGTTATAAGGAGAGAGGCTGCCCCTGGCCATCAAGTCTAGGGCTTCCAAAAGTTGTATCCATACTTAAATAACTCATCTCTGTTGCCCTTACAGGCAGCCCCTGGTTACCACATGGCTAAAATGATAATCAAGCTGATCACCTCTGTTGGAAACATCATAAATAATGATCCTGTTGTTGGTGACCGATTGAAAGTCATCTACTTGGAGAATTACCGGGTATCACTAGCTGAGAAAGGTACTATATGGGAAAGTTTGGAAAAGAGACAATCTATTGTATAGGAAATATGTTTTTTCCATATCAAAACAAAGAAACCAAGAGCCTTTCTAAAAAGAGCTCTCACCTCCAAAATTGACTCAATAGGCATTCAAATATTTTTAAAAAAAATCTAGGGGCTCAAATGTGCCTTTAAGATCTTGTAGTTTGCTTTATCAAGCTGAAAAGAATATAAATATTTAAATACAGAAATATTTATGAATATTATTAAACATTGAATTCTGATATATTATATTATACAAAGAATAATTAAATGACTGTTTTAACATATACATGTGTTGAATGTTAGATATAGCAATCTAGAAATGTACTCCCACGTGTGAAAGACACTCTTGTTTATGTCTATATGTATTGAGTGGGTGACACGGGAATCCCTGTCCAGGGACTCTGCTTCTCCTGTGTGTCTGTTTTGAATACATTTTATCTGCACAGCATTTCCTGGTCTACTTGACTTTGCCCTCATGCTTTTCTGTGGATTCAATTGTCCCCCTGTTGTGTTCCTAGTTATTCCAGCATCTGATTTGTCTCAGCAAATATCCACCGCGGGCACAGAGGCTTCTGGCACTGGCAACATGAAGTTTATGCTGAATGGGGCACTCACCATAGGGACCATGGATGGGGCTAATGTGGAAATGGCTGAGGAAGCCGGAGAGGAAAACCTGTTCATATTTGGCATGAGAGTTGAAGACGTCGAAGCACTGGACAAGAAAGGGTTTGTATTAGATTTGGCATCAATTAATTATTATTTTTAATTCAGAACTGTACGATTTAATTGCAATAATCCTATTATTTTTCGAATCTACCATAAGGTACAATGCGAAGGAGTACTACGATCGAATCCCAGAGCTACGGCAGGCGATGGATCAGATAAGGGATGGCCGATTCTCTCCAAGGGAACCTGATCTTTTCAAAGATGTTGTCAATATGCTGATGAACCATGACAGGTAAAAGCAGAGAAATTGTCCGCTAGGATATATATAGGATGAGCAGGGTTGATTCAGGAATGAAATACAGTTCATTCTCCTTTATGTTGTACTGTGTTTTATGGTGTGCATACACAGTACAACGTAAAGGAGAATTAACTATATTTCATTCATTCATACAACGAGGAGAATGAACTGTAAACGATGAATGAAAGAAATACGGTTCATTCTCCTTTACGTTGTACTGTGTTACATGGTGTGTATACACTGAGACGATCAGGCTGTAGTATTGCCAAAGCAGCTGCAAAAACTCACTGCTTTACATCATGTGATGAGCGATTTGACAAGGTCTATCATTGTTTTAATTTAGAATCATATATTGGATTCATATGCATCAAACTACAATGCGGTTGGCAGGAGACAATGTAACTGCACCTGACTTCTTTGTGCCATTTGCTAACATTTTGCTTATCCTTTTAACAGGTTTAAAGTATTTGCTGATTTTGAGGCTTATATAAAATGTCAGGAGAAAGTGGATCAGTTGTACATGGTAAGTGTAATAGCGAATACATTTTTATTTTTATAGTCATACCTATGAGTTATTGTGGTGCGTGTTAAGCACAATATCAGTGTAATTAAAATTCTAGTCCAGTGACACTCTAGATCGTCATTCACATTGAATAAAAGCTACTCCAGAACCTGTAGATTTAAGAGGACAAAGAACTGATGACATAACTAATGAAGAATATAGAATTAATGACTTACAGCAAATTACTTACATTGAAAAGTCATCAACAACCACCAACTGTTCCATTTTTAGGATCTACCGATTATACTTAATTCAGGGGATAGGTAAATCCCCTAGGTAAAAATAGGATAAGTAAAGAGTAAAGGCGTTCCTTGAGAAGCACGGATTAAAAGAAATCGTGAAGCATGTTTTCTAGTGTACTATGTGATGATTCAGGGAAGAGTGGTGAGCTCTGTTTTTGTTATGCTACTGCCGTGGACCGTCGGCAGTGTATGGCAATGCTGTGTGCCACAGCTAGCAATTAGGGCTATGTGTGTCTGTTGCCAACCCTTTATGCTCTGAATTAAGTGTAAGAGGGTTTTAATACATCTTCACCTTTAGGGAATGGGTTTTGTACCCAAGCTGGAATTTAGATTCATTGGGACCTGTGAAGGATTGGGGATTCAAATCATCTCTGGCACTTCAAAGGTTGTCTGATGACCAGTCTGGGCCTGAGCAGGACTATATTTTGATCACCATTAAAATTGTCCATAAGCCAGTTTATTTCATGTTAACAATGTAATCAGTTACTTGGGGAGATGAATAACCTCACACGGTTTAGGTCACTCTTTGGCCTTTTGACAAACATGCTACACTTTTTGATCAAATGAATAACGTATATTCAGAGGGAAATTGGGGACAGCTACATACAGCCAGATGACCAGCCAGATGACCAACAAGCCACCCTACTGGAGATGAAACCATCATTGCAATTTTTTTTTTAATTGTGAGACTTCTCCCTAAAATTTTAATTATTTTTGTTCCCTAGAACCCCAGGGAATGGACAAAAAAAGTCATCAAGAACATTGCGTGCTCTGGAAAGTTCTCTAGCGACAGGACAATTAGCGAATATGCAACTGAGATCTGGGGGGTCGAGCCATCATCGGTGAAGATTCCACCTCCCAACATTCCCAGGGAATAAAGCTGAAATGAGTGCATGTGCTCTGCGTTCTCCACCACTAGTTTGGTTGGTTCAGAATTAGTTTCTGTTCACGAGTTGTTACTTAGAACCACTTTCCACTTTACTTAAGTTGTATTCTTGTCTCTGGTTAAAAAAAACGCTTTCATTGTGTTGTCCTACGCCAGCTGTCCTAAGCCTGCAGTCGCAAATCAAATATAACACTTCAATAGTTAAAGTATCGTAATTGACCCAGGAGGTTCCAATGATAGTCAAAACATACTGGTAAGCCACATGTGAAAAAAACCCACAAATTAAAAAAAATATTTTCACATCTACAATAAATAACCCCAAAAAGATTTTTTCTTTTCACCTGTCATAATAACACAAACGTATAACAGGTTTGTACAGGACACTCGCTGTTAGGGTGTCATGTAACTATTAGCCAGAGATATAAGGAAAAAGTGTAGCCGGCAATAAGTCTTCGCTGTGCTAAATGGTTTTGCGACAGAAGCCATTGTGGGACAGAATGTTGGATGAAGACACACAATGTAAGCAGAAGTACTGTACTAGAAGAAGTTTTGCTAGAGGTGAGGTGCTAAAACATACTGATCCGAACTGTCAAGAAGAATGTCTGTAATTCAACATACAGCTGTGTGAGGGGCGAAAGAAAAGACATTTCTGTGTTTCGTGTTCTATTTTGTGTCTTTGTAAAATCAGAATTGTTTTAGCATTTGTGTGTTATATTTAAAAAGTACTGTATTTGTAACTAAAGGTTTGCACGTCAACTCAAGCCCCGTGCTTTTGGATCCTGATCCATTTAACTTTTTTTTTCTCAGTGGATAATGCATATGTTTCTGTGTAATTACTGTATGCACATCAGTATAGGAAATGGATCCAGATCCTTGAGAACACCAAGGATCTGTATGGTTAGTAAACACATGATATTAAAAGTTGTCCCATGAAGATCAGATGGGCATCTTGAAGCTGCCTGGAATAAAGAGTAAATATCCCTCAGATACCAACTAAAGGAACAAATATCTACTTTAAGTCCAACAGTTGGGAAATTTATAATTACATATACTTACCATCTTCAATACCATCAAGGGGATATGTTTGCCATTTCTCTGTTGATCGCAATGGTTCCTTACATACAAGGACAGCCAAAACATCAAAGCGCAGTTTAGTCGCATTGTCTCGAAAACATGGCAGGGGTTTAACACGTGTGATATCTGGTCTGTTTTATTTTGCCTTTAAATAGCAGACGCAGGAAACATTTTAGCAAACTTAACACCAATACATAATATTAATATTTCTGTTTAAAGTTTTGAGGAATTTTCAATTCCAGCAGATTGTGTAAAGAGATGGAGCATAGAGGTGTTTTGGACATAGATCAGTCGCTATAGGAAGTATCAAACATGATTAAGACCCGTTTTGTGTTTTGATATAAATGGTGCGCTAAGAAAAGGGTTATAGAGTCCTGTCCTACAGACACCACATAAATAATAACATTTCTAATAATATCTGCTCTGGAACTTCATTGGAAAAAAAGGTGGAAATGTAGAGCAATACACAGAAATATTCTATAAGTGGCCTATAGAACCCTATAGGTATAGGTGGTCAAACCCTTTCACCCATACCCATACTGGTAGTTTGCGTGGTTAGTTATGTCATATGTCACGACATGCAATATATCAGGAAGGAAATATTGTCTGTGGGTTGGCATTCAAAATGTCCTCACTTCCCGGGGGGGGTTTGCTCAACTTTCTATAGGGTATAGAACAAGGGAATGTTGGTAGACACCTGTAAGCATTCACATAGATGTTTATATAAATACAAATATTGAATGAAATAGTGAGGGAATGTGTGAACTACCAAGAACGGCCATGTGATAGAAATACCTGTGAATTGAAGGAATGATTGAGATCAAAACAACAGATACCAATGGAGATGATACTCGAGATACACATACTGTGTTCCCCCTTTGTGCCACTCATTCCCCTACGTTTCCAATACTTAATAAACATATAACAAGCCAAGCCCCTGTCTCTTGTTCTTTGTGTTCGGATAGCAGCAGAGTACTGGTGATTGTATCTGAAAGGTTACGGCTTTGGGATTAGAGTTTTGGCCCAGGTTGAGCACTCTTGAGGGTCATATACTGGTTCTTAACCCCTTAAGGACAATGGGTGGTCCCAAAACCCATTGAAAACAATGCATTTTGAGCCCGTACATGTACGGGCTTTGTCATTAAGAGGTTAACTTGTAATCAATCCCGCCAATTTCTATGTACATTTTCTTGCTAGGTAATCTCTAGGGGTGAGTCCAGATATTGTTCTTAGTCACTTTGCCTAGAAGGATACAACCATATATCACTGATGTGGCCAAAGCAAACATCTGGGGTTGCTGGTACCTTTGTGCAGAGGAAGTTCTAGACAGCCTTGTGGGGATAATTAGTCTATTATACCAATTGAAATTTTTTGAAATACACAGTTTATTAATTTTATATCTTGGATAAAACTTCCATTTACACCATAGTTTCCTTTCTGTTACCTCACTTTGATAAAGCGACTTGCAAATACCTGTCAGGCTCTTGTGTTTCCCATGCCTCAATGCTGGTTATCTCACAACAGTCTATATTAATATTTAAAAAAGGATACCTTAGAGACGTCAACTGGAATCCTAGAACGGTAACGATCCCTTCTAATGGAGACAATTAAGAAACAATAATGGGGTCTCTGGAGGAAGATGAAATATTTCTGCTGGATGCAGCCAAAATCTACAACTATAATAAATATTTCGGAATTCTGTTGACTCAAATACAGTCCTTGAAAAATGATTATGTTTTATTCCAACACACATTATTATTATTTGGAGTTGCTGAGTGACAATAATATATAATCCTAAAACCTTCACCTAAAGGGGAGAAAATGACAAGAATGGACCGTGCTCAGTGTGAAATTGTGGCCAAAATACATAAAAAACACATACTACGCTTGTATTCAGAAAGAACTGCAGCGAATATTGATTAATATCAGATGTTAAACTCATGGGCACATATTTGAGAAGCCTACCATCTCTATTTTCCAATGCCTTTTATGAGTGCACAAGCCTCCCCCCCCACCCATTGAAACCTCAACCTGTCCCACACTACAGCCGCAATGCCATGCATCACAACCCCAACGAACCCCGTCTCCTCCTGGAAATCATAGACATAAAGAAGTAACTTAACTCTTTATTCCATGAATGCCCCCGTTAATGGAGGCAATTGCAATCACCAAAAGTAAATGCACACAAGTTTATTTCCAGAAAATAATTACCAAAACTGAGGTTTATACACTTTTTAACGATATTGGTGTTGTGTTATATAGTCCAATGTACATGTGCAGAGTGCAATGAGTGATGCGACTATTATTATAATCTTTTAGTTATATATCACCAATAATGTACATATTTACATTACTATGTTTAGATCTACCAGAACCATTAATATACAACATTATTGCATAAACTGAAAGATAGCAACATATAGTTACTAAACAAATGATTAAATGATTTGCGGTCATTGCCTGAAGCTTCATTACTTGCAATACCAGATCCAGCCACCAGGGGAATCTAAAGACATCAAGCAACAATTTATGTTAAATCATGACACAGTGTAATATGTCACGCGTTGTTGTGCATTCGAGGTTCTATCAGGGCCCAAACCTGGTGAGCGTGTTCCTTAACAATAGCTAGAAATGTACTTGTTTTCCATGAACATTTGATAGATATATACTGTGTGTACACTAAATACAAAGGAGGAAAATGGTCAAAAGACACAGCAAAATGCTCTGGTTCTATATAGTAAAAATGCCCTGGTCATTAAGAGTTTAACACAGACAATTTAACCCTTCTATTGTGAGAATAAATAGGTGCCAACACCGTTTTTTAAAAAACATATTTAATGTAAATATTTAATTTACTGATTGGCTAGCACGATGTGTTGGGAATTAATGCTCTACAAAACAATGTCACTTTGTCATTTTTGCAACAACAGACACACTTTAATACAAAATAATATCCACCATTGCACAATGTTTTTAAACAGAATCCTTAACTGCCATCTCAATCACATGAACGCTCACTAGCAGTTTAGAGGTTAAACTTTCTCAGTCATGGCTGCTCTATGACATCAGAAGCATGAGTAGAGTCATAGCAGGGATCCAAGAGTTCCGTGTGCACATTTTTCTTTGCGGTGTAGAGGTGAATAGAGGCGACTAACGTGACTAGAGAGAAAACAGAAAGCTGCAGCCATGCCCCTTTGGGCAACATGCAGTATTTGCATGGACTATTTGGACAACAGCTGTGACGTGGCAGCGATATGTTGCGGGCACACTTTCCATCACAAGTGCATCATGCAGTGGTTTTGCACTAGCCCCAAAGTATCGTGCCCACGGTGCAGAAAGGAGCTGAAAAGCAGCAAATGTTTTCTTGAAAAGTTGTATTTTGATGTGGGAGAGCAGGATGGTCCTGCTCTTGACCCAGAATCTTTAAAGAGGGAAGTCGACCAACTGACTTCCCAACTGCAGGAACAACAGCAGCGCATTGAAGACCAACAGAGAGAATTGAAAGCAAACATGGAGGAGCTTGAGAGATATAGAAATGAGATTCAATCTGGAAAGAATATAGAGACGCTGCTGGAATCACAGACAGAGGAGGTACGGATGGTGGTGACGCAAATGGGGACAGGACCAGAAGCATTTTTAGACCTAGCTTCCTACAGCCTAGCAATCACTAAAGATTACAATGATTTGAAGGAGGATCACAAGGCCGCTGAGGAGATGATAGAAAATTTAAAATCTGAATTAAACATCTCTAATGAAAGGGCTCAGAGCGCTGTAATCGAATATAAAAAGTTACGAGAAGAGCAGAATACCACCTGGAATGCTCTTATTACCATCCAAAAAGAGCTGGTTGTCAACAGGAATGATGTAAAAAATGCAGAGAAAGATATTGCGAGCGTAGGAAAGGAAGCAGAGCCCTTGCAGGAACCATTCATCTCCCCACCACCATCAGAAGGAGCTATAAATTCCGTTTTGTATAATAACCTCGCACCACCTGGACTTCAGAGATCCATCCTCTGCCTCGCTGATGACATCTTGCGTAAAACACTTACCCCACCACCAACAACCAAGGCCGCTACTAGACCTGAAGAATGTGAGAGGCTTCTCTTCTTTGGACTGCGGCAACCAAAGCTTGGCTCCCCTGGCTAGAGGGAATAATAACATCAATTCTAGCGAAATAACAATCTCTTGTGGATTGTACTGGATATTTAGATGCCTTAGAATTAGTAATAAATACTATAATTAAATGTATAATTGTCTTCTGTGTGAGTTGCTTTAGTATATAGTGATGGGGTTATGCATTACCACCATATCTGTTCAGTAAATGGTATATATTTAAATGTAATTTATTTATAAGTGAATAGTTTATTTTTTCAGATTTCTATTTAAAAAAAAAACATAAAGCCTTCCTTTAGCTTTTATTGTTGTTGGGACATCTATTTTACTCATTCATTCTCTGTAGCAATAAAACCGTCTCTGTCCCACTACCATTCATAAGAGTGATAGAGCGCCACCTTGTGTACACTATATGGCATGACACATAAATCCCAGTGTCTGCTCCATGCGTCCAGCTACCGTATGTCCCGGGTGAGCTTATCTTCCTGTGCCAATTTGTTTTTGAATATTGTTATTGTTACTAGTTACTAGATCAAATGAGTATTTTGTGATAGCGAGGTTGTTCAAAACACCAGCTCTAGCATATAAAGGTGATTCACTAAAAATATGCATAACATGTATATATATATTAATTTATCAGATACTGCATCATGGCTCGAAATCACTTTCAACTAAAGCAGTTACCATTTTCTATGCTGAAAAGGTAGAACATGAGCACACCTGTATACCCAGTTACTACCTGTACCTTTTAAGCCACCAACATTCTCAGGCTCATTGCTTCAGTCCTGTTCCGGTTCCTGTTCCCATATGATGCTCCAGTGTTACACATAGCAGTGTCCAGGTACTAGAATCTCAGCTCCCTCTCTATTGTGCTGCTACTGTTAGAAACGTGGACCGGAAGTCCTGGGGAAGTGGTTGTTCAAAATCAGTTTCAAGTCAAAACGGCCAAGTCCCTTGGCTCTTGGTCTTGTAGTGGAGGAGGAGGTCCACTATAAGGGACATCTAGCACAGTGCTTTGGTGGTTTCCATCTCTTAGACCCTTGGTGGCCGATGCCTCTACACAGCTCCTGTGCCATTTCTGTAACATTTAGTGTAATTCCGATGAGGTTTCCCCACAGCCTTGCATGCCTCCATTCAACCTCCTTGCACCAGTTATTTCTTAATATACATGTTTTTGAGGACCACCTTTCTGAACATTCTGGAGACAGGTTTACATTTTGTTACCAATCTAATACTTGCAAGAACAACACAAACAATAACTACAGATACTTTCACAGGGTTATGTTATTTATTTCAATTACATATTGGTAGAAGAACATTTGATCTTGCGCTCTACATTTCTAAATTGCACATCTATGCCACCAATCTAACAGGAAGTGTTCCATAAGCCTTATAATCATAAAACACCTAAAATATGGGTATTCCAAAACTACATTGGTAAAGTTTCAATTGATTCAGCAGCAAGGCCTGGAATGTAATTACAACCCTAAGATTTGTACAAAAACCCCCCCCCCCCTAAAATCAGCCATTTTTAAGCACACAGCTCATGACATGCTTATTAGAAAACACGGTCTAACATGGAAGCATAATCTATAGATTCAATAGCATTCATCTAATGTAATATCTGGTAAGTTAGTGCAATATACATTAAACAATGATAAAATAAATCTCCCGGCTATGCAGAAATAGCTTCTTTACTTAAATTTGAGTAAACAAAAGTTAAGTCGAATTAGGCTTTTTTTTCTACAAAGCATGAACCAGTCACTCAATGGGTAGTCAAACAATAAAAGCTGCAACACCCTAATGTCTGGAAGTTTTTTAATACTATAAACTAAGAATAGCTTTGCTTTGGATATCTCCTGGACGCCCTTCAATAACTTTGTATCTCAGCGGGTAAATAAAAAATGGCACCCATTTCCAGCTAAGATTACCTAGGGCCAGAGTGATCCCAGCCATCATCATTTCAGAATCCAAAACTTTATAATTATTCAAGTTATTTTTATCATTTCAAACTATAGATGGCGTAACACCTCCAAACACCCAAGGCACAGACAGGCAGCAATCCTTTATTTGCCCAAATCCCTCAGGGAAGACTGCATGGTTATTGATAATCAAGTACAAAAACCTATTTCTCCGATATATATATATGTTATATAGATAGATATAATAAAAATAATCTGGAATGCGACCAATTCTGTTGGAATAGACGTTCCCTTGGATATATCATCTACATTGGAAGTTACATCATTTTTATGAAAATGGGGTTATCACTTCTTGATTCATATAGCGCCATCATATTCCACAGCACTGTACAACGGGCAAACAGGAAAAAAGTAGCATATCACACAACAATCATGCAAAATTTAAAAAGTGATCACCCTACTAACCAAAGGAATGGTGTATCCATGGTGTACTAATGCAATATAAATTAAGAATCAGTAATAATAGGGTGACCTTAATACCAGAAGTAAATATACATTATTAACAGGGTGCCAAACTGATAAATGGTTAGTAATGGATGCAAAAAAGCGACATCAAAATAGTGAACTTGAGCCATATGTCTAATTATTGACCTAAATACAATGATCTTGGATGACATTGACTAAATCCATTGACTAAAGTATGTGAATAAATTAGAACCTGAAAAGCATTCATGTGTACGTCAACACGTGAGTCCTGCACTCACATGAAACCATCTTAAGCATCTGCCAAATCTCGCTGTACATGCGCTAACATGAAAACTATACCCAGGAGTGTAATGGAGTGTATTAAATGGGAAAGTTACTTTAATGCAGAAAGCAACAATATGCCGAGTGTTTGAAATGGGTCAGAGTAAAGCGGTGGTTAAAACCATATGGCTTTCCCTAACACGCCAACAGCCATGCAACTTTATTTTCTACAGGAGATACAAAAAGGGGAATTTGGCTCAGAAATGCAGCTTCTCAAAAGCGGCTTGTCTACTTGTTGGCAGCACTGCCAGTTCTAATGTGCTTGCAGCGCATGCACAGGTATTCAGGATGGAGCCCTGCTAGCACCCACCTGTGCCACTGGCACTCTAACCGGCTGAACTGGTTCCATGCCGTAAACCTGAAAGGAGTGGAGCCAGGAGCCAAACAAATATCAAGTATTTAGGAGAATACATTTAATACAAAACGAGACTTCCCCAAAGGAGAATGACCGACTACTACTAGTAGCTGCATACTTGTCGTGTGTTTTAGCCCAGTTTCCCTGGCCCAATCAACTAGACAAACACACTTTCTTGTGTTACACAGAATGGCTCAGTCATAATCACACAGAGGGACCATCTACCTCAAACGTCAATACAAGAAAGGGCTTCATTAGATAAAAAGTCATAGAGAATCAGTATCACGTTGAAATTATACTAGATTTTTTCCATGTGACTGTTTTAATCATTCCAATAATGGGTTGTTTGAGAAAGAGTTCAGGGTCTGTTATTTGGTATTTTCCTAAGCATGTCCCAAAAGTTTTTATTCCAAAAACAACTTTTAAATTAGGAACATTTAACGTTCAAGCGACTAACAAGCCTTTGCGATCATCATATGTAACATTATATTCATGTATGTGTACATACATAGTGTTTTTGATTCTTTTGTGGTTCAAAATCAAAAGGAACAAAATGACAGCAACTTTTTAGGCTGGCAATATATCAGCGTTACCTTAGAGTTCACCTCAGATGCCACCAATGTGTATGGTGTAAAACACTAATATAAATAAATATATGTTAATATTATATATTTATAAAACTACCTTCTGCTCGTGCCTTTCGATTTCTAATAAATGTAACTATTTTGACCGCATCGGATTTAGATACACAGCACTAAAACGCAGTGAAGTTGGTGTCAAACCTGCATTATTATTATTATTTCCTCGTCTGTTTTTAACTTAAGAGAATCAACAGAAGGGATAACAATAAGGTGGCATAATCCTGGAAGTGAAGACTGCTGATCCCACATATTCATATTGCTTATTAAATCTGTAGACCATCATTTAAATAATGTGAGTGAACCCTCATATTTGTTTTCGAACTAGGTGTTTTATGTTCTAATACGGGTTTTTATTATTATTTTGGAGCCTGAGACAGTTCATTCTGTGTAACACATGAAATATACACTCTGTAGGCATGCAGGTGCAAATTTAGAAGACAGCGCTCATTTTTTATGTGTCAGGCACACAAACATAATATTAATAAACTTAAATGTACTGAAAAATGAACCATTCATAAAATAAAGAAGAATGCCTCTATTTAGAATGAAAAAGATGTGAGGCACGTATGGAGCCGTACATGCCGTGCTGAACATGCTATTGTGTGTATGTGTGTATGCGTGCGCGTGTGTGTGTGTATGCGTGCACGTGTGTGTGCGCGTGTATGCTCGTGATGACTTCAGGTATCTACCAGAAGAGACTGTTGTTATGATCTGATGACAAGCAGCGATCCATCATATAGCAAACCTCAGCAAAAAATATTACCACGTTCACCCAACAGCACAAAGTAAATAACTGAAACACCTTATATCAAATGGTATCCAATAAAACAACACATTCTCAGATCCCCTCCCCCGAAAGACATTGTCCGGTTTCCAGATTTTCTAACAATGTGCAAATCCTACAAATAAGAGTTTAATAAAGACATAGAATAATATTGAGGAAACCCATAAAGCGTTGGGTTGAAGTACCCACAAACCACTTGTCTTTCACCCTGTACAGTCTGATGCATGTTCGTCTTAAAGGGTTAGAACATAAGAACAAAAATGTATGATCTGGTGTTTGAATACTTAAAACTTAAGCAACGGTTCAATAATAATAATAAATAACCGTGTACTTGATAAAACTTCACGCATGCATGAAAGGTTAGCTGCGTTTTAGGGGACAATAATATTGGCTGCAAAGCCATCATGTGGCTGCTAGTAATGGATTCCTAGGGAGCCTTAACATCCCAGTTACATGCATCAACTCTTACTGGGACATCTTCCCAGCTTCCAGTCTCTGTGGATACTAACCTCATGTTCTCCTCTTATAATCAGTCTGTTTTTGAAGAAGGAAAAAAAATCAACTCTGCAACAATAAGAGAGAGAAAGAGAGAGAGAGGTATTCGCAGTGGTGGACAATCCGTTCTTAAGTTGGTTCTTCTGGCTGAGATCTCTGTTTTCTTAACCGAGTCTATGTTCCCTGCTCAGTAAACATATTATTCCCATTAATGTCCATCAACTATGGTCCAGTTGAAATATAAAACTCAAGGGGTGTTACGGACATCCTGACATTTTATCCTGTTCATGCCAGAATGCATTCAATCCCATCCGAAAGTTTAAGCAAGAAATGTAGCAAGCAACTGAAGCTTGTTGTTTGTTCAAACATTTTTGGTCCATAGTCATGCTGAGGGTTACAGGAGATGTCTGCCTGGTATTGGTGACTTTATTGCTGATGCTCTGTGTTCCCCAGAAAATCCCTGTAGAAAAGAAACACATGAGGACGCGTTGAGCTTACAACTCTTGGTACAGCAAATTGGCTATTAATCTATCCCAACTAACCTGGGAAATTGGTGACGCAGTCAACCGACTGATCCCCTGCACCGATTGTCCTTCAAGAAGTTCTGAGTGTCCACCAGCAGTACTGGCTTTATCTATACCCATACTGGAATATATACCTGGGTGGTCCCTATATGCTGAACAGGCTGTTTATATGATGTTTATAGGCAACAATAGTAAGTTTATGAGAATGTAGTACAGCCACATAACCGTCAAAGCCATCAAAGTCAAATCCTCTTGGCAACCCTTTTTGTACATGTTCCCAAAATCGATAATAACAGACTACTGTTACCTTAAATAAATTTAACGGATATTTTCCACTAGATACGCCAAGAGAAAAGGTGAAAAGTAAACATGGCTGCACAACACATTAAGATAACAAATGCTGCTTACTTTGAGCTGTACGGTTCCATTATGTTCTACAACAAGGTTTGTTGTTTAAAGTATAAGCAATACTTTGGGTACTTTAATTAAGGGACAGAAAATGCTCTGAATTGTTTCATCGTTACAAATTAACCATTATGCCAAGCATTTCTTAAAACTCTTTGTAACCAACACAAGCCCTGTGCTTTAATGCACTCCTTTCTCAAAATGCCTTTGTGCAAGAGAACAACAGTAGTGGTGAAAGGCAGATTTAACTGATGTGATCGAGAAAAAAAAATTCACTGTTATGAATAGGTATAACAATAAAAATGGATTTTTTCCTAGATGATATTCCACGTGAATGCCCACTTCCATTTTAACGGCTGTGTTCATGGACTCAAGGTCACGGGTACCCGGAATAAGGTCAGGGTCACTTTTTTGGGGGTTGAAAGGTATTGTGGAGATAAGCTGGGGTTACTGCTCACAGGAATAAGGAGGGAGAAGCCAGAAAAGCGAACAAGTGGGTTTAGAAGACATACTCTTCTCTTTGCATATTGGCATCAGTGATATTGTGTGTATATTGCTGTGCGCATGCACGTTTGTTACTATATGAACCAAAAGGCTGAGGGCTGCTATGTGTATGAAAATGCCGGGAGTATATTTTTTGTCCCAGTTTGCTCCTGGTCCTGACTGTCATCTTCACTGAAAGTGCCTGCAGCTTATTAAGTAAGAAAGTTCTTGAGAAGCCATAAAATGTTGGAAATAATGCTAAAGTACATGTTTTAAACCAGTCCTCGGTGGTCCTTAAACAGTCAGTTTTTTTCCCCAGCTTGAGCACAGGGATTTAAATAATAATAATTAAAAAAAAGTTTCAGGCACAAATACACACAATTCCTGTTGGTGTCCCACAAGGACAGGAGTCTTACACCCATTTTAGATGGCAGATAAGAACCATTCATCCCGTTCTATTCTGCCCCTTTTGATGTAAAGACCTTAATCAGTACTTGATCTTGTCTTCAGGACAGATTTATGTCTATCCCACACATGTTGCTCTACCGTTTGAGCTCATCCCCATACTAGACTGTCCCTTTAATTAAAAATTTCAAACTCTGTTACAAAGCCAGGTTGTGAAAACTATAATTGGCACGTGTCACTATTATGTATACATGTATTATTTTTAAAAATAATGATTAGGTGGTCCTTTTTGTTACCCTTCCCTAAAACCACACGCAGCTCAATATCACCCAAGTTTAAATGAAACATAAATAAAACAGCAGTGATTCACACCCTTCCTCCCAGTCCTTACACAATAAGACCGTCTGGTAAATTGCCCAGAATCCAGCAATGATAACAGGTTACTGCTCCTATCGGCCATCGCGATGTAGGCCATGCCAAGAAAAAAGAAATCAACTTATGTTATGTATACAGAGCCGGACTGTAATGTAGCAGCTCACCTTAGTATCTGACGGAGCTCAGGACTCCTATAAATGTACTTGTGTCTGTATCCGAGATCTTTGTGGAAGGGGACAAACTGCACTTTGAAATCACGTAAACTTCTTGATGGAGCAGCAATGTTGTACAACTGCAGAAATAAAACGGAACAGTGACATACCTTGGGTGGTTTTATTTACCAAGAAGGTTGGAATACTTAGGACATACGAACACAACAGATGGGAACACAAGTGAAGCCTGGACATGCTGTAACTGTCCTGTATGGTGCCATATGCGAAAACACCAGCCAGGCGTGTAATTAATAGATAATTGTGAATGTAAATAATACTATAGTAATAATACTAATACTATTTGTTTATTTCATAACAAATAGTCACGATACGAAACGCAAAGGTTTTGCTCATTAGCATACCTGGGATCTCTCAAGGTCAAGAGGCAGATTCTCAGGGTCACACAGTCTGGATGACTCCTTCTTTCTATGCTGCTGTGATCATATCTAAGAATCCTAGTATATAATGGTTGCTATTCCTGCTTGAATGCCTCGAGGACTGCTTTTAGTCACTATATAGAATCACTTCACAATGGGCTATTAAAAGATTCTCAGAGTCTCAGCATGACCTCATTTAGAAAGTTCCCAGGTAGACCAAAAATGCTGAGCCAATAATTGTGAAGAAAGCTTATGTTAAAAAAGAAATGATCTATTTTAAATGATGTAAAATATGGTATAAGAAAAATCACGTGCAACAAATGTTTTTTGTCTTATTTACGACACTTCTGGATGAAAGGATATATCAGAAACCGTGCTTACATGCTAACGGTACCAGGTTTTGGCTGCATTACAATTCGAGTGAAGATTAAAAGACTGGTTCATTAAACTCTCTATAAACCAATAAATAATAGGACTACAACCCCAATGCTGCTGCTTTATCACTTTTAGATATGCCGTTGTAAAGATTAGGAATCAAACAAAGCTTTGAGTTATTGCAAAGGTAAAAAACGTGTTTACGAGCCCTGCAATAAGATCAATGGAAAAAAATGCTCATGTACATCAGGGGCCTGGAGAAATATATAATGAGTAACTCCTGTACCGATCACTGAAAGCTCATTCATAATCAAATAAACAGAAGAATTTTTAATCACTGCGTTCTTGTTAACTCCGGACCACCCTGGCAAGTTCTTCATCTTGAGGAACACACGCTGAGGTCAGAAGGCACAAAGCTTGCAGAGGCTGGGGGTTGCTCAATTAATTCACAGAGCAGTTCTACTTTCTATGCCAGGGAGTTAGCCTTTTCATTTTAGGATGATATTATATGCATGACCAGGAACATAAGGATAACCAGTACCTTTCTACCGAGATGGAAAGGAATCACAGGATCATCTTCTGCGTGTAGAATGAGGAGAGGGCACGATATATACTTCACACTGGAGAACGGAAAGACAATAAAAATAAAATCAGAAAAGCATAATTAAAACGCATTTGGGGGTTCTGTAAAGAGATAGCTTCTTTTCTTCTTCTTCAAAGTTTCATCTCCTTTGTTAAGATGCTACCTTAAACACGGTATAGTCATATTTGCATTATTTAAAAAGGACACTCCAATCATCACATGCACTTTAATGCATATGATAGCCAAGTGTCCCCTTTAAAATTATTTTCTATGCATTTGTCTCCTTTCTACGAGCTAACTCCTATGCTTGGAGGAGTTGAGTGCGGCCGAAGATGTATCCGGTGTGCCACTGTACATGATGTGATACCAGTCAGGAGCCAGAAAGTGCCATGAAAACTGGGCCATAAAGACTAAAGCATGTATATTAAAGTAAATACTTTAACATGCATTCTTCATCAGTGGGGCTGCATGGGACAGTGTCTGAAGTAGGAGTGAACCACTAGATGTACAAAATGTTTTTTATAAATGTATAACAATCTTTGCTGCTGGATCTAGGTGTAATACAGTGTGACTAATGTGTCATGGGGATTTGACATAGAGGTTAAAAACCCAGCAACTTACTTCTCATCATTGGCAAACTTTATTCCACTTGCTGTGATAGGATCCAAGAAAAACCAGTCAAACCCTGGAAAATGTCTGTATATCTGAATGAAGAAAAGAATAGTTAACCACCAGGCTGATATATATATATATATATATACACATACATACACCAAGCCTGATCTTAAAGTATGCGTACTAGGATATAGAATATACTAAACCAAAGAAATAACAAATGATTTATGGAAGCAATAATACCTAAAGTGATCGCTGTAGTAGTAACGGTAAAAATACTGGGGGGTATGACATGCCTGTGTGTAACTATGTAAGAAAGAGTAAACGGCAATGATCCGGTCAATCAGTGCCATTCTTTGGGGGGGGGGGGGGGGGGGCTTTGTGAAGAATTCAGGACCTGCCTAAGGAAGCTGGAAGGCAGCGGGGTCACGTAATCGGAGGTTATGTTACCCTGCAGATAAATGCGAGGCTAAAACAGTGTCCGAGCACCATAGAGTAAGCTGCTGCCAGCGAAGTAAGAGGGGTGGGAGAGGCCATAAAGCGAGAGTATAAGTATTTGTGTGTGATAGCGTATGTATGTGTTTGTGTGTCAGCATGAGTGTATATGTGCATGACTGTATGAATGCGAATGCATATGTGTATGTGTGTGAGCATGTGTAAGTGTGTGTAAATGTTTTTTTGTGAGCATGGGCGAGTATGTGTGTGAGCATAGGTGTGTATGTGTAAGTGTGAGTATGTGTGTGCTTATGTGCGTTGGCGTGAGTGTATAAGTTGTATGAGCTTTCTGAAGAAGGCAGCCCAGCAAACTCTAAAAGTAGTAATTAGAAGCTATACTTTTTGAGCATTTCCAACCTTTTATCATTTTAATAATGATACATAGTGAATTTTTATGTTTGTACTTGCCACAGAAAATGGATGACTTTTTGCCTCTTCTCGGATGTTGGTAAATGGTGATTCCAAGATAAGGGCATCAGGTGGGGTTTCTGGGGGGCAAAGTGTTTCTCCATTAGTTTCAAATAGAAGATGTTAATTATTAATGCAGCTACTCCATTGCTTACATTGAGCTGCACATAAACAGGGAAATACTATAGTATTTATAGAAAAGGATGGCAGGGCATATTTTTTGCTTCTCAAAGTCAAAGCTCCAACCCAGAAAAGACCAACCTTACAAAAGACTCGAGCCCAGAAAACAAAGTAGAAATAATATTTACTTTACCTCTTTCACAAAGCCTTCTTACTAAATTGGTTGCAACTCTGAAAGTAACATAAACAGTTAATGTTATGTCTGCCCGCTTTCATATTATTAAGAAATACAGTTGAGATTTTCTTTGAGTGCCTTCTGGCACAACATCTACCCAAAGTAAACATGCAGATCTACAGAGCACCTAACAAAACTGTATCTGCTTTTAAATATCTTGTTCTTCTAACTAAATATCTAAATGATATTTATAGTTTCCATCTCCTTCTCCCAAAATAAATATATTAGTATTAAAAATGTATGTAGTTTCTGTGAGATAGAAGTACCGGTAAATTTCAAACTGGTCAATTAATGTTCACAAAAACTAAGATTTGGCACAGGCAGAACCCGTCACAGATAAACAAAGGGTGCAGACACAGAAACATGGGCCACATGTGGACATACAAAGGTAAAACATTTAGACGGTTATGTTGAATCCTTCCTTTTTTGCATAGTCTACGTAAAAAGCAGACATCACCAAAAGGTATTCAATAGGAAAGAAAAACAAAATGTTTGGCTTGGCTACGCACAAACCCTTCACACCCAAGTAATTTACGGATTCCGACATTTAATAAATTGCAACTGCTACTGTTCCTCTGCTTGATAAATGCAAAACATCTAAACAAGAACTTACCCAGTGCCTAGGGAATGCCCCCATATGTAGACTGGATTGTCACCACTTCGGGCTTTTATCCAATCAAAGACATGGAGGGCATCATAGGTCATTCCACTTTCTGATGGAGATCCCACAGAATCTCCCCAACCTGAAACAAAAAAAGGAGATGAAATATAATCAAATATTTACTGTTCTATACAGGTTTCTATAGGTATCTGCTGTATGTTTAAGAGGGATCCGGCGCTCTACTTCATGTGCAGAATGAGATGCTGCTAGGTTAATTACCCCGTGCTTATATTGTGAGGAGCTCTTTCCCCTAATTAGGGGAAAGCACTCGGAGCACTGCGAGTGTGCAAGCACTCAGAGCACTGCGAGTGTGCAAGCATTCGGAGCACTGCGAGTGTGCAAGCACTCGGAGCACATGTCCTTTTCTCTTATCACGTCGGACTTGCGTAAGATTTTTTAGACAGAACATTGTTACAACCAAACGCTTTATAGCCCTTCAGTAATACACAAACGTTGTCCTCATTATACAGAACAGTAAGTTATTGCTGATTCAGCAATGCAACCAATACAGAGCTCTACCGAAGAATTAGTGATGACTACACAACAATGCACTGAACTGGACAGACAGCAATTACTGGGTATTAGGTGCTTAGGGTTGGAGAATATTAAAGCAAAATCTGAGTTGGCATGTGCTCTTTTACATGTATGTGCAAGTCCTACTTGCATACATTTTGTATTTTGTGCACTGGGATTCCATATACTGGTATCTACAAAAAACATCCAGACTCTGGTCAATTGTGTTACTTTGACCGAATGAAACAAAAAGCACACAATCTGCTCACCTACCAAACATCTGGGGAGAATCTTTAATAGTGCAATGTTGGATTAAATGAACACTCCGGACATCATTTGCTATTTAATGCATATGACAGATGTGTGGTCCGTTTCAAAAATGCATGGGGGGAGTCTACAGAATCCCCTCAAATTCACACACGAGGGTTTCTGGTCACAAAGTATCGGGTATTCAGGCTGCTCTGCTTTATTAAGTAGTAATACCGACGAAACCCCTGTATGGATCAATTTCAGGGAAGGAGTTCAAAATTATTGGAAATAATAAAATGACATATCTGCTATGGCTTATTTGCTTTGCAGCACCTTTAAGCGCTGTTCCCATACATTCTGACCTTTCCACGGGAGACGGTCACCACTAAAGCATTGATTTGGACGGTCCTTCGAAAACACCCGGCTATTCGGTAACGAAGCAGAAAAAGACTGCGGAATAAAAGGCCCACACCTCTCAAACACTGCCAACAGCTAATGAAAACTTGGCAATGCTGTCAAAGTTAATATAATCTCCAAACCCTCAATTTTTTTATTACCTATATTTACAAGAAATACAACAACAAAAAAATACAGAAGATCACCCTTTTGCTATCCCAACCCAATCATATAGTTTAGTGTACATTAAAAACACCCAATAACAAAATTAATTATTTTAAATGACAGATGAGCTCCTCCACATTTTACGGTCAGTATAGCGATTGGTCTGACATTGTTTGAGTTACTTATTAGGTACACTAATGACTTAAAGTAACACTAAACTAACAACACAATGACTGTGACATTATACAGACGACCGGCTTAATTCAGCTGCATATTTAATGTATGGCAGACGGAACGCACGAGTGAAACAGGCTTTGGCTGGAGGGCTTAAATTATTGAGCATGAACGGCTTTGTACCTAGAAACGTTCTAATTGTGCTGACTCCAAGTCTACTCAGAAATTAAACCTTTAGGAGTCAATCGCAGCAATTCTATATAGTGACTTCTTCATTGTGGTAATCCTCATAGAAACCTTAAAGGTAAACAGTATTAACAGTTGTATATTTTTTCCCCAAGCAGGAATGAAGGAGTCACCTCCTGACCATGAGAAACTGTTAAAGGAGTACTCCATTTTCATGTTGGGAGTCCATGTTGTATTGACTCCAGCACTTTTTACTGCATGCAATTAGTTACTGGAATAAGATAATTCTTTCCTATTTAACTCCTCCTCCAGCTGCCGGTACTGAATGCAGGGAGCATACCTCAGTATGCTTCAGTGAAGATCACATTCTATAACTCCAAAAACCACAGAACGCATGCTCCGATCTGAAAGTAAAATGGAATGCACTAAAAACGAAAAATGCAATTTTGGAACCTAGGCTTTTAAAGTAATACCGGCAAAGAATAAAACTGCTGGTTCTCCGATATTCTCACACACTATAACACTTGCATTAGCAAACGCAAACAAGAATGTCCATAGGAAGTATCTGTATGGATCATTACCATAAGAAGACGAAAGCCAGGGTACTGACGTATAGTCAAGTACAGCAGCATTATTACCATACAATATTCTAGGGCAAACTACAGAACATTGCCAAACAGAAGCAGAAGGCACATGATAATGTGCGGAAGAACACAGAGAAGATGCCGGCTGTCCACCCACACAAAATGATGGCGGAAGTTCTCCCACGTTTCAATTAATGCTTCTTATTTTAGAGATGAATGAGCAAGCTATTCATTTACTCGCATTGCGGAATTTGTGAGCATTTCACTTCTCCTACAATCTGATTAATTCCAAGCCCAAAAAAGCATTGCAAATGTAAGACGATAAAACAAGCATTTAAGGAATCGGAATGCAAGGGTTTTTGTGCTACAAAAATGAAATGTAAAAATCTATATTATCGATATATATCTTACAGCCTTCTGGAACATAACCTTGTGTATTACAAATACCACGGGCGAATTATTATAATTAGAAACACTGGTTTTGTTTTTATAAAGAATCTTGTATATCGTATCCCCAAGCAAACAGAGCTACATAACCTACAAATAAGGCAGCCGAGTAACTTGTGCTGCCCATCACATGATGTGAAACGGACTCCGCAGGTCCATGATGATGGATCAGATAGTAATATATATCATAGAAAAGTATCTAGGGGATTGTAAATTATGCAAAACCTCAACCAGTTATGGAATATTTAGGTGAATTTTTATGTTCCAATGCGATTAAAAATGCAAACGTCAATCTCTGTAAAATTCACGGCCATTATTGTGCACCATGACAGCCCCTTGGACGGTGGCCACGACACAGGGTATTAAAATTCTGCTGGGCTACTTATAAGCGAGATCTGAGATACACCAAATGCACAAAGGAAGGAAACCAGTGCTATATGCTCTACATGTGTAACGCTAGATAATTTACCACCCACAGCTACACAAAATGCAGAGATCATTTTCCCCCTTCAGATGACAAATATTCCAGACAGCGCCATAAGTATGTGAAAAGCCAGCAGTTGATTCTTTCAAATGACTGTATGGTAAATTACATGCCGCACAAAGCAAAATTTCTGTATGAGGTGCACATTGAGTTTGACAGCATCTAAGGGCCATTTGGATCACCAGGCCCGGACTGGCCATCTGGCACACTGGGCATATGCCCGGTGGGCCACTGGCTGAATATGCCAGGCGTTTCATCATCATCAAGCAGCTGCTGGCCTTAAAGTGCCAGGACCGCCCCATTACCACCAGTCCAGACCTGTAGCTCACCATCTCGTCCTCCATTTTTATTCCACCAGCACCCAAACCTGGTGTGTGTGTGTGTGTATGTATATATATATATATATATATATATATATATATATATATATATATATATATATATATATATATATATATATACACCCTTGAAAGATGTTTGCCTTTACGATTTGCTTTACACAGGAAGATTAGAGATGGAGTAAGTAAGGACACCATGCAGTTATGCTCATTAGTCACACAATCAGTGACGGCTGGTGGGTAATTCCAATGGGGGTTCACAATATATAAATTTGTAAAATGAAATGTAATGTACAGGTTAAAATACATTTCCCTAAATTAACCCTAAAGACCCCATCAACCATAACTGTGCCCATAGCCTTTACTGTGCAAACAGAGATCAAATGGGAGGCTCAGCCGGTGCTTTAGCAAGTGCTGCAGTAATTGAGCCAAATAGGGTCTTTCTTCCTACCACACGTGCGATAGGCATAGGCAGGCTACATCAGGGGACAGGAGGCTTCATGGCACATAAACCCCAAAGCGCAAAAGGAAAAAAAATAGCAAAATTCATCACAAATCCATTTTAATCTAAATTTGATTAAAATGCATTTCTGATGAATTTTGCTATTTTTTCCCCCCTTTTGCACTTGGGGATTCACGTGCGCATGTGCCCCTGACACTTTAAAATGTAAAGACATCCACAAAAAAAATAATGTTGGCAAGAATAGATTATTTTGTCCGCAAATTTGTAAACTGTATGTCAACTGGAAAAACTAGAAATCTGAAAAAATAAACTATTAACTTACGTTTAAATAAATACGATTTAAAGAGCAGATATGGTGGTAATGCATAACCCCATCGCTATATACTAAAGCAACTCACACAGAAGAGGATTATACATTTAATTATTTATTAATAACTAATTCTAAGGCTAAATATCCAATATAGTCCACAAGAGATATAGCTCTTTCACTAGAACTGATGTTCTTAAGCTTGCTATTATTCCCTCTAGCCAGGGGAGCCAAGCTTTGGTTGCCGCCGTCCAAAGAAGAGAAGCCTCTCAGATTCTTCAGGTCTAGTAGCGGCCTTGGTTGTTGGTGGTAGGGTAACTGTTTTACGCAAGATGTCATCAGCGAGGCAGAGGATGGATCTCTGAATTCCAGGTGGTGCGAGGTTATTATACAAGCGGCAATTTATGGCTCCTTCTGATGGTGGTGGGGAGATGAATGGGTCCTGCAATGGCTCTGCTTCCTTTACTACTCTCACAATATCTTTCCCTGCATGTTTTACATCATTCCTGTTGACAGCCAGCTCTTTTTGGATGGTAATAAGAGCATTCCAGGTGGTATTCTGCTCTTCTCTTAACTTTTCATATTCGATTACAACGCTCTGAGCCCTTTCATTAGAGATGTTTAGTTCTGATTTTAAATTTAAAATCATCTCCTCAGAGGCCTTGTGATCCGCTTTCAAGTTGTTGTAATCTTTCGTTATAGCTAGGCTGTACGAAGCTAGATCTAAAAATGCTTCCGGTCCTGTCCCCATTTGTGTCACCACCATCCGTACCTCCTCTGTCTGTGATTCCAGCAGCGTCTCTATATTCTTTCCAGATTGCATCTCCCTTCTATATCTCTCAAGCTCCTCCATGTTTGCTTTCAGATCTCTCTGTTGTTGTTCAATGCGCTGCTGTTGTTCCTGCAGTTGGGAAGTCAGTTGGTCGACTTCCCTCTTTAAAGATTCTGGGTCAAGAGCAGGACCATCCTGCTCTCCCACATCAAAATACAACTTTTCCAGAAAACATTTGCTGCTTTTAAGCTCCTTTCGGCACCGTGGGCACGATACTTTCGGGCTAGTGCAAAACCACTGCATGATGCACTTGTGATGGAAAGTGTGCCCGCAACATATCGCTGCCACGTCACAGCTGTTGTCCAAATAATCCATGCAAATACTGCATGTTGCCCAAAGGGGCATGGCTGCAGCTTTCTGTTTTCTCTCTAGTCACGTTAGTCGCCTCTATTCCCCTCTACACCGTGAAGAAAAATGTGCACACGGAACTCTTGGATCCCTGCTATGACTCTCCTCATGCTTCTGATGTCATAGAGCAGCCATGACTGAGAAAGTTTAACCTCTAAACTGCTAATCAGTGAGTGTTTATGTGATTGAGATGGCATTTAAGGATTCTGTTTAAAAACATAGTGCAATGATGGATATTGTTTTGCTTTAAAGTGTGTCTGTTGTTGCAAAAATGACAAAGTGACATTGTTTTGCAGACATCAATTCCCACTTACACATTGTGCTAGCCAATCAGTAAACTAAATACTTACATTAAATTGTATTTATTCTCAGAACAGAAGGGTTAAATTGTCTGCATTAACCCCTTAATTACCAGGACATTTTTACAATATAGAACCAGAGCATTTTCTGTGTCTTTTGACCATTTCCCTTCTTATTTAGTATACAGACAGTATATATCAATCAAATGTTTGGGGTCACTTAGCTGTTTTCATGGAAAACAAGTACATTTCTACCTGTGCTAACGGGATTAGCTCCTGTACCATTGGAACCTAGGCATGATCAACAGCAATTAACAGATGTGGGAAAGGCTGAACTTGATGGATGAGTGTCTTTTTTCAGCCTATGTAACTACATATATGTAACAATGTAACTCTTGGGGTTTTTTCATTTTCCCTTTTGAATAATATTTCTCACTGTAGAATGAATATATAATGAATGTATAACCCTTTTTGCAGATTGATGGGTAGCAACAATTGCTTCTCTTAGATCCTGTAAACTCGTTGAGCAGGGCCCTCCTTGCCTGTTGTAAGTCAAATTGTTATGTTACATACTACTTGTTGTATCCTGTCCACCCATTGTACAGCGCTACAGAATTAGATGGCGCTATATAAAACAATAAATAATAATTGCTGATGTCTTTCCTCCTTGGTATTGTGTAAACACCTGAATGCTCCAGACCAGCAAACTGCTAAAACTTCAGCTTTTATAGGGGTGGTCACAAATTATTATTATTATTAGTAGTATTATTATTATATCCTCATATGTAAAAGCATAGAATTCAAAGAGGGTGTACCTTCTTTTACACACAACTGTACATAATAAACCCGGTCATCATCTTCACTATATGGTGATATTGTATCCCAATGTTCCATGTCAAAGTCATGCAGCGCCCTTTTAAGTGGGCTGCTTGGCACCTGGGGGTGAGCGATCTATGTCACAGTTGGACAGCAGAGAGACACCCCCCGCTGGTCCTGCCCCCCTAATCCTAGGTGGTTTAGGCCAGTATACAGCCCCACATAAATAATAAAACTATTGTATAGAGACGTGTGGATATTGAAATAGTTGAATCGATAAGGCAATGGTTGAGTGACAAGAAAAAAGGTAATATTATATTATATTTTAGGCCGAATGCACCTGCTACAAGAGAAGGGGCTCAGGGGCGACAAAGGCAGCAAATGCATAAGCAGGTATACTGATGAATCCTGCTATGGGGGGAATTTAACTTTAATGGGACACTCAGCTGTCAGAGGCATTATGTGCATGTGACGGCTGCAGTGTCCCTGTACGAAATCCTGATATTCTTAGTTGTAATGGTTTAATTACCGTATTTGCTCGATTATAAGACGACCCCCCAAAATCTAAATATTAATTTAGGAAAAAAACAAAAAGCCTGAATATAAGACTACCCTATAGGAAAACAGGTTTACTAGTAAATATTAATTCATGTAAACATTTTTTCCTATGTAATAAAAGCTAAGATTGAGAAAAATATATATTTTTTTATTTCCTTTTATTTGCCAACCCCAGTTATGCACATCTGCCCCCAGGGTTGCCACTCTGCCCCCAGAAATGCCTTATACCCCCTATTTGCCACTCTGCCCCATGATGTGCCTTTTAACCCTCTATATGCCAGAGTGGCATATAGGGGGTTAAAAGGCATATCATGGGGCAGAGTGGCAAATAGGGGGTAAAAAGGCATTTCTGGAGGTATATATATAACTGCTAACAGCAATCACACTCCTATCAAGCCCAGGCAGCCAGTACATGCTGGAAACTGGGGATGATAGGAGTGTGAGTACAGCCTCCCTATGCCATGCTACCACCACCCCCCCTACACATCCATGCTATCACACACAAACACTCATTCACAAACATTTAAATACTCATTCATTCCATTAATCACACATACCACACATGAACTGCAGATCTCTCACTCGAAGACTTCTGCAGGGGCCCGGCTGTGTGAGCAACTTCTCTGGCCCCGCCTCCAGAGGAGGGAGGGGGGAGGCAGAATTACAGCTTCCTGTTCTCCTGCTTCTAGCAGAAGAGACGCTGCTCGCGGCCAAAGTACCGGTAAGCAGCCTGGCAACCTAATCGAGGTCTGATTAGAAGACGACCTCGATTATAAGACGAGGGGTATTTTTCAGAGCATTTGTTCTGAAAAAAACCTTGTCTTATAATCGAGCAAATACGGTATGTTTGACTCACCAACACTGGCAAACAGCAGTTTATTATGAAAAATATACTATATGTTCTTTGACGCTCAATGTCCAACTATATTTGCAGTGTTGTTTAACAGGATAAAAAAAAATTCTAATGGGTGCCTGATACTTATTTCCAGCCATAGAATATGCTTTACCAAAGACATGACCATGTTTGAATGTGATTTAATAGCATTTAGTACTTAGGCTGTGGTAATATCTAATTCATTCACTCTTTTTGGAATAAGTCATTTTTTTGTACATGAATCCCTTAAGAAAATGAAGAATACATAATATTTTAGCAATTTGTCTAGCAAATTACTGCATGTGATCTGATACATAAGCTGCAAGTGAAATTAATGAGCTTTAAAATAGGTGCCTTGTGAAGGTCCAATATAGTTAACATACTTTCCCCTGGAGTGTTGTACTTCATTTAAAGAGTTCAAATTGCTGACTTCTCTATGTATTTTTAATCTTCACAATTCCTAAAATAATATCATGGATGCTATTTCGTCATTAAATAAGGATAAAGCGATGTGTTTTTTTATTCATTCAGAAATCTCTGAATCTGTGACATTTGAATTGTGGGTGTGATTTGATATTTTGTAAAACATCTTTAGTCCAAACATCTTAAGTACAATACCCTAAAGGATTGTGAACTCACTTCCACTCAACATTATTTCTTGAATGCGTGACTGCAAGGGTCAATAAGAGTACAATCTCAGTAAGGGATGGGGTCCGTGCCCTACCAATGGACTTTTAATATTTGTTTACTCTCATCACCCAGTGGGCAAATGGTTGAGGTTCAAAAATGTTAATTTAACCCCAATCCCAATAGCATGGAGGGATGTGGTGGAAGGTCAATACTACTTATTTCCAAAGTGGTGGTGCAACATGCAATAGCAAGTTTTCCCAGTTGTTCCCGGGACCTCAGTTAAAATTAGTTTAACTTCTTATTATTTTTATTTTATTTTAAGTGGTGCTAGTGCTTTGTGCTCTGTATTGTGGTAATAGCTAGAGGTTAATCACAAAGGATATGGTCACCTTGAAATTAACTGTGGCCTGTAGAGTTTGTGATTACCAAGGGCTACTCTGCTAGCAGTTACTGCCCAGTAATTATATTAATACATGTTTAAGTCATAGATATCTTACATCTGAAACTAGTCATCAATGTATCAATGACACTTTTGCCCTATAATAATCTTGTTAACAGCTGGGTCACTAACGGGATCATCTAACGGGATCTAGAATTACTAGATCAATATCACTATCATTTCATTTGATTTTTTTATTTAACTCTGTACATTTGATTTAAATGGTGCTTATCAGAAATGGTCATGTGACCCTCTTTTGTATTAATTTTTGTTTTATTTTTACAATTAATAATGAGTCAGTAAAGCATTGCCATAGGGTGCAGAAAGCGCAGGAGCCATACCAACCCAACACCCAGGCACCTGGTAACGGCACTCCGATAACCATGGTAACTGAGATGTCACCCTGTGGTAGTAGAGTGGCAGCAGGAGGGGTGGATCAGGGTCAGGTGGTGGCCCCTAACACACACACACACACACACATATTTGTGTACGGAGTCTGGGACATTAGTGTGATGAACGAGAATAGTGAGACTGACGAAACGACTACCTACAAGATCTGAGGTGTGCCGTGACCTTGATGGACGGTACACCAAAAAGAGGGCATACCCAAGTAATGATAATTATGATAAGGAGAGGGCGGGTGGGGGAAAAGCGTGACCCTGATTCAACGCATCGCATCTGAGGGTGAGTGGTAGGGGGTTAAGTAGTTTCCCGCCCACAAATACAGCCATTGCCATAGCCTCTAACATAAATATATATATATATACAAAACACACACAGTGCAATAGTTGGTCATTGGCTGCTCAATAGGATTACTGCATTCCCCTTCTATATACATGGTGCGGTTTATTCAGCCATAGACAGCCAGAGCACCTGGGATTAAAAACCTACAGACAGGATCATCCCCGTGAAACATATCCAAGAGGACCAGAAGGGGCCACAAAGCCAGAGGGACTATCATGAAAAGCAAGTTTTTATTCAACAAAACTCCATGAAGAGCTACTTCATGAGCTCATATAACCAAGTACATACATGACATCCATGCCCACACACACACAGATATTCATGTCCACACACAGACATACATGCACACACACAGACATACATGCACACAGACATACATGCACACAGACATACATGTGTACACACAGTTACCCTGATCCTTGCCTTTTCCTTACATGGAGAACCATGAAGCCTCCCATTTAACTTCTTCCATTTTGACTGCAGCATGTGACTGCTGAAGGAGCTTCTTACTGGTAGATTCTGTCACATGACAGGAAGTTGGAAACTGACTCTGCCATCTCTGATGCCTGTAATGGAGTCTGTGTCTTGGTAAATACCCCTGCTGGAAGAGGAACCCCATACAGCAAGTGAGTCTCCATCTACACCCTCACCTCACTCACCCAAGTACTGGACAGATGCTTCAACTACACTGCAGCAGGGGGGCCCCAACCACCAGGGCTCCGGAGCAACTGCCCCATTTGCCCCATTGTTAGGCTCAGTGCAAGGGAGTGTGAATATGTGTATATGAG
>VKOC01000005.1:17445435-17457187 GCA_009364415.1 Spea multiplicata
CGCCACTGCAAAGTTGATGTAAAAGTTAACCCTTTCGATGCTGGTACATATGTAATTAATTTATTCTAGCACTGAAAAGGTTAAATCATCTGTGTAACATTTTCTTTAAACTCTACTGCACTTGTGCTGGGTTTTTGTTTTTAATTCCATGGTACAATTTAAGGCCTACTCCTCTTTGCTCCCTAATGGATCACTTAAGAGAAGTTGTTTCCCATTTATATATGGAAACATTTTAGCTGTTGCAATCTATATTTAACAACCACAATGTAGTTGAATAGCAAACCATTTTGCTCATTGCCAATTAATTTGAATTAGACCACTCATTAAACCAGTTCTAGACAGGTGGTCTACCAAATTTAAAAAGTTGAGTAGGAAAACTGCGATATGTTGCCAAGGTTTGGACATTAATGGCTGTGTGTTGAGTTATTTTGAGGGGACAGCAAATTTACACTGTTATACAGGCTGTACACTCACTCCATAACAAAAAATCCACTATACTATATAAAACAATGAATACGAGATGGTTCAGCTTTGGCTGGCAATCCTTGCTTACTATTGCTACTTAATTCATTGAGATATTTTGCAACTAACGGAGATTTAGCAGACAACTTGTAATTAGATTTTGCAAAAACGCTTTTGATAAGGTCCCTCTCCAAGGGTTTTATTTAAATTGCGCATTACTGGAACGATAGCAAAAGAGAAAAAAAAATGCAGCATATTAGGAAAATGGATATGGAACAAAGATTATATTCAAATGTCATTTCAATGTACTGCATTCATAAAGACCATATAAAGCAGGAGTTTATTCAAAATTAAATGTTTCATACGAACTTTTCTGTTTCTAGTCTAGATGATTTATCCTGATGTGCTGAAAGAAGAAATTTAAGTCGCGGTTATTTGACAAAACTAATCTTAGCTTGACAATGGTCTATTAAGATACTGATGGATAGAATGTTCCGCTGTTTCTCTCGAACAAAGCTTTGTTATTCAAGGCAGCAGATACATGTACACATAAAGTAACAGCCCAATTCTATCTCTTTATCAAATAAGGATATTCGTTTTTCAAAACATGTAAATTTGATAAACTGAAATAACCATCTTGTAATGACTTGTTATTGTCCCCCGGATACCTTGATAGATTGCTCCTTCTGCCCAAAGCAAAGAGAATCTATATAAATTTGTCTTTCCATTACAAAAGCTAGGAGACGTCATTGTATTCAGTAACAGCTCATTTGATAATGACAAAGATAGCAATGAAAAGTAACTCTAGGATATTTGGTCTTTGTGGGTTCTCTATGAATCATTGCACTTTAAATAACTACTTGCAGGCAGTTGAATGATACATGCGGCCATCAAGAATGTTATCTTTTTAAATCCCTAAATCCTTTCTGTTCCAGAATGTTCCTGTGCATGTCTCTTTCAGGAAGCTGAATGTTTATATAGGGTGTACAAATTAAAAATTAGGATTGGTACAGGATAGACCCTGGATGTAGAGTCAGTAAAATCAGTATCTTTCTCACTCCACAATTCTTCTGCACAGCCTCCATAGTGTAAATGGGCTAGTTGGGTATATCAAGACAGCGTTTTATCTGGGCAGGTCAGCAATTTGTAAAAAATTATACGTGTCCTGGAAAATTTGGCTGATGTGGTCGCCCAACTCACCACCTGTCCCCTCAAACCCGCAGCTTCATATCTCCTATCATCCCTCACTAGTGTCCTTACTCCAACCCGAACCAATGTCTTTAATCCCTCTTTTTCCTCTAGTTTATTCCCATCCTCAAACATGCCATTGTCTCTCCCTTCCTAAATAAACTTCCCTAGATCCCACAGCCTAGATCCCACATTACCATCAAACTACTGGCCAGTTTCCCTTCTCCAGCTATGCTTGACTCACTACAATCCAGTTCTGTCCACACCATTCAACAAAGACTGCACTCAATACAATTACTAATGATCGCATTGCAGCTAAAGCAAAAGGCCACTTCTCACTACTTATTCTCTTGGACCTCTCTGCAGCCTTTGACATAGTTGACCACCCCTCCTCTTACAAACCCTTCATTCCTAACACAAGAAACAACAAAAATATGAATCCACTCCCTTGTGATATCCTGTCTGGACTATTGCAAATCCATACTAACTGGTCTCCTCTTTTCCTGCCTTTAATCAGTCCAATTCATCTTCAACACTGCAGCTAGATTAACCTTTCTCTGTCATCATTCATCATCTGCTGCTCCATTATGCCAATCACTGCTTTGGCTCCCCATACCCTTCAAAATCAAATGTAACCTACTGACCTACAGAGTCTTTAACAACTCTGTACCCCATAAATAGATATCCTCCTATACAAATACATTCAGACTAGGCCCGCTTCTTCCCCATTCAAAGGAGAAATGGTTGGGGAGTGCGGTGCGTCCATTCGCAACCCAGAGGAATCAAGTTTCGACCCGGAGTTCTAAGGTATGCCCATATAGCTCTTACACAGAGCATGAGGAGGAGGGAGTGAAACTTTGAATTCCCTAGTAATTATTGGCAGACTTTGATGACTTGAGTTTTGACTGATTCTTTGATGTATGTTCCAAAGACAGAAGCGATTTGGATAAGCCTTTCGTGGGTGAGAGGGGGGAATAGGGTATAAGGAGAATCATACTATAGTGTGAAAAATATATAAAGGTGCATTTGTGGGGAGAACTTTATATATCATACTTAATTTAGAAAACAACTACCCAGAGCATTAACTTTTACAGTACCAAGGACATATTCTATGAATACATTTAAATGTGTTTCAAATGGGTATGATTCTGCATGTTCCTTTTATAAAATACAGCTTTTGAATTCATACCTCATATTTTGCAGTCTAGTGTACACTCCATGCACTCTTAAATAACGCTGATATATTTAAACAGCAGTGATCTCATGGTCTTTCCGATCATTCCTTATTTCAGTGAATTTTATGGATATTCCTGTAGTGTGTATTGAAGTGTGCAGTGTATAATAATTTATCCGGACGCGCAGTAGTAAAACATTTTTTCCCCGAACAAGCACGCATACATCTCTGTTCTACACACCTATATAACAAATTATGAAATTTAACCCCTCCAGTGTTCAATAGCTCATCTGCTCTAAAAGTATCTAAAAGTAAAAAATGAGACCAATAATAAAGATTTCCCAATTAGTCTAACTAGCCATTATCGGAGACCTTTAATATTTTTCAAATTAACATATGATTGACTTTAGTATTGCTTTTCTTTTAAATGTAACAGCTCAGTGCAAGCCTTGTTACATTTTCTCTGGCCACAGAATGATGGCGGAACCTGTGCCTTTTATATTTATTTTATTTTATTTTTTATATTTATATTTCCGGCAATAAAGCAGCGGGATACCTGAATTTTGACATCACAGGTATCTGTATTGTTCAGCATTACAAGGTATCTGTGCCACTGAAGTAAAGTGTCACTCCCTCTCTCATTTGGCAAGTGTGGTTGCTACCTACATCTTCCACCGATTGAAAATTGCTGCCCAAGTATTCTTTAGTCTAAACGGAGCAAATTTTTTAAATGTAATCCAAGGACATTTTAATGCCCTTTTAAAGCTTTGTTTATATAATTTATGTGTTATTTGATATGAGCGAGATATAGGCAAAGCATCAGGCATTATGCATTATGTATTTGTGGAATACGTAATGAAACTTAATTATCACATTCAATATCACTTTTTTATAAAACAATTAGCTATAGTAAATATATTTGATGGAATTTACAGGAAAAAATTGCTTTTGAATAATAAATTATCTTTAAGCTTTATAGTGTTTCAAGAGACAATTCCAAGGATAAATAGGAACTGGGGACAAAAACATGGAACGGGTATTGCTTAGATCATCTGTTTCCTTTTATACTGTACTTGTTAGTGAAAAGCCGAACTCACTGGGTATTATTTTATATTTGTCAAATTTAATTTCTAGGTGTCATGTGTAGTCATCTTACTCATTGATCCATAAATTGACTTTATGGTCTAATCTGCTGAACAAATGCATTGCCAGAGACTTCTTGTTCCTCTGCTGGTTAGCAGTTGCCTTTTCTTGTTGTGGTTGAAACTACATCATACAATCCCCTGCTAATAAAATACTAATGATGTTTCCATTCCCGATCTTATAGTTTAAGTATATATTTTACAGGCATTTGGGTTTGAATTTGCTTGGGATTGCCTAATGCTTTATGAGTCTGAGCATTGTGTGGCTCGGTGAATCATGTAGATTTCTCATTTTGACAACACATCTCTTGGGCCGTAGAAATCATGTCCAAACGAGAAATGTTTATGTTTAAAATATTTTATTCAAGTTCAAGGCAAAACTCAAACTGGAAGAAGAAATAAAAGTATATAAGAAACATGAACATTGCAATATCGGATGTTAAAGATAGTTAAGGGTGTAAATAAGCTACCTCCCTGGACATTAAAAAGTTTTATGTATTTTATAATTCTATTATGTAATAAAATTCTGAAGGCTATCTACCTTCCCCTATAACAAGGAATCACCTCTCTATGGAGAACACTTTTTTTTTACTCACATAGCTTCCATACCTGGCAGCAAGTGAACATTTCATCCTAAGGATCTGAGCGACTTTGAAAAGGGCCAAATTGTGATGGCTAGACGACTAGGTCAGAGCATCTACAAAGATCCAGCTCTTGTGGAGTGTTTCCGCTCTGAAGTAGTCAATACCTATCAAAGAGTTGAATGGTCGAAAGTTTCATGGGCCGCCAAGGCTCACTGATGCACGTGGGTGGCAAAGGCTGAACAAATGAGTCATGGTAGCTGAAATTGCTGAAAAAGTTAATGCTGGCTCCAATAGAAAGGTGTCAGAACACACAGTGCATCGCAGTTTGTTGCGTAGGGGGCTGCGTAGCCACAGACCAGTCAGGGTGCCCATGCTGACCCGAAAGCATCTACAATGGGCATGTGAGCATAAAAGCTGGGCCACGGTGCAACGGAAGAAAGTTGGATATATACAGTATACTGTATATATAAAATGTGTGTCTGGGTATGTTAGTGTGTGTATTAGGTATTATGTGAACTTTTTACTTTTTTTTTATTTTTACCCCAAATTTATCGATCTCCCAGGGGTAAACAAAATAAATACTTTATGGTTAAAAAAAAACAAGCATTTGGGTCTACAGGCAGCCAGCAGCAGTGATCCTGATGCCCATCATGGCTGCATTTAGCCACGATCAGTGACAGTAGGAGGATATAATATTCCTCCCTTTTCTTTAAGTGACGGTTTTGCAGGAACTTAATATCATGTCCTCTGACAGGGTTCTCATTTTGTTATTTTTGGTGAAATTCTAAGTTTATAATTAATTTTGTTGCAGTAAAGTTTGAGAAGTGTTCTACTATTTATATATAAATAAATACAATAGATGCCACTTATAGGGCTATACATAATAAAAGAAACATTACTGTATTTGCTCGATTATAAGACGACCCCCCAAATCAAAATATTTAATTTAGGAAAAAAACAAAAAGCCTGAATATAAATACCCTATTGGAAAAAAGTTTTACCAGTAAATATTTAATCAAATGTTAACTTTTTTCATGTTGAAAAAAGCTAAATGATTGAGAAAAATATTTTTTTTTAATTTCCTTTTATTGCCACCTGCCCCCCTCAGTTATGCCACTCTGCCCCCAGAAATGCTTTATACCCTAATTTGCCACTATTTTGGCCCCAATGATTGCCTTTACCCCTAGCATCAAACCTGCTAACAGCAATCACACTCCTATCAAGCAAGGCAGCCATACATGCGGAACTGGGATGATAATAAGTGGGATTACAGCCTCCCTATGCCATGCTAACATCCCCCACCCTTACACATTCCATGCTATCACACACACACAGACTTCATTCACAAACATTTAAATACTCATTCATTCCATTAATCTCACACACACTTCACACACACTCAAAAACCCTCCCCCAACCCCCTTACCTGAAATGCAGATCTCCCACTCGCAGACTTCTGCAGGGGCCCGGCTGTGCGAGCAACCCTGCCCCCAGAGGAAGGAGGGGGGAAGTAGAGTTGTGTGAGGACGCTTCCTGTTCTCCTGCTGCTGGTAGCACAGACGCTGCTCGCAACCAAAGCCCGGTAAGCAGCATGGCCCCAGCAGACATTTTAGAAGTCTGATTAGAAGACGACCTTGATTATAAGACGAGGTGTATTTTTCAGAGCATTTGCTCTGGAAAAAACCTCGTCTTATAATCGAGCAAATACGATAATATTTAAGAGCTTTTTGATCCAAGAAGAAATCTGATTGCCTTTTGCAAGGGGCACAACTAACTATACATAGGAAAAGGGTTAGTCCCAGTCAGACTTTGAAGGGCAGGAGATGGGGAGTAGGCAGGAGTAGGTGGAACCTGGGTGGGAAAAGGCAGAACTTGGGCAAGGAGTGAGTATGACCAAATATTGCTTCCTTGCCTGGAGACTGAGGACAATAACCCAGAGTCCCAGGCAAGCATGTTTCATCAGAAGATTCCAGGAAATCACCTAAATTCCCAATGGTCTGCCAATCTAGTAGGTATGGGTGGGGACACAATATAGTCTGATAACTCAGGGGCTTTTTTTATTCGGAAAATACATTTGTTGCTCAAAAATAGACTTCATATGGTCGGCAGTTGGTATAGCCTGGGCAGGGAGATGGCAGGGCTAGATGCCACTCTCCTTACCCAGGTTCCACCAATTCACTGTTCACCTTGACACATTGACTTCCATTTGCTTCATTTGTCACTCCCATTGATTACAATAGGAGCAGTTTCCTTCATAGTTATTGGCTAAAAGAACAAGAAGAAACAGGTGAGAAACGCAAAAGGCTGGTTTTACTATTATCATGTGAACAAAATAAAAATGCATATTAAATGCATATTTTACTAAGTATAAATTCATGTTAGCCAGGGGCATTAAAACATTTCTTTTTGATTTCAAGAAACCATAAATCGAATTAGCCCTTTTTGTTAGTACTGTCTACCACAGACATGTTATCATTTTATTATTTTTGGCCAAATCTGAACTGTATAAGTGATACATTTTGTTACTTTAAAATGTATGAAGTTTTTATTGTAGATCAATTATATAAACAAATGTTTGGTCGATTATCTCATTTACAATCTGTTAATATATTGGCAGAATGTAGTAAATATCGGAATCACTAAGCTAACTGTGGTACAATTGATTACTAAACAGTTTTTTCCCGTCATCATTGAAATACAGTATATATACCATATTGGCTCGATTATAGGCCGCACCCTTAAAGTTTGGTGCCAAAGAAAAATTTTTGAGAAAAAAAATATACAATAGTGGAATGGTAAAACAGTATTTTATCTAATGAACAGGAACACATGTATCTTCACATTTGTGGTACATATTATACAATTAGTCAGCATAGTTTATATACAAGCATAAATTTGGAAAACCAATAGCCATTTTAGGCCCCCCTTTAATTCATAAAGCACCTTACTTATACATATGCCCCTCTGCCCCCCAGATATGCCACTCTGCTCCCCAGATATGCCATACTTCCCCCCTGATATGCCACTCTGCCCCTGCAGCCTATAATCAGGCAAATACGGTATATATTCACTAGGTTCATTATGGGATAAATACCAGCAACTAGAACACATTACTCTGATAATATACATTATATAATTCACACATCTGTACATAACATGTTCCTGCTATTACACATTGCAGTGCTGTGAAGTATACTACTGTAGGTATGCTGGCTAATGAATTGATAGATTAATTAAACCAATGTAAGAAATTGTAAACCTTATATTTTCATCATCCAATATTTAAAAAAGATGGCATATTTAAGCCATATCTTAATGACTTGGCTGTATGTTTGGGGATGTTGTCATGCTGCAGAATTATTTTGGGGCCAGTCAGATACCTCCCAGATAGTACTGCATCATTTATTAACTGATAGAACAGGGAGACCAGTGGGATCTGCCGGGTAAGTTGTAGCATTGGGGTTTTAAAAGTCTGTACGAGCGACCAACAGAGTCATTAAATGATATCTTCAGTGTAAAGAAGGGGTCCTGGAACTGATGGTATGGCCCTCCGGAGAGCCCTTAACTTAACATCTTTGAGTCTGTCTGGGATTACATGAAGAGAGACAACTTCAGCTGCCAAAATACGCAGAACTGCCGAGTTTCTTAAAAAACTACGCAAATGTACCTTGGAGAACTGATGCGGTTTTGAAGGCTAAGGGCAATCACACCAAATATTGATTTGATTTAGACTTTACTGCTGTTCATTAACTTTGCATTTGGTTGAATGCTAAAAGTAAACTATTAACATGTCTACATAATATACACACCAACTTTACATATATATACTATACATTGGGATGTCTTCCCCAACAACACTGTTTTTGACCAGCAGCTTTCCTAGCTGGGATAAGGTGGTCTTCTAAATTACACCAGGCTAGTTCTTTAAAATCCTCCTAATTAGGCCAGGTGAGCTATAGTTGGGTTCACCTGTAAATCCTGGTTTGCATTTTATCTTGGAGCGCCAGCCCATCCTGCACTTCTGTATACTCCACCCCAGGGAACCATAACACAATTTGCAAGTCTCATAATCATGTGTTATTGCTTATCTTTATCTGGGGCTTCAAGTTTATTTGTAATAGCACATAAAATTAGCCAAAGCAGGCCATATATACCGTCATCCACTACTATACTAAATATATATATTACACTGACTCTAACACATTCCTCGCTGAGTCCTGTCTTCCATGCAGTTTGCACTGTGAGAGCTGCCATGCTACTGCTTCTCAGTGGCATAACAAAAAATCATACTTACACACATAAACATACACACGAACATACTTAGTTACACTTATACCCTGACAACCTGCCTTTGTTGTCTCAGGAGGGGGTAGTCTGGTGCCAGCATTTCTGCTCTATCAAGGTTTTCACATGCTATGTCTGTGTTGCACGAGGTGATCCACAGACTCGTGGTTTTGAGGAAAGGCTGCCCTCAGCACTGGCCAACCAGTATGCCTGGCAGTGTGCGGAACTGGTGTTGGGGCCCACAGGGGCCTCCTTTACACCAGTGTCTGTACTATCACAGAGTTATGTAATTTATATTACACGAGTCTGTGACCCTGCTGAGAGCTTAATTTACTGGGTACCCACCTCAGTCCAGTACACTAGTACCAAGTGTAACCCTCCCCCCCCAATTGCAGCTCTGGGCCGCTTATCAATATGATAAAAAGTCAGGGAATCTAACACCATTGAATTTTTTCACACACCCGTAATGTAAAAAAAGGTTGCATTTTCAAATTAGGGGCCATAAAAACATGTTGATATCTGATCTAACCTTTAAGCCATCAGTTTAACGAGCTTTACCAAGTAAAAGAAAAACTTCAATTTCATGGGTCTATACACTAGCTTTTTATAGACAAAGCTTGTTTCTCTATGTGGACAGCCTGTCGGCTTAGCTCAAGGGAATTTCTAGCACAAAAATTGACAGCAGAATGGGTCAGTATTTGGCATTAATATTAGAAGAGGAAGGAGGAACCCCGTGCCCCACATACTGCTATTTCTTGCCCTAAGCTATACTGGAGTAGAGCTGTTTCATTCAGTTTAATAATGCACCAGTAATATAAATTTCATTATTTAACAGAGAGAGAATAAATAAGTAAGTAGATACGTGACAGCAACACAGCTCCATCTAGAGGCCTGCTGCTGCATGACTAGAAACAGAAACCGAATTACAGCAGATAAGATCTATTCAGCTCAGTCAGACCTTAATCAGTTCTTGGTCTTAAATCTTAGATTCAGGATAGCTTTATGACTACTGCCTGGGTTTTTAAATTTGCTCACTGTTTTAGCCTCTACTACTTATGCTAGAAGGTTGTTCTACTTATCTACCACACATTCAATAAATTAACAGAATAGTTTAATTCAATAAAAGGTGAAAATCATTATTTTATAGTCCATGTAGGATTAAATAAACACTTCAAATAATTAAAAAACATACCTGTGCAGTTACAGTTTTAGGAAAATAAAAATGTCAATAGGATCATTCAGGTCAACATCCCTTTTTTTCTCCTAATACAAAGTGAGTGTAAGACTCAACTGGGATTGATAGTTTGTTTGCTAAAATTACAAAATAAAATCTTTTATAGTGTTTTTTTATAGTGAACAATTTTATGAACTCCTTTTCTGCTCACTTGATAACCTTGAAAAGGTAAGGTCTATGACAAACATACAAAGTTCCCTTTACAGATAACAGAGCAATTGCACGTTCTGCATTTTTTTAATAATTGACTTCAACAGAACCAACAGAGATAGTGTAGCATTTATTCAAAATTAGGTTTATTGTAACCTAAAATATATGTCTACTATACATACCTGTTGCATTATGTCGGTGTTAACTGGATGCCTCTTTGTTAAACCGCAAATATAGTATGGTACAATCCACTTCTACCCCAAATACAGTATACCAACAGAAGACTTAAAAAGCATGGAAAGCTACATAAAGTGTGCAGAAAAAACAATAAGTTATACTTATGTGCAACATAATATGTTTTAAGTCTTAAGTGCTTATGGGTTTGTGCATTTCGGTTCTGCTGCTGTAGGAGACTACTCCCTTATCCTCCTTCTTCCATTTTCTGGGAGTGTTGCCAGCTCCTACTTAGCAGAGTTACATGTCAAAGCTTAGGAGGATGTATTCAGCGTTTTGGCAAAGTTCCCAGAAAATCTGGGCAAGGTTTCAAGTGGTTCTGACCTTTGCTAATTAATTGTTGGATTCTACAAATTGCAAATTTGACAAATTTTGGTAAATTCAGCTATTTGAATGAAGCCCCAAAAACAAAGTTAGACCCACACAAATCGGACAATACTGAAGCAAAAAGCTTAGAATTTTTGTCCGAAAGTGGTGGGTTCTCATTCACTCAAACATTCTCTTACACTCTCTTAAACTTTTGTTATTGTTCACTCTATCGCTCACGCTCTCTAAATCCTCCATGCAGGGGAGAGGAAAAAGCACTGTCATTTTGACCTAACTTGTACTGAGGGCATTATGGCAGAGCTTCCAGTTACATTTCTCAACCCGATCCTTCAATCAGGTGAAAGGACATTACCAAAAGCACTGTCGGTTTGCAGTTTGCAGATCACAAAGCTGTTTTATCCTGCCCCCACCTTACCTCATATAGAGCCCTGTCTTCACTGCAGCTTGCTTCCTGTGAGTGAGTAGTGCTGCTACCAATGCCCTACTACCACATTTTTTAATATTTGGTTCAGTGTCGTTTCTCTTTTTAGAAGGTTAAATTCTGTGACATTTTGCTATTCTGCAATCAAATTAGATTGGTGTTTTCCCCTCTTAATGTCTAAAATCATCTATTACAAATTCTACACTTCAATTAACCATAACAAACACTGCATGTACAATTACAGCTTAATACTTTATTTATTTCGTAAGTTTCACATAATGAGCTGTGGCGAGCCATTTGAGCTTTAAACAATATAACCTTCTACATTTCTTAGAATAGCTAACGTCCTTAGAATAGTACGCATAATGATCTAAAATAAATGGTACTTGGTCATTGGTTTTGACAATTTCACTGACCAGAATACCCATTCATTTGGAAGTTGACCTTTTCAGATTTCTATGCGGATGAAATGTAATAACATGACATGAGACTGTATCACATAGTTAAAAGTAAGGTAGTTTTATGACAGTGAACATGAGCACTCAAGACAGG
>VKOC01000005.1:17482090-17498251 GCA_009364415.1 Spea multiplicata
GAGTGTCACTGGCCTGGAGAAGGAAGGGCGGGGCCAGTTGTCACAGTGATTACAGGGAGGGGGAGTAAGTAGGAGCTGCTGCTGTGAGACGGTGAGTCAGTGAAACGGATTATATAATGAGGGGGATTTTTCAGAGCGTTTGCTCTGAAAAAACCCTCATTTTATAATCGATAATAATCGATTCAACTAATCGATAATGAAATTCGTTGGTAACGAATTTCATTATCGATTATTATCGATTTTATCGATTAGTTGTTGCAGCCCTACTCATATGCATTTGCCCCGTTCCCCACTCCCAACCAAATGCCATATAGGAGATGTGTTCATGTAAACACATCTCCATACATACAACATACTTACTTCTAGTCAGCTTCAGCACTGGCTCAGGTGGTGCTGAGGGCAGGGGTCTGTTATACCCCAGTGTGCATGCATGGGAAGCAGTTCCATTTCATTGGGAGAGCTTTCCAGCGCAGCCAATTAGTGCCAAGAATAGTCCAAGAAGGGCTGCAGCTTCTGTGTCAGGCATTTTATTTATTTATTATAATTATTTTGGAAGTATAGTACACAGAGGACTCTTTGGGGAACATTAAACTGCCCCTTTAAGGATACAAATAGGTATATTAAATAATTCAATAGGAACTCTTTCCAGGGCAGCTGAATACTTCAGCTATTCTTAACTATAAATTGTGAAGAGTACCACCAGTGAACCTCTCTAGCATAATGCATAGTTATTCAGAAAGGCATTATTCAATATTGCACATAAATTGCATGGTAACACCTGGCAAAGGGAATTTTGATCCCATACAGACTAAAGGTGAATTAAAGGGTCATATTTGAACAGAACAATTTTAGTTCCTATTCTAAATATAGAGCAGTCACTATAGCAACAAATAATATGCTCTTGATCACCTGGCCCCTTTTACCAATATTACCTTTATTACGCTCTATGAAAAGGTTAATATTTGAAAAGCCTCATGGTTAACATTCATAATGTCCCCAGTTATAGTAACACATAATTGTGTATAAAGGGGAAACTCCCATGGAAAAAAATTGTTGACCATAGAATACTGTGCTGTACACAGTAGTAGATTAGCATTTAACTGTTTTTATTCCATTTTGTTCTAATAAGCTTCCGTTATCTGCAGACCTGGAGACTTCCACTGTAGGCAGTTCTGTGATATTGTGGGTAACTTTCCCTGAGCTGATTTGTTATGGCAATGCTGATGAAGTCCTGCTTTCACCCACAGACTTTGATTAGTCAGAGTATCGGTAGTCAGAGTGATTAAGACCGAGCCATTCAAATACCACAAGGCAGCACGATAAGGAATCTGATTGGCCAAGATAACAGAGCTTAAACACATACAATGACTAATATAATATTGTCTTAAACATCATATTATGCAAAAACTAGAGCTATTTCCACACAGAAAAAAGAGCAATACTTTTAAAATTCTTTTTAGTCTGATACCAGTATTTTAAAAAAAATCATGGTAGTTCCCCTTTATCTCATTTGGTGACAACTTGCCAAAAAAGCATACATTAGCAAACTAAACGGAACCCTTAAATAAATAATTCATGTTATTTTACTGAGGATCTGAGCTCCTTGAAAAGTTCCATAAACCAAAGGCAACTAACATTTACTTTCACTACCCATTATGTGCAAATAAAATGACCTGGCCACATAAAATAATGCAAAATATATATTTGTATGCAACTTCTCTGTGCACATGGAATTATATCAGTAAACATATCATAGCAATGATGGTAAACTGGGCTAAACTGTAAAGAACCTTGACAAAGAAATGTTTAATTTACAAAATGACTGGAAAATCTCAACCCTTTCCAAACAACACAATTATTAATAAACAGACATAATTGTGAAATACAACATAATCATTAAGTATTACATTCAACTTATATGCCAAGTTTAAGAAGTAAATGTCATATTTTGCTTTAAATCAATTCGTGACCAAAATATGTCTACTGCATTGTACTATAATGCATGTAATAACTTCCTGGCAGCAGAACACGATATATATATTGTTTTTATCCCATCTATGTAATAAATAAACTGCATAATATCTTGTAAAAAAAACCATTACCCCCAATAAGAAAGACAATTCTAGATCTGCAGCAGTTCCTTGTGTTTTCCAAAAACAAAACACATTGCCACCATTTTCTTTCTTGCATCGGAAACCAGACTGTTTCTAATGTGAGTTTCTGAACTTTAACCAATAATGAGCTGAGGGGACATGAGTTTTGAAGGGATCCGTTCACGTCTTACGGCTATATAAACTGTCTCTATCTTATGGCTTTATAAACTCTCAATCAGCTTTCCAACTACTTGTGGGAAACAAAACAGTCAAGGTTATGAGTAGGTTGTGGAATTGATTTGGATAGTGACATTATGAAAGAAGTCCCCACCTACACAAATATAGTATGAGTTTCTGTATGCCACTAGTTTAATCACCAATTCCACCTCCTACTACAGTCTACTGTATACCACTGTATACAATATCATAGGGTTTACTCAAGGCTACTGTGTCAATTTCTTTTTAGTATAGTGTCATGCTTTTCCCTCTTTTGCTTCTGTTTTATTTTCTTATTGGGGGATGGCAACTTTCAAAAACAGCAAATTAATTCATATATTTTCTAAGATGTACTAAAAGTGAAACTTGTCTGCACTGTAAAGCAGAGACCTAACCTTACATGATGGGCCCAATGGTACTTATCTGCTGTCAAATTCTGTTTCCATCTGTCCGTTTCCATATCAATATGCCCAAATGCCAGTGGTAAATTACACTTGCTACTTATTCAATCAATTCAGTACAAATAATGGTACAGTCCACCCAGACAGTATGAAGCTTTTTAAATTATATGTTATATCCTCAATTATCAGTCATATTTCTTTGGCATCTTTGGTACAGGTGTTTATGATATACTATATGTTCTATATTTATTTAACCCCTTGATGTCTTGCACATCATGAGTTTGAACAGGTTTAAACTTGATCGCTTTCTTCAAGTGTCGAAGCATTCAGCAACACCAAAATCGTTAGCAGGGGCCCCTTCTGAACATTCAATGATTGCATCCTAAGCTTAAAATTTGCCTCTGGGTGGCCCCCATTAAAAAATAAATATGTTCTCAAGAGGGTCTCTCCAGATCCCCCAGCAGGTTGAATACAGGTACTACATTTAGCCATGCAAAGCAAATGAGCCCAGTCTACTAATTATAATGTGATTAGTAAAATAAATATATTTAAAATAAGAAAAAAACAATGTGGTAACATGCAAAATTAATTCCTTACTGATGTCACCATCAGGGCAACCATCCAGTTCCAACAAAATGTTAAAAAAGTCCAATATATATAAAATAAAAGTTTACTTTTATGAGTAAGTCCTAAAATTAGTGCTATATGCTTGCATGGAAAGAGTTAAAATAATGGCATTTGAAATTACAATGGAAATTACAATAGTTTTCCAAAATATATGGATTGATGGGGTTAATTGACTTGGCCTGGGTTCAAAGATGTCCCAATATGACCTTTAAGCCCCCAAACAACCCAACAAACATATGCATGGGTGGTACCACTGTACTCAAGAGATGTTGCTGAATACATATTGGGGTGTTTGGCTGTGGCATATACCAGGGGGTGTAAATTCATAACCGAATGTGTGTGGGGGGAAAAACACACAAAAAATACTACCACAAATTTTGATAAAGGCTGGTGGTAAAGTAATGCATGTAAATGGTTAAAATACTAGCATTTAAAATATTGTATTGGGGTAAATTGAACTGGCCGGGTTCAAAGATGTTCCAAATAGTACATGGGGGCAGAAATTTCAACGTCAAAGTTCCAAGTTAAAAACTGAATTGCACATGCCCCAAATGTGGCCTACTACCCCCAATACAACCTGACAAACCCATGCATGGGTGGCATTCACTGTACTCAGCAGATGTTACTGAACATATATTGGGGATATTTGGCAGTGACACATACCAGGCTGTAAATACATACCTAAAGTAGAATGTGTGTGATAAACACACAGAAAAAATGCTACTTGTGCTTATTGTCCTGTAACTTTCAAATAAAAGTCAGAAAATGTAATTTTTTTCCTAATTTTTCACCATAATTTATATAAATTATAAATTACATGATATGATCAAAATATTGTAATCTAAAGAAATTCCTGCTTCCCCTGAAAGTTTTGATTTGTGTGGGTTCAGTAAATGAGAAAGAAGAAAATTACAGCTAAACACGAGCACCACAGAAATGTTAAAACAGCCATTGTCATTATGAGTACAAAAACATAAAAAAATAAAAGGTGAAAAAATGCAAAAAATTACTAACAATACAGTAAAAGTAAAAGATATGTTCCACAGTTAAAAACAATGGAAATCAACTAAATACTAAAACAGATGATGCTTATTTCTTAAATGACTAAATAAATCTGACCATAGATAAATAATGATCGCATAAATATGATCTGTGTCACTTTAAGTCTATTTCATGCGGTGTACAATCCTTTCAGGATAAGGCGAAACAGCATTAAGTATATTGCCTGAACATCTGTTCCAGAAATGCTAAACTCGTATTACCCCCCCAAAATTGGCATAATTATCTATTTCAGTGAATATATAAAAGTGGGTCTAAGGGCAGAACACCCCAGGACAATGTACTACCCGAGTATTTATATACCCTCCCAACCCATCAAAAGATGCCACATAGATGAAAATACAAAAAAAAAATAAAACAGAAAGTACTTTTGACAGATTAAGCGTGCCTTTTCCAAGTATATTTCACAGTGTTAACTTTTCTGGCAAACCTTCTTTTGAAACACTGCAGTAATATGAGGCCAGAGAGCTCAGCTAATCATATGGACACGGCAATGTTGTGATAAAACACTAGTGTATTTCCATGAAACGAGTGACTCATACAACACAGATAAAGGTGACTGGAGAATACTGCAGGTTAAAGTGTTAAACGTTTTGGTTTTGTTAGTTCTGGCACCGTTAAGTCATATTAATGTATCTGGTTACTACAATTCATCCAAAACCACTAAGCCCCGCAAAGTGAACCATTAATGCAAAGCTTAAAACTTAGGGAGGCTTTGAGTCTGCCAAAAAATGAGACAATAACAAAGGAGATAGTAAAACACCAAAACACAAAGTGAGATCTATTACAAGTGTTTTCATTGGCCACTCCTAAGGCCGGACTGGTTACTCATAGCTCTTAATGGCAAACTCAACCACCTTGGAGCTTGGGAAATTAGCTGTGACAAAGATGTTTGGCCTTAAGTGCCATATAATAATTCTTTAGGTTCTACTTGCAGCATTAACCCTTTTTTTTTGCACCAGATGAGGTGATCAGCTTTAAATACACCTTAATTAACTTAACACTCTTAAATACATTAGTGAAATACATTTTACTGACAATATCACTAGTTTAGCATAATGGAATTTGAGGTATAAGAGACACTAATTCCAAATGCCTTCAGATTCCCTACTAGTACAAATAATGAAATTCTCAAAAAATATTGCTTCCATCTAGGGTTGCCACCTTTTCCTCAAAAAAAAAAAATACTAGCCATAGTTGCGGTTGGCCCTGGGTGGAGACATAAAAGTGGCGGAGATACAGCAAGAGTCCCATCGGTATATAGTGATCCAGACACTAACGAGTGTACAGCAAAACTCCTGTCATAATATTGTGATCCAGACACAGACAATGGTACAGCATGACTCCTATCCTTATATAGCAAGTCAGACACAGAAGGTGGTCCAACATAACTCCGACCACTATATACTGAACCAGACATTGCTGGTGGTGCAACATAGCTTCCACCACTATATACTGAGTCGGGCACTGATTGTGGTACGCCATAACTGCCATCATTATATACTGAGTCAGACATTGAGGCTGGTACAGCATAACTCCCATCATCATTTTTGTTTGCATTTTTTGCTTTTTCACTCTCACTCACATTATTTCTCACTCTTACTCATGCTCTCACTCTCACCACATTCTCACACTCTTACTCACACTCTCACTTATGCTCTCAAACTCAAAGATAGAATAGATTTTAATTTATGATCATATACTGCATGTCACAGAAGCACAGGGTAAGATCATTCACTGAGTTGGTCCTTTTAATACATAGTGGATTCAAGGACGTGATATTATTTAACTCTCCTCCCAGCACCCAGTTTGATTAATACACCCCAAAGACTGTTATATCAACAAAAAAGCCAACATCAATACCACCAACTGCAAATATAAATAAACTGCAGCTTATTCTTACAAAGAAGTTTCTAGTGCTCATGTACCTGTCTTTCTGTCTTCAGACTTCCACCAGTTACACAAGACATCAGACGTACCTATTTATGTATGCTGGAATAAGCTTGTGTGATACATTTTTCAATCTTATCCTGGGCACAAAGCGGTATGAATGTTGGATGACTCGTGCTAATTCTACAGCCTGTAGTATTAGGAATCTTTCCGTTTCTAAAGAGGAAACAGAGTTGCATCATTTCCATCACTAATGTTTCCATCAGCCACGTTGCTCCCACGCTCTGGAACTCAAGTCAGCCAGACAGGCCCCACCATTGAAGAATTTTAAAAACATGGTAAGGGCTCGGCTAATTTTCCACCCACATCTAAGCACCAGTTATTCATAGATCTGCCAACATTTTTTAATTCTTTTGAGGCATTTGTAAGTATTGAGCAGGAAGAATGAAGAGTGAAAATACTCTCAGGAACTATATATAATTGTAAATAATGCAAGGTCAAATTTACAAATACGCTCGAGAAAGTTGCACAATGTTCTAACTCCAACATTTGTGTTTGATTTCATTATAAAATAATGACATCTGCTGTACTATATTGCCAGGGGTTTTTCCAGTTTTAGTATTAAACATGGTGAATTTCTTTATTCCGTTATTATGTTCTTTAACTCATTTATTGCTGCACCTGCATTGCTGTTTAATCAATGGATATCCTTCTGCTAAAATAGCTAGATTATAATAACTATTTATTGATTTGTATATTGGGATGATAATGCTAAGACAGGCAAACAAGTCATTAAAGGTTTTGCATCACATAACAGTTTGGAGTTACAGAACCAAATGCTTAAGTGTGGATGGGTAGATGAAGGAAAATTATTGTTGACAATTATTCTTGAGTAAGAATAAATATAAAAGCTTATATACAGTAAATCAGTATGCAGAAATAACACAGCTTAGAAAAATAGCATTCAGTATTGAATACGGTATATAAAATCACAATGCATGAACTATGTTGTACAACATTTCGAAAAACATGAGTTATTTATGGACTCTAATGTGTTTAATATAACAGTGATAAAGCTTTGGAAGATGGCCAAATCGTAAACTTTATATATTTATAATTCTATTCATATTACAGGTCACCTGAGTTCCTCTATTTAAAACAGAGGTTATTATTCTAAATTATAGGTCCCCAGAGCTAAAATGTGCTTAGCCAAGGTCTCTTAATTCACCCCAACTCATGCAGTGACGATGCGTAGAGAATAATCGACAAATAAAAGCCTAAAATAATAATAATAAATAGTAATAGTAAATAATACAGAAAGGTCCAGAGTCATCAAAGGAACATGCCAGATACTTTGAAAGAGATCCCCTTATTCACATATAATTGAAGCAATAAGTTCATTTTGGTTTCACCCCAAGTCACAAAATGCTTGTCAAAATGTCTCATCTAAGGAGATTTTAAAAAAAAAACCCCAAAAAAAAACACATCGTAGTTTTATTAAGCAATAAAGTCACATTAAATACAGTTTGAATCAATAACTGAAAAATAACAGATTTTTTTTTATAAAAGAATTATAAAAAGCATAACCAATAATTCAATTCAAGTGATTGGAGTTTCTCTATCATGCCAAAGTGTAGAACTGGACGATATTAAATAGTTTTATGTCATATTGGTTTACAACAGGAAAAAACTGGAAAATTGAATTGGTAGTCGCCTGCTGTATTCATGTGGTCACACGCTACATTTGTACACAGTGTGTGTGTGGCCATATGTATCCAGCAGGCAGCTGCTGCATACTAAAGCAGGTCAGTTGCACAAAAGGCAGCAATGGTACCGGACACCGGTAGGCACCGGACCACGGGACACTTGCCTGGTTAGTCTAATGGCCACTCTGGGCCTGGCATACATATAGAAACTTGTAAAAAGTTGCATGTTGTCTAAATGTTTGGTAATGCTTCTATTGGTCATACTCTAAGTATCCATCACTATCCTAAATCCTACATTTTGCAGTTGTGTATGCCTAATAACCCCTTTTTAAAAACATAAATACACAATTTAAACACAACTGAACTACTTATTTAAAACACTGGCAGCAGCCATTGTCAATTCCTGTTTTTAGGATTTATGCAATTATTTCTTATAGTTAACTCACCCCCTTTTTATTGTTAAAACTGATTCAGGATTATTAGATAGAGGTTGCAGAATTTATGTCAGCTCAGTGTTTAGTCTATGTTTTGTCACTAACTGAAGTAAAATAGTTATTTGCTTTCAATCCAAATATCTCCCAAAATAATTACAATAACTTAATTTAAAAGCACTTAAAATATGGATAGCTTAAAAAATATTTAAGGATGCGTAGGTGACAGTTCCTTTGTAGGAACACTTCCAAACCATTCTTTTTGTTTCAGATGTTTCTAGAAAAGTAAGCTCCAGAAAGTACAATACCTACTAGAATCTTTTTTTGATCCATTTTATTTTTGATCCATTCAAGCATTCAAAAGTCCATTTCTATTACATCACAGATCGCTGTGGACTGTTTATTGATGCAGAAAACCTATCATTACTGTTTGTCACAGATAATGCATGTATTCTGTGTCTATTTATTAACCAATATCAACAATTAATACTAAAAGAAACAGTAATTGTATCTTGTAAAATCTGGGACATCCTGTGGGTTCCATAATTTTTTTTTAACAATCCTATATAAAGGGACATTAACCATTACTATTAAATGCTTTATATTATCTGTATGCTTTAATTTTATCCACTAACATCTGAGGACTAATATCTGATGTCCTGATACAACTTTGGGACTAATAACAGAACAAAAGAGTCCAAAGTCTGTGATGCATTTTATTAGACCAATGGTTGTGAAATTGGATTTAAAGTCACATAATCTTTCAGAATACAGAATAGACATTACATCTAGGGCAGTGGCGGAACTACCGGGGTCGCAGGGGTCGCGACTGCGACCGGGCCCTGGAGTTCTGCCAGTCAGGGGGGCCCAAGTGCAGTGTTGCAGGGAGCGTGAGGCGTCTGTCATGGGTGTCGGCGCTTCCCGATGAGCGCCGGCATATGACATCATATGCCGGCGCTCAGCAGTGAAGCCGTGTGCAGCGAGACAGAGGCCTTGCGCCCCCACCACAGGACTGCCACGGTAAGTGACCTACAAAGGGGGGTAGGGAGGGAGTGGGAAGAATCGTGAGAAAGGGGGTTAGGGAGGGAGACGGTAGATCGTGAGAAGGGGCTAGGGAGGTAGAGGGTAGATAGTGAGAAGGGGGAGAGAGAGGGTAGATGGGTTGGGGGTGGGGGGCCTTAACAGATTCTCGCACTGGGGCCCTGAGGTTTCTAGTTATGCCCCTGATCTAGGGATGGGTTATTTTGAATCGACAACTTACTCCATAAATGGTCATCCCCCAAAAATGTATTTCTGGGATCAATTCTCTAAATTTGTAAGATATTCAGTTTCCAGATTATGTTTATATATTTGTTGCCAACTTTATTAGGGTGAGAAGCACAGACAGTTTGTTTTTTTTATATACATTGTACAGCCAATACACTGTATTTGCAGCATGCTCACACTGTTTGGTAGGCCTTGTATTACACATTTGTATTATTTGAGCCTGAGACTAGCTTAGCGCACCAACATTTTTTCTTTTCCCAGGATATCTTAATAAGTTACAATGAAACCCTATAATAATGGTTATAATGAAGTCTATCTGATGTGTAAGGGAGTTAGTGCCTGTTTGATATTTATAACATATCTATATTTAAGGTAATTATGGTGTTTGCAGGGGTTCAAAAATGCTGTTGTACATGTTCATTGAGTACTAATATAAATGAGAGGTTTTGGTTATTTGAATCGGCCAAAGCATAGTTACGCTCACCCGCTACATCAAGGCCCCCTCTCAACAGGGTAAGAACCTACGCTAACCTCCTACATAGTGGGCATACAAAGCAGTTTATACTGCTACCAAAACCTTATTAATGTGTTGATGGAGGTGCAATTAAACCTCCTCCCATTTAACCCCTGGACAGCAAGCCGCAACCAGACTGATGAGGAGCCAACAACCTCAAATATGTGCAAACAGGGAAAAGAAAAAGTGTTGGTGCAATAAGCTAGTCTCAGGCTGAATTAATACAAATGTATAATACAAGGCCTACCAAACAGTGTGAGCATGCTGCAAAAACAGTGTATTGGCTGTACAATGTATACAAAAAACAAATACGGTTTGTGCTCCTTACTCTAATAAAGTTGGCAACAAACATATAAACATAATATAAATGAGAGTACTCAATGAACATGTACAACAGCATTTTTGAACCCCTACAAACACCATAATTACCTTAAATATAGACATGTTATAAGAATCAAACAACAGGCACTAACTCTCTTACGCATCAGATAGACTTCATTATAATCATTATTATAGGGTCTAATTGTAACTTATTAAGGAATCCTCCCGTAGGGAGGATCAGCAAAAGTGTGGCAGCTACGCTAGACTAGTCTTGGATTTCGAGTAATGGGATGCTTGGGAGATATGATATATGAATATATTATATTAACAAACATCATGGCGCATAACCCAACATACATGTTTGTACTACCCATAAGAAATATTGGCAAAACTCCTGATCTCCTCTTATTGAAGGGCAACAACGCCCCTAGCATTTAAAGACAGGACGGCAAAGGTGGAAGAGATCTGCTCTTTTGAAACATTAAGCCATGTGGTTTTACTGGCTCAAGCTATTACAAAGTGACAGTTTCCATTATTTGTTCTCCTCTGGGCCCGAACTGCTGACCATGTATGAGATCTGGTTGAGTCACCCTCACAACTCTCTCCTCTTCGCCAGGAAGCTATGTAAACTCCTTGTTTTCCCCCTTATATTATATATTTTCTGTCCTTCCCTATCTGCCTACCACTCTCCTTTCGTATTCTCTAAAAACTCAGAAGAACTCAGTCAAATGTACTGTTTTAATGGACGAGTAATAATATCATGCATAGCATGCAGGTGGAAAGCATTGTAGCTCATATGAATCTTATGTCTGAAATAAGCCATGAATATGGGTGATAAAAATGCAGACTGTCATTCACACTTTCTTATGATGCCTGTGATGGTGGTGCTTTCCTGAGTGTTGTGTTGTTAACAATAAATATAAACTGATTTAAAAAAACAACATTAGCAAGACAAGAAGAAGGAGAAAAAAGAAACAAAATTGGTTCAATATTGTCAAAAACCTATATGTGAGCCTCAGGGTCATCTTTAGAATTAATTGAACCCTGGGCAACCATTTGCTTGGGCCCCCACACGCACTCCACCCCAATATCAAAAATAAAAACCACCACAAAAAAACAAAAGTACTTGCTGCACTGTATCTGCAGATTAGATGGAGACAATCACATAGCTTCAATCTTAGGTGTTCAAGTGCTCTGTGATGCCAGGTATAGACTGAATAACTAACACACGGAAACATAAAATAGCAGGTATAGATCAACTGAATAACACACAAACCAAGCCTTGCAGGTATTGAACAACTGAGGAATCACATACAAACCCAGCATTAAAGGTGTAGATCAAATAAAAAATGCATGAAAAATCCTAAATTGCAGGCATAGATCACAGGTCGCACACACCAAAGGCCAGCACTGGCACCTATATTGCATATTTAGAACTTGCCCCAGCACCCAGATTAAATCCACAGGACTTGCCCAAGCACCTAGATTGCACAAATAATTTAACAAATAAAAAAGGAAATCTATTTGGCTTGGTTTTGTATAACTTTAGCATGTTGGGACTTCTTTGATCAAAAACATACATTGTATTAAATTATAAAAATAACTGTGAGCAGGAAATACATGGGGAGAACTGAAAAAATAAAAAAATGCACTCTTGCCAGTCCTTTTGTTTCTTTTTTTTGTTTTGTCTCTCAATTATAAGAGTTTTGGCAATCATTATCTGCCAGGTAATCAGGAAAGGGGTATGTCCAAGCCCTGCATAAATTTTTGAAATATACTTAGGTTACAAATATTCCTAAACATGAAAGTTCACTTTATGAAAACTAGTAATATCTCCACATGGAAAGATAAAAACAAATAGGCAACCCTTTAAAAAAAAACAAACTGCTTTTGTAAGAGGTTTTATATCCAGTAATGAGCTGTCTTATCAACAAAACAGCAAAAAAAAAATCATATGTTTGGCCATGAGAGGTGAATTATCCTCCGTTCAGGTCGAGTGCCTATGACATCTTAGTGTGAGTGTCAGGCACGATCAGGGAACAGAGGAGTGTATCATTTATAGCAGTTTATGCAGATAGTTTATTGCCCTAGTGGGTGTATAGCCTACCTCCCAAGCATATTCAGCTGCACAAAGCCGTCCAATTTCCACACTTTTATGGGGAGTGTTTTTTTGTTTAAAAAAAAAACAAACAAAAACAAAGCACCACCTCTAAAGACATCAAGATGTCCTGCTTTGGGCCCTGAAATGGTGGGGTGTCTGGCATAGGACATGCAACTGGACAGGCATCTTGAAATAAAAAACAACATACCAGAATCAAGTATTAAAGGCCTGTTAAACAAAACGTTTCCTTATTCTGAACAAACTGCTTGAGATATAACAGGCCGTGTGCAGGACCTCAATTATCAGCACTAAGTGAGTTTAAACATTAATTTTAACCTTTAAGAAACTGATTAAATAAACCATTTTGTGAAGAAAATATCAAAAGGTTAAAAAATAAAGACACTTTTCTCAGCCTTTTTGGCTCATTTGTACCAAGGGTCCCAATATAAGTGGATGGCACTGTATATACATTTGGGTAAAGTAACTAATAGAGGATCATGAAGAGAATTAAAGAAGATAGAATAAAATTACAAATTTGCTAAGACTTCTTAAATTAGCTTCCTCAAGAGCTCAATATTTAGTGTGGAACACTAATTTTAACCCAGGAGGTTCCAAAGCACAACCTAAACCAATAATTGCCAAACTGGCAAGTGCAAATGCAAATGCTTTCTTGGCCAAAGGCCCCACAACTTTACATGAAAGTTAAAAGAGACCACTTTATCAAACGCCAAGTAAAACATTTGTTGAAAAAATGTTCTTAATGGAGCAGAAAATGATAAAAGAGTTGCTGTACAAAGATTTCATTGGATTTAACAACGGTGAGAAGTGCCATGGGTAAATTTCCAGCTGGCACTCTCTCCACGTGCTGTATAATTTGTGAACTGTAGTATGAAACCTTAAACTTGCTTTAGCCCTGTTGGCATTTCCCTGCTGGAACACAACATGTCCCTGCTCCATTTTTCACTGAAATCCCTGAAAATTTCCTCCTGCATGCATGTTAGTGTAGCTGTGGGCGAGTACATGATGTCCTGGAACAACCTTACATCAGCCAAAAAACTGCAGGGTTCTGCTTTTATCACAAAATCTTCAAAAAAACCCACAAAAATTGTGTTTTACAACAATGGGATTACTTTTATGACTTAGTAGTAGATGGGAGTGCGGGGCTTTAGAACCACTGGAGTTCTGGGACAGTGTCTAAATATAGGCCAGATTCAAAAATTTATATGATGTTCCACTCAAAATGATTTAATGTGGAGATGTGTTTTTATTACATTACTACATTATCACAAGCATAGCTTACTGCATCACCTTCTGATTACAGTCAAATGTAAACTATTATGTCAATTATCATTTAAAGGTATTTATAAATACTAATGCAATATATAAATAATTATCAGATACAGAAGTTGAGTGGACAGTCGTGTTAAGAGTTAATTCGTCTGACCAGACTTGACTACAGTCGCATACCCTTGAATGCTAACACTACCAAGGCAACTTGCAAATTTAGGTGTTTCTGTGGCTGCATGCAGCTTTAAAGTTTGCAAGTTACTGGTGAGGGTATGTAAGTTCAATGTGAACATCATTGGGATATAACATCATGTACACTCTCTGCTTCACTTGGAACTCAGTGGGTATTCCACGGTTACCTTCCAAAGGGTCCCCACAATTCTTTTTTGCAAAAAAAAGGCAAAATCTTGAGTAGCTCTGGGTATAATTACCATAAGTCAAATAATGGGAACACAGCAAATTCCTATAGTCCTCGCATTCAATAAGTAAAAAAACACGAAACCCCAAATACATCTCAATAGGTTTTTCTATTATTACAATTTGTCTGAGTGTAGCTAATGTTCTACAAAAGTATTTGTGACCCTGGAACAAGCTCTCTGTACAGTCAATGCTTGTGTACTAAGACTTTGTCCCAGGAGGGACTGTGCTTTTTTACCCATATGGCTATGCATTTGATGGTAATCCTTTAGTCTTTAGACCCTCTCCCAGTGTAGTGGCACTTTAATGTTTTTTTTGTATCAGATACTTTATGGTGTTTCTGAAGTCATTGGAAGAAGAACCCAACATGCAGATAAGATCCTTTAACTCAGCAATGCAGGAAAAAAGTACCCATAAATCTTTTTATTACTCAACAAAAGTAAACCACTTGCTTTAATGGTAAATTAATCTTTGAAAAGAAGGCTTTTAAACCAGTAAGTCACAACCCCACCCCCAAAAAACATTTTGACCTATGAGAGAGACAATGTTTAGTTTACAGACTTCTAAAACATAATCGCCTGTTCTGTAAACACAGAGCTTCATGTTAAACTAATATAATCACCCCGTGACAATAACTCAATTATTCTATCACACAATTTATGCCTGTAACACTATTTGATTCCAGGCTTCAAACACTCACAGTATTCTTATACATGTATTATGTATTATACTTAGAGACCACCCTGAGCAAGGTTTTTCCTGTCAAAAATTATAACTTTATAATAAACAATGTGTCACCACGAGGCTCACTATAAAGGTCTTAGATACCCACAGTAGGCTGTGGAGCGGCACCACTGTAAGAAGCCTTTTCCCCATTTAAAACTGTTAACATGTAATATATTGCTCAGCTAACCTAGTACATAATTATTCCATGTATTATGGAACAATATGACTATAGATTTCATTATTGTGAAATTATAGGCGATTAAACTAATGAAAAGAACACAAATGCCACACAATATTCCCACAACACCTTCTATTTTTTTCAGCTGTTGGTATGTTTTACATATACAGCATGGTGTGTTTATTTAAAAAAAAATATTTTCCATACTGAAACTGTAATCAACCAAAATTAATTATTCAACTATTAAAACTATTTTGAAAAATAATTTAGATGTCCCTAAATAGCTACATCTGGATCATTTTCTGGTAAGACCTGCAGAGGGTTTCCATACTGTGTAGATAGAGAGCCACAGCATTTTCAAAGCAATGAATATATTCTAAGATTCTTTAAAATGATATTTCATATTACTGAATAGTTTACCACTTAAAATTGTCTTCGTCTGATTGTAGTATTGTTAGTGTAAGGTATTACCATATTTGCTCGATTATAAGACAAAGTTTTTTTTAGAGCAAATGGTCTGAAAAATACCCCTCGTCTTACAATTGGGGTCATCTTATAATCACACCTCAAATAGAGGCCTATGAGACTAAGATCCAGATCCCCTGCAGTGCTGCTGGGGACCTGGATCCTCCTGTCTGGTAACCCCCCCCAAACTTACCGGTGCGTTGACCGGGCAGCGGGTAGACGTCTACGCGATTCACGTAGGCAACTTCCGCTGCAACCAGAAGGAGTTGCAGTTAGCAGCGGGGGTTTTCTGCGTCCATAGTGCAGACCTTCCCCGACTCTCAGAGATCAGAGTTCCCCTCACCGCTGCAGGGAATTCTCTCTGACAGTCGGAGGGTGTATGCGCGATGGAGCAAGCCTGGGGGCAGGTTGGAAAATAAACACAAAAAAAATATTTTTCTCAATCATAGTTTACATAAATTAA
>VKOC01000005.1:17514850-17530410 GCA_009364415.1 Spea multiplicata
CTGTGCCACACCAACACCCAGACACACACACCAAGACAGGCTTTGCCACACCAACACCCAAACACACACCCCAGGACAGGCTCTGCTATACTGATAACCAAAAACACACAAACAGCAGGACACAATCTACAACACTGACATCTACACCAGGATGGATTTTCCAGACTGCATTGTCGTTGATACCCCCCTTAGTGTATTTGTCCCTTGTGTACTGATGCCTCACCCAGCACCTTTTTAGTATAAATTAATGTGGTGCCCCCACACCCTTGTATGACCGCCTCCAGCCAGCACTATTTGTATTAATGTCCCTAGCATGCCCCTCCCTTTATTATTGATCTATGTGATGACCCCATCACATATACGCATTGGACATGCATTTTTAACTACATAATAAGTATTTGCCTCTTGAAATTGATAAATAATGAGGCCTCGTGGAGGAGACTGAGGGGACTGAGCTAGACTGGCCCGGCCCCCGATCCCTCCTTTTAAAATTCTTTTTATGTTGATGTTTTTTTGTCTGTTGGGCCACTAATGTAAACATAGTCCCACCATTTCCTAAACCCTTTGCTGACCCTTTTAGCTACCGCTTTGGGCAACTTAAGGGGCAAATACCACTGTTAATAAATAGTTAACGCAGAAGCTATACATAAGATGCCTAAGTGTAACTATCTGATTAATGTCTGGTTAATGTCCACGTATGTCAGGATAGTGATTTAGGTTTATCATTTCATTAATCCTGCTGTCATCGTACCTTTGTCACATTCTGTTCAGTGTACATCTCATGTTAGACCCACAGCTGTTGTACATTCCTTTTTTACTGTGTTGGAATAACTCTGCATGGGTCAGACAACTGGGGAATTCCATTTTGTTATGCAGAGGGTCACCAAGAGAGAGACACAAACTACAAGTTTAAACATATGATTTGTCAGCCCTGTGTGAGCTTTGACTATTAAGTGTACTGGTAATATATATTATTTTACTTATTTTCACATTGGATGACCTATCAGGCTTCATGGACACATTCACAAAAGTGTATATAATTCCTGCCATGCACACAAAGAATTATAGTTATTATGAGTTATAATGTGCATCCCTGTGGCAAAGGTTTTGACATAGTAAATTTTCTAGATTAGTTGCTATCTATTAGCAGTATATATGTGTCTGTAAGCAACATAAAGGTGGGCAGTATGGCCAACGGGGAGCATGAGCTGAGCCTGGCTCACTCAGAAAGGAACTGAGGGACTCTGTCCAAGAGTACCTAAGCTACTGGAGTTACAGTACATGTTGGCTTGGGTAAATAATGCACCCCCACGCACAGTGAGCCTTTTAATGCCTTGTCATTATGCCCCCATAGTCTTAGCATTTTTCCATGCAGTATCCTGGCAAATACATTTTAGAAAAACAGAACTACCGTATTTGGTTGATTCTAAAACGACCCTGATTATAAGCTGACCCCCAAAAATCTGAATATTAATTTAGAAAAAAAGAAAAAGCCTGAATATAAGATGACCCTATAGGAAAAAAGTTTTCCTAGTAAATGTTAATTCATGTAAACTATGTAAGCTATGATTGGGGGGCATAAGACAGGAGGATCCAGGTCCCCTGCAGCGCTGCGGGGTTCTGGATCTTAGTCTCATAGTCAGACCTCTATTTGAGGTCTGATTATAAGACCACCCCCATTATAAGTCTTATAATCAAGCAAATACGGTATTCTTCCATTTTGGTTAACTAGTGTGACAAACCCTGTAGCATGAGGGCCATAAAGTGTCACAGTTAGGGGTCTTAAGCACAGTCCTCTAGGGCAATCAGGCTCAGGAACATCAACTTGCAGCAAAACAGTGCTTTATTTTTAACTGTTCAAACCATCATAAAAAGAAACAACCCAAATCCCAATTGGAGCCCTCTCTAACTGTACTATGCTGGTCCAGACTGACCAGACTAAACACCCACTAACTTGACCTCCCAGCCAGACCTAGTTAAGCCAGGCTCTGTAAAACCTCCCCCAGACAGCACACAAAATGTTCAGGCAGGTATTGCCTCACTTGGCTCAGGGATGGTCTCCTTCAAGGCATCTCCTTGCCCTGGGAGCACAGGGAACTTCTTCTTCCCCCAACAGTCTCTCTGCTTATCAAGCTTACTTAAGGGGTTTTTAAATGCACAGCACCTCTGCCTGATGCAGGTCCCGTAGTAATCCCGCACCGGATCCTGCAGACCTGTAACCTCTTGGAAAAGCCAGCAGGGATTTTCCACAGAATAGAGGAATGGAGCATTAGCTCACCTTGTTCTCCAAGTGCTCCACCCCAGGGATCTATATGTATGATCTGAATAGCATCTGTACCCAAATGCCATGCTAATCATTTCCCTGGGGTTTATAGCCTCGCACTAGTTTAACAACTAGTTCCTAGCACATCTATCCAGCACGAGAAGGGTTACTATAGGATCCACGTGAAGGTCTTATACGATAGGTTTGCATAAGATCCAGACCATCCTGACTTTTTTTGGTAAGGTGAGCTATGGTCACCTTAAATATGGTTCACCAACAGAATCATGAAACTGAAACTGTTCAGCTTTTGTGCAGTATGACTTGAACAAAGTGTACCTCTACGTCAAGGAAAGGTTTTTTTCTACTGTTATCCAGCAGCAGCCCATCCCAGTCTTGTAAACAACACCACGCGCAGAAAAAGATGAGTCACCCTTCTACTAAAAAAGTAAAACAAACTCCCATTTTTAGCCTACTAATAAAACTCACTAAAAATCACACCTAATAGATTTCATATATGTAATTAGCTGTTGAAATATGTATATATATATATTTTTTAATTATATACAATTTTGACATTCTGAAAAAGTTCATGAAGATCCTTTAAGTCTTGTTAGTTACGAGGTAGGGCCTCCATGTATCGGACTTGTTTGTCCAGTACATCCCACAGATGCTCGATTGGATTTAGATATGGGAAATTTGGAGGCCAAGTCAACACCTTGAACTTGTTGTGTACCTCAAACCATTCATGAACTGTTTTTGCTTTGTGGCAAGGCACATTATCCTGCTGAAAGGGGCCAATGTCATCAGTGGAATTTCCAGTGATTGCACAAAGTAAACAGTGTAAAAAAAATCCATATTTAAAAGAATCGCATCTGAACAAAGACAGCAAAAAAGTGCAAGGTTCAAAATGTGAAAAATGGACATATAGGCCCCAGGGTATTCTTGTTGAGGGAGATGCTGGGAACATTGGAAGAAATGAAGCAAACATAATTGCATTCACAGGAAACCTCTGTGGAGACCATGTACTAATGTGAAAAATCTCTCACTCCAGCAAGTATCACAAGAAACTGCCCGCATCTGTGAGCTGTAGATATTAGAGTTCTTAAGATGGGGACTCAAGGTTTAGCTTGTGCATTTTCTTGCAAACCGTACATAATTCCTGGCTTGCATTTCCTTAGCTCACCTGTTATCCTACTCTTTTTTGAGCTGTCGGGACGTGTCAGCTTTTGCTAAAGGGCAGAATAAGGTAATCAGATAAATCATTACGTAAATTGGGTCAAGATCCATGTCTCCAGCAAGGCCAACATCTTGGAAAGTAACAGGTGCACGTTGAAGTGAATCTGTCACTCTTTCTAAGACTTGTATGTTACACTTCAGTGCACTAAATAATGTTTACAGATTACAATAAGTATAATATATGTAATAAAAAGTTACTTTTTGTGTGATACAGGCAAAGGCATCCTGTTCTTTCTCTTATTCCTCATTACCCTATACCCCTGAAAAACTGGCATGTAGCTGTATACTAATATGCTTCCCCTGACAGTATCCCTACACCTTAAACTCCCTTAAATGTCCTTTTATTTGTAACTTCCTTCCTTCTGTTATCGCTTTTTAATGACACCGGTGCTAGTTTTATATACACCGGTTTGACTGTTCAGAATCATTTATACCAAGTAGACAGCAGACTTGTTCATTACAAACACTTTATTAACTGACATTCCGAGGATAAATCGTACAAATGTTACAGTTTATTAGCATGACATAACATGATTTTACTGTGGCCTGTGTAGAACAAAATAAAACAGTTTGTGTGCTGAAAATGACCTAGCAAATCAGTAATCAGGGAACAAAAATAAAGCACACGGTTTGTGAGATTACATTTTATTGCACTTTTAAACATACATTCTTGAAAAAAACAAAAGAATGATAAAAAAAACAGACTCTGAAGGGTGTATGGTGTAGCAAGCACAAAATCAGAAGTGATTCTCATATGGATATTCTGAATAAGACTATACCAGCCAGTAGAAGGTAGTCATGTTGCTGAAAACAAGAGTTGTGTAATAATGGAAAGTACCTTGTCCTTAAATGACACAGATAGGGAAAAAAATCAGAAATGGGTTGGATTGGGAATGTCCATTTTGGTTAACAGATGGTTTGAATTTGACCTTGATTTTACACACAGCAGACATCTCCAGTACGATTTAAAGGAAATTAACTGTTAAAGCTGGGAATGGTTTGTATTCATTTACATAATATGTACTCAGTGTCATAGATGAAATATTAGTTTTTTGCTTTTTTTTGAGAGAGAGCCCTAAAGTATGATTTTAATGAACTGTGACAAACATGCAATAACTAATAATCAGGGCAATGTCTGGAGCAATTGTCATAATCAAGCCAACTATCAATTATAGAAAACCAATAATAACAACATATGACAATTATATCACATTTATAGCATAAAATGGCAAATATGATTATATTAGCCAGTTTTGCTTAAATAATAATTGTATTTACATGTCACTAAAACAATATCCAAATCTAAAGAAAATATTCATAACCATAAACCTACACATAATAGATAACCTATTCTTATTTTAGACTGCCTCCAAAAAAATGTCTTTTTTGTAAGTCACCTGCATTTCCACAGTTGGCCATTGGGGGCACTGTGATCATCTTTTTGCAGCATTTGTAAAATTTGATAGGGTCCTTTGTTGACTTTCTGTACAATCCTCTACAGACCAGTGATTTCCAGCTTGTTTTGGTTGACCCACAAATGTTGTACTTGTCTGGTGCTGGCCATTTTGTTATCCAATAAAGTAACCAGCATGCCCATGTTAAACAAATATGGACAGCTTAGAAAGGGCTTACCCCGTGTCTTGTAAATGTATTTGGCTCTATATACCTAAAACAGCAATTTCAAATGCTTTCCATTGGTCGTAGAGCAAATAGATTATCTTCAGGACTGGTAGAGAACCATTTGATTGCTCAATGAGCATGAATGAGTGGAGGATTCTGGTAATTGTAGGGACAGATCTTTAAACAGTTGGATCTGTTTCTTTTCTGTGTATTGCCTCTGACACAAGAGCCGACACAGACAGATGATCAGTGTGTCACTTGTTTTTGTAAAGCTACTCCAGCGGTTCTTAGAAAGCTGCTGTCTCAACCTGAAATGTTTCAGCTGATTACAACACTGAGAAGGGATCAAGGTCTTACAAACAATACAGCAGCTATCAAATGTAATTGAGTCTAAAGTATTGGAACCGCAAGATATGCTAGGGTTTGCACCCGAATAACCACTTTGGCACTGTATGGGTTAAACTGATAGTATCCTATTGATTAACCGTATAACCGCCAGATTGAGTAACCATCACAATAGCCATTTTGGCCATTTTTTCTGCCTGCACACATCTAGTTTTTATGTCTGACCGATGAAATGTTTTCCAGTAATATCTAATTGAAATTGTGTTCCTTCTGTGAGTTTATACAGCATCCATAATGTAAAGTAGCACTTTAGCCACAAAAGTTAGACAGATATCTGAGAGGTTTTCCATTAACAAAGCAAAAGAGAAAATAACACAAATAGTAACATCATAAAACATACAGAAGATTCATCATTGGGTTTTTCCCCTACGAAACAGTGAAATGAGGTAACATAAGCATATTTATACCCTACAGACAATTCACTGTTTAGTGGATAAAGCCCAAGTTAATTGTGAATAAGGTGAAGCCTCTCTATGACCACAACTTTTTTTTCTGTCTTTTTGGTTTTGCTTGAATTGAATTGTTTTACTTGCGTGCTTGCAGGTGACGCATCAAAGTAGACTAGATAATGCTGTGTTTTCAAATGTTAGGAGTGATTATTTTGAAAATCTATATATATTATATATATAGTTATATATAATATATTATATATAGTTATGCTTTACAAATTGAAATATACCACCGACGGTTACAACGTTATTAAATACACTAGAAAAAAAATCCATGGTTCTGATTCTTAAAAAATATATTACATCGTGGATCCTTCACTAAATCTCTCCTCCTCCAGCACAAACTGTGTCTTTTCCACACGAAAAGGTAAAATCTATATATAGATATGCACACCTCTGTTAGGGTTTCTGTTGATACAGAGAAAAGCAAACAAAAACTTCACTGACGTAATTCGTACTTTTAACTCTAAAGTGTTGGTTAGGGGACACGAAAAAAAAATCTAAAAACACTATCTTCATTTGATGTTGTGGTTTTGCTGTTACATAGCGTTTATACAGAGGTCACAGGATAAAAGGTAGTTCCGTTTTGTAATTAAATGCAGCATTACAAACATCAGTCCTAATACTTCCCAAACCCTCCCCAACAATTATTTAATAAAGTTACATTTTCTTTATTTGCATTTTTTGCCAGGAACACATGACTCGTGGCACAGCTAGTTTGCTGAAAACATTGAAAAAAACTCTTACAATGTTTGTGCTTTTTATGATTAAACCTTCAGAAAATGGAATAAAATAACAGATCTGTTAAGGTTTATTGCAATGTGCAATGAGTGTTTTGTCTACGTTGAACAGCACGCTTAAGAAGAGGCCAGAGACATACAATTTTTAATGGTATTTTTTTAATTGTATTGTTCCTTGAAACGGAACTTTCCACTCCGAATTAACTTTAGCTGCATTCTCACTGCAGGAACTGAACACATCTCCATGCACGTGATATTCTCCAGTGCTGGCTGGAAGAGCACTGCCCGCAGGCTCAGAATGCATGCACGGATAGTGCTCACATTCATTTCAATGGAAGCACTTTCCTGCCACTGATTGGCTGCTTTAAGCCAAATGTTCTGTAGGAGTGTGATCAGGGGTTAAAAGCAGGGAGCTTATGCTGTAAATGTAAGATAGGAGTAGTAGGGGTAGGTGGCTGCCCTTGGCATGACCCACAGCAGAGCACCCAGTTGCTTCACACCGTTTACTGCTGAATCCATCATTCCCTCTTTACCCCTGTGCTCCGCTTCTTAAAAACAGATACCCCGTGCTGTGGAAGCCATGTCAGCTAGGTACAGCCCTCCATAGTGTAACTATGGTCTCTGATCTCCCAACAGGACTGTTGAGTGTGTTATACAGGGATCTGGATAGCCCATTATCGGCCCTTGGTTATGTGGCTACTGCTTCCCTGGATCTGCTGTCCCAGGCCTAAATATGCCAGTACGGTGGTTTTGTGTAAGAAAAAACCTTCTTTTTTAACTTCAATGCTCTTTTAAAAATAATATGGCTGTCAGCTGTATTTTACAACAAAAGTTTTTACCAAGTCTCTTCACTGCTCTAATTTAATAACTTTTTTGTAGCACTAAAACAGGTAAAACAAAGGCCAGACCACACACATTTTCCTCTAAAATTGCCTACAGCAAAACGGCTTGATCAGATAAAATCTGCCAGCAGAGATCTCGTTCAAGTTCAAAACACATGGCAGCTCTTTTCTTCCTCTCAGCTTGTGTCATGACCAAGCTCTAGTGCTGTCATATCCTGAACTCTGAACTTTGGGTTTACGCTTGCCTTTTTTTTGTAATTCCCTCACTAAAGAACAGTTTCTGATTTGTGAGGAACTACAGAATTTGCTGATGCGTGCAGTTCTACAAGAAATGAAAAGACAAGGATCTTGGTGAAAGAAGGTTTTGTTTTCATTGCTCCTTTGTCCGGTAATCTTTATAATTACACTTCTGTAGCATTCATGCAGGAGCCCTCCGGGGTAAAACACTGGTTCTAATTCTTCAGTGCTTTGCTGTACATTGCTGCTTCTGAGGGAATTAACAATTATCTCCACTTCCAGATACTGCCATCAAGGACGGATATCTTATGCCAGTGAAGGTCCCAAACACTATAGGGCAACACTAATCATCATGTCGAAACAACATCTGTGTATAATTTCTGCATACTTGTTTGCTCCACAGTTAAACAATACTTGGAAAATGTTAGAGTGTCACATAATCTGGAAGATGTCTAGTCCACCATAACATATAAATGTAATCTTCAAATAGTAATATTGTTACTGTAAAAATGTATAGTTTGCAATGATTTTATAGTTGTTGGTGCTGAAATTAAAAACAAGGCCTCCATCTGGGAGGGTATGGGTAACATTCATGTAGGGTGACCTTGGCCACATGCGTTGACACTGCACATGCCATAATAATGAAGGTGGCAGGGTGATTCATTTACCACCCGCTGCCACTAGTTCTCAGTGATTTTTGTTGTTAGCAGTTATATGAATTACGCACATGATCTGGTATGACCCAGAGCCGATGATACTTGGTACATGCATACAATACCCACAAAGCCTAGGGACAGCTACCAACCCACAGAGAGGTAGGGAGGCTTAGATATCAAATGTGTAGAACATCAAATTGCTACCATTGGAAATGTGCCCATCCTTAAAATGATGTCATGTAATTAAAATTATACAAATGTGTGTGATTTGTATGAATATTACTTTCATGCATTGTGGCTTTATTTGCATATAATAAGTATTCGGATTTCTTAAAAACATTTACTATTTTACAAAAAACTTTTGGCATGACTCGAAGATGATGTCATGTAGCTCCAGGCTTGCACACATTTGCTGCACCAGTCACCTGTGAGGCTGTGATGTCACTGTGTATGTATATATATAGTACTATATATATATATATATACACTGTATGTAATCATATAAAAAAAAACAATTATTGATAGTGTCCACAATATAATTCTTTCCCATAACTTATTAAGATCATCATTAGTGAAATATGTATATAAAATGCTAAATTATTACATCCATTGTAAGCTGTGTGTTGTTGTGTATTTATATTTATTTATTTGGGCACACCAACAAAATAATTCATAATAAATTTTAGATGGAATTATATCCACACAACTGCACACGACTGACAAAAGCAACATTACCTTGGTGCAACTTTTTCCAGCTTCTGGTAGCATCACAGTTTGTATTCTTTGACAATACAGACAGAATGGGTGCAGCTCAGAGAATTCTATATATTTTGTCTGCTGCTTTTATGTATACCTAGCCACCACTCTTTATAAGTATCCTGCTGTACTCGTTCACTGAACAGAAGAATACCTAATACGTTGCCTATGTTAGCACTCTCCATTAAGAGATTAAGTTGCTTTAGCATGTTTAAAGGCGACTTGCCTTTAAATTGCCTTGGAACAACTTTTTGAGGACACTTCTCCACCCTTAGTCTAACTAAGGCCATATTGATTTGCTTCAGTCAAGCAGAAACATGATTAACTTTGAGAAGCTGCCTCAAGTACAGTTAATCTCTTACAGATATTCTCCTGCAAGAAAGGCTAGGTTGGTTCTGCATCTGGCATCACCTTCTTGATTTAGCCTTCCTAAGGCAGAGGATCAGCCGTCAATATTGAGGTTGGTAAGTTAAACCTGTAACTCTCCTATGAACTCTCTCTATGGAGACCATATCTGACACCATACAAAAAGTAAAATTCAGCTTGCCAGCTTGAAATGTTACCCTTGAGGAACTGGAAAAGAGAGCAGCAGATATAAAAGTTATTCCTGAGCTATATACCAAAGCGGGAATATTATATTTTAAGGGCTTCATGACATATACAATACAGTTGTTGGATCCAAAGCCAAATGGCTCCCCAGAACAGTTAGTCAATCTGAACCAAACGGAGCAGTAAGCAGTGGATTTTTTGGGGTAAAGTGTGAGGTTTAATTTTCCTAAACCTTAATCTGCATCTGAACTGGCTTTACGGGTCAACCCCACACTAGAAAAACATTTATTTTGGGGCCATTGCAATATACTCCCCAACAATCCTAGTCGTTGCAGAACAGTGCCAGCATTCTGCCTCTGTCCTGAGTATCCAGCCAATGTTTGCAGGGAGTGAGGATCATGGGCCAGGGTTGATCTTCCCTAACCATCCCAAGAAATAGACCTCTATTACAGCTCTTACATGGCCACCTTGTGACACTCTGAAGCCAAACTCTACAAGGTAGCTTTTCTTGTAAGGTGGACAGGTGGCCACTACCTTGGTCCCATGCACTGTTGGCACTGGACCTGCACCTCCCTGCCTCTTGTCATACCCCTGACACACACAGGACTACTTGGAGACCTCATATGGGAGGTATGTCCTACATACACATTGCATCTTGTTGTGGGCAGGTATACATCCATGAACCTCAAGAAGTTCGTCATGTGAAATCTAATGTGGAGAAGTATCATAAGGCAAAAGAATCACTGCTGGCAATGGACATATGTGTTTTGTTTCACTTTGTCATCACTGGTTAGCACTTGATTTCAAGGTTGCTTGCACTGCATTAATCGTACAACCACAAAGATAAGAAAAACCTCTGCCCGCAATGTGAAAAAAGAACATGATCTCTGTGTTTAAGGAAAAATGTAAACAAAGGGAATATTTGTTTGGTTCCTTAGTTCAGAATTTAAATTAATATGAGTGAAATGATAGCCTAGTGTAAACTGCCATTGATTTCCTATAACTCCTAGAGTAAGCCTAGAAAGGAAGTCGTAATGCGCTTCATGTACTCTACCTTGCTTTATCAGTCTGTTAACATTCTCATTCATCTATACAGCAGAACTTCATGTATGGAGTATGTTGTATGAACGTACCTTAGAACTTCCCAGGGCAGGCCACCCAGAGCTCTACCTCTTCTATTGGGTGGCTAGCTAAGGTGTAGCACTAGCTAACCCCACACAACCTTTACTGGGTGTTGGAGTGGGAGGGTAGTAGGCGAGGTGCAGGAAATAACCTGGGGAAGCAAGGCCTCACCCAGAGACTCCATGTCAAACCAGGAGAGTTTGCAGGTATGGATAGACATAGTAACATTTACAGAGGTTTACAAACACTTATACACTCTAACGTATGTACAGTCATACATGCATACTCCAGTCCTTCCCCCTCTCCCTCCTTCCCTCACTCACCCCCTGACGTTTTGAGGGAGCGCACCGAGTGACCAGTAATGCAGATTAGATAGTAATGCAGAAAAACTTCACTTTTTCCACAAGACTATCCGGAATGAACCTGGGGGACCGGGCCGGTTCTAAGTAGGGGCAACTTTTTATGCCGCCCTCTGTAAAGTGCCGCCATAGGCCTAGTCAGCCTAGGTTAAGATACAGCCCTGCCCTAAGGTCCTCCTATATAGTATTTTTAGCTAAGTAAGCTGTCCCAGTTCAGTGACATAATTGGCATTTATGCATTTGTGCACATTTCTATTTTATATTTACGTTTGGTTTGTTAGACTTGCAGTGAAAGATATTCCGGAAACATGTAAATTTGCTGACAAATGCCCTTTTGTGCCTAGGAGTATCAACCGTAGCGAAGGCCGAACCGTACGTCTAGGTTTGTTAGTCCTCTCGTGCAGGGGAAATTTGTGGAATCACATTTCGGTTCTGGACTGCCCTTGGGGCAGAATCAAACTGATGATGGAGAGTTTTTCTCTGTAATGGCACAAGAGAGCTAAAACTTGAGATGCTTCCAAGAGGGTAGGCACTGTATGACAAGCTATGAAGAGTCTGTTCTTGGTTGATAAGTCTCAAATTTGTTTTGTGGCTATTTCACCCTTCGGGGATTGCTGAGAGCTCACCCCAAGTGTAAAGGTGAATCCAGATGTGGACTTCCTTGCCCTCTTACGTCTGGAGGGATAAGGATAGACAACGAAGCAGCTGTCTGTTCTTTGTTGATCCGTCGCAAATTTATTTTATTGATGTGTAAATTTGCTGACAAGTCTCTAAAAAATGTTACTAGCTAAAAATAACTTTTCAAAAGTTTATTTTTTCTTTTCTTAACAGTCCGAGTCTGTGGATAACATAATGTTTCTACACATGTGCCTATTAGTCATTTTATATGTTCTGGTCATATAATCTTAGCCCTGTCTACTGAGCGAGCACCCTTACATCTTATCATACTGTATGTAGTTAACGATAAAATTGCTCGTTGTTAATCTCATTGACATTGACTTTTCAAAATTCTCCTGAGGAAGCCGACGCTATAGCCGGCGAAACGCGTTGAGAGACTTTCATAGTTAATATCGATCCTCGGATTTCCTTGACACGGATATATTGGTCATTCTACACCACCGTAAAGGACATCCTACCATTGCTTTTATGCATGACACCCTGGTTATGCATATACTCTTGTGAGTTTTTTATCTTTATTTTTCATTAAATATATCAACGTTTATTTGCACTATTTCTGGTTTCTGTTTCCTATCACAGAATTTTTAAGGACATACAGACTCCATAACATTGCTGAGCGTTTAATCTGAGCACGTTTGTCAGTGCAACTATTTTCACTATATATTTTTTCAAATTGAAATTTTATTACACTATATTGTTTTATTTATTTTCTCCCACATGTCTATGCGCCCCGGTATTTGATATATCGTTCCTTGAAACACTTATGAGGAGTGTTATTTTCGGGCAGCAGCAGGACCTGTAGGGTATTTATATTTTTATTGTTCACCAGTTTGTGGAGGTGTCTCCCTTTTCTTTTCATTGTTAATCTCCCAGCTGGACACTCTGAGTAATGAAAGTCTTTAGGGGACCGGACTTTATTAGCATAGCCATAAAGAATCAGCTCAGTGTGGTGTTTGAGGATGATTAACGACAACAGCTTACAGGTTTCTGAACCAAAATGAGACAAAACCAGGTTTTCATCAATGCTAAACAACATTAATATATATTTACAGCACTGTATTTTATAGTTAAGGAGGAAAATATTCTTTTTCCGGGGACTTTGCCTTTAACGCCCACAGAATTATTATTCTATTGTTTGATGTTTTAATATAGACTAGACCAGCTATCATTACCACCCAGCTGCACGTTTGGTCACTGTGTTTCTCCCTGTAATTTCCTCAGGGTTTTGCACACACACTGAAAAAACAAATTAGGACTTGACTCTTTATATGTTAGATCGTGTAAAAGCTGATACAGATGTTCCATTGTCAGGCACCTTTTACTCTTATCCTGCCATTGCAGAAGCTCAGTGTGTATAAAGGGGACTTGAAGCTGTACACTGAGCAGGTGTCTTCTAGGAGTCACAGATGAGTCGGAGAGGTGAGTTCAAAGCCACACTGAAATCGCACTCACTGCAACGTTATGTCCACCATGTATGTATATAGCAAATCAGGTTTCTTTTGAGCCCACTGCTGATGTTTTTATATAGTTATAGGGCAGGGGTATCCAACCTGCGGCCCTCCAGCTGCTGCAGGACTACACCTCCCATACTCCTCAGCCAGCCCCTTAGCTGAAAGAGCATTATTGGAGGTGTAGTCCTGCAGCAGCTGGAGGGCCGCAGGTTGGATACCCCTGTTATAAGGACAAGAATTACTTCACATGGACGGGAGTACGATTAAACATTGCCGTCAGAGTTCCATAGCACATAATCTTGCACTGCAGTGCTGGGGTTCATTTATTATTTGTATTGTGTTAGGATCCCTGGTTTTTTATGAACTAGCCATGTTATCTGGTGCTGAACCTGATCACTGGCTTCTTGCTTAACATGCCTGCAGTAAGTTTGCTAGGATATCAGTCTCTAACTGTGGAACGACAACTCCCATGATACATAAAATGTACATGAATGTGCATGTCTGTGGCCGGTTGCGTTTCATGGGAGTTAACTCATGCCATAGTGGGGTTATCTGCGCCTTCACTGATGATTCCAAAATATAGACCTAGGCATTGCTGTGTTTTCTCGGAAAAGTCTGTATGTTTTCTCCATTTGTGGTTTTGTTATTTTGTTTCTTAGTTCTTGGTGATTAGCTGTGCAGCAAGATTGTACTGTAAACAATAACACTGTTGCATGTGTCTTGTTTCTTTTGAAATGTATTTGATTATGAAAATACATAAAATAAAAGACTGCCATTTTGGGACTGAGCTCCCCTCGTGTATATACCGGTATATATATTATGTATATTATGTTATGGGGGATGAGGAGATGTTACTCTGGAGTCGCATCACTTCCCGTTTTCCGTACTATGATATATAATGCCTGTATGTGCTTTGCTAGTAAGATGTCTCTCAAGTTCCTTAAATCACACTCCTGAGAATTGGTTTTCTTCCCTCATGTCCTTAATACTGGGTTTCTATCTATATTTTCCTACATAACCTATCCTGAAAAGATTTCATATTCTTTTTTAATTGTGTGGCATACTGTAATGCTACGGAAGGATACATCTGCTAAGTCTCCAAAACAAATCTATGGACAGCCAGTGACATCCCAAAAATGTCACTGCTCACCTACAACATTATTATTTATTGTTTTATAAAACGCCATCATATCCTGCAGCGACGTACAAAACACCTGTGAGCATTTTAATAGAAAGTGTCACGGAATGCAAAATAGACCACGACCACCTTTATTTATATTATTAATACATTTTAAATTCGGTTTCGCACATGGGGATGTGTGAGAATCTATAGATCTAAAGAAAAATCTGGTCTAAAAGATCTTTTTGAGGGATAAAAGCAGCATTTACACCTTAGTGCCAATCACATAGGCATTCAGGCTGAAACAGTTGATCACTAATATTGTTGGCATAATATTAGAAGAATTTTGTCTCCTGAATTATGCATTTTTTGTGCGATATTTATTAATAATTTATTTATGAGGAAGGTAGCTATATTGTTAAAATATATAATATATACATTAGGTTATGAGCACTTCCTTAAAACAATTGTTTTGTTTGGTTACATATATTTATAAGGTTTGAGATGTTGTCTGTACCTTCTTAATCCTGTTTTTAGTGATAAGGAGGATGTTTTTGCATCTTATTTGTGTATGGGATGGGAGGCTGTGCATGCATGATTTATTTTATCAGCACATGCAGAAAGGCTTTTCAAGCATATTATTCAGTTGTCAGACCAGCAGGTTCCTAAATTCATTGCAGATATCCAAACCGAAATGATATTTCCAGGGATTATTTGTTTCTAAATTCAGTTATGTCATTTGAGAGGCAGAAAGCACTAGACATTCACAATGCTAACCTCATGGAGGGTGAATTTTTAAACAGCTAAGTCAGCATGTTCAGCTTTCAATTGGATTTAAAGGGCAACTGTTACTGCCACATACAGCATTACAAACTACCCAGAGCTTACGCTGTTTGTTTGCAATAGTGATACTTTTGAAGATATTTAGTTAAAAATGTAACACTGTGACATAGAACCGGGAAGTATAGGATTCGGGAAACGTTTTGCTTTAATAGCAGTGGCGGAACTACCGGGGTCGCAACTGCGACCCGGCCCTGCAGTTCTGCCAGTCAGGGGGGGCCAAGGGGTGCCGAGCGG
>VKOC01000005.1:17535607-17553701 GCA_009364415.1 Spea multiplicata
GTGAGGCATTTGTCTCGGGTGCCGGCGCTTCGCTGCTGAGCGCCGGCATATGACGTCATATGCCCGCGTCAGCGTGAAGCGTCCGGCCACTCCGAGACAAATCGCTCACACTCCCAACACAGGATGACGGTAAGTTGACCTTACATAAGGGGGTAGCGGAAGAGGATCGCTGGGTGCATTGTGAGAAGTGATGTATGGTTGGAGGGAGGGTATCTATGAAGTCGGTTTACTAGATGCGTGATGAGAGAGATGGAGGATGAGAGATAGGGAGGTGAGTGGGGATAGATTCTAGAGAAGGATTAGGTGTGGCTATAAATAGGGAATCGGAAGTGTAGGTGTGTTTAGATACAATGATTTCGAAGAATACAGATAGGAGATATGGTCGAGGACGTAGTGGGGTATAGATCGTTCGAGAAGGGTGGGCAGGGTAGAGAGGTTAGATATGATTAGTCGAGGTAAGGGGGCGATGGTTAGGGAGAAGAGGGTTAGTATAGATAAGTGGAAGAATGGGGGGGTAGGGAGGAATGAGGGTTTAGATAGATAGTGAGAAAGTGAGAAAGGGATAGATGGGTGGGGGCCCCAGCACCGGGGCCCTGAGGTTTCTAGTTACGCCCCTGTTTAATAGGCATCTGTGTTTATTCCGACAGCTCATATGGACTGTCTCATGGTGCTATAGGGTCTTCTTCTTGATTACGCTAATCACATTTAAAAGAAAAAAAAAAAAGTTAAACAAATAGAACATTGAAATATAATAAAACTTCAATGTTTTATGATTTTTTTAATACTAAAATGTGCATTTATTATGTAGATGAATAGATGCATCAAACATCTGTTTTATTTATTGACCGCTGATAGCCAACCCAATGATCATAACTTATAACAGTCTATATTAAACCTGGATATTAAGACGACTGTGTTTTTAAAACTGACGAGTTGCACAGGCAGCCCATTATGGACCAGTTCCCTGAAAGATGAAGTTTAAACCTCTCTGTGTGTTGGCATGGTGTGTCACGGAGAGGTCTGCTCCCAGAACAGCTGCTGTTCCAGCACACAAGGAATACAAACACATGGGATAATAATTCAAGCTCCGCTGACCTGCTGAATCAGCACTCTTTTGGGAGATTTTGTTTTCTGGAACATAAGAAAAATGGATATAGCCGCACTAGCCTAAAAGTGGATACATTTTATCGGGCAAACACCAAGCTCTATGGACCTCAGATGTATCTCCTTTTAATAAAATCTTATGTAAACTTACGGATTGATATCCAACAATTGCCCACACATAAAACAACCAATTTTCTTCATGAAAATTTGTTCATAAATGTTTGGTTTGTCTTATAATGGAGGTGTAATTCAGCCTGAAAAAATCATCATGAATTACAATTGAGGCACAGTTTCCCTTTATAGATGGTTATATTTTATTAGTACCATCACTTAATAAGTAGAACTGCAGTTTTAGTTTCAAAACGGTGTTAGTTAATGAACAGACATGTCTTGTTTTTACATTAATTTTCTTATGTTCCCTCCCCCCCCGGCACCATTCTGTCAGTAGTTTGAGTTAGGGGACCATGCAAGTGGTGCTCACACGCTCCTGACAGGTATCGAACAGTCAGTCTTCCATATACATACATACATTTATATATATATATATATATAAAAACTACTTCCCTGGGGCTCAGTTAATATATTTAATCTCCAGGCAGAGGAGTCATGCCTGCTCCCTGTCTACTCTCTTCCCACCCACTAAAATCAAGCTGGGCCTAGTCCTCCCTCCAAAAACCTTCCAGGGATTGGAAGTAACAATATTCATAGCATATTTGCTATCGTTTTGGGATTCCACACAGGCACAAAAAATGCTTTTTGTACAAATGTCAAAAGTGTGACAGTACTACTATATTCTTTTATGATAATAAACAGGCTTTTTTCGTTTAAACTTATTAAACATAACTGCGCCTAAACCGTTATCACAGCTAGTGTCATTGTGAAAAACAGACCTTTGGCCGAACAGCTGACGTCATAAACACAGAAGAGAAATTGTAGTTTATAGATCTCAGCTAACAAAAGAAAAACAAACAAAATAGTAGTGAAAGAGTATGAGATAAGCTCAGCCAATAATAGACCACGCTAAATACACTATATGAACACCTGACAGGGACTTTTATGACATTGCATTCTAAATACATAGACATTAATATGGCGTTGGTCCCCTCCTTTGCAGCTATAATAGCTTCACTCTTCTGGGAAGACTTTCCAAAAGATTTTGGGGTGTTTCTGTGGGAATTTTTGCCCATTCATCCAGTAGAGCATTTGTGAGGTCAGGTGCTGATGTTGGACGAGAAAGTCTGGCACACAATCTCCATTCTAGTTCATTCCCAAGGTGGATCGATGGGGTGGAGGTTGAAGAGTGTGAGAACGTGGGTTCTGCAGATGTAGAATATATCATACCATTCCCACTCCAAGGTACATGTTTGAGTACTAAATCATTCATGGTATCATGGTATTAGAAAATAGCATTTTTATATAGCAAAATTGTATAGAAATCTTACTACCAACGTATGTTAAACACAAATTTCCCACCCAATTTAAGTGAGCTGCCAGTGCTTAGGCTGGGTATTCTAAAAGACCATCCCTAAAAACAAAATTTTGCCACACAACTCCTTTTCTGCGTACACCAAAACACTAAATTTAGATACAGCAGTGAAATCCCTGGATCTGTAGCCTTAGAACTTGGCCGATCTGGGCCAGGAAACAATCAGCACTCCTTTAAAATGAAGGAAGTACGAGTACACTATTTACTGATCAGATAAACCCTTAGAATCAGATGTTTTCATGGATGAGAGTGCTATTTACCCCTAAGCACTTCTATTCTGTAATCTGTACAAGATTGCCTGTTTCTATGTATTAGCATAAAAAGTGGGAGGAATGTGTGTGGATTGTTACTGACAGTAATATGAAAATAATTCAAATATATCCTAGAATAACCTATTTGAGTTTTGCTTCAAATAAAGGACAAGACTATCCATGTGCTTACCTTTGGGGCCACCCTAAGGCCGACCTATGGCAGCCCCCCCGTACCTGCCACCATCATGGTTGCCATCTCCGGTAAACGTAAAACCTCTGAGCACAGAGATATCACATTTTCTGATGGACTGTGCCTTAAAGGAGTGTAGCTCCTTTGTTTAATGAGGTCATTAAACAACATTCATTGCATTAGTAGACCAGTTGAGGAGATAAAATCTCTCTTGGGAGCAGGTAGGCTTGATCCCCAGGCCGGGATACATCACTGGTGTCTCCAAGAAGGCAGCTCCACGGTGAGATGCTTCGCTAATAAACTCAGGAAATTAAATGGGATTCAGCAAAACTACCTAGACGGTGCTTTTGTGAAACATGTATCAACGTATACCATCATTCATATCTCAATAAAACTGTAAGGACGGTGGCACCGAAATAATGAGGCAACAAAATGTAAGCAGTTCTTCAAAACATTTTATTTATATAAAATTATTCATTCAACATACAAGGGCTTTCAAATCTACAGCAATATTGCACAGGAAAGTGGCAATAACCCTGTCAAAAGTAATCAATCAGTGCAAAAATAAAAGCCAGGGAAAATTGCATATTAAAAAAGAAATGCTACATGTATGCTGGGTCCTATGAAAAGACATTAGTGATACAGAACAAGGCTCTCAACATTAATACCCATATACATACTTTTAGACAGTCACAAAAATGGAGATGTAACCTTTTAGGTGCCAGAAGGCAGGGCAATCTGCTGCATAACCACCCGACACCCATTGTCTTAAAGGGAAGAGAAAAGGAAACAATGGACAGAAATCATTTTACGTGAAGTGTCTATAGAGTTTCATGTTTCTCAACCCTTCTAGCAGGAAAAGGACTCAAAGGCCTTACTGTAACATTTAGGGGCGAGCAAGTCACAAGGGTTCTCATAACCACAACAACCATTAGAACAAACACCGCCAATTACGTAGTCCCAATGGCTGCTATGAAAAGGTTTATTTTTAATCTTTGCACCAGAAGCAATTTTATACATAACCAATGGGAGTCCGATGGCTTGATGGAAAGACGAGCTGTATGTAATTTGAAGGGCCTTTCGATGAGCTGTATAAAAAGTTGTGGTGTTGTAGGAAGTGACCTACAATTGTTAAGCATACTAACAGAAAATAAAGTTCTAAAAGTGCATTTATTCTAAGTAGTCAATTTGGACCAAATTCACAAAAATCACTTCCAAAATGTCTTAAAATGAGAAGAGTAAAGAATAATCTGTGACCAGGAGATTTCAAAAACGGTATGGTAATAGTAGTGCAAATATAAGCAAGGAAGAGTTTGGGGTCTGAAGATTAAACACTTGGCCATTGTGAATATATACACAAGTTCCTATGTTCCTAATATATATATATACACACACACATATACATAAAGGAAATGTTGATATATCCTAGGCACCCAGAGAAGACCTTTTATTTTGGTGTGTGGCTCCTGGGGGTACTTGTATGCACATCACATGGCTCATTACCAAATAATATTACAGTATTACCTTACTTTACTTAGGTTATGATTAGGGGATATGTAAAAGAGTGAAAGACCAAGGGCATGGCTAACAAATATAATATATATACACAGACCTAAACTACAAGACAAGTAGGTGTCAAAGAAGTGCCTGCTTCTGCCCACAGGTCTGCTAATGGACTCATTGGCTACCAGTCTTAAAAACATAGCCAGTACCCAGGCATGAGGCCTATTACATAGTAATAGGTCACAAACTAAATTCGGTAAAGCCAGAAGCAAACAAGATCAGTAGTACCCGCTGCTAGAAAAAAAAAAAGAAATAAGAAGGCATATTTGGTAGGAAAACATCTTTGGCCATTAAAAAATATATTAAAAAAAATACACATCACTAAATACTGAATCTGCGAAGGGCCAGAACAAAGCAATGTGATGATAGGATTCATCCTTAACAGATTCCCCCTGACAAACCCTTCATTGGGAGAAAATCCATTGTGAAGCATTATAGGTAAAGCAATAGGCCTCACTGTGCATGTCCTTAATGGGGGAGGGGGGCTTTAAAAAAGTGCCATGAGAGTACAAAAATATGAAGGATTGACCTAAATGTAACAGGAAGCAAAACAATGTAGTTGTATGGCTATACCGCATAAACTTTATGAAGCGCCTGAGTGTGCCAATCAATATATTATGGAAAAACAAGGGACACCTAAAAAAAAGTTAAATAACGAAAAGCCATAAATCCACATCTCTACAAAAGTAAAACAAAGCAAATTACAGTAAGTCTACAGTATATACAGATTTGTGGCTATTGTTTTCCTCTAAAATGTTAAAGGGACACTAATTCCAACTTGGTTTTACATGGACTTGAATGCAGTAAAACACAATTTTTTCCTAATTGGGGTGTGTTCCTTTAGACACTTAATTTGTGTTATGTTACTTCTGCCGATATGGAACAGAAGTGGTTAAATGTTACAGACCGACCATAAATGAAAGGAAAAGAGGACACTGAACACAGTATTTGCACAGTTAACATCATTGACAGGGAATAAATACATCAGTATTTACAGTAAAACAGATGGTCCAATGGCTTTTGGAATCACAGATTTCTTACATTTTTCCCAAGAAATGGGAAAATCACATATATATATATATATGCATAAGATATACTTCATAATAAGACAGACATGCGGGGTTGTGCAATCACAGATCTAAGGCATCTTCCTTTGCATAACTCAGAGGTAGGCAACCTAGGCCAAATAGTGCTGTGGCAGGCCACATTTCATGGCATTGATCAAAATCAGATTACATAAATAAAAACAATTAGGGTTCTTAACCATAATTTGGCAATTTTAATCTTTCCGGCTGGCTATCTACACTGGCCACCAGCGTATAATATACCGTATTGGCCCGAATATTTGGGGTTTAGCGCAGGGGTGCGCAGTTCGTGAAGCCCAACACCCTTTTTTTTTTTCTTTTCTTTAGCCCTGCTGCAGACCTGGATCCTCCTCTGCGGCAGCCGTGGACGTCTGTGCGATGTGCATGGACAACCTCCGCTGCTGGGACTTCTATGATGGAGCACCGGCGTGACATCCTTCCGGTGCTACACCATTGAAGGCCCGACAGAAGTACCGGCAGCAGAGGTTGCCTACACGTATCGCGCAGTCGTTCACCGGTCGGCCCAGCTAGACACCGAGGCATTCTGGGTGGCACTTTTAAGTAGTAGAGTGTGATATCGGGGGGGGGGGCATATACCTGTTTGTAAGGTGCATTATGAATTTAGAGGGGAACCTTAAAATGGCTATTGGTTTTCTGTTTGTATATAACACATGCTGACAAACTGGTAGATGTCCAAAAATGTTAAAATACGTGTATGCCTGTTCATTAGATAAAATACTGTTTTACCCATACTGTTTATTTTTTATTTAAAAGAGCACCAAACTTTAAGGGTGCGGCCTATATTCGAGCCAATACGGTATATATATATAATATATATATAATATATATATAATAAAATACTGCATGTTTTGGCAATACCAAAACTAATTTGTGTTATTTTGGAATGATTTGCCGTTATTCTGTGCCATATACACAGATTCTAATGTCTCCCTATTAGTTTCAAAATAGTAAACCAAATCCTTAGACCGGTGTTTCTCAGGTTGCTTTACTCGTCCTCCTCAACTATGAACGTTTCCATTGATGCTTTTGGGCGATTACAGGTGGATCTCCACATAAAAGGCACCAATCATAATCCTCCATGTGATTGTGAGAATCTACACAGTACAAGGTGGTCTCGAGAGAGAGTCTACGGGTCAACCTCCAACTACCTGACAAGTCTAAGAATACAAGCTGGTATAGCTCAGGACGACCAAATCTTTTACTCTGGTTGACTTTGCCTAAATTCATAACATGGCACAAACTTTAAGGCACAGAGAATGCATCCTGAGGAATCAAATTTAAGAAAAAAGAAAATGGTAACAGAGTGCCGATACCTGTGCAAGATCAGAACTGTACAACAAAGCCAAAGACCACTTTAACTGAGATACAGAACAAGGTAACAATACAACCAACATTAAAGAGGGCTCCAGTTGCTGTTGAACTACAGTGCATGCACCCTTCAGAAAGCATGGGGGGGGGCCGGTTTTGAGCCCCTTCATTTGAAGCACCATCATCTGAAAACCAGCAAAGTAGACAGGAAGATGCAAAATAAATGGCAACAAATGGCTCTAGAAATGCATAACATTTTTGTTAAAGAAACAAAGTTTATGAAGACCCCTGAATACACTTTCAGGGCCAAAACCATGAGAAACTTCTTTGGTATTGTGTGTGTGTGTGTGATCATATGTATATATAAAAAAAATAATAAAAGGAAACTGTCGGGAAAGATGCAAAGGCAACACGGTAGATTAAGTCAACTACCCTATGGACTATGAGGATTCTACTGTAATCAATACAAAGTGCGATGGTGGGGGTGGTGTGATGTCAGTATTGGGGTAAGTAATATATTGTAGTATTAGTAATCTTTGGTAAAGTGTAATATGTTTGAACACAGAAACGCGGTTGCATGCTCCTCGGTCTTTACTCAAATGTTTGGTTACCATAAACAGTGAAAAGTTCCACCCAAATCTTGGAACAATGTGGGTTTCTGGGATCATCCAAGAAGTGTTATAAACAAGACCATATTTTCCCACTCTTAGAACAATTACAGGAGTGTCAAATGGGGACAAAAAACACCTGTCTATATTTAATGCCACATAACTAAAACTAGTGTTAAAAGATACAATTTCCTCCTGTTAATTCACATAGCTAAGAGAAAGGAACATTCTCTATGACAGTAAAATTCATATGTATAGAAACAAATGCACACATTTTGCTCTTAATTTAATTTTACCAATGCTATAATAAAATTTATAAGTTTTACCAATATATCTAAAAAAAAGTGTAAATTTACAAAAAAGTCCTATCATTTGAAGAAAAGATTTACATATGCAAAATAGTTCCTTGGCTGTAAGCGTACAATGTGATCAGCCACATTTTTCTAGTCATTTCCTTAAAAAAATGGTTAAAAAAAATGATACATATTCTCCCAGGGGAATATTCGAATTATAAATACTTAAAGCAGTAGTCACTTATGAGAGTTATACCAAAGATAATTGGGTCATCTTAAACTATTATATTTATGTGATATATGTTTGCCTTTCAGGCTATGTATAAAATGTTATTCTGGTATAAAATTTCAGAAGTGGTCTTTTCACAACAGCAACCAACAGAAGGGTCTTGTTCGGTTAGCCATTACATTGGTTACCATGTAGATAAGACCACATTTGAACCATGCACCAGGATAAGTTCCCATACCAAAGTCGCTTTGAAAATATGAAATGCATACAATTGTTAAAGCTGTAAGAGCTTAAATTATTAATTAAATTGTAATTGCTAAAGCTGTAAGCTACAATCCAGAAGGCTGCTTGCCAGGTTCAAAGGCTAATGGCACAGGTTAGTTCATTTTGGAACACACAAAGACTAGTAGTTTTTAAAACAGAGACAAAGAACAATACATCCCTGCAGAGTTTCCGGACAGTATCTGTCCACATATAGAAGAGAAAAGGACAATACTGCTGAGTGGAGTCAAAGGAAGAGCGAACAAACAAAAAAGAGTCCCATGAATCCTGGAAAAAGTGCATGTTTGCATAGAAGGGCTTAATACGTTAAGATCTAGATCTCCACCGCAGTGGCAGAAGGCAAGGAGCGATGGATGTGAAATATGACCTGCGTAGGTGGATCACTGCTCTACCAAATGGGGAAGGATGCAATTGGCAGAGGGCAGATAAAGTAATGTTATTGGACTGCGGTACAACATGGTGGCCACTGAAATTACCAGCAACACGGTACATAACCCACCAGATGAAGCATCAGCACCTAAATAGCACTGGTTTAATGCATATGAAAACAGTTGGTCCCATCGGCCAACCTATGGTCCCTTCACTGCCCGTACGAGCCTGCCCCACTGCTTTTAGCATGGTACCTATGAGCAAAAGGTAAACATATTGGAGCAATGTTCTGATAAAACCCAAGAACAATCTGGTATAAAATTGGTTTGTGCAGAAACAAAATTGGCACACAGGTTAGGTCTTCAAAAAACATCCGCTTGTGCCATAGCCTCACCGTCTCACATTCGCAGTGGTTCTCATGGCTCACCATTGAATGATGTCCACAGGTCAGAGATGGATACATAAAAAATTCCAAGACATTTTCTTATATACATAAAATATACATCTATTCTATAAAATAGCATCAACAAAATAGATCCATGAATGATTAACTATTAAGTTAATCCAAGTATCTAGATACTGATACAATGTAAAAGTTTCTCTTTCCACTGGGAGTTGCATAGTTAGTCAATCTTTGATAATGCTTTGTGCCTCCAATAAGAAACAAAGGGAAAAGAAAATGTTACAAAAGAAAGTTCTCCTTCAATCAATCCACTGAGGCCAGTCACTGCATCCTCCAAATAAATCTTATGATGTAGCGCAACACCCGCAGGATTACAACTTGGTCGTGGTCCGGTCCTTGACGTCCATGATTAAGGAAGCCCTGCAATGAGAGAGTTGTGTAAATCCTGTGCCATAGGTGCCATTGTTTTTTTTAAATTAAAAAAAAAATATTTCATAGAAACATCAAAGCTTCTGAGTGCACTTCCTATAACTGAATTTTAAATAAACACACCTGATGACACCTGATAATAGACTACTAATAAAGGCTGCATTAATTGAGGGATTTTTTGTTTGTTTCAAGAAAAAAAGAAAAAAAATAGCTATTGGGTCTCATAGGAGGGACTGTGCCTTCAAAAAAAAAAAAAAAAAAAAAAAAGGAAAGTTGCTTAAGAATTCTCAATGGGATTTGCTTTCCTGCCACTGACTGGTTGCTTCAAACAGCCAATCAGTGGCAAGAATAGTCAGAACAGAAGAGGGCAACAGCAGCTACTACCTCTTTTGTTTTGGAAGAATGCATATTAAACATAGACCGAGTGCTTTAATACATAGTCTTCCTTTGTGGGTTTGTCAGGGACAATAAAAAATTTTTTGCAGGTAAATAATTACCGCACATTATATGAGATTTTCCTTATGTTTAGAACAAAAAAAAAACCCTTAAGGCATTAAGCCTGGCCTTGCTGTCCCAACTTAAGAGGCCATATAGAAATTGCCTAAATAATTGTTAATTTCCACACTAAAAACTATACCAGAGGAAATGACAGAGTTTCTTGAATTGCATTTCAGGAGGAAATATAAATGCAGAAGACGGCTAAGTTGACAATCAACAGATACGGTCAAGCATTACCCAGAATAGATTATTAAACAATATCTACATCTGGATCATGGATGATGCTACATAGTAACTTTTTACCACCAAGAGGCATGACATCCCAACCAGAGCCGGACCATGAACATAACATGGTAAGTTTCTGGAGATTTATTACATTTATTACATGAAATTACTTGTGTTGATGTATCAAGTGCCTTATTTGACACTAATTTTAAATGTGTCTAGTTCATTGGACAGTAAATGTTTTTTGTTTTTTTTTTTTAAGGGGGAGGTAGTTTTTTCATTTAATATTCTTCAAAGAAGATCTATTTTTGTGCCTAAGTTGTGTTTTTGCAATGAATAGTTTCCAGTTAGCGCACATACGCAGGGAGCACCTACTGGGCTTCATTTCAGGGATAATGGAAGATCATGGACTCATATGCAGGGTGGCTTTTGGCAGAGGTCACCGTGTGAGCTAAGCCAAGGGGGCTTCTTATAACTGAATTTGTATGCATTTATGCTGTGAAGATATCAGTATATCACTCCTTGGCCAACTCGTGCGCCCCCCAGCAAAGGTGCGGGGGTCTGTGGGTCACGGACACCTTCACCATTGGGTTTTAAACCAAGCGTGAGCAGGTTTTCAGAGATCTTGAAGATATTCTTGTCAAACATTGTTACTGGAGTAGGGCAAACAAAGCGCCTTTGCTTGAAAGATCTGTATAGATCCTCCTAGGTTGTAAGTTTGGGTCACTTGGGTTGAACCCATAACACCCTATGTTAGATGTTTTTTTTATTTTTTATCCCATAGCAAATTCTGGGGTTCCAATCCCCTTGCTATATCACAACATTGTAAATACGTCTATATAGATTGCTATCCCTCTCTTCCTGATCATGTATCCGATTCGGCTGAACCCCATACACTTTGTAAATGACAGACCCGAGGGCGAGACAATTAGATGCCTCAGTAAGGCCTTAAAAAGCCTGACGCCTAGATGTAAATACCCTTTTCTTCCAGCGTACCCTTATATAGGACTTCTCATGCCACAAATAAAACCCCTAAACACCACTTAATTCCTATTCCCAGGGTATTGTTAGCAACAATAGGTCATTAAAATGATCTAAACAGCACAGGCCTCGTTAGTCCACGTACCGCGATACTTTTTTTTTTTTGCAAAACAGATTAAAAACAAAGCTATGAAAGCATTCTGGGGAGTATAATTAGGCAATGTTTAGTGGAATATAAATATTGTGAAGATGGATCTCTCTCCAATAAAAAGTGCTTTAGAAAACCCATATTACAGGAAAACAATTGGCTTCCTTAAGTTGAATTTCATGCCACATCACATAAATTATTAACAATTCCTTTAACATATACAGCGGATGTAGTAAATCACTTTCTACAGAGAAAGATATAACATATGTGCTGATATTTAACATTAAACACAATCCGTGCACATAAAGCTTAACTGTATCCTGGGTTTTATATACGTCTATAGGGTGGAGAGCTGCAACCGAAGGGTCACACAAAGCGTTTGATATACACATACACACCTGCATTCTTATGTTTTCAATGTTCTAATGCATCTGTTATAAAAGGATAAGTGTTGAAACGGTGTTACTTGTTTCAAAAAGCAAGGAAAACAGATTTTTTTTCAGCGTTACCAGACACAATAAGCTTCTTCCGCAGTAGAATGCAGCGTGCGAGTCAGACCCCGGATGCAAAGCTTTACTGGGCTTTCAGAATGCAGGTTAACATTGACCTAGCCTTGGAGCGAGGTGGGGATGCTGGGGGTCAACGACCATCAGCTTTAGCCAACCATACTTTACGCGAATACATTTTACATATACCATGTTAAGAATATAATGTAATATACAGCTAGAGGAGGCTGAAGAGAACAGATTGGACACGGTGATAAATTGAATTAAGTGCGTATAATAAGCTGCACACAACTGGAAAGCAAATCTTGGAATCTCACCGACTCTTCCAAGAAGCAGATTATATATAATGTGTGTACGCGATGCTTTTTAGAAATAGAGCTGTTTAGCAGCATTGTGTGACAGTTACAGAAAAGTACTTCCTGTATCAAGTCCTCTGTCAAAGCGTTTAATCAATGCTTAAAAGTAGATATTTAGAGGTTTCTAAAACTTTACCGCACCGGTGGCTTTTCCAATGTAAGCGTGCTTCCACATGTTAAGATATGACAAGATCAAGGTGACGGAAGCCTCCATCACTGGGACCACTGGAGAGGCCTAACTGCCAGTCTCCTCCCTATTGACTATGGGCCCTAGGTTTGTAAAGACTTCTGTGGCTACCCCCAGCAGTATATCATCTCATCACTGGTTGAGGGATTATCTCCGGCAGACAGCCAGGATCTGCCACTAGGGAGTGACTGTCATTGTTTTAATTTAATATCACACCCCTCCACCCCATGGTGCAATATTATGTTGTCCCCTTCCCCCCCAAATCCACTACTACAGACATTTGCCCCGGCCATCCCTGGAACTGGTTTTGGCCAGTAATAGATAGTGGAGGTTGGGACCCTATTGTATTGTTAATCCGTTACTGCCCCTGTTGTCTCTGGGAGGCAGATTAAGGGGGCGGTTTGTGTCCCAATATCTTGTTTTTATGTAAATGTGTGTTTTGTTGGATATATCCAGCCCTGGGTGACTAAAATAAATCAGTCTTCGTTTGGTTTTACCCTACGCCGAGTCTCGCCTAGTGACTGGGGAACCGGGGAGCACAAGTCAGCGGAGGTAGTCGGTCAGACTAGTCAGAACTGTGACAATCAATAAAAGAGTTAAACAAAAATGACTGGTGTAATTACATGTGTGCCGTATATTTATTCAGTTATTATTAAATGGCAGATGCACAAAATCCAGTTTAAGTGCAGGGAGACCCCAAGTACAGGCTATTCTTTTCTCCATCATTTCTGGCTTTCTTGTTTGGGAGGGGGATAAAATGAGCATTAAATTCTCATACCCTTCTTGGATTGTACAACGCATCAAACTCATCTCCAAACCGACGAAGCTCATGTGCGATCCAGATTTCTGGACTCATGTTATGTGGCTCAATGGGAAGCCTGGCAGCTGCTGAAAAAGAAAATGTAAAAAAAAAATGGTTACAATGCGACAATATTCTCTGGCGATAAGAGTTTAAATCACAGCATCAATAGAAATTAGTGTCAGGTAGTTCACAATTTACCAAAACAGTTGCCAAAGAACAAATATACCCTTAAGAAATGCTCGCTTAAATGCCATCTATTGAATAGCCATAAGTAGAGGGATCGCAGGTTAAACAGAACACCAAACAACTGAAGAAATAGGATGTTTTGTTCAAAAACATTGTATAACACTACTACAAAAACACACATTCCTTCACAAATGAAAAGTATAACAAGAACGGTGTCCAGCAAACTCGGGCCAAACCATCAGATCACTTATCCCCCCCCCATACCTCACATTTCACAGTCCTATACAACAAGAAGCTCGCCTCATGTTAAAAACAAGTGGGGGCAAGAAATGACTTAGACATCTGAGCTGCTGGACTTGTGGTTAAGTTGGAATCTCCTTTAATCCTGTAGTCGGCCATTTAGTCTGGCCATGGAGATCAGCAGCACGGGTTATTACTCCATCGTCAGCACGCTTAAACTTTATTGTTGTGTTTAGGGCTGCAACACCTAATCGATAAAAATCGATAATAATTGATCATGAAAATCATTGCCAACGAATTTCATTATCAATTAGTTGAATCGATTTTTATTGATTATAAAATGAGGGAGGCAGCGTGGCATGGCTGGGAGGCAGCGTGGCAAGCTCAAATGTGCATAAAGGGGGGACTGTTTGAGAAATAAAGACAAGAAATGCATTTTATCAGTTTTTTTATTCTGTGTTTGTATTTAAACAACATTTGTTTATTAAATTATTTTAAATAAATGAAAAATTGACATTCATTTTTTTATCCGATTAATCAAAAAAATAATCGGCCAACTAATCGATTATGAAAAATAATAGTTAGTTGCAGCCCTAGTTGTGTTAACCATTAACATTTTGTAATAAGAACCTGAATTTTTACTAAAAGAAAAATGAAAACTTCTAAGACACAGAGGATTTAATGGCGAAATGTCTACTTTAGGTAAATGATGGTATAAAACACCTTTATAATTGCTTTGTGGGGTCATCCTCGGTGAGCTTTTCATGCAAAAAGGGACAGGTATAATACTGGAAGTTTTTGTAAACTTTTCCACTGATTTAACTATGCATTATTCAGGGCAAGTTCACCCTTGGTTGCAGGAGACGCTCATTGTGACTGGCCTTTCATTACACAAAGTAAGCCAGGTAAGCTTGGTGTTCAATCCAGTTCAGTGACTAAACCTGTAAAAAAAACCACTATCATAGACTGTTTATATCAGTCAATATAGCGTCTACTTCTACTCCAGCTCTCTTATGCTGACCTGACCTCTTATTTAGCTCTAACATCCATAAACATTGGGTTTAATTATTATTGTTTTATACGGCGTCATCATATTATGTACCAATGGGTGGACAGGACTTAAGTAATATAAACCGGTGAGGAGGGCCCTGCTCAGACGAGCTTACAATCTACAGTATCATTGTTATACGTGTCCTACTGTGATGCTAAAGTCTGTCCATCGTGACCCAGGTTTGTCTGCTTTTAAGCAATATAAAGAAATGTAAAAGTAAATAAGTCACTGTCCCATTTCACTTCAGTTGGGTAAAAGTTAAATATTCCACAAAATTACTGTGGAAACTGTGTGGAGTACTGCTTTCTAAGAAAAGAAAAGATATAGCCATCTTAGCCAAAGAGAAGACCAAGTCTCTCAGCAAAGTTGGTGTCTCTTTTTGGACCAAGATAAACTTAAGCCTGCGGGGCTTCAGAAGTCTCTTAGACAAAGACATCTGAGGTTTCAATGGCTTATGTGACTTTCTATAATTCTGCTTTATAGCAAGCTACTTGAAATGCAAGAAACGAGTTAGAGAGACTTGTTTCCTCAAGTCATGCAAGTGATAAAGCCTGCAGTATGTATTTTTTTCCAGGTCCAACTACCCGAAGTTCTCCCACTTCTGGGGTTGTGGCTTTATGAGGGGGCACGAGCTAGCCAGTAGTGAAGGCTTTACTTTCTTATTATAAAAAATGAATAATGTTCCCAGATATATTTTTTCCTTTTTTAAACACACCAGTGTTGTTCTCCTCGGTCGTCTCTTCCATACTGATGAGTTAGAATGCAGTGCTATTTCTAGAAACTCAAATAAACATGTCGCTATCATGCAGAGCAGTGGGGCTCACCTAACAATTCAGGTATATATTTATATGGATCAACGTATAGGTTAGTAAACATTTAAAAATGTTATCAAAAGGGCGGAAGGTGACACAGGAAAGGTGACATGGGTTCTTAAAAGAACATTGCATGTAATCTAAAAGAAAACTTGGAAGAAAAACATTTTTGAAAAGCTCTCTCTATATAAGACATACCTTTATCAACAGAGATGAGCCACATAGAAACTATTTTGATTTAAGATTTACTACTGAATAAGCAACACATTTATTCAACGTAGAAAGAGAAACATTGGAGCGTCAGGGAAATCCAAAACATGCATGGCCTCCTCTAATTTCAGACTGAGCCAAAGGCCACAGAAACTTGGCTGGAGAGCATGTCTGATGTGCTGTAGGACCTGATCTGACCAGCCTTCGAGGTTAAATCAGGCACGGGTCTCATGTGATTCTCTGTTACTGGCAGCAGAGATTCATTCAGAGTAATGTTTATGATCTGGAGTGGAAACATTCTGAAAGCCGAGAAAGCAATTCAGACCAAAAGAGAAAAAAAAGCTAAGCAGAGTTCAGCAGAGCGAGAAAATGCTCTCCTTCCCCATCTGAACACTTTATAAACGCACTCGGCTTTCTGGTGCCAGAAAACCCATCAAAACATCCTATGGCAAGTGCAGTGTCAGAAGCTATTGATCATATCCCATATCATATCCTCCTCGCTGCTGCAACAGTCACTTCACATCATTAAAGTGCAGTAATTCAGGAAATTAATGTCGTGGTTAAGTGGTTGATAGTGAAAATCTGAGGCTTTCGGAAAGGACTTTCTGTGGTACTAAAAATTGTTAGTTTTTTTTTAAAATTTAAAATAATAAAAAAAAAAACCATGAACGGTTTTTTTGGCTGCCTTCTAGGTCGAAACCAAATTTGTCGACCCCTGTCTCAATAGCTATCTAGACAAAGACAATGACCATTCCCAGTATAACAATTACACCAAAGTGTAGGCAGCAACACTTGTGGCATCTTTCAGTAAATGCCTCATAGGCACCGATATCAATGTGCCTTGCCATGAAATGTTTGCCTGATATGCCTGATCCCCGTGAGGATTATTACTGATGGCAACGTATGACAGGATCTAGCCACAAGTCACCCAAGCCAGAAGCAGGGTCCTGGCAAGGTCATGCCTCATACCGGCTCATAGAAAACAAAAGCTAACTCTATATGGAGCTGGTGGAAGGACACATGAAGTGGCTCTAGAGAGCTGGTGCATGTGTACACAATGCAATTTATAGTCACCATGGCAACCTGGTATCTAGTTTGGCATTATGTAGGCAGTGATAACTGAATCTGTTAACAGAAAATAAGAGACTTAATAAAAAATGTCAGACTTCCTTCATTGGGTTCGGCAAGTACAGCATCAGACATATATGACGGGTTAATGCCAGGCTCGTTCTGGACACAGGCCTTGCGAGAATAAAGGGGGCTTTAAAGAACTTTGCAGTCCATGGATTGTCTGCTCACAGTCTAGCTGTGGAAACTTTAGTAAGAGTATCTAAATACATTTCCTTGGCATCGACGGGTAACCAGAGCCGTGTAGGTTTTCTTTTCTTACTGCACGTGTGCGTGACAAGCCCGGGCAGTTACATTAATTCAGAGACCTCGCTCAGAAACAGCTGCTCGAAAGGAACACCACAACTCATAAATCATGCTGAGGAGCTGCCAGCAGCTGTATCCCCCACTCCGTACCCCCACCCGACTCAGAACAAGTGTAATACAAGTGCCACTCATCTATAAGACTACTTTATTTAAAGCAAAGTGTACTTGGTAAACAGCTCCTATGGAATTGTTGGAGGGCAGTGTAACCCCCCACCCTTGATTTTGTTGCCCCGAAGGGGGGCAAATCAGAACATACATTACAGTTGTATCTTCTATAAAACAATGAAAGCATTTAAAAAAAAAAAAAAAAATGAGTCAATAAGGTTTTCAGCCACCAAAACCATTCTTTCAGATGTTTTGATATCAGAATATACCCTTTAAGAAAAGGGGTCAGTATAGCTTTAGGATTTGCATTGGAGTCGCCAGTGCTTTATGTTGGCCCCCAGACAGGCCCTATGGCCAGACATGCCTGATTTAGCATTCAATGCCGACTCACATGTGATTGTAAAATGTAAGGAAAGAAAGAAATCATGGAGTCTACTTCCAGGAAATTATTTTTTTTGTGTTGTCCTTGGACAGACACCGGAGACCCAACTGAATCCACTTTAAGATGTTAGCATGTACCTAGAAAGTCAGACGGGACAGAAATAAATTGAATTCTCCTTCACCACTTATTAAAAAAGGACGTCAAAATCAATGTGTATAGTTACAGCAGAAGTTACTAGTTCATGGTATTGCTTGTATAGTTCCCCGGCTCTGCTTGTTTCACATGTTCATGGACTGGCTAGACATCCAGCCTAGAGGTTTCCAAGATTTAAGACACAAAATAAAAGAATG
>VKOC01000005.1:17570354-17634064 GCA_009364415.1 Spea multiplicata
CTTTTAACCCTCTATATGCCACTGTGCCCCATGATATGCCTTTTGACCCCATATAAGGCAGAATTGCCTTATACCCCTATATTCCACTCTGGCATTTAGGGGGTTAAAAGGCATATTATGGGGCAGAGTGGCATATAGGGAGGTATAAGGCAAACTTACCAGTGCTTCTGAGTCCCCAGTGCTTAGTCCGGACAGCGTTTAGAGCTCTACACCTCTGAAAAAAACCTTGTCTCATAATCGAGCAAATACGGTAATATTTTAAAGTGCAGTACAATGGGTAAACAGTCAGTAGCAAGTAGTGCATCGCTTTGCTGTCCGTATGTAAATTAAAAAGGGTCAATCAAGTTGTTCTAGATGTTGCATGTCAGGGTAGATATTAAATACTTACAGGACTTCAGCACCGCATTGGCAATTGTGGCAACTAGAGCAGCAACAATGATGAACGTATCAAACCTGTAAAATCAGTGGAGAGAAAAAAAAAAGGAAACTCAATTCCACAAGTACCAGCGAGGTGTAAATGATTGTTTTTTTTTTGTAAATGGGAAGAAGTAGAAAACCATTGGGGGATATATCTTTAATATAAGCTCATAAAAGGTTATCTGGCAGTTGAAATTGTCATGCTCATACATATGTGTAAAACAAATTGAAGTGTGCTTAGATTTTACAGGAGCAGAGCAGTTACAAAGGGTCTCCTGTTTCCAGCTACAAATTAAGACCAATGGTAGCCCCTAGGCATGCATGAGCATACAATGTAAGACACTGTTAAGCACCCACCTCACCGTAACAGTAGCTTACACACCACAGCTGCTGCTATGCAGGCAGCTCAACCATATGAACACCCAGCTCATAGGACACACGACTACTTGGTCTTACATAGAACCTAGCCCAACTTGTCATTGTTTTTCAAATTCCTGAAGCTCCAGTAGAGTATCATATCATGAAGATTTGCAAAAACAAAAAAGCTTACCAGTTCCAGAACTGGTTCTTGGCAAAAAACGTCCGGGGTTCATAAGTGTAGAGCTTCAGAAGTATTTCTACTAAATATAATCCAAGGAATACCCATTCTGCATTAGAGATCAGTGGGTTTTCATCATCCAGAGCAATAAAAATTGCATTCACTAGAATGATCACATCAAATGCATAAACAAATCCTCTGAGAAAAAAAAAAGAATAATAAATCACAAATTTATAATAGTATTATAAAATACTATTGATATTTTTTAAAAAACAAAAATGTGTCTATTAAAATTACCTGCTGGTTGGATAAAATAAATATGTACAAGTAGTCTCAAATGTTCAGGTTAATATATGCAAGGGTTAAGTTGCAAGGGCATGTAGAGGTAGGAAGCCCATGATGTCAAGGTGGATGGAGTTCAAGGAGTCAGTATTCTAGACATGTCAATAATTGAACGTAAAATAACCAACGCTCAACCACAAACAGAAGGATGAGCATTAACGAGCAGTTACTGTTATTTTATATAGAAAACCTGAGAACTACAATCGCATATGCTAGAACATACATAATTGCACTAAACACTAGCTGTAGTCATTATATATATATTATAGTGATGGTGCTGGTCATAGAGAGACCATGAGCATCACCGATCACCATACGCAACGACTGCCAGTAAGACCTGCTCCTTATATTGATCCAATATATTGATCATGGCACTGCATTGACATCACTGGTAGGCACATTGACTGCATGTCACTTTATTACCGACATAACGCAATCAAGTCACAACGGATTTCCTCCTATTTCCTTGGCCATTCTTAGTGACAGCTGGGGCCTTGATCACAAGACCACTGCCTTTTGATCAAATCCGCCATGACATTTCACCAAGGTCTCTTCTGGCTTTTCACATAGTCATTTGTTATAAAGAATATATTTTCCTTTTCGATCATAAATAAAATTAACCAAACTACAACAATATAATCGTGCAGTGGGTTATAGTTTGACTTACTTGTGCCTGACAACCCTGCGGATGAAGCGACTTAAAGTAGATTTGTATAAATAAGGCATCCAGCTTTCAAAGGGGTGCATACGTGCCTTCATAGTGATCACCTTGATGTTTAGCAGGTCAGCCAGGCGCATAAAGGATTCTTTTCCTAGGTGAGAAACAAGACCGAGTTTCCTTTCTGATATTCTCTTAGAACTCTGATGCATTTAGAATGCCAAGCCACAAACATGCAAATAATTATGTTTTGGTCAATCTAAGTGTAACTGAGCAGCAAAAGGAATATATTTCAATTTATTTAAGTGTCTAAGACATAAAAGGGCTCAATATATACACAAATATATATATTGTTTTCTTTTCCTTAAGCATGGTTTGTATATTTCATAAAGTTGCCTTCCATAAATAAGCGGAATATGCTTTTTATTATTTTCTGTAGGTAGGCACTCCATAGAACCCATGAAAAGGTGCTGAACTTTTTCCTAATGCCTGCTTTTTTTGTTTTTTGTTTTGGTTTTTTTTTGCAGAAGTTGCCATAAAGAAGAAATATTACATGTCACTCTAGATACACTGACACGTTGAAATGGTAGCATTATATAATTATGTCATGTTCAAAGTCACCTATTTCTGCAGTATGGGTCGTTCTACTTCCAAAGTTTGTCTATAGAGATTTCATACACTACTAAACAATGGGTTGATATAGGTTGACCACTTAATTAGAACAGGTGTCCACATACCTTTGCTCATATAATGTGCAATGTTTACAATATTTTCATCTATCGGCATGGAGATACCAATATTTCTCCCACATTAGGAACATGCTTTTTTTTGGACCTTACTCACCAACATGCCCGGTGTTCTCATCAGCAGATACTCGCAAGAGCAGTTCCCTGTGGGAGTTACTTATGTCGGGTGCCACCAGTTTCACAAGGTGCTTCCACCTGGCCTCTGGTACGACAAACTCTGAACCTTCCTTCACTTTTACGGCACTAAAGGCCTCCATCATCTTGCGTCGCTTCATGTAAGCTAGTTTACGGATCTCATTCTAGAAACGTGTAATCAATCAAAATCAAGATTTAAGCCAACTTCTTGTACATATTTTGTCTTCAAGTGCTTAGAAAATGGAAGAGTGACATAACAAATCACTGGAATTACCATTGTATCTTTATGGTTTAATTACATAAAGCACCCAAACACGTCACTCTTTTTTTCTTCTGCTTCTTTATATGTAGTGTCGATTGAACAATGGGTTGCAGCTTATTAATGCTGTAATTGCCTACAGTGGCAGGTGAGAGGGAACAGCTACCCCGGTCCTCTCTAATGGGCAACTGGCCTCACTAGTGCACTACACAGTGGCCAATTGGGGGGGGTCAAACATCTGCCCGGAAACTGGCCCTGCAGAGTGTCGAGATATGACCTAATCTGAGGGAAAAGACAAAAAAAGATGGAAAGCTTGGGGTGGCAGGTCACAAGGACAGACACTCAGATAAATGTGACTCTACTACTACTGCAGTTTTTAGACATATGACCTTTTTGACATGTACAAATAAATATTGCCGATGTAGACTTGAATTTATCACTGGTTCAACTTCTCACAAATATGCAAATCCAAACATTGTTTTTTTTTAAAAAAAGTGGCATGGTAATATGGCTCAAATGATGTCACATTTTAAATACTAAAAAAGTACCTTTAGATGTTTTCGGTAATTGTTATAAACAACAGCAAGGAAGACGGACATGAAGATGTAGGTGTTGAGTATAATGTAAGCTATGAAGAAAATGCAATACCACCAATTGTAGTCATAGGCCGGCATCCTGTGGAACACACCAAACAGAAATGGTAAGCAGCGCAATATTCAGAAACTGATTGACAGGCAAAAAGATCTAAAGCATATAATTTCCTTCGGGTTATCTTAGAACGCTCTCCTTTTGAACAAGTCTATGTTTGTAGACCTTAAGCATTTGATAAAATTACATAGATCTTTGTTTGCTATCAACATGAATGATAAATATCCTTTCTCAAAAAAAATTTAAAAATTTTAAGAACTATTTAAAATACTTAACATTTAAATTCAAAACAAAATATGAAATACGTTATTATAAATTGACAAAATATAGACAATTTCTGTGGTTTATTGACTAATATAATTTTATTGTGTGCAGTAGACCACAAAATTGATGATGTAATACGTACATAACATCTGGACTATTAGCAGTGGTTACCAGTACATATAGGTTAAATACACCTTCGAGGTAGTTTTCAAAATAAGGTTCTCCTTCAGCCGTTTTAAGCTTTCTGGAAGAAGAAGAAGAAAAATATATTGTCTTATTTATACCAAAAGAACAATATGTATATTCTTTATATATATATATTCACATACACGCACACACCATATATTGCATGATACTGCAACAAAACACACATCAAAATGAAGATGGAATAATGCAAATTGTATTACGGAAAGTATGCCATTACTGATTGGTGCCTCTTATTTTTGTATATGTAATATTTAATCAAAATGTACATTCAGAATCATTCCATTAGGCTAAGAGACAAAACGATCTAAAATGTTCAAGTAGAAAATTAATACAATTTTTTTAAAAAGTAAATAATTATGTTTGTATCTACCTGGATCCAAAAAGTTTCAGTGCCATCAGAGAAAACATAAGAACGCTGAACAAGAACAGGAGTAAGACATAAAGGATTTCTGGTAACGTGTTGCGTATACTTCGGAATGCTCTGCGTATCTGTACAGAGTGAGCAAAAATAAGATACGTATTTAAAAACCAGACTTAATGAAATCATTCTGGAACCAGTATTCTTGGTTGCAAGATATATTTTAGAATGCATTTACATCTCACAAGTCTAAAAACCACGGTTGCCCATTCACCCCCCCCCCCCCAAAAAAAAAGAAAACTCAGACAAACCTGGCAAAATGATTAATCCTATGGGGCAAAACTAACCCACAACTACACAGTTTATCCTGGTGAACCCCAACCAGATCGCCCCAGGGTTTAATGAGAAATCCAAAGTACGTTCACAGTTCATCATGGACAAAACTATTTCAGCGATAAATGTTTTTGTAAAGATGATCAATAATGCAAGAAGCTGTTACATATTTTCAAGGGCACTTGTTCCAGTGTATTGCCTTAAATTTCTTATCCATCACTTGATTTACGTAGTCACCTTAAAGGTGGAAAGCCATCTTTAGAACAGTAAGTATAGACACAGAAAATGATAATAATAATAATAATAACACTGAGTAACTAGGAGAATCACTTTCTGGTGTGTGACAGAAATTAAGCTAGCTAATAAACAAGAAGGGTAGCTTAGTAAAGGCTGTCAGTTTGAATGAACAAGAATGGCTTAATCAGAGAAACAGAACAAAGTGTTTTTCTTACCTGGCGACTTTCAGCAAAGTTGACCAAGTAAATAGGTCGTAATACCCTTGACCATCGAACGCTGTGCACGTAAGCAATACTTAGAGCTCCATAAATGATCAAATCAATTAAGTTCAGCTGTCCAAAAAGAAAATAATAATAGGAGATGTAAAAATTATTTGGGCTTCATTCACATATAGACACTGGGGATTGTATCTAAAAAGGAATTCTACTTGTAAACCAGTTTTACGTCCATAGTCATCAATCAGTGGGAAGATTCTATTGATTACTATTGACCACATTTTTTTTTATATAAACATCTATATAGTTTAAGCTTGCAGTCAGAAAAACTTTACAGACATACTCCATACTCTCACAACCTGTGTGCATGCAGAGTGTTGATATAAATCTTCATGGAAAATCCTGTTGAAAATCTGAACCATAAGCCCCAGAGGCATTTCATAGGGTAATAAAGAAGCTGACAAAAAGACTCACCCTACGGACTACACTAATGATTTATATTGTAATTTAGTGGAATAGCGGAAAAACAGTTTAAGCCCCGTTTCAAATCTAAAGAATAAACAGAAATTCACTAGTTTGTTTTTTCTCCCAAACCCAGAATAATATTGCCTTCACTGTATGGACATGTCTACTAAACAGCGCAACAGGTATCCTATGTAGAAAATTAAGCGAACAACGACTTACCATTATAGTGACCATAACGCATATGTTCTTTGTATCCTTCCAGAAGACTCTGCGTGGGGTAACTCTACTAAAGTGCACCAGACGACCAAAGAATGCCATCAGACATAACACTTCAACTACGGCTGTTACCTAATAACAGAAAAGTATTTTTGTTTTTAAAAACCCAACAAAAAAAAACCCTTAGTTTAACACTGCAGAAGGAATGGAAAGACTGATCAACGGTAATAAGTACATAGCGACCTGCTTGTAAATGGATGGTAGAAAAAAATTCAGTGAAAGCAGGGAAAGTCACCCAAAATAATACATGACTGACAACAATGGCAGCCACGAAGCCTGTAGAAAGAATGTTGTTATTGGAACAAGAGAGATAAAACCAGATTTTTAACCTAGATTCGTGTCCACAGCACTGAATTGTATGCTCAAGGAGAAATTTTCCATGGGACTTTATCCTTTTAACATTCGATAAGGCTAGAGTGTTCGTGAAATAGTTCTCTGGTGCAGCCATACCTTTTCACAAATATAAATCCTGGTAAAAATGGTGCCTTGATGTATAAAAAAATAATTGAAGACAATAAAACTGTAGAATATCCATCTAGTTCAACAACATTATAATGTTATATACAGTGCACTATACATACCAGAAATGGCAGAGGGTAGACAGCAGGCTCTTCAAATAAGGCCAAGGACAAGTCCACAATGATGCAGAGGTAAGTTGCTAATTGCATAGCCCAATGGTTGTAAAAATAATAAAGTCTACAATACAGAACATTTATAATAAAAATAAAACAATTCAGAAGAAATTTTAAAGGGATTAAATTGCGGGGGTTCCGGAGCACGGAGTGGGTTATCAGAATGAGAAGATGGTGAAATAAGTTTACCTCTTCATTTTTTATTATTGTTTTTACACAATGTAAAAAGACAAATATAAAAAATGTAAATTAAACAACTTAAGCAAGGTTATAAAAGACTCATATTAAAAAGGGGTCTTTTACTCAGACATGGTGCTGCTATGGGCATAAGAGACCAGGGACTGCATAAACTTTGCACGCAAGTTGACATAACTGGTGAAATTATGCAAAGCCATAACATTACAGTCTGCTGGTTATGACTGCAAAATTTCGGAATACTTTGTGTTTGCGGACTATGCCTTAATAGGCAGCCGCAGTTGTAAACCCTTTTTTTTTTTTTTTAATTATTATTTATGATGAAACACTTTTCTAATCCTGTTGAATTCAGAAGATAATCTTTACCTAAGTCTCTTTGTGGGCATTTGTACACACGGACCATTAGTTGTGTGACAATTCTTGCCAATATGTATTACAGCCATTGCGTTCGCTCACCTGACTGCTTGTGGCGACGTTTCAAAGGGAATATTTCTGTTGTATTGGGCATCATACACATAGGCAGCCGCCAGGAGAAGATTCTGATTAAAAGAAACATCAGACTTACAGGGAGTCATGAATACATTAGAGAGGTGCAGTTGCCCGACTATAACTAACTTGCATTAACTGTTACTCTATTACGCTTCACAATTCAAGTAATGGAAAATCTGGATCCAACATAAAAAATATTGGGATTTATTCACTAATGAGAGGGTTTTCACCAGCTCTTGACTTTTTTTTATACAGTATGAAGGTCCAAACCCAGCGAGCTTCTGCTGCAGAAGCTGGTAGGGAAGCCCTGCATAATGTGTAGGTAAGTCAGGGAAACTTCCTAAAAGTCAGACTGAATTATGCTTAAAACAGGGCCAGTTTGGTCCATCTAACTAGTGAAATCTGCCAAGTTTGGCCCTTCATAACGAAGCGAGGGAACTGAAACATAACTCTCCTCCAAACTCTCCCTTTAGTAAATAAACCCCATTATATAGAGAAGAAAAAAAACTTTAAATATGTTTTTCTCAGATTGAGTAAAAGTGTTTTTTGTGACATTACACACATAAACTTTTTATGTGATATTAGGAACTGTACCACCAGACAACTGCTGAAAGACAGTTATAGTTTTATGACAATGTGACATCACATTTTAACATGACTTTTATAATAACCTCATTAATATACAAGTGATATCACAGTTATTTAATTTACGCAACTCTTTGACATTAATTATGGCAGCTCAGATACTATTTTCAGCAAATGTGTATATATATGTATTTTTTGTTGAAATAGGCATTAAAGCTAGGGTTAGTTGATAGTCCAGCTCCCGTAATTCCCATCCAGTTTGGTATATTACGCATCATGGCATTTGGTAGTTCTGATTTACAGTATAAAGCCCTTCCCCTTTAAGGTTAGTATTTTGTTTTGGTCTAATGCGTAATGTTAGTGTTTATTTTTAAATCATAGTCTTTTAGTAGGACTTGATTCTGAGGTTGTATTACTTAATACATAAGAGAAATCAGGTAATGCCAGATATAGATGTGGGCCCTGAAAATAAACGTATCCGATGGCAACCAATTCCCTGTTTCCTTTGTACTATAATCAGTACTATTGGACATAAAGGAGTATATATGAAAAGCCCTGACTCAATTTAGCAGCCAGGGCGACATGTGGTTGTGGGGATAGAGGGGTAATTTAAAGGTCAGATTAGATAACAGGTTAAGGTCAGTAGTTACATTAAAAAAAAGGTAGAAGCTTCTAGCTGCTTTGCGCCGCTTAGTTTGCCATGCCTTTTGCGCTCGAGGGTGTCTCGAGCCACTTAGTTTACCGTGCTTTTGACTGCCTTGCGCTCGCGGGTGCCTCGCGCTTCGCAAAGGGCGGGAATTAGCCCTATAAATAACACCTGTGGAGGTGCGTTTCTGTCACACCTGCGACGAACTGCTAGCTGTCTGCACTGACCTCTGTTGTAACGTCTGGTGAGCAGCAGCATAGCAGGAGAACCAAGGTTAAGAAGATGGAGGAACTTCTTCTAAGGCGCCCACCCAAAAAATAATTTTAAACAATGTTAAACAATTAATAGAAAAGGGGTGAACCGGTTGTATTTGACTGTCCTGGCTTTAGGGCGGATGGTCTTTAAGTAGTTAAGTATGGTTGCAATCGGGGGCTTGGGCCAAGAGTGCTTTTTTATGGTTACAAAGTTTTGTTGATGTATGTCGTTTATTAATGATACATTGTAAGCTAAATAAAAGACCACGGCCTATTTACCCAATACAAAGTTGTCAGTGTCTTATTTATTTCTAATATTAAAGGTTTATGTGAAAAAACTGGTTTATTGGTGTTAGTTCATATCCCTTGCAATCATATGGTCCATACACATCTGTCACATGGAAACTGATCACAGCTAGTCCTGAATGTAAACCTCTGTTTAGATAAATAACTTTCGCTGTCGAGTAGATCCATAGGATATTTGTGTTAATGTCCCGCGGACACATCTGCTTTGCCGGTGGGGAATATATCCCTGAGTATGCACACGGTGCAAAGTCCAGGAAGGGGATAGTATTGTGGAAGGAAGTTGAAAGGAAAGGCCGTTGAAATCTAAATTTCAGCAAATTCCAGAATTCCAGATGAGATACCATCCATACCGTCCCTATATAACATTTTGGAAATATTACTTTAGATAGCTTGTTAAAACTTTTCTGAAGTTTATCTCTTACATAAAACATTAAGAATTATGATAATATAAAATATTTACGGAATCCTAACTAAAAATACTCATGTTAATGATCATTAGAATTACACATATTTCTGCAGTATTTTTTGGATGATACATCATACACGCTTCCGTATGAGATCCCCGTCCCATGGCTATTATGTATAGCCACACTTTCCTGAATTTTAGCATTTTCTAGTTTGCTAGAAAACTACATTTTTGATTCAACTCCAATGTGAATAAACATTCCATAAAGCAATTAGCATTCACAAAAAAAGTGAATTTATTCTGTGTATATATATATATATATATATATAAAACAATAGATTTTATATTAAGTTTATTTGGACTTGCAGGTCACTTTAACCCTTTCGGCACCAGAGAGACAGGCAAAGAACTCAAGGCATTAAAGCGTAATAACCCAGTAACAAAAATAAAACAATGGAAAGGGATTAAGAAAAAAGAAATGCACAAAAGAATTGCTTTTAAATTCACTCCCGAAGACCCCTATCCCCAGGATATATCCATTAAGGCGTTAATTAAAACCAAACGGTTAGTTGTCGCCATCTAGCATCGCAATCCACACTTCTGCACAGTTTAACACATTTACATCATTGCCGTAACACATCAATCGTTCCTGGGAATTAATTAACCATTAATCCCCCACAATCCAGGCAATCTAATCCCAGCTAGCGTGAAAGCGCTCTACTCCCACCTCATCAGGATGTTCAGCTTCACTTGAGGAAGACACTTCTTCAGATCTGGAATTTGCACTGCTAGTAACATCGCTTTTTGCTCCGGTTTCTGACATTCTCGCTCTAACTCATGAGATGAAAGTGGATTCTTGCTATATTCATGGGATAATCTGGGCCAGAACAGAGTCCATGCAAGCGCAGCCCTTTCTTGCGAGTTATCATCGAGCAGTTAGTTAGTCTTCTAGCTGCAGCACAAAGTTTGGGAGAAGTCATGTGATAGAACGGAAACAGCTTGACAAGAATTAGGGAATAGCTCGGGTTTCACCTTCCACAGCACAAGAAATCCACTGCTGTAGGAGGCTATTTTAACCCTTTGCTACTTAACATTTTTAACTAGTCGCTTCCGATTTCATGTTCGGAGACATTTTTTGTAAAATTACAGAATGAACCATTTTTAAGGCAGCTGGAATATTTTTTTTAGAACTGGACATAAATGCGACATCTACAGTTGCAGTTAAGTGTGAAGTTAGAGGAAGCCAGTGGAGTTCTGCTTTTAAAGAGTAGGAAAAGGTTGGATTTTGAAAATAAACGATTAGAAACAGTGCTTCATGAAAGTTTAGTTTAATTAAGTACTATTCCTATTTTGCCAGGAACCTTCAATTGTCTTGTCTCATGTTAGTTAACTTTCATAAAAATAAATGTTAAATTACAGATCTGCTAAAACAATTTGTATAACATACTAGCGAGTGCAATTAATGTTTTGTGGAACTAAAAAAACAAACTAGGGAAATAACTCCATCATCCTCAAGGAGACAATCAGCAGCATTTGTAGCAGGTAATAATGACAATAATATAGGAGTAGAGAGTTCAAATGTATATTTAACCCCTTAACGATCAATGACATGCCAGGACCGTCATGGCAATCCTTCCCTTGATGACTGATGACGCTGCTGTCAAGTCATGAGTTTAAACGAGCAGCGGAAGCGTTCAGAGATTTTTGCTGTAATTGTGTGGCTCGCATAAGAGGCAGATTAGTAACGGCAAATTGTGATGCTTCCGCATCACTTGATCACTATAGAAGCGATCTCATTGGTGGCAGTCATAGCGCCGTTCACAGACAAGGGCTTTGATGGTGACCAGAGATCAAAGTAAATTGTTAATATAATATTGTTAATCTCTTCCCTGCCCAATTGATCACTGCTTAGCACAACATTGCATTTTTATTGTTGGCAACTTTTTTTATGTAAAATCTTTTTATTAGCTGGTTTGGGTAGTTATTTAGTTAGTTTTAGTTTGTTAGGCTTATGTAGGTTATAAAAAAAGTGGGTTTTTTTTAAGTAATTAGTGTGGAGGCCACCTAGTTAGACAGACAGATAGATAGATATTGTGTGTTAGAAATGTGTTAACAATTTAATCTGTATGTCATTTAGTTACGTAGGTAGATACTAAGAACTGATACTACCAGAAGCTAAAAGAAGCAGTGCTGACCCCACTAACACTAAGGTGGAGTACCTCCACAATTGTCCAGGCCTGGCATCCCATCTTTTAGTGCCAACACAGGCATTAATGTAGATGTCAGTGGCTTTTCCCCTGTGCAACATATGGGGTTATATCTGGGGGATACGATTTAGGAGGAGATTGAGTCCCAGACAAAACTAAATGCCACCCAATTTATTTCTGCCCATCAAGGTAGCTTTATAGCTGGGGAGAATATTTGGCATCAGCGATAACAGCCTTTGGTATTCCAGAAATCATCCCCAGTATGACAGACTTTACAATTCGCCCCCTGGCAGAACCTCTGCAAAAAATCAGCTTGCCTTCAGGGTATATTAGGGGAAAGATCGCTACCTTGGCCCTTCTGGTTGTCCTGATTTTCTGGGGCAAAGTGTTGAAAGTGTTTGGGACATAATGATTCCATAAATATGTTGATAATTTTTACACAAGTGCCCCTTTCCTGCAAATGAGACGCTGACCTGGTGAGACAAAATCGCTAAGACAACTTGCACAGACAAAACTGAAAAGGGACAGTGCTGAGACTCTGAGCAAAGGTGAACTGCTAGCATTAAAATTTAAAGATTAAAAGGATGTTAATCCACCATCCATGACGAAGATTTCCAGCAGTCAGTGTCTGAGGCAGAGGGCAATCTTCCTGCCTGTTTGTATTGGTTCACATGAGGCACGTGAGGGTGTAAATTTTTCTGATCAGCGCTATTTTATTATGAGGAAATCAAGAACCTGGTATAAAAAGGTGGCAACACTTAAATATTTTTTTTAATTAATGAATTAGGTAAAATATTTTTTCACATAAAAAAATCAACATAATTTATTTTTTAATAATCAATTATATGACATGATTAAAACAATGGTACCTAAAAAAGCCCTTCTTAGCCTGAAAAAAACCCACTATATACCGTAATTTGTGTGGGTACAGTAAATAAGAAATATTAGCTAAATCATCTCAAAAGTGTTGAAAGCCACAGTCCTTAATGGCCAAAACATTCTGGTCTTTAAGGATGTAACAGACTGGTATGAAAGGAAAAATTCCCAGGAATACACCAAGTAAATTATTTTTCTACCGTAGGAGAGTAATTGACTAAAGACTAAATTGATTAAGGCTAAATGTCATCTACATACACTGAGATAGAAAGATAAAAAAAATTCTGCACTCCAAAGTGAACACGGAATTCTGATAGTAAATAGAAAATATTGGGAGTAATGCAAAATGCAAGCGCATGGTAGATACAATGCGGCAAAACAGTATCTATAAAGACAACAGAGCTCCGTTGTGAGAATGCAGGGGTTAATACATAAAACATGCCACTTTATATGGCCTGCTTATTTGCGTTTTCTATTGACAGATTAAGTTTTTTTGGCATGACTGTTGCATTCTGGAAAATGATGACACATGCAGTGATTTATACATTTTTACAGTTTTGAGCGGTTTATTGTAATTTTTCCACCTGGCCAATCTTTATAATTCATCGCCAATGTACACTGGTATACAGTGGAATACTGCTGCTGGCCAACTCCAAGTGAATATCAGTGGGGAACGTACCTGGGAACTTCTGGGCTCCAGCTAACCCGAGCCTACTCTTGCGGGACACAACCAGGCCTGCCCGCTGATGTCAGAGGGAGGTCCTGTTGACGTTGATGTTGGTTGCATCCCCGCTGACGTCGGTGGCATTCCCACTTATGTCAGGAGGCATTCCTGCTGACATTGCGGGAAACACCCCCATTTAAAGGGGAAATGTCAAGACCACGCTCCTGCGACCCGGAAGATTTGGGTGTTGACCTGGAGAAGTGGTGCTTCTCTCGGAGTATTGTGTGTCAAACCCAGATAGTTCCAAGGTATGGTGGGGAACATGCAGAGGGTTACAGTAGCAGATTGGGTCAACAATTTTACTTACAGAACAACATTTGAGGAGGGCCTGCTCAAACGAGTTTACGATCTAGAGGATTGTTATTCCCCATAAAGGATGAGAAAAAAATGTGACAAGTATCAGTGATACTGTAGATAAACTCACTGATGACCACACTCCAACCAGCACCTGCCCCTGTTAGTAAGTAAGGTAGTATGTCTGAAGGCACCTTACAATTGACGACACAAAAATATACATGCAGAGCAGCAGTGATTTTAATGCAACCCTGTTGTCAATGTAGTTTCTGTGCCTTGGAAATCTCATCATTCTAGAATATGAGTGCCTAGGGTGTAAATATAACCACGACGTTGGAACATTGTGTCTCATTACAATATTGATCTTTCAGGAGGTGTGGAGTCATTACGAGGAGTATTAAGACTACCAGAAAATGTCCAAAGTGGTTCTGCCAACTTTATAGCTTTCATAATTTATAATAATAATTACGGTAATGTTTGTTTGTAGCCTTGTTTGTGCTTCACATAGGAATACAATTTTAGGTAGATCGAAACATTATTTTTAACATGAAATTACTATTTGGAGGTGGTTTCTAAGGTCCAACACATAGGGGAGTTCATTCATTGAATGTAATGATATGTGCTTTCTCTGATGTATATTATACTGTATATGTTGCGTATATGTTGCGTGATAATGCGGTACTTTCATTCTGGTTGTAATAACACATGTTGATCTACATGTTGTTTGCAAGAGAAGTGACTTCTTATAAGCCGTTTAACCGTGCGTCACAATGACTTGGTTTTAATAAAAGAAAAAAAGTCAAAGCTACATAAATAGAAATAAAATTGACAATCTGTATAATAGAATTTTAATAATATTCTTTCAAACACAGATGAAAAATAAAATATATGCTTGATAATTTAATGCACATGAAAAACTTGAGAAAATCCTTCAAAGTCCTCAGAGGTGAAATGGAAGTGAAGTAAAGGTGGGTACTCAGAATGGAAGTGAAGTAAAGGTGGGTACTCAGAAAGGAAGCTCCGCATGGGAGTGCCGCAAGGGGCTGGGAGCCCAAAAGTTCCCAGGTACATATATGATCACACCTGTGCAAAATACGCCCTGAGAATCTGTCCCTTCACCCTGAAAACTGGGAGAAAACCCAGAGTTCCCATCATGCCCATCACTTCTGTATTTCTTCTTTAATAACCGTTGTGTGCCTTAACTGTATTCTTTACTCTGTGGACTGTCTCACTTGATCTTTCTTCCCTAAATAACTAGTATATCAATCAAAATAGCGTGCAAGTATGTAGCTTGCAACTATTGCGTTCCATAGACTGGTATGATTGGTAACTGTGAACTAGGAACGCAAAGTTGAATTATTGTAAACGTTACTCCAATGTCCTTTCTAGTTACACGTAGCTTGGTTGGGAGGCCACAATGCATTTTGGTCTCCAGAAAAATGGCCGCCGACCGAGCTGGAGACACTTGACGATTCTGTCTTTAGTGTTTACATCGCGTGACGTAATCGCGTCGACCGCGACCTTGATGGTCCGCAAGTGGTAAAGTAGCAGGAGAGCTGATAGGGTTACGGTGGCAACCTGGTAGTTATGGGCGAAGTTTCGGAACGCAGCCTGCAAGTGGCCGTGGTGATAGCTTTTGCCTCGGGAGTGCTGGTCGGCTGGCAGGCAAACAGGATCAGGAGGAGGTACCTGGACTGGAAGAAGAAAAGACTGCAGGACAAGCTGGTGGAGACCCAGAAGAAGCTGGACCTGTCATGAGGTCATTTCTCAGTGGAGACCCCGACCAGCTGCTGTGCCACTACTCAAAAGTACGCTCATAACACTTGGTCAGTATGACATCACTCATAAAGAATGACGTCTGTTATGTTGAGGGGGTCATTGCTGTTAAAGGCAGTACTTACCCTGTATGATCAACATCCTCTTACCCTGGAAATATGTTTGAAATAGTTGTCTCATAATAGACAAATAGTTGTCTCATATAACACATGGCTCTAACAGTATACATCACAGATCCCATGTCCTACACATTGCCTTAATCACATCTAGCCCATTTACTATTTTATCCAGATAGACTCCTGTCAAATGCATGCGATGGGTGGTGGTCTGTTTTGCAAATGCATGGCAAGGGTTTTGCAGAAGCTCCCCAAATACCTTTGCCCACTCCCCAGCTTAATGCCCTGAATGGGGTGCATTTGGATGAATGCATCTCTCACGTGATGTACTGGATCTGGTGAATGCCGCGTGCAGGGGGCCTGTTTGGACCCCAGTATGCATGAGTAAAGCGTTCCTATTTCAACGAGAACGCTGCCACTGATTGGTTGCTTAAGCTGTCAATCAGTGACCTGAAAGTGCTGAGTTCAATGTAAGTACTTGCTCGCAACTGATTGACGGCTTCAAGCAGCTAATGGAGGGGGGGGGACAAGAAATGTCGAATCATAAGAATGAAGATTTTCACCACGGCTGCAGATTATGTGTCAGGTTCTGTATTTCTTTAAGAAGAATGCATACTAAAGTATGCAAAGAGCGATAGGGTTACTCACAGAGTACTTTAATAAGCATTCTTCTATAGTAGGGATGTCAGGGACTGACCCTTTAACTTTTTTTACACCTATTGGTGGAACTCATAGCTTTAGAAATGCTAAACCTGAGAGAATTTTCTGAAAAACTTCCTATTTTATCACTGTAATGAAAATATATAATTCATTTATGTTTATTGCCTTTGCAGGCTAAAGTTGGAAGACCAAGCAATGAACTGAACATGCAGTGAAGAGGAACATGATCAATTTTGTATAGAAGATTGTTTACACGTGTCTATAATAAAGGACATTTTATTTTGATGCATATGTGTATGTTCTCCTGGTACAAATTCTCTTGAAACAAGCGCTATTTATACTGAAATTGTATAACTGCCAAGGGTTTTGGAATGTTACATTACATTTTAGTTACTGCTCCATTAGATTCTACAGGACTATTACAATGAGGGGATGCAAACAGTAATATTAAACAGACAATATACTATTTGAAGATAAGAATACCGGGTGTTAAGGCATTCTGGAAAGGAAGGAGAAGAGGGATCTGCTCTTTTGAGCTTGTGATCTGACTCCCAAGTTTGAAGAAGCTAAGGATTCATTCCTATGGCAGGTCTTGATAATACGTTGGGGAGTTTAAACACTTCAGTGTGTTCTGTTGGTACTGATACCTGAAAATCTGCTGTCGACCCATTTTATGTTCAGCAATATCCCCTGAGTATCGTAGTCGTATATCTCGGAGTGCTGAATCACTCCCTAACATAGTGCCCTATTTTAATTTTTAATTCTTGTTTTGGTGGAAGCAGATCTTTTTAATTATATTTGTCTAGTGGCAGGGGCACAAGATATACGCACACTTTCTATACTTCAAATATTTACATTTAAAAAAAATTAAATATATATATATATATATATATATTTGCATTGCTCCTAGGTTTTATTACTATTTTTATTTTTTTTAAAGACGGATCCAGAAAATAATTTGTTGGAATTCCTGTAGGATGTATATTTATTACTAGCTTGTATGGTGTTTTGCACCATACAAGTGTATTTGTTCTATCAGCCATCTTTAATTGCTCACTAATTACACTTGTAAAATATCTGTGGAATATAAACATTAAGAAGTTTGCTGTATGAATACATACATTTGGAGAAAACCAGCCCGGAAAAAAATAGTAGCATCACCTTTGTTGATGTGCCAGGGACATTGTGTTACTTTAATGGTAGAACGCCATCGAATTCTGTAGCGATTACAATAGTGTTAAAAATGACATCATACAATGTATGTATTGTTCAGCAGTAACACTTTATGTGATGTAGAACCCTATCCAGTGCTGGTGTAGACTAGACGTGCCAGATGTTCAGAAAACCATTAGGAAAATAAAGTAAAACAATTGTGAATGTATTAAAAAAAATCTGGCTGAAGTGAGATAAATATATAGATATTAGGCAATAAATAGTAATTTTGACACTGAGAGCTGCGGCTTATCCCGGATCTTCCCCCACAAAAAAATAGTCCTATGATTCTGATCAGCTGGAATGAGTACGTCTGTCCACCCAGTGGCTTGAAGCTGCACTGCACTCAACCAGCGTTTCCGTTTTATTGCCACACACAGTATGGCCGCTCTGCTTCCCAAGGCCCAATCAACGCATGCGGAGAAGCGGCATCAGCGCCTTGTGATGACGTACCTGCAGGTTGTCGCAGCGTTTGGCTCCTAGCGACCGTCTGCTCATATACTCCGGCGGCTTGTTAAAACAGTAAGCGGGTGACTGCTGTGCTTTTAAAATCACTATGTCGTTGTCCTGTCATAAATTCATTAAATTTTCCACTTCCGTCTCGTTGTTCTATGCGTTATTTTTTAATCCGGTAAATATTAAATCTCTATAGCTCTCAAAATGACGTTTACCCGGATTAACATTTCGTGCTGTTACACACATGTCTAGCTAATCGCGATTTTAAAAATAAAACAAGCAGAAAAGGTCAAATTAGCAGTGATTTTCATAGCCTTTCCATTATTATAAAGGGTTAATAATTCTAGATTGTAAACTCCTTTGAGCAGGAGCCTCTTTACTTTCTGTTGCTGTAAATCCAGATTGTTATGTTACTTGCTAAATCCTGTTTGCCCATTGTACAGCGCCGCGCAATATGATGGCACTATATAGCGCAAATAACAATCAACGTTTCAGGGGAGACCATTCATGGTACATAGCTATTAAAATGCTTGTCTCACCGTTTAGTAAATAACACCTCTAGCATCTCCATGGTTCTCATTACAGCTCAGTTCCTGGATTTTTGACTTGCGTGCTGACTTTAAACATCTGTTTGTTTGCTTTCTTCTTGCATTATTTTTATCAGTCCGTCATCACCGTTTAGGTTGAGGACATTGCGTCTCTCCTGTCCCGAAAAGGCAATGTCTATCAAAAAGGGAAGAGGTCCCTTGCAAAATACCATTAAAGTGACTGATGATCTGGAAAGAAAGGTACATAAATTGATATTACGGTGATATATTGGTACATTTTGGATAATAAAGAACAAGTATACAATGTTGCTGATTATTCTTTTTTCTGTGTTTACTGGTCACGTGCGAAATCCCAACAATCTTAGTATTCAATCTCACTGCCTTACTCTGATTGCTTGTCAGGGAGATAATTAGAGTTGTTTCCCTTTAAAGGTTTAGGGTGGGGGAAATTAAATATTAAGATTAATAAAAGAAAAATACCCCACACCATGCTTATGTTAAGTGTAATCACATCTGTTCACATTATATTCAGTGTGATCCGTGCAGTAGAGGTAAATACAGTATATTTATACTACATCAGTAAACATGTGCTCTATATCTAATATAGCAAAAAATGAGTCTCATTTTAATCTCTTTATTACTACGTTCATATTTATATAAATATGGTACCTAAAGAGAGCCCTTTCTGTTCTGGAAATAACAATATAACATTGTCATGGGTGCATTAAATAACAGGCTTTTTTATTTTATTTTAAATATTTTATGAAATGTGTCCAAATTTACTCTAAGCAAAGATTAAGCTTGAAAACTTTAGAGAGGTGCATCTATATAGGGCTCCTCCATACAGGCACTGTTTTCCCCTGCCTAGATGAATAAGACCATTTTATTCAGAACATAACTCTGATTCAGGGGCTTAACTAGAAACCACAGGGGATTGGTGTGAAAATTCCCCCCGGGCCCCCCAACTTCACAACTTGTCTGTGACTTCTTTGCTCCTTGCCCCCTTCCAACAAACACTCTGGCACACATATGTTAACACTTACTCAAATTACCCACGCTTACTCATACTCGCTAACACACACATCCACATTCATTCTAACACACACACTCCATTTCACCCACTTACACATTCATGCTCACACACCTACCTACACATCCATGTCTCTGTTTCACCTTTGGGGTCACGTGACCCCGATACTCTCCTGTATCCACTTACAAGGAGACAGGAACAAGGAACGTCATAAGTCGCTGCTTTGTATATCATTGAAGAATATTTTTAAATACCTACATTTTGTCCAATAAGCTTTTAATATTAAAAAAAATATATTTTACTATTTTGACAAATGACTAAAAGTTATTTTGGGAATATGTTACGTATTATTGACATAACTATACAAAACCATGTCGTGTTTAACAAGCGATGACTTGCCTTTAGTAAGCAATCAGTCCTTCAGAACATCGTTACACAAGAAGTCTAATCTTATTAAGAGCACTGGATGCCGGATTTGGATGTCCACAGACTGCAGATATCAGGCGTTAGGGTGTAGTGTTGTAAAGAAAGTTACAGCCTAATGATTCATTTCCAGTTATATGATACTGGGAGTGTAGGGTGTATTGAGATAACATTAATAAAACCACCACAACTCCTTGATAATTACACATCAGGTTAAGGTAAAATATTTTTGGAAATAAAGCTTCTCCAACAGTTGGAGAATAAGCCTTCGGTTTATTAGCTATACATTTATAGTGGTTTTAGGAATATTACATTGAAATAGGGTTAGTTGTTCTGTCAAAAATTATGAATGATGCAAAAATGTACATAATCAAATGATAATTTCTGGAAAATGTAGGGATAAAGGGAAAAGTCTTAAACTAATAGGGCGCTCGTTACCACAGGCTTTTGGCACTTTACTACACTAGCTGCGCATGCTAGTACGCAATCCCTTTATGTGTTTGTTCGGAGTCAAAAAGAAAAGCAATATTAATAGGTTTATTATTAAACACCAAACTGATAAGGTGCTTTTGTAAAGTCATTGTAACTGTTTTTAGAATCTGTTGCATGTTTCTTATCAAGTCATGCTTTTGTTATTAACTACTAAGCTGCTGAGCTTTCTTACAGGTTATATATATATATATTTTTTTTATTTTTTATTTAGGTTGTTATGTCACATTTGATATTTACTGTAAAGATTTACTGTAAGTCACCCAGAAGCATCCGGGGCCGCTTCCTACTTCCTAATCAATTGAAAAAATAGTAATATCTCATAATTACACATCATATTAGTTTGAAAAATGAAAGAGCGCATTATTTTTGGTTATATATTATTTGACAACTATTTTATTAATTTAACAGGTGAAATGACACAAAATTAATATAACACAATGCTTTGTTTTCAGTTTAATGCCCTGTTGCAAGAAACATTACGTAAGGATGTTTTGGAGCCCTCTATAAAGAATGACTTTTACCAGAGGTAATGCGTATTGTATTGTCAAGGCACATGTAGCCATGGCACTCGTTACATATAAGGTTTTGATGATAGTTACTATATCTAGCAGCACAGGGGCATAACTAGAAACCGGGGGGCCCTGGTGTGAAAATTGCCATGAGGTCCCCCTGACTTCACCAAGCAACATGTGCCACAGTGTCAGCTTTGACCCCAAAAATCTTGTGAGTGCCTTATTTGTCCAAACACCTTGTTTGTGCAATCTTTGTCACCAACCAGCTTGTCAGTGCCCCAAACAGCCTGTCTGTGCCTTCTTTGTCCCCAAACAGCCTGTCTGTGCCATCTTTGTCCCAAAAATCTGGTCAGTGCCCCGAAACAGCTTGCCTGCATCATCTTTGTAGTGTTGGTCGACGGAAATTATGTACTTAATTATGTAACTATGTAAGACTGTAGGCAATCATGAATAAGATCCTCTGTTCATATCATTGGTAATTTTCTATGTTGCCAGTGTTAATTTAAATGCTGATTTGTCCTCTCCTTCGTTGTCATAGTGATATGCAATCTGACGGTCCTCTGCAAATAAAAAGTAATAATACTAATTCCACAGGGGTATTTATTGATTTATATCCCCAGAGGTTCATCTGATCTTGTATTTGATTGGAGTTTAATTACTTTTGGCATGATTGATGAGTAGTAGATATGAATGGTTGATAAAGCGTTGCTACTGATACTTTAAGCATTTGTAGTGCAGGGAACCGTTCTCTCGCCTTTTCTTTTTAAACTGTCTTGTTTGATGTAGGTGTATCCGGTTAAAGAGCTTGATTGATAACAACAGAGACGCTCTTCAAAAGTTGAAAAAGGTAAGTAACTCCAGGCCAAAAAGGATGACTGTAGAATAAAGAGCTTCAAAAAAAAATAAAAAAATCAAATGGATCAGAAATACAGTTGTAGATGTTGCTAATATATATGTGTGTATAACTAACAACAAAAGTTGTGGTGGGTAAAGGTGATGGAAAACTCTTTCACTTAAAATTAAAGGGGTAGTAGAAACATTATTAAACACTCATCTTCAGACACCAGACAAGCCAGAAGGCTTGTTTTTCGCTCAGAAATCTCTTGGTACTACCACAAGGGATTCTGGGTAGGCGCATGCAAATAAGGTCAACAATGACCACCTTTTTCCTCTATATCCACTTTATACATGGATCCCTTGAAAGTAATTGCTCGCTGTATTAGACGCATCTGCGTATAACACGCACCTCCATCTTGCCTCCTCTGTGGCGCTTTGCTCTGACTCATTACTGCATGCCGGAACGCTCGCGGGACTCCAGTGACTTCACCCGCGCAGTCTGATGTGTAGTAATGAGTCAGAGCAAAGCGCCAGTGCTAATACCCAGGAATACTAATATCCAAAATTCTGTACTCAGAATACACTGCAATTAAACCTGAATGATATTCTTAAAATATATTAAACATGACAAAATGCTGGCGAAATATGCTAAGAATGTATAGGCTCGTTATTGCTCCCATATTGTGAGTTAAGTGTACTTTGTGTATGGACCAGGATCATCTTCAACGTGCTGTATGAGTGTGGTGATGGTGGTGTTGGAGTCACTGTTCAAGACAGGCTAAAACTGGCTAAGCTGCTGTTTATATAGTCTATGAATTATATTGTCAAAAGGATAGTGGTTTAATGTGCAGTACCTTTAATATGTTCTGTATGGATCATTGTACCACTCTGTGTGATACCTTTCAGGATGATGAACCCGCACCTGTTGGGAACTATGAACGGCGGAAAGAAGAAGAAGGCCAACGCTTGTTAAAGCTCTCACGCAGCCTGCAGGAGATGGCACAAACCCTGGTACATGAAGACGATCATCCCGGGTAAATGGCTGAATGGTCTCGGTGACAGTAAATATGTATAGAAGATCGGAAAGTGCAATTGTGGAAAAGGGATGAATTTACATTTAAAACAGATACTTTTTTTGCACTGTGCTGCTGTGGCAAACATAGGCCTATTGATGGTAGCTGCAGCCTTTTCCGTCCCATTTAACCATTTTAAGCACGTTTATTTTGCAGAGCAAGCATAAAGGCAGACATAAACTTAGGACCAATCACAGAATTATTATTTAGTACAAAAAGAGTAAGAACATGATGTTCTCTAGATTACATTTCTATTGAATTTTTAGGATGCTATACAATCCCTGGCTCCTAACTTGTCTAACAGGCATTCAACCATGACGCATGGATACATTTAAGTCTGGTTCTGTGTTTGTAGCAGACTCTTTATTTTTAACAAACTCATTGTTGTTTTTCTGGTAACCAGAAAACAGACTGACACTAGTCAACAATCAGAAGGAGCCAGCGAAGGTGAAACGGAAGAAGATGAAGAGGAGAATGACGATGATGAAGAGGAGAGTGAAGAAGAAGATGATGAGGAAGAAGATGAATTTAATTCGACCATGAGAGAATATATCACTCTGGGAGATTTCCAAGCTCAGCAGAAAGATGATCTATCATTCCTAGTAAACTGAATTAAAGTTTATATATATATATATATATATATAAACAGATTTGATATATTATTGGGTTAATAAGCATTACTATTTTCTGTGACATGCCAGTTTGTAAAGGAAGGAAGATAACTATAGTGTTACATAGAAGAGAATATTATCTTTGAGGTGTGGTAATATTTACTAAAACATATTAGATAACATTGTGGGCAAAGCAGCGAAAAATCCTTTTTTCTCTCTCATTGCCCTTCTGTTAAAGTGGCCAAAGACTCTTTGTTGTTGTTGGTCTGATAAAAGGTGTCAACTTTGACTAAAGACTCCGTTTTCTCTTTGGATGATGTTGCTGTATCCATTTTTCATTTTGCCACTGGAGGGAGCAATATTCTTTTATGCTACAGATGCAACAGCTTCAAAAAAGAAAACCCAAGCATACTAAATGGCTACTAAAATATACAGATGCCTACTGAATTTTTCACTGAAAATTGAACTAACTTAATTCACAGTCTTGTGGGATATGATGGAGCGATATAAATCAATAAAAATACCCAGGCTTGTCTGTTTAGATTTATGTGAAATATTTTGGCTGGGTCCCAGTCATTTGCACTTGGGGTGTGAACGTGTTCAGTTATGGTTTCTTATGTTCTTTTCTTTTTTTGTAGAAAGGTGAAATGCTGCATATTGTGGATAAAAAACCAGATGGCTGGTGGGTAGCTCAAAACTCTAAGGGAAATAAAGGACTTGTACCAAAGACATACTTGCAGGTGAGATCATTCATCCAGTCATGAAAAGAGCCATATTTATTATTACCTTAGCAAAAAATGGACAGCTATCTGAACTTATACATTTCTTAAGCAGTAACAGAATAAAATAGAGGTGTGTGTATGATATATATCTTTAGAGATTAGAAAATTCAGCATTTTGACGATTTTATGATTTGGGTTTGTCAATTAAACACTCTTAATTGAAATAACTATTAATAATAATAGTTATATAAATATTATTACTTGTAGGTATACAAGAAAGGCGAGCAAAGTCCAGATCCCAGTGAGGAGGAAAGTGAAGAAGAGGCAGAGGACACAGCAGATGCCGCTATGAAAAAGTGAGTATCGTTCGACCCCCAGTTCACCAAAATCCCATAGGGATAAAAAAATACTTCACAATATTACTTGTTTAGTTACGAGCCATTCAGAAATATACTATGTAGCTGCTTACCAATTTTGGGTTGCTTCTAATAAGCATTTGTAACCATAACTTGACAGACCTTACAGCAAACATTGAACCTCTGACGTGTTTCAAAATCTTTAGACTTGGGGTTATTACAACAACACAAAAAACCCCCCAAAAAACCCATTCTGGTACAGAAGGAAAAGAGGGTTCTGCTGCTGCACAAGAGATCATGCTGTCGTTTGACTGCCTGGACTCCCATCTGTCAGCAGCCATTACATAAGAAATGTTCGATTAATTTTTAAATCTGGTGGTTAGCCTGCCCCACCCCTAGCCCTGCATCATAAATGCACCCCCTGTTTCGCATCACCGGCCCCCCTGCTTCCTGATGGAGCCGCAAGGAGGACAGCTGCCGAGTAAATTCATGCTGCACATAGACCTCGCCCTGGCTAGCCATCAGGTTGTTGGTAGCCGGTCCCAGCAGCGGGAGAGCCTCACTGCTTCCTGCAGAGTATATCAGACCCTCAAGGCGGTTTAACTTCTTCATTCCCCTAAGGATGTTCCTGTACATCCTTAAGTCCTTTGGCAAGAAGCCCATTAGGATGCACAGAGACATACTTGTTGCAGTGGCAGGGGCATCAATTGACAGCATTGCGTTGCCTTTCAGCAGATGAGGAGTAGGAGAGTGAGACATTTTTTTCTCCTCTTCCACAAAATGGAAATAATAATACATTAAGGGGAAAATAAAATATTACTTAAATAAATAAAAAATATATATATTGAAGCCCAGGGATGTCACCATGGCATTTAGTAAACCATAGCAGCTGATGTGTGTTCCTTGTTCTCTTGTTTCATTAGGTCTGTTGAAGATTCAGTATCTCAGATGAGCTCTTCAAAGAGGGCGCAAGAGGTAAACAAATCCACATTGTAGCCTCAGGTTTAAGTGTAGAACGGCTTGACTGGTATGATAAGATGAGAAACACTTTTCTGCCAAGCCAGTAATTACCACTGGGCTATTCACTAACAGCAACTAGCCTACCAATGTGGCAGAATTTTACAGGGGAATTAACTTGATCTTTGGAGTGAATACATGGCAGAGTTAAATGCTGGGTCTATGTAGATCATGTCATGTTTCTCTGTGTGTTCAGTTTACAATATTAATAGTGATAATATGTTTATGAAATTACTCTTCTAGATGAGTTCAACAGATGCATTAGTTGCAATGGGCACAATACCTGCTGGGTTTCGTTCATCAACCTTGACACAGCTGCTAGAGCAAGGTAGGACTGACCTGGAATTTTGTATCATACCACTGGTTTCCCATTGTCCTAACGTTCTTCTTCATCTGTATAACCTGTGAAATCGGGAGAAGGTAGGAAGTTTAGCAATGTACTTTGTGTAAATAGGGCATAGAACAGTTAAGAATGGAGGATGAAGAGACTCAGTTTATTACCCTTTTATTAGTCTGAGAACAGACAAGTTAATTAAAATGCTTTGATTCATATTAGTAAAGCTTGAGGTAAATATGAATAACTGAACCTAAACACTTATTGCAAAACATTCAATAAACTACTAAAATAGGACAAGTAGGTTGTTGCTTTAAATGTCAGAATAGTACTAAATTGTCTTAATAAATCGTTTTGCCCTTTGTCCAAATATCAAGTGTACCTATTTTCTATAGGCGAACAATATAGATCAAGTACATACCTCCAGCCAGAACTTACCCCTTCGCAGCTAGCTTTTAAGGATCTCTTATGGGACCAGGAGAATGATGCCGTAAGACCTTTTTTTTTTAAATGATGAACTTTATATTCATATAAAATTACACTGTTTGTGGATGCTTCTACTTTCACTTATTTGGGGACAACAGAACAGTGGGCCAGGGAATTTTATATACCTTGTAAGTACTAGTATATGTTAACAAATGTGACTTGGGTATGAAATATGTCGTGTGTATCAGTTTTAGGCATTTTGTTAAATTAATGGCATTAAAGTATTTGAAAAGTTGTGAGTGGACGGTGGATTACTGAATTAAAACTTTTAAGGCGCTCTAGAGTTAGTCTAGCACCGGTAGAAAATATGTGGGCTATCTAATCAGGTTAAAACACATTTGTTCACCAATGTATGTTTTTACGTTTTAAAGTTTATTTTTTTTCTTGCTTTGCTTATTTTATGTTTAGTTTTTCCCTTTCGGAGTGAAAAATCATCTAGCGCTAGAGAGTACTGATTCAGTCTAGGTTGCAAATTTATTCTTCCAAATTCAGACACACTTAATTTTCTAGGTTGGTGTTCCAACGTGGTTTTTTTTTTTCTCGTGTCTCTGATATCGCATATTAAGAATAAAATCAAATGTTCTTTTATGTCCTGTCTCAGCAGAGCTATGCATAAAGTAGCAGGTATCTTCAATTTTCTTTTTCTAAGTGCATATGGGAGCAAACTGCTTTGTATTCCTTTTGTACACTCTGTATTATCTTCCTTCTGGACAAAGCAACTAAACAGTTCAGCACAAGTCGGTACACTTAAAAGTAGAGCAATCAACGCCATTATTTAATATGACTTTTGAATTAATCATGTTCTTATTAACCTCCGTTCAAAGGTACGTGGAAGAGTTGTTAATTTGCTTTAAATGGCATCACATTGTACAACTGTCACCTAAAAGACATTAGTCAGTAGAAGAAAACTTATGACATATGTACAACGTTTCCTCATAAAGACCCAAGTACAACTGATTAGAACACTGATGAGACTGAAGTCACTTTTGGTGGGGATATAATATATATTATAGTATATATTATAGTATATATATAATATATATATATGAGACACATAAGGAAACACAAATATTTCATGCCTGGAATATTAACACTGATACTATGATCTAAATACCTGTATATCCTCGTGTTGAGTTTGTGTACATTTGTAGAGTTCCCTGGATTACCAGCCTAGGTGGCAATGTTTTATTTGTCATACCAGTTACTTGTCATTATTCTTGTTTCTTTTAAACTGTAAATTATGTTTTTTGACAAAAATAGAAAATAATTTCGTTTCTGGGTAATTATATTTTAGATTCAAGCTCTGCCCACCCGCGTCTCCTTGATTTTGACATTATGGAGCTGTAAAATGATACCCCTGCCTGCGGCTAGCATCCAGATACTTAGCCGACATGTGAGACTCTGCCTGTTTGATGGCACCAAGGTATGCGTGTTTATTCTTCCTGTATTGAAAAATGATAATTGTCTTTCTATTATGATGGGCATATTTATTTCTTTTATTTTGAGAATAATAATAGTGATAAACACTATAATAAGTGCTCAGTTTGTTAGCGCAGTTTTAAAGGTGCCCACAGCTAACATCACATGTTCCTGAACGCCCAATACGTTCCCCGGATACCTAGGGTTTGCTATGTATTACAAGCTTGGATGCCAACACCAATAAAATGATTGAATGAAAGGCTTCTCTAAGAAACCGCATCTAGTACTCTGAAAGGAGGCCATAATTGTTGCTCCATTAAACATCAGTTTGATCAGTTGTGAGTTATAAATATATAATACTAGAGTTAATGATAGTTTACGTGCTGTTTTTGCATCCTGTGAATTAACTGCGTATCATATTAAGTTGTCTGGTCTACTTGCTCTAAGAAAAATAAATCAGTTTGTGAAGTTGTCAGTAATGTCTAGCACAAACAATAGTATGGGGGGTTGACTGTATTCATTTATTGATAATTAATTTAGCCTGTCAAACATTTCTTTTAAGGTCCTAAGCAACATTCACACAGTCAGAGCGACGTGGCTGCCCAAGAATTCCAAAACATGGACTTTTTCTCCAAGGGTAAGTGGCGTGTCAGGGCTTTTAGATATGGAAAAAGTGGACAAGATGTTCTCTGAACTTGTTCTGGTTACACAGGAAACACTTCTTATTGTTCGGTAGAAGAAGGATATGTTTTTGTTTCCAAATCCGAATGTTTGATTTCCTTTTCTGAACAGCAAAAAAAAAAAATCTGTTTTCCATACATTTAATGCTACTTTAGGTTTTCAGCAAGTGTTGAAAGTTTCCTATCAAGCTGTCTGTCCTACACACATATAGATTACTCTGTGACTTCCAAGGCTTTTCAGACCATGTATCAGTCACAATGGCATTAGTAGTCTGGCCAAACAGAATTTGGGTCCATTGCTTCTTTTTCATGTCAGTATGCCCTGTACTGTATGGTACACAAAGGTACATATCTCCTGTCCATCCTGCAGCACTTCTCTCCTTCATGACAATCACTCTTCTTGTCCAGTTTTCCCTCGTGACCATAGTTCTTTTCCTCTGTCATCTCTTCTCTTATCTGTGTCTCCCCCTCGAATTAATAGCAATTATTTCTTAGCTGATATTGAGTACCCGCAGACAATGTTTTTTCTATTGGTGCAAGCTCACAATAAGAAAGAAAACGGACCACAGTACAAATAGTAATGTAACGTCACTGATATGGAATAGGAAAGTGAGATCCATGCAAAGCCATGAAAGAAATGATGAATGTCAAACAATACAGTATGGTTTTTGCTTATCACATATTAGTGTTGGTCTCTTTAAAAGGAGAAGCAAGTGTTAGAGTGTATGTACTTAGTAAATCTAAATGCTTACTGTCAGTATTGTGATCTTGTATGTATTTCTGTCTTTAGGTCGCTGGAATTCTTCCCAGTTTACTGGATGGTGATTGTTTTGTCAGGTCTGGCAATCAGTCTCCAGATCTTGGAATCCTGTTTGAACTGGGGGTCACCTATATCCGCAACGTATGTAAAGTCACGCAGTCATTCAAAGCGATTCCCTAGCGTAGCTGATGAGATGTCAGGAGAGGAAAAAAAAAGCCTTTTTTTTTATTTCGACCGAATTATTCTGAGATAATCAATTTAGTTGTGTATTAATCTAAAAATAGCTGTCTGTGCACCTGTAAGTTGGGAGAAAGGCAGGGACCCAGAGTCATTGATGGAGTGTTCACTAAGATGAACTACGCTACAACTTCCATGCACCCACTGGCTTATTCATGGGTGTTAAATCAGCCAAGGGGGCTTCTAAAATGATCAAGGCAAGTGTTCTTAGCTAAAACGTTTATCAAATAAATTAAAAAATATTTCCTATGCTGCCCTTTTCCCAACCAGTAGAGAAAGTAGTTAGATTAGAACTGAGCCTGTAGAGAGATTTTGTCTCAAATTGATACTTAATATTGTGCCGTCACAAACAGACTGCAAGCAATGAGCCCACAATATATCATTGCTGTAGGTTAGAAACCCTGCAGAAATGTTATAACAGTTTGGGATCCAGAGTATAAGTAGTGAAAGAGACACAGAAAATTGTAAGGGATGTGGTCCCTTTAAATGTTTGTGGTGTCTTTCTTGCAGTCTCTCTAGTACTTTAATATGTAGGGCAGTGAGCAACAGGAAACTGTCCTTTTTAAATGTTTATTTTTATATATTTTTTTATATTTATTATTACATTAGTGGGTAGTATTTGTCTGAACAATGTATTTCTCAGAAAACTCAGAAAAGTTCAGACGTGATACTTGGTAGCTGACCCAACAGTGGCAGAATAAGTCTGTTGCATAAAATTAATTTACTAAACTAAATCCTTTGTTTAGCTTATGATTCTTTTCTTCTGCTCTTTTACAGTCAACGGGTGAGAGAGGGGAGCTGAGCTGTGGTTGGACATTTTTAAAACTTTTTAATGTCAATGGTGTCCCGATACCTCCAAAGTAAGGATATAGTAGTCTGTGACTGTTAATGAAAACATTAAGTAATATAGTTTTTAACAGATTACCTTAACATATTACTGTATGCAAGTTTCACAATTTTATTCAACGTGCTTAGCATATATATATATACGGTATATATACATCCTTATGTCTTTGTCTTTGAGGACCAACTAACTTTACCATGAGAAGCAGATCTTGCTTACAAGCCGCATTGCACTCTCCTGATAGCACAAGATTAGTAAATCGACCCGGACTCTTAGGACAGCTCTATGTGTGTATATAATGTGTCGGGGTGCACTAAATGAGTTAGTGGGCAATCAGAATTGAATAAAGTCATAGCAAAAGCACAAAAACTGCTCTGGTCATTTAGTGAAACATGGTAAAAAACAAAACAAAAAAAAAACCCAATCTGGTCCTGAAGGGGTTAATAATAAGTGCTTCTCCGTTGTCAGTTGTTTATATGGAATATATTTTATAGGACTCCTGGAGTCTTTGCCAAATTACAATTTTATGAGAATTTTATTGGTGGAACACAGATTCATGTTCACAGGCATTTTACATATATATTCGATATATTATATTGCACCTATTCAAAAATCCAGAAAAGAGATTTGCCTACTTCCTTTTTTCCAGGGAGAGGAAATTATTATGCTAGGCAGGGTTTGTTGGATTAACATTCTTTACATATGAATGGCTCATATTTAGCTATAATAACTATGTCTGGCCCCAGCATGTATTGTTCTCCTTTAAAGAGGAGGTGTCACATTTATATTAACTTTGATCCCAAATCTGGCACCTATATATAATATATTATTCATGGTTTCTCTTCGTCTTCACTATTAATATACCAACGACGGCAGGTAAAGTCCAGCAAGCATGTTTCCACTTCCTACTTGTTATCACGGAAAGATCATGAGCAGTCAAGATAAGGTACATGTAACAAGCTGATCTGAATTCAGTAGCCCAGCATGGCCACATATCCAGAGATGTGTTTAGTATTGACTGGCTGTGCAGGGCGAGCCTCCTTCATGTGAATATTTGAAGTATCTGTGGTCAAGATCTTTACTTCGAAATGCAAAGCTGTTCTGTAGCCATAATACTATGCAGTATGGTTTTATACATAAGTATTCAGTTTTTTATGAGAATGTGCATGTATCATTCAATACCACAATCTTCTGAAACCACACCTTATTAAATTAAATATGTATATAGAATATTTGAGGTTTCAGTCATATTGGGCGCTGTTCAGAAACTCTAGATCTTTTATTAATGGATACCCATATTCTAGATAGTTATTGTCAGCCTTGCTTCACGGATTTTAAGCTTAATAATAATTTTTTAAGCACTCAATAAGAAAATTTCTACGGTTTTCTAGTTCCCGGAATTTTTACTAAAGCTTTCTAGCTTTTCTGAATTAAATGTACCATGGCGTGGTGTTTTATGAGAACAATAAAAAGAGAGACTCATTACTTTTATGCATTACAAAAGAAACAGAAATTTGTCAAATTAGCAGTAACTGGTCGTAAAAAGTGACTTCATGTTCCAAATTATATTTCCAATCATAGTGAAATACTTAAGCTCAGACCAATTGCAAAAAGTAGATTTTTAAATTATGAGATGAGATATTCATGAAGGACAAGTAGATTTAATGTTTAAAACATAAGCGTGACTAATCTCTCTTGAACCATGGACTTCTAGAGCCACTTATTTGGAATCGTCACATACACGTAGCAGGTTCCTGAACTTTCATAGCTAAGCATCATGGGAAGTTTAGTTTACAGTCAGCTCTAGTTCTCTCTCTCATTCTCTCTAATAGTCTGTCTGTCACACTCTATTCACTCTCCTACACTCTCTTGTACTCTCTGTTGATATCTCCCTATCTTCTCCGCCAACTGCTTCCGCGTCCCTATGTTCTTTTCCGCAGTTCTGCTTCTTTTCTTGCCTCTTCTTGTTCTTCTTTCTTCCTCTGCTTCTCCCTGGTGTCAGCCCCATTATCCAGGTGCTTTCACATCTGAGGGAGAGGCTGTCCCCATGGTGCGTGCCATGGCTCCGTCCTTTTGAGGGAAGTATCTCCAAGAGGCCAGAATGTTGCAGATGGATATAAGCGTTTCTTCACCTCTCTTTCTTCGCGAATCTGTCTGTGATATTCTGGCCTATCAGAATACTTCTGCATAAGGGCAGAGCCACAGGGACAGGGTGCGCCCAGAGACTCGGCTCCGGAAGTCCTCCAAGAGGCCTGGTTCATGGAGAAGCGGACAAAGAGAGAGGATCAAGAAGTGGCAAGAGAAGATACTGCGTGAAAAGAGACCGGGCCGGGGAATGAGAGAGTGTGAGAGGGCATGAAAGAGTGAGAGTGTGAGAGAGTGTGAGTGAGTGACAAGCCCATCATTACAAAAGAGTACGTCTACCTCAGGACTTATTTTCTAGTTTAGAGTGCTGCAAAGGATGCAAAAAGAGAAAGATACTCAGTTGAAAGGGGTCATAAATAATTAGTTGGAAGTTATTCCATGGTTCACCTAAAATATTTTGTACCACTTTGGAACATCTTTATTAGAATTTCTTTACTAAGTTACGAATGGGATGCTGAAGTGTTCCAAGTGTAATGGGTGACACGTGTTGTAGACGTGCTCAGCAAAATCCTTGTACAACTCTATGAATGAAAAAGAAATGCTTCCGGTTGTGGGTGGTGTTAAACAGACAGGAGACAACAAGATTACCCAAACTGTCCTTTTTGGTCTGGGACTGATTAGAGGAACCATTTGTTCTACATCATGCGTGTTATGTGTTGTGTTTGTATTATCTCTATATACGTTTGAACAGTAACACACTTTTTGTTGTAGGACATATGAGCTCACTCTAAATGGCGGTACTCCTTATGAAAGAGGGGTAGAAGTGGATCCATCAATTGCAAGGCGAGGTACTGATGAGCTGATTTTTTTTATGTTTTACTTGGGTATATAAAAGCTTTTGTTGATACGATGTCCCAGCTACTGAACCTAGAAAATAAATCTTTGATTACATAAATAGGCTGAAAAGATTTGTTGCCGTGTATTTAAGAATAAAGTCCGCATGTGCTCAAGTTTGCTTTTTTCAACGTCTTTTAGGCATTTCTTTCTGGAGCATAAATGTCTACACATTGCTTAAGATTAAGAGAGAAATATAGTATGACATCATCAGATGTTTCAAAGTTAGTCGCTTTTTATTGGGACCATCTGTAAAAAGGTTACATTCCAGTTTCCTACCAGGAACAAAGTGCTTTGAATACCTTACAGTTCTATAATCCATCTGTCCTGAGTCATGTGTGCAACAACAGGCTATCATTCACTGTACCTCGAAGCATTTGAAACAATGAAACTCTAATTTTTAATCTATAAAGGTTTGGTGCAGATCATTTTATTTAAAGAAACACTGTGCATATTCTTGACACATGAGGTATAACTTAATTTTAGTGGCAGATTACAGCATAGTTTAGTTACAGTAGTATGCTAGAAACTCACCAAGACCTTTCTTATTTTGAAGCAAACAGTGGAGTATTTCACCAGATGATGATGCAAAGAAGACAACCACGACTTCTAGTAAAACTTAGGTCTCTTAATGTGAGACGAAGGGAAATGTTGAAGTGAGTACCAAAAATATCTGATCATCGTCTTACCTGACAATTTAATTGGATCTGGGAAGCTTACCTTATAGTAGGTAGCGTCTTTTTCTCCAGACACTTCCCCTCCTTTGTAAAGTCTGCCCTCGTGAATTTACATCAGTTGACTTCCAACCAGTGCTCACTTCCCTATTCTTGCTGTACCTTAAACTAGGCCTTCGGGCTTTAACCTTCCATTTTTCTAACCTCTTATTATTAATCATCATAGAATAAAAGCCACTGAGCACCCAATGTTCCCGTTCATACTTACTCTTATTAATACATGATTCACATGAATCTTAATCACCCTTTCCTCTGCCTTTGCAACGCTGATTTTAAAAGCAGTGGACAAGGCAACAAAAATCAGAGGCAGCATTTTTTGATCCAAGTTGACCAAACCGGCGCAGATATTGGTAATGGCAAAGGATTGTTAATGCAGTCCAGGCACGTTAGCAAAATCCTACATTGGCCGTATGCGCTCTATAGCACTGCCTCATTGCTATTAATTAGAGCAATATTTACTTTATGCATGATCATTTAGTCTTATATTTTGTATTATGGACTTCAATGTAGTCGTAGAAATCATTTTCCCATTTAAAGGGATTGCGCTAATTTGTCAGATGTGCATAAATTAACTTTTAACGCACTTAGGCATTTAAATGAAAGTTTCCAGGATGCTCAGAGAGTCCTATAAAGAAAAAAATAATTTTAGGATTTATTCTGGAAATTGTACAATTAAATAGATTGTTGCCTTTGCTTTGTGGCTTCCTGTTTACATAACCCTAGCGTTTTGCCAGCATGAACATCGCATACACTGAACTGGATCGTCTGTTATATATTTCTATTCATTCAAAGCGGAAAGTTACATATTTTAACAGGCTTCGTTTCAGTTATTTACAAACTCAGTACTTTGTGGTTTTTCTGCTTCACAGCTCGCTGCCAGAGACAATACTTGGCAGCACGTGCTACATTCCTTTGCTGGCGTTCTATCGGCAAATCCTCGCCGATGTCCTTTTGAAAGAACGAGTAAGCATGCAGAACGCAGGTATGGATTTACACTCATACGGTTCATTGATATGCTTTGAAGAGCTTAACAGTGGCTTTTCACACAGTGTTCCGTCGGATGTCATCTGTTAACTTGAAATTACAAACTGAAATAATACTTTCTCTTTCTATTTCTTTAATATCATACATACAATAAAAATACACTCTCATTTGATATGATTCTTGTAAGAACTGTGCGTCATTGTGCCGCTAAGAGAACAGAAGGCTTTTTTCTTTTGATCTTCACACCCTAGATCCAAAGAGGAAGACAAGAGATGGGATGTTTTGATTTAGAGGCTTTCATCAGATTATCACATACGTATAGGCATATGAGGTCAAATTAATGTATGCCGCTCTATGAATGGGTCTATGAATGCTAAATTCCTTTGGTTGAAGCAGGGGCGTACCTAGAGTATTTGGCACCTGGGGCGGATCCTGTATGTGGCACCCCCCACACACACACACATTTTAAAACTGCATAGCTTCTACCGTTATATACAGGCGCAGACACTGAAGGTGGTACAGCATTACTGTTATCATTATATACTGAGGCAGACATTGACGGTGGTATAGCATAACACTTATCACTATATACTGAGGCAGAAATTGACGGTGGTACAGCATAACACCTATCACTATATACTGAGGCAGACATTGACGGTTGTACAGCATAACACCTATCACTATATACTGAGGCAGAAATTGACGGTGGTACAGCATAACACTTATCACTAGGTGTAGGCCTACCACTTCATTAGTAGTACGGATGCACCGAAACGAATTCTGGACTGAAACTGAAAATGCAGCATTTACCGGGCCGAAACCGAATATGACCCCCCCCCACACCATAAAAAAAATCTACTCCTTTTATTTAAAGTAAGTAACACACCAAATCAGGACAAAACAATTAATAAAATATTTGTATATACATATATATATTATATTTATATAAATTGTAACAGCACGCATTCCTTCATGCCCAGGCATAACCCAGAATTCCAGGATGTACTCGCAGACTTGGCATGAATAGGAGTATGATTTGCCCTATCTAACCCCTTCTCATCCGCTTCTGCCTATCTTCTCCCTTCTCAGCTCCCTTCTCCCTATCTACCCCCTAATGCCCCCCGTCTCCTCCTTCTCCCCTCCTAATATCTACGCCTCTCCCCCTTTGAAGTTCACTTACCTTTCAGGAGTCCTGCGGTGGGGGTGCAAGGCCTCTTTCTCCCAGCTCTGCCACTGTATGGAACAGTATAGAGTGATGGGAGTTATGATCTACTTTAGAGCATAATTATTTAATGAAAGATAAATTGGAAATGGTACAGCATAACACCCATAACTCTCACACACTTATCAATCCACATTTACCAATCCACACTTACTTACCAATCCACACATATATACCAATCCACATTTACCAATCCACACTTACTTACCAATCCACACATACCAATCTAATGTCGTCTTCCGGTTCAGAGGGCACAGACAGCGGTGGGCGTGGCTTCAGTGTTGTGCACCGGGATCTGACAACAAACCCCGGCGCACAGCAGCGGTTGCCGCGCGGATCGCAAGGGAGCGGTATCGGAGGTCTTTAACAGACCTCTGGTTCCCTTGAGTGATTTTAAGCCGGGTTCAAGGGAGATCCTTAAACCGGCTGAAAATCACTTAAGGGAGCCGGAGGTCTGTTAAAGACCTCTGATACCGCTCCCTTGCTAGCCTGCCGGCAAATTTGCACCCCCCTGATGAGCGGCACCCGGTGCGGACCGCCCCCCCTGATAGGTACGCTACTGGGTTGAAGTCATTGTACACAACATGGAGAACAAACCCATTCCACCTACCTTAAGTTTTTTTTTTTTTACCTATTTCCAGGGATAAGCGCACACATCGGAACATTGCAAATGAGTTCCAGATACATCAGCACAATCTATAATTAGCAATATGATCGAACCCAAAGCATATAATTACACTAATTAGCCCGGTTAAACTGGTTATACACCAGGGTTGGTATCTTCTCTTTGATACCGGCAGCTTTTGCATTAACATCTGACTTTATGTATTAATTTGTGTTACACCTTATAAACAGTCGTTTTGTCATTTCCCTTCGAAACAAAGTTTAACATTAGTTATGTCATTGGCTCTCAGTGTCGGGCACCCCAGTTCTTTTTAAAGTGCACGTCAACCTTTATTGTTCAATGGTGTGAAATATAAAAGTCATTCAAACAATGCTACCTCGATAAAAGTAACTATGTAGGCAATGATGTACGTATATAGCATGGACACTGTCCTAAGTTAGGTGGGCCTCGTGGCTTATGTCTGTGGCTGGCATCCCCTCTGCTGTCTGCCAGGATGTGATCTTAGAGCTGGCACTCCATCTCAGAAGGATGCTCCGTTCTGGTTAAATTATACTTATTATAGGGGCATTTACAAGGGAGACTTCTGATCTCCTCGAATGGCCCATTGAGCATCAGTTCACCAGGCAGATTAATTCCTGAACAGTTTAGCGGAAGAGGGGCTACTCCCGAGAATCCTGCCTTTGGCCTAGGTCAGTATACTCTATTGTGTACTCTGGTACATATTACAAGCAATATTTTAGACTGTGGGCCACCAGTGGTCTCCAGCACCTTTGGGGTGATCTTTACAATAACATAAACAGTGGAAACAACTGTGTTTAAAGTAGATATTGTGTGTAGATGCTTGTGTGTAAAGTAGATATTGGGAACAGTTTTTAACCAGAATTAGTATTAGTTTTAAATGTAGGGAATCATAAGGTCTCTGTGATATCTATTGACAGTTGCTTATTAATTAGTTGCAGTTTTTTTGGGACCCCGCAGTGTTCTTACTTATTTCAGTCAAACCCTTCAGCTCTAATAGTGCTGTTTTACCCAAATAATTTAACGTTACTTATATCAATCGCATGGATAAACACTATGTTCTGCCTTCATTCCTGCTCTGACAGAGGCCAAGGGACTTGCCGGTTTTACCCCTCGTGTTTACAATCTACTGTATCTATACAATCTGAAGAGCCCCATTAGCTATTGATCTGATGCTGTGATATTGGTCCTGCCGCTGGTCATTAACTAGTTGGGCAGTGCCCTTAAAGAGTAGTTTTCATTCCAGTCCACTTGCATTTCATCTCTTACTTGTGTTTTCTTTCTCTGGTCTTCATCTCTCTATTAACTTCTAGTTTACAAACGTACAAACCCGTAAGTACTTTGGGTTAAACATTTTGTCCTTAAGGGACTCTTATTGCCATGTATAGGTTGTTATGTCACTAAGGTAATACAGTGTTTATGGTTATTTTCAGATTAACCTTTAAACCGCATTTTTTTAAAATTGTGTACTTTTTCTTATCTGTGTCAACATTACGTCTTGGTGTTGGTTTATAACTGCAGTAGTATGACTTCCACACCCAGTACTTTTCTCGTAGTGATCTTTGCTCTGACATTTGTGATTAAAATCCATGCGTATTTGTTTTGTACATAGCAGTGTGTGAATTCCGGCAGAAAGAAGGTTTCATAGTTGTGGATTAAAAAACACATACTTTTCACTTGTATCATGGGTACTGGGAAATAATCCCTAGAATGTTTTTCTGATATGCCATTGGGTGATTCACTAAGTAAACATGTCATACATATCTTTGTTCCATTTTCTTTTCGTTGCAGATCTGATCAGCAATCCTTTTCTAGCTACATTTCCAGGAGCAATGGAGCAGCCTGATATCATGGATGCTCTTAGGGTATGTTAGCAAAATGCTACAGTAAAATCCTGGGTATAATACGCACCTATGTATAATACGCAGGTATAACTTAACGCTCAACTGAATCTTAGTAAAGACAGGCAATAGTACGTTATACCGGATCAGGGCTTCAGATGTCAGTACAAAGGTATACGCCAGAAACGAAAGCCAAGGCAAGGCGGGGGTCTGGTGCATGCCTTAGGATTCAATGACGGGATGCAGCAGCATAAGACAAACCGGTTCCATGGCAAGGCAGTGAAACCGATTCAGGGCTCAGGACATGGCAGTTGCAGAGACTAAAGATAGTTATTGCATGGGCAAGTGCTACAGGATAAGTGAGGGTATGTATAGGTATAACGGGGATTAATACTGGTTGTGTGTGCCTATGTAAAATATAGGACAAGTGTTGCCCTAATATTTTAGCAGAGTAGGGGTGCATGTGCACCACTCAGAAATATACCCTGGCTGTGGTCAGGAGAAGAGGATTACCTGCATGTAGGACCAAAGTAATAACATTCCTGCTGTGCACCACCGCACGGCTGGGGCATCGAGACCATGACCCCGGGGTAACTGCCTCTAGTACATCCGGAGTGATGGGATCCCAGGGGCATGCTTGACACTGTCTATGGCAGATGGAATGCAATTGCTGGTAAACTGATGATTGTGGGGTTAATTGCGCTTATTTTACCCAAGATTTAACTAAAAGAAGTTAAAAATAGTTGAAATAAAAGCTATATGAATTAAAGTAGAATTTTTCTAGTGTCTTGATTTGCTTAGCCAATCAGACAGGAGCTTGAATTAAAATTATGGTGAACAGAAAAGCTTGCTATACACTATGAATTCACTTATACGATTCATTTAATGTCTGCACATTATATCCACAGGATACGTATAAATGTTGTGATAGATTTATTGTGTGTTGATTATTTTTCTAACATTATAGAGCGGATGGGCTGAAAAGCAGAATTCTATGAAGAGATCGGAAAAGGTATCTTAGCTGCTACTTGTTTCTAAGAGACTCAAATGTCTGATTTTATTTGATTTAAAGCGTAACCTCTTTTGAGAATGGCGTATTTAGTACACTTGTTACATTTACGTATATTATTTCATATGGAGATACCATTTATTTTGATCAATAGTAGAAGTTATTTAGTGATTTTCAAAAGTAATGTTTTTTGAAAGATATATATTTAGGAAGCGATAATAGTACATGGGGAGAAAACTACCTTGCCTTTTTGTGTTGCTGTATATCATATTTAGGCGTAATAAGACTCGACTGCCAACTGCCCATCCGTTTCATCACTAATTTGTATTTGTTGCCATTCTTAATGGTGAGATAACCAGTGATTTTCACTTTTAAATTAACCGTTAACAGAGTATAATTTGGCAGGAACGCACCTTGCAATTTGTGGTTCTTAGCACTTGATTTAACTGGCTGAATAAGCTGGTGAACCTTACTGTGGACAACCAAATCAACCCAAAAGGAGATGTTTTTGCAAAGCTGGTAAAATCTACACTACTTTTCAATGTTAACCTACCCATGTCAAAGTCTACCAATCTGAATAGTGATTTCCCATTAAGTTAGTGTAAACCCAGCCACATATCTTTTACCAAATAGTCAAACATGGGGAGAAGCAAAACACTTCAACACTTTTTGTGCTTGTCCACTCTGAATATTAATGTTAAATCCTTGCTGTAGCCTCATAACTGCATAAGATTAGCCCATAATAGTGCGACTTAACGCATCTTTCCGTGTATAGCTCCTCTTTGTTGCTATGTCTATACTTTTCATTGACATAGAATTGACCCTCCAAAGATCTGGTATTTACACTCTGTTTACTTTGTTCTTTTCTAAGTATCCTTACTTATATCTCCACTAACCCAACTGTAAGAAAACTACACATGTAATGGTGCATTAATAAGAGTTATAGCATGTCAAGGAAAATGCAGGGCTAGATAAAAAGAAAAAGGAGTATGATGGTATGGGTGTTAAATTATTAAGCTGACTCCTGCTTGACCTACTTCCCAAAGTACTATATATATACTATATATAACACGGCACACTGACAGACAGCTTGGAAATATAATACATATTTCCCAGTGTTTATCATGGACTGATATTTTAATTAACATAACTCACTGTTTTGAGGAGTATGCGAAGAAGGGATTGTAAGGATAGGGTTGAGGGATACGTTATTATATATATACATAATACAAAGCAAGAATTAAGTGCATGCCCAGAGAATACAATTGAAACACCCATCTAGGGCATAAATATTTGGGATTCCGTCACACTATATGACCATATATCACTTAGCCTGCCACTTCGTCAGAGTACCCCAACGCTGAATTCAAACCAGCCCATCAAGGTGGCTTTCTAATCTTGTATTTTCTATTTAGAGAGACAAAGAGTTTATGAAAAGTGCCTTTATTCATGTGTACCATGACACCGTATACCCTCTTCTGCAATCAACTTTTCTGTTGCCGTCAAAATGGGCTGATGATGAAACAGAAGCTTCCCGTTGGAAGGTGATTGCGGACTTTCTGAAGCAAAACCGTGAGAAAGAAGGATCTCTCCACTACCTCTTGTCTCCAGACAACATTCACAAGCCCTTTGATATATCCGAAATAACGTATGATTTCCTCAGTGTCCCAAAACAGACTGCGGTGTCTTTGTGAAAGCAGAAAAACACAATACAATATAGATATTTTTTCTTTTTCAGTAATTCCCTTGTGCAGTGTTGTTTGCCTTGTTTTGCACCAATCAATATATTTGTGTTAATAGGCAGATTTCCACGTGTGGATGTTTATACTTTTTTTGTTTGTCCTGAGCTACTTTGTTTTCACTTTGTAAATATATATATATATATATAAATTATGTATGTGTGTGTGTTCCCTTTAGATGCTTTGTACGCCCATTTCACAAATCAACAAAGGGTGGTAAAATTATTTGAAGCACATTACTTGGCTATTTATACCAATTTGCAATATTTGTGCTGGCTTTTTTGGAACTTCTTTGGTAGATGCTTTAAAAGGGATTTGACAAAAAACACAAATAATAAAGAAAATGCTCTTTTAAATATGTTTTGCACCAACCACTCTGATCAACCTCTTATCACATATAATTTAAGCATATACTTTGGTTGCTTTTCCTGTATATAGCAAAAACTGAGAAAACCTGAAATGACAAACTGTATTTAACCATGTTAACTACATGTTCCACATTCTATAAATGATTTAATATATGTAGATTAACTTTGTGTACATCTGTATACTATATATAATAGCAAAAAATATATATTTAGTCACAATATAATAAACAATGAAATAACGTTGGACTCATGACTTGACTTTTTAAACATGTCTATTTCCAGGCTTACAAAAAAGCCAGCAGATTTATTCATTTCCTTTTGCTGAGCCGATTATTGGAAACTGTCTTCTTTTTCTTCGAATAGAATTAACACATGTAAGATACCTTTCAAATATGAACATAATTTTTCCATGAATCACCAAAATGCATAATTCTGGGCTTAAACATTCAAAACAGAACTTGTGTTTCCACATTCCTCCATCCCATACATCATATGTAAACCACACCTTGGTTATCACAGCTTCTCCTTAAATAAAAAATACCAAATTTAAAAAAGCTGTATCTTCACTCTTTAATCTGCTGCCATCATAGTTTCCTGTTTCGGTTAATAAATGTGTCATTGGTAATCTGCAGAAAATATACAATTTAAACAGGAGTCGTGATTTTGCATGATTTCCATTTATGAGAAAACTCATTAATAATACTAAAAAAACAACTTAACAGCTAAAATAATAACAATTACACATTTTGAATTCACTAGGAATCCTTATCCTTATCCAAGTATAACTGAATTTTATTTACATTAACATATGATAGCAAAAGTTTTTGCCATTGATTGCAGCAGGCAAGTACTTCTAAGTAACAATCCATTTTTCTTGATAAGCTGCAAACATAATAAGCAATAAATGTCAAGAGCAAATTTAATTTTATATGTAATAAAAACCAACAATAAAGCATGTTTTTTTGTATTTAAAAAGCAGCTGTGTATAAATGTGCAATACAAATAATCTAAAGGACATTTCCCTTTCTTTAAATAAGATTATCAGATGGTGACTTCATTTCTCTACAGTAGTTATTTTCAATTCATTGTTTTGTGGATTATTGAATGTTGCTAGAAATAATTTTGTTTTTGGTTATTATTACCTGCAGGTTCTTGGATTTGCAAATGATTGGACACTGGTAGCGTTACTTTGTTAATATCAGGGGAAGAGGTATAGCCATTTTAAGGAAAAATTAAATTCTCTTGTTTTAATCTGAATTAGGTTCATCTAATGGTATTATCTCACCGAGAAAGGGTACGAGCACCGCAGGACAAAATCCTGTTTTAATGAAGGAATCAAGACAAGTTTCACACAGCTGGATATAAGCAGGTGGTGTATGAGGCAGATAACAATTGTTATATTTCAAAGATAATCTGTCACGTCAAGAGAGTCCCCTAAATTGGGGCGCAGGTAGGTTAGCAACATGGATTAAACCTATTGCAGAACTTTACAGTTAGCCAATACTGGCCAGGGAGGTTACTTAATTATTAAAAATAAAATTAGGACTCCAGTGTTTGCTGGGATCAGCATGATTACAATAATGAAATAATGCACAGGTAAAATTTTCCAAGGGTGAGCTTTGTTTACACATGTTTCACCATTTATAAGATGCTCCTTAGGACCCAGAGTATTGCAGTTATCGTACTCTGACCCAATGCATATGGCGTGTGTTTGGCCATCTAGGCCCATCTTAACAACTACACAAGCACATGGATAATTGGCACTCTAAGGGTTAAACCCGTTTTCTCCCATGAAATCTGGTAAGACGTAAACTATATATATGTCATAATCCTGATCCAGTTATGTCCATATGTATCTCTATATGACAGAATCATAAACCTTATAGGTAGTCCACAGGTGACACTGACACCCACTGCTGAAACCTGAAAATCTGCCATAAAACCAAATACTACCTGCTCCCTTCTAACAGATACCAGGGCAGCACTGTGATCCACAGTTATATTATTTATATGCATAAGATGGGCATCTAATAATGACTTTTAAAAATATAATGTCTTTTGGACTATGGGTCCTCAGAGACCTTACCATCGAGGGGAGATTTCTGGTCCTGTGAAATAAAAAATTCTCCCTCTGTGGCAATGTCTGGCCCCTGTTGGCCGCAGTCAGTCGAGTCATCACCAGAACAAAATAAACAGAGTAAACAACACAATCATGTACACAAACCCTTTGTGTGGCAAAGGAGTGTGCTAATGTGCTGGGTTATGGACAGTTTGTAGTCTGCCAGAACCACCAGGACTTCAGTAAGGAAAAGGCACTGTCTGAGCCTGTCGAGTAAAAGCAAGATGAAAATGTTCTATAGAATGGCTACTGCAGGGAGCAGATAACTCAGTTTAAAAGAATGTTTCAAGTAAACTAGAAATAGGTTGTAAGTGGACGTGTGTCTCTGCCTGATCTTCAGGTTTTCTATCTGGGTTGAACTCAAGTTTCTGGGTGTTACCTTTGAAATGCAGAGCTAGGGAGGGACTGAATAATGCAGCCAAAATATATGGACATGTACCGGCTGAGAGCCTACAGCAGATGGAATGAATAAATAGAACCCAAGTCATTCGCTTGGTATTTGAAATATGAAAACTTTTGGTCTGTTAAAGAGAAGTTCTACATAGGGCATCTTCATTGTAAAGACAAAGTGTTAACTTTAAGGTAGATTTAAAGTTATTTGCTAATCATTAAGTGACTTGGTCCCTTGCAGCCTCATCATTTTGTCCTTTCTGGACTGGTATAGTTTACAAGAGTGCCCCCCTTTTTAAGGAGCTCATAATATTAGCTTGGTGTGACTATATCACAGTGTTCAACAGCCATGAAGTCACATAAAGCTCAATCTCACCACCTAGCCATGTCCCTCAAAAGCTGCAACCAGGCCAGAATTTGTATTATTCGATACTATTAGTTAAGACAAAATCCCTAAATATCTCCTGGCTAATCTCCCTGGTCCCTTCCCTCAATAAAAGTCACTGCCTCTAGCCTATCTTAAGTAGTACAGCAGGGGTTAATACCAGAATCCGTAGGATCGCACCAGGATTTAAAGGTCCGAAAGAGTGACCATTGGTTCCCTGCAGGGTTCTCGTCTGCCGTCAAACAATGAAGAGCATCTGCCCTTTGCCATTCATTCTTTAGTGGGAATCCCAAAAAGAAATGCTATACTGTAAGAAATTTTGATATTCCATTTTGCTCAACTGGTGTTCGACGACCCCATGGTGAATAATTTTTGATGCTTTCCAATGGTTCTTAAATCCTAAAATCAACGATATCTTGGGGTATGAGGACTGAATGAACTGAAAATATACTATGCCTTCTGGAAGTACATAAGAAAAGTGTAGTACCACAGGTCAACTGTTCAATTATGTCATTCAGACCCCGGAAAAATCAACTTGTTTATAGGTAGCGCAGATTAAAAGAAAAAGGGGGGGGGGTGAAAGCAAGCTGGAGCCAAACTAACTCAAAATCATCATCCCATTGGGTCCAGAAGTGTGTGAGTTCTTCTCAGCCTGGCTTAAACTCCGTCCTGGTTTGGCTTGTGCCATGTCAGGATTAGATAACGGAAAACGAGTCTTGATATATTGTCTGGTATGCAATCATATAATTTAAAAGCATAGCAATGCTTTATCATATTTCCTTGTGTTATTTTCTTCAACCTATTCATCAACTTGGAGTTTCACTTCCACAAAATACATATCGTAGTGAATCTCTCCAACAAGTAGAGGGACATACATGGCAGTCAAAGATTTTATACCGTGCTTGGGTCGGGCGTATATCTTCTTCGCCGGTCTTCTAATGTTGAGAAATATTTGGAACTATTTGGCTAGACAACAAACCTATGTATGCTTGGTATGCAAGTGTAAAATGTTACCTTATATTCATAAAATGATTTTCTGGGAAGAATACATTGGTTACATTCATTCGTCTAGTATGTCCTGAAGAGCAATAACTCATTCATTTAATTTCATTAACCTTCATTTCATAATTAGCTGTATTAACTGCAATTAAAGTTACTGGTTAATTCCATCAGAGTATGGTTCTTTAAATACCAAGCCATTTGGCTTTGTGAAAGAATCACTACTGGGACACTTAACTTTATAGACTACTGCAATCACTAATTACTAATAAAAGCTGCTTGCTGTTACCAATACTTTTTATTGCTTGTTATATAACAAATACAAGCGAAAGACCCGCTAGTCCCTTCTTCAATTCTACTGGATTTACTGTTTGTTAAACATAATATATATAGTGGAATATCACTCCAGAACTATTCACAAATACTCCTCTCTAGCGATTAAACTCCAAACCTTCTTTTATATGTTCTTAAAATACTATGTGCTTTGGATATAACCACTGTAATTATTTTTCCTAGGATTGATCTCCTGATATTTGTTAACCAGGGATACATTTGGCTCCCACGATCCAGAGTGACCCGGAGAAGTGGCGCTTGACCCAGAGAGTTCCCAGGTATGAATATACAATCTGCCCCAAAAGTGGGACAGTAGGAACTAGACCTGAGCGCCATTAAGATATCACCTACCAGCTATAGGCCAGGCCAGGGCGAAAAATAAAAAACAGTGAAAGGAAAAAGTCTGTCCATGGTGCTCTTACCAGTCTCATCACTGTGCTTACAAAGGTGTACCCCTCACCCAAAAACAACCCTAGTGCTTAGAACCCAGGTTAACCTCATGTGGGGGCTCTATAAGAATACCTCTGGCATCCCTGCGTCTCCAGCCTTAAGGCCAGGGGATCAAGCTACCCTCACAGGTACTCACTTGATCTTAGCCAACAGGCCAAGAAACATCCTGATATATGGTACTTATCGTACTGGTCCACTGCACTCAAAGAGACAGGAGTGCAGTGTTACGCGACCCTCCAGTAATACTGTGACAGCTTCCACAATGTGCAAACAGATAAGAAGAACAACAAAGAACAAAGGCACTCTTCTTCCTTGCAACCCTTTTACCAAGTGGTCTATCTGGGGAGCAGGGAGATCTGTCACCATTCCATTTCTGGTCTTTATTCCTTATTTCCTCATTTCCCTTTTTGCAGAGGATTCTGGGAACTGGGCTACTGTGTCATCACCCACCATATAGTATTTTAAGGGACACATATCACATGGAAGCATAGAATGATCTGAGGCTGCTACACATCTCTTAACAACCCTACTAGACAACCAGAACCGTGAGACCCCAGACACCTTTTCACACCTACGCAACCAGATAAAGAGCTAAGGACAAAGTGTATAGACCTTATGCCTCTCCGATCTATACTGATCTGATCTATACTGTACTCAGAACAGCAGATTCATTGGGATTTGTATATGTTAGCAAGGATTGTAAGGTTTTTAATTAAAAAGCAAGCACGAATACAGATATTTGTAAGATGCAATATTCACTACTTGTATAGTAATTCCTTGAATATCTGTGCATTGGAATAGTCATTCAGTGGATAGTATCGTCTCATTGTGCGTGCATTTCACAATCATCATTAGTCTGACACATTGCCCATAGATCACACTGCCTTGCATATCTGGAGGGCTTGCCAAAGAAGAAACAGGTTTTTCAGTCTACGTATCTGTAGGTGTGTCTGTGTGCAGAATAAGATTTTAAACTTTACCGAGTGCTACAACTTGTGCACAGATAGCCTGGCGTTACAGAAAGACTTCTTGTACTGAGCGAAAGAGATTTGCTCCAAGGAACGCAATGGCATCCCAGGGGATACAGATGCCTGCCGGCACCGAAGTACCAGACATTCCCTACGGACTGGCTGTTTTCCGAACATTACCGTACGCTTTTATACTGCCAGAACTGGTAAGCTGACCTCATTACAAGTAATGCTTCTTCGTGAAGAAAGGATTATAGGTACTAGCACTTCTAGTGCTACCGTTTAAACACGTTGGCTAGATTCCGAAATGCTTGTAAATTTATTTATTCTGCAAACACTGAACTAAAAGATACCACAGATACCACCATACATAAAGGAAACAGAAGCATAGCATTTGATGGCAGATAAGAACCTTTCGATCTAGTTAGTCTTATTCAGCCCTCAGTCTCTGCTGAGATTTGGAATAGTCATACGCCCATCCCATGAATGTTAAGGGACAGTATTAGCTAGAAGCCTGATCCACTTAGCTGCCATTCTCTCAGTAAAGTACATAAGGAGATGCATGCCACATCAAATACATTGAGTAAAGCCATAAAAGATTATAGTATTGCTGGTCCATACAATCTACAAGGAGATACAAAAATGACATGTCCCTAAATACACTAAATTTCTGTTTTTTGTAGTTGTATTGTGATGAGATATATTGTGCCCTGTTACTTGAGTATGTTGACAGATGTTATTCTTTCAGCATGCATTTCATACCTATACCCTCTACTAATAAGTTCTTTTTAAAAAAAAATTGGTTATCTCACAGAATACAATATGAAATAGATATGTTGATACATAAGTTTAAAAAAGATCAGAAAACATGAACGTGTCATAAAAAATTACATTTATAATTGTTTATGGATAAGTAGTACATGTGTGTCCTCTAGACTGTAAGCTGGCCAGCAGGGCTTTATTTACCTAATGCATCAGCTTATCCTAGTCTGTCTATTCTAGTTTTGACATTATTTGACATCATATTTTTATAAATAGCTATAGATTGATTTGTAATGCAAAGTTATAGCTATTCTATTTAATATGAAGAAATCTTAGAAAACCCTTATATGATGACAGTATGAAATTGTTTAGACCTAGTGTCTATACTGGGTAGTGATAATGGCTAACTGGGTGCTAAAGGAGGTCTTTGATATGATGTGGTCTACTTAATGCTGCATGAATATATATTTTTATTATTGCGATATCACGTTCTCTGAATGATGAGCCATAATGCTCGGTCCCACAACCAATTGGTATGGCATGGGCAGAAGATAAGTTCCATGATGAACCTGCTTTCCTCAACCAAAATAGTTACCTTGCACCCAAATAGACACTATTATTCCTGGAGTGTTGACTTTATCTATGGTTCCATTCTACTACCTAGATGCACTTGTTATTTTATGGAGCCAATGCATCAGTATAAAAGCAAGGCTTCTCTGGTGAAAAATTAAGTGTTTCCTACATCTACCTAATCCATTCCAATATATTTTTGTGTGAAATCAGATAGAATCTGTGCTGAATTCTGTTGCTCCTCTTTATCTTATAAGTGTGTCAGCAGTTGCTATTTGAGGCCATGTCTACCTTATCAAAGAAACAAACCTTCAACTTACCAAAATAGCCTTCAGTTCCACCCGACACATGACTGTAGGTTTCTTAATATATGGCATGTGTTAGAACATGTTCACATTTTGCTTGCACAATTTCTGGAACATTCTAACCTTACTTAACTAATCGTGTTTTAAGTTGATATTGATTTTCTCGCTAGCCTGTTTATTTGTGGTAAATATTATCTAACAGAAAACGAAAGCAAGAAAAGATAGCACAACATATTTGGCACAACACACATTAGTGAAAAGAGCTTTCTGTCGATAGCTGTCAATTTCTTTATTTCTGTTAATGGGACTGGTTGAAACACATCTCCACTGGAACATGCTACCTCACTTGGGTACTGGAGGTGCAAGTAGGTTCTACAGGTGACAGATGAGGTTACAAGATAACCTTCCAAGGTTTAACATTGACCTTGCCTCTTGATACTATGGTCAACTTTAAATTAAATGCTAACCACCTGTTATATATATATTGAAAATTATGTTTTGTATATGTCAAAACGTTAATCTTTTACATATGCAAAGCTAATGTTATTAACTGGGCTGGAGTCATGGAAGGTGGCAGGGAAGGTTTTGGAAGTGTCATAACTGTGAACATACTAACACCAGGTCTGTTCACGTATTCACTTACTAAATGGATCACATATGTTTTATTACATTTTCTTTAACATGTCTTAAAGAGACATAGACTTAATTTCTCATAATCCTTCAGAGGAGGTTTTATTGGAACCCCACTGTTAGTCCAAGTAGGAAGATGTACCATGTTCCTTGGACTTCATTGTTTTAACAAGCTATTTATGTAACTCCAGCACTAGAGATTTCTTTACTCCCATGTAGTCCCTTTGGAAAGCTATCATCATAAATATTTTATAATCAATTGAAAATGTATTGGGACAAGAAATAACATAGATGTACTGAAAATAACCTGCAATGGCACTTATGTAATTATAAAATATATAGATACCCTTGCATGTAGACTTAATTTAGGTTTGCTAGTGATGGTCCTTTGGACCTGAACTAATTTACTCAAACAGGTTAGTGAAAGACGTAAAGTTATATTCATCTCACATTGAGATACCTTTGTGATCTTACAATACGTGCATATCTTATTCATTGAAATAATTCAATATTTAAGTTCTATGTGTCACTTTAAATCCTTTCTTGACTGAATCTGCTAGAATGTGTGCACGCCTTATCTAAGCTATTCTATGACACACCTTACTTAACGCACCCAAAATCACAACAGCACAAGAATTATGCATTTTTGTTGTTGTAATTCATTAAATGGTGCTAAAGTTTAACATATGTAAACCTCGGGTAGGTATGAAGCTTCTGACATCATTATCAGGTAGGTATTTCTAAAAATGTGTTGTATCTACTGACATATACCATGTGGCCTCTGCCTGCTACCTCACAGCTACCTAAGCATTGAGATAAACATTTCTTCAATCCTAAAAGGGGAGTCCCACAGGTTTTTTTGTTGGTGGTGTAGTTGTGTAGTCTGTAGGGTGCCTAGTGTTGTGTGCTTTATTAGTTTTAGGTTCTCTTCTGTGCTAGTTACCAGCCAGCCCAGAGACCAAATGGAGTGCTGACATACTTCAATGATTTTAGCTGTCCTTTCCATAAAAAAATGTACTGCCAGAAATAAGGGATGTGGGAAGTCATTTTCAGCCTCCATACATCTTCTGAGATTCAAGAGGCTTCCAGGTCACAAGGTAGGACAGTGCCAGAGGATAGTTGGGTAGGTGGGAATTTGTGTCAAACAAAATGGGAAGTAAAACTACAGATTTAGAAGAACTTAAAAATCACATATGTATTACTTACATATGTGATTTTTAAGTTCTTCTAACACTCCCACCGACTTTGGGAGAGGTGGTGGGGGAACCCCTTCAAGACATCATTTGTCCTGATCTGTAAATGCATCATAAAAGGCTTTGTTTAACTTAAGCATTTATTAGAAACTTGCTTTTGAATTTCTGGTGGGAACTCCATTGATTTGCAACTTTTTTTTAAGAGAACAGCTGTTCAAATAAGTACATAGCCAATGGGCCAAAGTGTCTTTGCTGCAGGGGAACATAACTTAAAGGGTAGGAGATGGACGGGTGTGGGGGAAGGGACGGTTGAAACATGTCTCCAAGCACTTTGTGACATAGAATGATACGCTAATATTTTTTACCTGAAAAAGAAAAAGTGACCATAATTTTCTTTCTAGTTACATGAAACACAATGTCCTGTAGTTTGCAGTGTATTATACAGTGTAAAAAAAGTGTTTTGTTTGTTATTGTCGGTTGTGTTACCTATGATATAAAAAAAAAATCCAGTTTTTATAAGTTTGTGTACTAAGATCATGATTTACGACAGATTTATTGTTTTTGGAGTGCTTGCCTTTTAGGGGAATAACATGCAAGAATTCTGCCACAACCCAATAATCCACTTTATGGCCAACTAGCCCCAGTCAGCCTTAAGTGGTCTGGGAGTGGGAGGGGAAGTAGGGGGTCAAATGCCACTACCCTGTTCAGAGAAAGAGCAAAGCGAACCGGAGACCTGGGGAGGCAAGGCCTCACCCAGAGAGCTCCAAGGTAATGTTTACCACTTACTATAAAGCACCTGTGCCGGGGTTGTCACTGGGCTAAAAAAGATGTCTTTTGCATTTCGAAAGATCTTACAGAACGTTAATGACTCTTGAATGCTTACACCCTGTACACACCTCATAAACCATGACCAAATCAGTCACATGCACCATCCACACAAAATGCGGAATGTATACAGTTTCTGTTACATGGAACTTTCACTAATGATCTCTTAGGTCCCTCCAGCCTTCCTCGCCTCCCATTCAAAGTCCAGTTTTAATGTACGAAACATTGAATCCATGAAATTTTTCTACATACCGTACATCTTGAGAAAAATTCAATTTGAAATACTGGTAGTAATTCATACTAGAGTAAAATTCACATGATTTTCAAAATAACAATTACTTTATCAAATATATGTAATGTTCGAGCGGACCCCAAAAACCCTTGTAGCAACTTTTTGTTGTTTTTAGATATTTTTGTTAAAAACAGAATCTTTGCAGAACATATCCCAAGTATCACAATACATATAATCTGAAACAAGATTGAGGGCCTAAAGAGTTAAATTCTTAAAAATAGTGGAAAATGATCATAATTCTTTAGTTAACATGTATAAGTTGACTACTATATAATGTATGGTATTAATTGCAGGCAATGAATCTCAGTCCTCCTCTTAGCATATACATTCCTTTCGTGTTCGAACACAAATTTCTTTTCCAAGTGGTTCTTTAATTGAATTTGACATTCTTTAATTTCATTTAATGATCTAAGATGAAATGAAAGAATATACAATAATCGGGCAATGGCAAGGTCGCCAGAATAATGAAGAAGAAAAAAAAAAAATAAATAGAAAAAAGAACTGGTTGAATGTGTTGAAATTCTTAAATGCAACACTCCTTAATGCACTTATCTTGTTTTTTTTGTGGATGATCCATTAACTCAGAAATTCTGGACACACCTTTAGGTGTTTAAAAGAGGAATTTAAAAATAATATTGCTACATACCAGACTTGTAACCTGAATTTAACTCTATAACTCATGGGTTCAAACCTATTGAAAATCCCCTTTAAAAAAATTGTTTAGTGGGTTGTAGAGTTTTTTTTGTATTTAGGCAAAATAAATCTGTTTGAACAATACACAAAGTCTACAAATTATCAAGAAATATTAATCAAATAATACGGTAATAAAAAATATATAGTGAAATCTTAGGGCACAAGGAGGCCTTTCTATATTTATAAAATATAAATGTATAAATTGATTAAATTGATTGAAATATGAATATGCCCTTCTTTAAAATAAAACAGAAACATAATGTAATGAAGTACATTTGGATTAATGCTAGTAAATAGATTAGGCCATTTTTTAAATGTATATTCAATTAAAAGGAATTGGTGCTTAAAACTCTTTGAGATATTAGTGCGCGTTCAGTAATTTTTGCGGCAACCCATTTTGTGAAATACCATATTACTTGAATTCCATTATTAAAAACGTAGTACGGGGGGGGGGTTTATTTAATTGCAGTATGAGTTGTGTGTGATGAGTATGTGATGGTGTAATCTATATTACAAAGAATGTTAATACATTTTACCGTATTATGCTAGATGAATTTTGTAATTGACTGAGGCTACTACCATTGATTTTAATTAGAATTATAGCTAAAAAGGTTGCTTTAAATATGTGTGCTGATTTCAATGGGAGCTCTTCCCTGCCACCTATTGGCTGCTTGAAGCAGCCAATCATGGGCACAAAACATTGGGACACATAGGAGGAGGGAAGCCACAGCTCTGCCGCTTCTTCCTAAAGTTAAATGAATACATAAGAAAGTGCTAAGTTAAAATTATTGTCCAAGAGGGTCCCTGGGACAGAACTTATTCGTTAGGCTGCAGCTTTAAGTGCAGATGGTGCCAAAGGCCCATATCATTAGAAAGGAGAGAGAAGCCAATACGCATTCAAAGATTATAACACGCGTTCTAATTAGCACAACAGTAGGATATCCTAATACATTTTTGGTGACACTAGAGTTACATAGAATAACATAGACATAGATCCGGTGAGCTTTCCATGAAGCCACGCACCTGAGTAAACTTCTTTACCGTCCTGACCTCTGGACCATATTTAACCATATAACCGGTGAGCACCAAAACTAAGGTGAGATCCTAGGGCTACAGGCAATCAGATACCAAGTTAATTCCCGAATTCAAGTGTCCTGCCAATGTTTTTAATACAGGTGCATGGTGTATTCAGTGGAAATGAGGACCCACAAATGTCATTGACTATCCTGTTAAAGAGTAATCCCCTTACTGTATTAATTTCTATCACTTTATATCTATCACTCTTACACAGTGACGTCCTTACATTACATCTACTCTTTAACCTTCTAGTTTTAGTTTCTAAATAATGCATCTTAAGTTATATTTATAATGATGTTAACCTTTTGCTTTTGCAGATATTCGGAGCATGGGTTTGGATTTTGGTGGCTGCAACCAGAGTATTTTATACCTTGACACAAGGATGGGTCATGTATGTTGCGGTGTCTTCGTTCCTCTTTTCCTTGATACTGCTTATGGTCTATGTGTTCGGATTCCACAGGAACAGCAGTGGAAGCTGGAGGATAGTGGTAAGAATTATACTGAATTGGAAGCCCATCACATGCACATCTATCTTATCTATCCATCTATCTATCTATCTATCTATCTATCTATCTATCTATCCATCTATCATTACACATATACATTCTCAAAGCCCCCCAAAAAATCAAAAGGCTCGGTTAGTGAAAGTAGTTGGTAGTACCATGAAATTCTCCTGCCAACTCTTGACTGAATAAATAAATACTTTAGTATACATATATGTACTTATTTTGAACACACTAGCTAAAAGGCAATTCATGTCATAAATAAAGATCAGATCATAAGACACATTGCCACCTGCCATTGCAATTGTTTCCTTGCATCATTTTTAAAGATTTTTAAAGATGTTACCGATCAAATATTTTAATCACAATACAATGCAATGGAATATAAAAGGTTTGATTGTTTATTGCTGTTTCCTTTTTCATTTTTTCCCATTAGGATGTTATATACCATGGAATTACTGCCATTTTTTACCTAAGTGCTGCAGTCCTGCAAGCTAATGCAACAATAGAGTGTAATAATGCAATAGCCAATGGTAGATGTTCAGTCACCACCTACCATTTGGATGCTGCCGCTTCTGTAAGTTCTTCACAATCACTTTCTATTTTTTAACTGTTAAATTATCTTTGGTAAATGTTATATCTAGTATACTGTAGAATAATTCATTAAATCAAATTTTTATAGGGTATGAAGTGGAGGTTTAGTGTACAATTGAAAATATAGAAATAAACACAACAATACTGTATGTAAATCGCAATTCTTTATGTGCTAAAGTTAGATTTTTAACAAAAGAAAGCACTATATTTTTTGCCACTGTTGCCATAAATACAAACATTTTATTCAAGCAGAATATGGTCAGTTTTTCCTATTAAGATGACCCTGCTTAGGATATACATCAGTGTAGCATTAATATATTTTAATAATAGAATGATTATATTGCAATTATTTTACATTGTTGCAGTGATCAATTTATATATTAAATGGACTTGGTACTATCTAGTCCACACGGATATACGTTGAGCGATTACAGAGCATTTGCCGGTTTGATTCTGATGAATGCAGATCTATAAATTTAGCAGGTCATCAATTCTTTGTCAGATTTGACTAATTTAAATATAATTGTTGGATTTTTATTAATTCGGAATACATTGGAAATTCTATGATAAACAGTGTTCCAGGCTAACGTTGATTTTCTTGAAGAAGAAAAAAAGTAGGATATTTCTGCAGTTGCCCTGTTTTGTAAGTCACCTTTTCACAATAAATCTGATAAAATCTATTTTGTTCCAGGTGTTTGCTTTCGTAACAACGCTGCTATATGTGCTGCACAGCTTTCAAAGCTATGTTCAGTGAGCAGAACGTATAGAGAAGAGGAGATGACGGAGGATACAGAGCATATCGGATGGGAAATATCCAGAAACAAAATGAACTATTTTTATGTGACTAACTTGAAAGCTGCTCCCACTACCATTAATGTATAAACTGATGTAAATGTAGTTATTGCCATTATTTTGCAAAATGTAAAATGTATACGTGACTTTAAGGAAAAGAGGACCTCTCGAACATTTAGCATGACATCAATGGAAATCAATCCCATTTGGGGGGCTTGCGCTTTTGCGAAATCAGCAGAAGAGTGACAGATCTCTAATAATAATGAATTCATTATTCTTTTTTTTTTTAACTCCATGGTTTTGGTTAATGTCAGATGGAGAATTGGAGATAAAGCCAGGTAAAATGGAATTCAACCGTAGAAACTATTCAGTTATAATATTAAAGAGAAGTATTATTAAAATAAAAATACATTATTTTCTTTGAGCACTTTTCACTATTTTATTCTCTGTCAGAAATTATATTTATTTTTTCATTATTAAATCAACTCTGCTGTACTTTCTTTGGCTTGTTAAAAATAAACCCTTATTGCTCAGGGTGTGCTGTGTTACTTTGTTAATGAGACAGGGGACTCTGCTATACAAACTGCAAATAGTCCTTGATTTGTATGTAATGAGTTGTGACGTTTTTGGTCTTGTAAGTCAAAGCATATGTTATTTGGGGTGATCATTGCAATGAACTCTAGGTCAATCTAGGGTGGTTTCACACTATGTCACTATGGTGGTTTCATGGCCATGTCAAGAAACGATCTTACTGTGAATACGCACATTTAACCTAGTCTAGGTGGAAATATGAAGATATTGACACGTTGTTTCGATTCTTAACCGACTGTTGCATGATTTCCAATGTTTGCCTGATACTTGCCACGAAAGAGAGATTCTTATGTTAAAACGTCTAGCCCTCCTAAGCATGGGCATTTGGGAGGTATACGATTGAAAACTTGACTTGTGATAACAGCATGATCTTATTTTATATTACACGGTGCATATTAAGAAATTACATTAAAATCTATTTTCATTACAGTATTATGTTTGTTATTTGCTTTTAATTCTTTATAAATAAAACAACTAAAGTGCTTTCCCCTAACCTCAACTTAACCCATTACATAATTGGAAAATCAGTTGTCATTGATGTACATGGATGAAGCTGAAATGTTTACATCAGTTCAACTGTATCACTGTATTATATACAATCATTATTAAAGTATTTGAAAGGTTATTGGAAGTACCTGGGAAATTTCACCACCACCTTCACTATACTCTGTGTGCAACAGTCATATATAACATTAATAATGTCTACGCTGTATTTCTGATCCATTTGTTGTTATTTTAATAGACAAAATTTGCGCTTCTTGCTTTCCAATATCAAAAATATGTAAACAAGGCAAATATCCCCAACAAAAAAAACGTAAACAAGGCAAATATTTTTGAATTTTTATTTGCATTTCTTTTTTTTCCCAGTCTCACACTCTCTCACACACTCTCTCATCCCCTCATTCACGATCTCTCACACTCTCATTCACAATCCCTCACAATCAATGCCTTCTCCACTGACCACTTCCATGTCCCTGTCTCCTTACCTGCAGCTCCGATTCTTCTTTAACCTCTTCTTGGTGTTCTTCTTTCTTCGTTAATTTCTCACTGTGTCTTCTTTCTTTATCTGTTTCTCTGTGAACTAGGCCTCTCAGAGCACTTCTGCAAAAGAGGCAGACTCTCAAGCATAATAAACTACTCGGAGCAATAACTATAACCTGATCCTAACAATAAAAAGTTAGGATAGCTGCTCCCATGGTAAACACATAAGGTGGGTTTCTCAAAAAAAAAGTCTGTAGAGGAAGTGGAGATAGCGTAAGGCATTACGTTTGCATAAGTGGAACAGCATCTTTAATCTGCAAAGCTGTGTAGCCTCACCAATTTCAGGTTAATTAGCCATGGGGCTCTTAGAGGCCAGACAATGAAGACAGATTCACAGAGAAAGCAAAGTGTTTCTGCACCACTCTTTCTCCATAAATCCATCTTTATTATTCTGGCCTCTTGGAGTACTTGAAAAAAAGTGCAAAGCCACGGGGGTAACCTCTACCTATTCCTCCAATCAGGGGAGAGGGTGTGCCCAGGGGCTTTGAGGTTTTGAAGAAGTGCCCTGGGAGATCTTGTGTGCAAAGACAGAAGAACAAGTAGAGGCAAGAGAAGAAGCAGAACCGTAGGGCAAAGGGACAATGATAAGGTGGCGGCAGGTAAGGTAGGGAGACATTGATAGAGAGCATGAGAGAGTGTGAGAGCATAAGAGTATTGAGCATTGATAAAGAGCATGAGACTGTGTGAGAGAATGTGGAAGTAAAAGAAAACAACAAAATGCAAACAAAAATTCTGAGAGCTCTGCTTTGTTTTCTTTTGTTTTGTTGGGGATCCCTTATTATTTTTACAAATTCATACAAATTGGAGAAATTGACATAGTCTAGTAGTACTCACTAACGAAGCCATAATCAATTAACAAATTGGCTACTCCTATTTCTATTTCACAAATTTGTATACTGCATGTTAACTGGAAAAAAATAGAAATCTGAAAAAATATTTAATTTATTTATAAGTTAATTATTTAAGTCTCATTAAATAACATTTATATTGTACTGAGCCAGACATCGATGGTGGTACAGCATAACTCCCCTTACTATACACTGAGCCAGACATTGTAGTGCAGCATAACCCCTGTCTCTATATACTAAGCGAGACATTGACGTGGTAGACCTCTGCCTTTACACAGCCTTCCTGTACCACCTCCCCCCCTCTAAACAGCCAGCCTGTGGCACCCCTGCCCCCTAAACAGCTTGCCTGTCCCACCTCTGCCCCTTAAACAACCTGCCTATCCCACCTCTGTCCCTCGAAACAGCCTGTCTGTGCCACCTCTGCCCCTTAACAGCCTGTGCCCCCCTGACCCCCTTAACAACCTGCCTGTACCACCTCTGCCTCTAAACAGCCTGTCTGTGCCACCTTAGCCCCCTTAACAGCCTGTCTGTACCACCTCCAACCCCCCAAACAGCCTGTCTGTGCCAAAACACAGACAGGCTGCCCCCAAAACACCCACTCATTAATTAACCTATTTAGGCTCACCCCCCTCTTACCTCACATGCAGATTTCACTTGTCTGGGGACTGGCAGAGAACACTGGGGTCGTGCAGATGTCTATGCTGCGGCCTGATGACCGCCTAATGCAGTCCTGCAGGAACCTGGGCAGGAAAAGAGAGTTTCTTCGTGCAATGTGCGAACGCCACATCGCTGTGGGCCTGAGTTGGGTCGACATCTGCTCGACCGACCCCCTGGTGAGTGGCACCAAGGGTGGACCATCCAATATTTTCTTTTATTTCATTCTTTGGGGTTGTTTGGGAATCAGGTAGTGACTACTACTACACAGTTTCAGGCCTAGGGATGTAACATGTTTTCAATTTAATTAACACATGTTTGTCTTGGTAAGTGGAGTATCACCATACCTGGGAACTCTCCGGGTTTGACCCGGGGATTGCTGGGTGAAGCACTGCTTCTCCGGTTCTCCGGGTCGTGGGAGCGGGGTCTTGCCTGGGACGTATCCCTTTACATCCAGTACTTGTTTAACACCACCAGTCATCCTCCAAATCTGCTTCATTCATTTCATTGTTCATACAATGACTATTCATCTATTTCATGTAACAGCTTAACGGGTTGGTTGTAAATCACAAAAACTTTCTGTAATTCCGTATAAGAGGTATGCAAATAAAAAAAAATAAACACTGTGCCAATCCCGCCAATCTTTTACAAAGTGATTCACACTTCACGTCAAAAAGGTTCCATTAGGTGTCACACATACTCAGAAAATAAAGCACTTGACATTTTTTGCTGCACTAGCTGTGTTTTGGGTGAGGCCACATGCATAGTATGCTCAGTGAGAAACTTCACTCCCCTCCCAATGTTTCTGATGACATTCAGTACATTTCACACACCCAGCCCAGGGTAGGAACCATGGAGTGCACGCACCTAATATCTTATTGAGGAAAGAACTGCTGAAATTATAGTGCAACATTCTGTTCTTGAGAGGAGTACTTTCGGAAGGAAAAATGTATTGGCATCATTTACAGAAATTAAGGCGAATCTGCATCTCACACCTTTTAGCATTATTGAATTAGTTTGTTGATATGACGTTTATACAGAGTTGTGAAGTATGATGGCGCTATATAAATAATATTAATTATAATGGTGTAATATATAACGTAAGAGGTATTTTACTTTTTTTAGAGGAAGCTGGTGACAGACCTAGCTAATTACTTTTTTTTACTAAGCTCTCTTCACCTCAATTCATTTTTCAAATATTTCAGCAACAGACCTAGTAATAAAAGGATTAACTTAACCCCTTAAGGGCCAGAGCAGCTTCCTTGTTTTTGCTCACTGACGTCAGTGGGCAGTCCTGCCCGTAAGGAGTTCCCAGGTAGGTAAGCATGTAAGACATTATTTTTATAAAAATAAGAACACATTTATTCACAATTTTACAGGTATATAAATTCTTCACAGCAAGAACTAATGTTACAAAACTACTAAACATTGATTCGTTAACTTGTTCTGATTTAAAAAACGCACTATACTCCTATTTCTTTTTTGGACTTTATAAGCACTGCCATTGTCACCTGACTGCATCCATGCATGTGATTGGCTGAAGCAGTGATCCCATGGAGCAGTCAGCTAAATGACCAGGATCAGTCATTAGTACGTCATTGGTCTTCCTGGGCATATTTTCATCATGTCCCTGGCATGTCATTGATCACCAGGGGGCTAAAATGGATGGCATGGAATAATTATTGAGATACAGAAAACAGAATGTTAAGAACGCTGTTCCCACTAGTATAAACCACATGTTTTGCATTTGTAATATCAAAAATTAAAGTTTGGGAATGCGTGAAATCCTTATTAAATGTTTACAGAAAAGTCGCTATTGGAAATGGTTAAAATGTAGATATGGGTATCATTGCAAATATCCAGGGTATTACATATTTATAATATATTTAGTCACTGACAAGGCCAATCAGCTCAATACAATGTAAAGTCTTAGCTAAAGGTAATGGAGGAAAGATGTGACTGTTCTGTTTTGCAAGTAATCTTCTAGTCTGAATATACATAGAATTCCGCACATAGCCCATGTGACAAAGGTATCTTACACAATAGTGTATTAAGATGCGTCTTATGTACTTGTACACATTTTTATTGAACTCTCTGAAGGAGTGGCTCATAGAGATGCAGCCCATAATTATTACAGGAAGTGAGTAATAGAACCACAAGTAGAGCCAAGAAGACCAACATGCTTAGTATTCATTTGTGAAACTCATGTTTGTTTGTTTTAAAATTAAGTGGGTTGAATTGTGAAACTTATTTATTGACTAATGATAAATTGTAACTTACTGCTACTGCAGACTTTATAGACAAAAACCTCAATCATCACAGACAATAAATATCATGGTGATGTAGACTATAATTTCTCCAACTGCCACGCTTTTAGTACCCATTATTTTACCCCTGAATGCTGTTTAAAGCTTGTTGAATTTTAACATCTGTCCAAGGAAGTCTGTGAGTTGTATAAACTTTCAAGAACTGCTTATGGAAAGCTGAGGAGTGTGGAAGTTTAAACAAACGAGACATGAATGCAGTAGAGAAGGCAGTCAGTACCTGGGATTGTGTGAATTAGCATTAAGTGTTTGTCCAGTCAGTGGTAATAAGAGTAAATCCATGAGCCGGTCAGATAAGGAGTCAAAGTTGTACACAGAAAATGTGTTAGATGAAAGTTGTAAACAACAGACGTTTATTTAGTCTGTCCTGGTGGCCTAGACAGCCATAGGCCTACTTTACTGCCACTCAAGTGGCAGATCTGGTCCTTCAGTTGGAAACATGCAGTGGCATACCACAAGAGTATAAATATGTAATGCGCAGCCACGCAAATCGAGTCTAAAGGTGGCAGACATTCATCTTTAGCCCCTGAATGACCAATGTTGTTAACGACTGCATATCGAAGCATTCAGCAACACCAAGAAAAAAAATCAGTGATGCCGTGTGATCCCGCACCCAAAATGGTAGGCAAAACCAAAGTGTGAGGCAAAAACCCCAGAAATACATTTTAGCATTCTTTGGCCTCATCAGTGGGGTATGCACAAAGAGCACGTCTGGGGTTGTTGGTTTGGACTGCCATACTAACGGACTTTTGGGCAGGATGAGGATTATATGTAGATGGAGAATTTTCCTTTGTAATGGCACAAGAGCTAAAATATGAATTGCTCTCAAAGGGGGATGCGTCGTAGGACTGGGTATGAGGCGGCTGTCTGTGCTCGGTAAGCATCTCATACTTTTTTTGTATAGCATTTCAGGGATCTCTTGGAGTTCACCCTAAGTGTAAAGCTGAGTCCAGACGTGGACTTCCTTGCTCTCTTGTTCCTAGAGGGATACCAACCTTACCCCACTGACAAGTCCAAAACATACATCTGGGGTTGTTGGTTCCCTCGTGCAGCGGAAATTTTTGTTTCTGGTCTAGCCTCTGGACAGGATCAGACTGATATGTAAACGTGGATGGAGATTTTTCCTCTGTAATGGCACACGATAGATACAATTTGAGATGCTCCCAAGCAAGGGTGCACCGTAGGACAGGCTATGAAGTGAGCATCTCTTTTTTGTATGGAATAAACACAAACAATGCAGAAATGTTAAATCAGCCATGATTATGAAGGGTACAACATTTAGAAAAAACGTTGTTTAGTACCAGATTATCTACATGTGCTAAACTGCAGCTGTATCGTATGGAGACCCTGATGAGAAACAAGTGCATCATGAAATTACATTTTGATTATTATGAAGTCAAGTTGCATGGCTTTGATTTGTTTCAAAGTAATCAATAAATTCAGCTATATTCTCCACTTAGTTTGGTAAGGAGTGCGCAGAAACACACATCCAACTCACATGACAAATAGTCTAAATGCATTAACTTAACATGCCTCCAACTGGAATATGGTATATAGATTCAATAGATTCATCTAGGCTTAACTTTTCTCGTTTTGTTCATATCCTGATTCTGATAGAGTGCTGCCAAAGCACAGTCATAAATATTTTCATATCTTCTTTAAAACGGTAACCAGCCTCCTGGTCATAGGATATTTGGAACCGCTTGAAGCTCTTCTACTCGCATGCTCCTCTTGGGCAGCATGTCCTCACTGAAGTCTCTTTTTTCTTGATTTGTTGGCGACTGCTTGCAGCTCGCATGTACTAGAGGAGATCTAGGAGTTTACACAATTGGAAGGGTAGCATGTAGCATTGATCAGTGTCATGTTAAATAGTGGATTTTAGTCCCGGATTTCGTCGGAACCCAACAACACTTAGGGCTCCATTGAATGTTAACAAGTATGAAGTGGACATGCTAATAAAAGATTAATCCTGCAGGGCAGCAATGACCGTAATGTTTCCTGCAGTACATAATTTCCACAAACTTGCTTTTTACAAACATTTTGTTACTGTCCCTGTAAATACAGAAATATGACTAATGACCAGAATCACCCATATATTACATCAGATGGCAGATAATACAGTTTTTTTTTGGTCTCAATCATAATAGTTTACACAAGGTGGTACCTTGGCAATAGCTGTTCGGTGCTGCCCTCCCATGGTAGATAACTGAAATGACAGTTCATAGACGTATTGGTATATTTCTAAACAGAGTCAATGTTTGCAGACGACTATATAATCATTATTCCAGGCAGTGGCGGAACTACCGGGGTCGCAGGGGTCACGACTGCGACCGGGCCCTGGAGTTCTGCCAGTCAGGGGGGCCAAAGGGGTGGCGAGCGGTTGCTGAAAACGACCGCTCGGCAACTCTTGGGCTCCCCTGACTGACAGAAATCCAGGACTCCTCTGCTCCCCGCCGCTGCTGCTGCTGCCGGCGCCTGCCTCAGCGCTGCCCATATGCCGGTGCTCAGCAGTGAAGCGCCAGCACCCGAGACAAACGCCT
>VKOC01000005.1:17644835-17663285 GCA_009364415.1 Spea multiplicata
AAAGGCAAAAGAAAGTGTGCGAAACAAATAGAGTGCCTTGCCTTTTGACAGATACAATAACCGTAATAGGAAAAGAGGTTAACAAATCTGCCATAATTCAAAAAGAGCTTTCAAAGCCGAGAGGGAAAGACGGACATGGAAAGAGCCCAATGTTGTATCTGAATGGACTGTTTCTCTGTGTCTGAAAATCATCAGAAATGTTTCATTCAAAAAAAAAAACTTTTCCCTACCCTGTATAATGTTTTATAACAAACTTTACTCAGAACATCAAAGGCAAGTGCTACTCATCCTTTTGCTATGTCATTTTATTTTGTTTTCTAAAGTAGTACTGGTACTTTCTGATCTCCAGTGATCTGTACATATTCATGTAAATAACTAAGTAATTCTATTACTGATTTTGAAAGTATACTATTAACCATGGACTTATCAATTGTCAGAAAAGCTCATCAAAGGCAAGTGCTAGCTGCACATGGATTGATTCAATCTTAAACCCAGCCACCGGGGGAGAAGGTGTGTGACCATATGCGCCCAACGCCTATACATAAACATGCACAGGAGACGGGTGTCTAGGGATGGATAATACACAGGACAGGACTTGGAAACTTGGTTTTGACTACAGCGCAAAACAATTCAGGGATGAAAGAAACACAACAACATGTACATGCCTTAACCAGCTTTTGACCTGGGAAAATTTTCTTGAAATCAATAGTGTATGTGCAGGACACTTTCAGCTTACTGACTTCATAACCCAGTGATCCTCTCCTTCAAAATGAATTTAGTTGGCCCAATGAAAAGTTAGTTCCCGAAAATGTTGTGAACTTAATCTAGATCAATTGACAATTTACTATATATCCGCTGGGCTAGCAGAAGTGGTGGCTCTTCATAATTTGTAGTGAGTTAAGGCAAACTGCAAACTCCAACTTTAATAAATAAATCCTCTAACCTGTTAAAAAAAACACATTTAAAAATGTTAAAAGAACTCACAAAGCGCTAAATACTGGCGAGCTGAAATAATAATACCAAATTCTTCTCTTTCTGTTGTTTCCATCAACTAACAACACTAAGCAGGAAACACACTTACCAAAGTTTTGTTTCTTCATTCGTATTGATGTTCTTTTGAAAGTAGTTGTGATGTCATGATATACTACAGGGATTAAAAAGGAAATGAACATAATTAAAAGTAATCACACACGTACACAGCAGCACAAAGCTAGCTCCTGAATAAAAGACGGCCACTTAAACACAGCTGAATCTTGAAAGCACACATCGAATGCCAAAATATAATTAAGATATGTGGGTGTTCAACCTACAGAACATGTCATTTTAGCATAATTAGAGTTCCCGGTAAGAGAAGGTAAAAAAGTGCATTTACTGACTATCCACAATAGCGTTTTGTGAAATAACTCTATTCTGACTTTACCACATAGTAATCCTCATAATGAAATAATGTGGGGCCTTGGAAATGGCAGATAAAAATCAAGAATATGTACCTGGAAGCTTATTCAAAAAGCTTCAGTAAGCCTCAGCGTCAATGTACAAAAGCTGGAACAATGGCCGTGTAGACTCACATCTTAAAAATCAAAAATGGCTAAAACATTCCAGTACAATGCTGTCATCTGCACATCTAATACACCGGGAGGTTCTGGACCATTTTAGAAAGTCTCAGCTAATAAATATATCCACAAAATTAATTTAGTACATTTAGTTTTTTAATTTCCTAATGCAAAAAAAGTCAATGGGAGGCCATAGGTACTTGAACACGCTTGGTCTCCATTTAGGGGAGCAGGCTTTCATCGCTGAAAATGTATACGTTTTGAAGACATTTTTAAGAAATTGATGCAATGATTTATCTGGCACCTCTTTTTTTATGAAACAATAGTAGAATGGCATTTGGCAACCACACACACACAGTAAAATAATCTTTTTTATTGATCTGTATTTACGAATCTGTTAGGATGACTATGATGTCAGCCTTTGTCATTTATTTTATATGAAAAGATTAGCGCACGATCATTTAACCTCACTGTACCGTTGTTTAAATCGCTAGAGGCGGCGATCGCTGTACATTCATATTTGTTGGCGATACTGCCTGAAGGAGTTTGTATCGTTAGAACTGTAAAGTCATGTATATTGTAGTCATCTTTGAGAAGTATTCGAGATGACCGTCTAGTCATATAGTGAGGGTAGATGAAACTACGTAAAACCCAACTATAAATTCTGATCTCCATAGCTATAGGCATTCAGTAATGGACTTGGTGCATCATTTGTTTCGGCAAAAGCCCTCCGTCACCACCATGTTTCCTCAAGCCATATCCTTTAACTACATTCTGCCTTTTCTACTAGATTAGATCTGGTATTTTATCCTACTGGATGTCAAAAAATCCAGGCAAAGCTGTCCATTATCACTGCATTTTCCGTGACCAATAACAAATACTAGACATTAACCTACACGCTTCCAATGGCAGAAGGGAAAGAAGAAAACCTTAATGATTTATGTGAGCACAAAGTCATGTATACTACGGAGAAGATAAAACACAACAAAAATGAGCAAGAGCAGATATGTTGGATGAGTGAGAGTTAATGCAAGGTTGACGCATTCAATCCACTTCATAGAATGAGCTGTGAAAGTGACTTAATGATAATATTATGGAAGCCAGGCTGCCTACTTAACGATGTGACGCACAGGATCAATTTTGCCAATATCAACCACTAAAGTTATGAAATAACAATAAACTATCGAAACAACGCTGTTCACTTTATGGTGATATATGGATACATCTCTGATACTGTTATATCGCATCCTGCTGTCTGGAAGAGGTCTTTAAGGTTTGGTTTTGTTTTAAGTTCCACAGCCGGAGAGGTAATATATTATTACAAGGTAGTCAGTGTCATTGCATGTAAGCAGAACTCATCCGTAAAGTAAAATGTACACACAATCATTATACATTTTTCTCTTATGTCACACTTACTTGTATGATCTTTGTATCTTTCCATATAATGCAGATAGTGTACCGCTCTGTTTTTCGCCTACACAGAGTAATGAACAAGAAAGGGATAGCAGGTCATAATGTGTTGCTTTGTCAACAAACGGCTCATATAGATAAAGGCAAGACTGAAACTCCAGCACCAGCTTCAAAGAGGCACATGGTTAAAGACCTCTGATTTTACGCATAACCACAACATCTCAGGGTCTGACAATGACACGCAGTTATAGGGACAACCAGTTATCTTAGTGAATATGATAGCTCTGTCCCCACTAAATTATTATTAAAGTACTCAGAGGTTGGGCAGACTGGATGGGCCTACTGGGTCTTATCTGCCGTCACTTTCTATGTTTCTATTATCCCTTTCAAATGCGTGGGGAATGCTGCAGTCCCCCTTTCTTGGCTTGGGGGAGCTTCTGTGATAGTTCCTAAGCCAAAAGCATGGTGAAAACAGGATCATTGAGGGTGCCGGTGATCTGCAGCTTCCCATTAGGTCAGTACCTTATTTTTCCTACTTAATGGATACTTCAAGATGCATTCTTTATCCTTAAAAATAGGGGGCAATATGCCGTCCCTGACAGCCTTATAACAGTATTTGTTATTGGAAAATTCAGTGGATCGTCTTGTTTAGCAATTTTGTATAAAGGGAATCATATATTACTATTTCTCGTGCTTTAATACGAGTGAAAATGTACAAATACATTTACCAGCCATAATCATGAAATGTGACACCCGCAATATGCTTGTGCTGTGATCCTCCAGGTTTCCATTATCAAGGCCACTAAGCAGTTCACCGTATTGTAGGAAAAACTACACATTTTGCACAGTTTCTAAATTATAGATAAAACCAGTTATTCATTCCTAAAACTAAATCTAAAAGATCTGCTTAAACCCTTCTCGTTCTGAGCTGTGATTTTTGTTTGAATTACATGCTATTTCCCGGCATTCCCTGATCTTTTCCCTTCTATGAGAACCTGAAAACAAATGCTCCTTTCTCCATCATCTCCATCTCTTTCTCACATTCTGACCAGTCACTCTTTTATTTTTATCCATATAATCCCTCCCGTTCCCATGTCCTTCGCACTTTCCATCAATGCCCTGGGAGGATTTTGCTTACAGTATCAGCTAGCTGGAAATTCCAGACAATTTGTTTACTAAATGATTAGATTAGTGGGGTTCAGGGGCCACTTGTATCAACTTTGCTTCTTTAATAATCATGTGTCCATAGAATATATTCCCAAATTTGTATTCCCTCGGAATATTTTCTATAGGAGAATGTGTGTAGGGTAATAATAACCTTTTAAGGAGCGAGACAAAGAAATAACGTTCACTATCAGGAGCTACAGAAATATGCTACATACCTTTCTGAGAGCCACCATCCTATCAGAGGCTTTTCCGATGGCAAATCCTGTAACAAAAACACACACTTAATACAATGCAAAAGGGCTAGAATGGCAGCAAAGGTGTTTGGAATCTATAGGTGCGCTACAGCGGAAGGCCCCTCTACTGTCCGCATTTGGCGAGAAAGCATTCCCATTGCGAAGGGAACCTTTAAGAAAAATAAAACACTAACATTTGTAAAACATGATGGATTTAAGGAATGTCGCAGGTGATTTAATTTTGTAATAAACAAATACATAATGTTTATTACTTGTTGCAAGGAATATATGATCTGATAATTATTTCATGTGTGTGTGTATGTGTCTTAGAATTGTAATTTTATTTGATGTTGGACATCAAGCACAGCAGTACATGCCTATTAGTTATTACATCATCCCACTGAAAAAAAAATCTTTACCTAGTTTCATTAAGTTTTTTTTTTCTAAGAGAAGAACGATCATGACACAAAAAATGTTAATTTGGTGATATAAGTTAAGTAACCAACCTATTATGGACTAAGCTCTGGGAAGGAAAAAATCCCTCAAGACAAAATAGATCTCAGCTTTTTCGGTAAAAGTGTAATTTTTTTATTAGTGACTATAAAACAGGCTTGAAACATTGCTACATCCCAAAAAGAGGACAGTAGTCGGAGAAATACACAGTATTTTAAAGGTAATTACTACAGCATCACACACCCTTTGTGTCACAAATGTGATTAACCGTTGGTCTGAATAAAATGCAGATTTTTTGGATTTGGATATTTTTAGATATGCTTTGGCAAATTTGAGTAATCTCATCGATTTTTTAATATGTCGAGGTAAAACTCAAATGAGCACACGCCCTGTTTTAATGTTAAATGCATTTATGGAATCCATATTGCGTGGGCTCCAGTGCCTTCTACTGCATGCAAATAGGTGCAGGTATTGAGTCACTGGAGTTTCGTCACATTTAACTCCTCCCCCCGCTGCCTCTACTGGAAGCAGGGTGCGTACCAGGGTATGCTTCTTGTACATGTTCAGTAGAGCCCCCATTCTAGTCATTCTTTGAAATCAATGCAAATAGTTGCTGCCAATCATATATATTATATCTGAATAGTTTTGTTTTGCTAATATTACATGCAAATGGCCATTTTAGTAACTTTAATAGGAGTGAATTGGAATTGAGCATGTCCAAGAAGTTTGCATATTAATAATTCCTGGTTTGAAGTAGACGGGAGAGGTGTTAAATGAGAGACATTTAATTTCTCTTCAATAACTAAAAATGTGAAAATCAATTTGCAAATAGTAAAAAGGGAAAATAGACCCAGACGTGCATTTAAAATAAAAAATACAAGTTTGGGGACCAGGCGGTTCCTTTAATTTTGAGAACAGGGAAAATATTCTCTCTATTTCTTATCTATAACCTTGAAAAGGTGTTCATAAATGTCAATGGGACATAACGACTCAAATGAGCATTAGAACAATTTGCATGCTGACTGCAAATCAGAACAGATTTTGTATGCGGATGAAATATATCATTTTGTGTTATTTGAGTGCCATTTCTGTAATGTAGAGTCAGGAACATACATTAAACTGTGTTTCCATTAAGCTGTCAGTGTGCATGACATTAAACCACCAAGTTCACAGACATTCCCTTTACTAAAACCGAAATAAGCACACGCACAATAGTTTAACCGTACCATGTCCTCAATACCAGGCAGTGATGCTGTCACGCATAAACAGATAGGGGTAATGTGTGCAGTGTTATTTAGAGAGAGAGGAAGAACGGGTATATCAGGATCTATTATCAACTAACATTTGACAGCTAGACGAAAACATAATCTATTAGCGAAATAACTTATTTATTTTAGTTTGTAAGGTCTAATGACCAAACCTTATTCTTGTTTCTTTACATTTGTTACGCAGTGGCACTGAATGGGGTTTATTTACTGAAGATGTAGGGCCATTGCTGTTTCATGTCATTGACTTCACTATAACACAGACCAAGTTTATATCTCTCCTGCCAACTATAGTGAATAAACATCAAAATGTTAAAAGCATTCATACACATCTGCATAGAGACAGACGGGTATGAAGGACTGCAATACTTCTATACAGAAGTGAGGAAACTACCGCCATTTTTTTTTTTAAGACATTTTGATTTCTATGTTAAAATCTTCAAATTGCAAATCCTATTCATCATTCTGTTGGTAAAATGCCCAAGAACTCGCTCATGGGTGAAATAGCATGATGGTGACCTAAATTACACGCTGCTGCCAACAAATGCATGGATGGCTTCAAACCATCATTAAACTGAACAAGATTCTAAGGAATAAATCGCTGTTTTAAGCATGCAAACCTTAAACTGTTAAGTTTAAAAAGTGTCCTGGGTGTAGGAAAATCTGTGTTCCCTTCCCTCTATCAGAAGTAAAATCCATGTCCCATTTCATAAACGTGAATAAGACACCTTGATTTTTGTTTCAAGAATTGGCACCATTACTAAATAAATACTTCTGTATGCCTGCTTAGCACTACTTACAGCAACCAACCACAAGTATGCTTTTTGAATACTGATGTTTTGCTAGAATAAATGTGATTGGCTGCGGCTTCAGTGCCACTGAGCATCATTTACATACCAGTTTCCTGGATTTGGTAGAAGCAGCCAAGGGAGGTTTTACATTAGATCGAAGTCTGATTTTCTGACTCCAATAACTAAATGAAGCCATAATAAAATCTGAGATCACTTACCTGCCACTCCATTTCCATTGCCAACTACCACCAAGGCGCTCACAGTTTTCTTTCTTCCCTCCTTAGCCGTCATGTTAAATACATTTTTTACCTGCAAGTCATATGAAAAAAGTAAATTGCACGTACGAAAATAAGGTTACAAGAGGCATAGGCAGTGACATACTTCATGATGGGCATTTTTTTAAGGTACTATAATATATATTTTTTAATTTACAAAACTATATAGTGCACTAGGTTAAAATGTGTTGCATACACTTGCACTTATAGACAGATGCTTATTTGCCCTTACACAGACAAGCTTGCCCTAAACTGCACCATGAATGGTTCCACTCAGCATTTAGGCCCCGTGTCATTTCCCTCAGTTTTCTGGGTATGAAAAATGAAAGAGATAGATAGAGATAGATGATAGAGGTAGGGACGGTGGGATGGAGATGTGACAGCAGAGAAAGGAGGGAAGGGAAAAAGACAGTAGGAAGGGAAGTAAAAAGAACAACTGGACAGTTAGAAACATGGGAAAATGAGAAGAAGTAGAAGGAGGGGGTGAAGCAGAGAGGGAAGACAGGAGAACAGGGGAGAACGAGAAAAGAAAGAACAGTACAGAAAAGTAAAGATAGAAAATTGGAAAGGGAAGAGGGATTTCTTTTTCTCTCAACACTAGATATTGTGCCGGAACACACAAAATAAAATTGGTATTCTTGCAACCGAGTAGTTCGTGAAATAAATAATAATAAAAAAAAACACAATAAGAAACACAAACACCAAAATACAGTAATATATACACTGCAAAGATTTATACAGGTCATAACATATTCCCTTACGGAATATTTGTTGTTTTTATGAGCCAGTACCTAGTAACATTAAGACGAAGAAAAATGTTTGCTTGCCAACAAAAATAAAAATATATACTGTGTATTATTCTTTAGAACCCTAGAAGGGTTCATTCTCAAGACATTTCATTATAAAAAGGCTAGTAAATTCATGACTTAAAGTTAACATGCCTCACAGTGGATTCAATCAGAGGAGGAAAAAAAAAAAACAGCGCAGCTCCCGAATCAATAAAACGGTAGCAAATTTCATGTAAGTTTAGCTAAACACAACACTGCCATTTCTAGGGAGTCTGTATGTGGAACCTAATTAAGGGGAAGATATTTTCACAGCTTCAGACTCCACATCACATAGTAACTTAATGGTATCGCTCTAACATAGATGGTGCAACAGGGAGCTCCTGTCTTGATATGAAAAGGCTGAGGAAGCAAAAAGTACACAACAGTGGGAAGCATCAGTAAGACTTATGTTACACTATAGAATATTTACCGTACGTTTGACCGAGAGACTGGGTATAAAAGTTTAATATGAAGCAAAACAGACAGAATAAGAGGAAAAGCAGCCCTTGAGGTGTTTAATGTTTTCCTTTTCTACTATGCAATAGAAAATTGTGGTAGTGAGGAATGGAGTCTCCTTGGGATACTCGGACCTTATCATTTCCAAAGATCCAGTGACAAGGAAACTATGATGACCACTGATCAACACAGGACCTGACTTTCAGTGGTATCTTCTCAAATTCCGTCTGTTATTATATTAATGCAAACGGTATCCAGTCTCATAGTAAAGCATAACCTGATAATACTTTCTAATGCGATAATCTTTTAACATACAATTCACAATCAAAAATATCAGATTCATGCCCCTACTAACTTCTGCGTGAAGAAGCAGCCATAGAACTTTTGGAAGTTCTTTCAGGCATGGAGTCTAAAAGATGCTGCTGAAAACTTTACTTTTCACTTTTACAGAAGACGCACATGATAGATATTGAAACAGATATTTTTCTATAGAACAATACGATTTGAAAATGTTTGTTGAATGAGACCCTGCATATTAGGACATAAAGATTTAAAGTAATCTAAAATTAATTTTAAAAGGACAGTATTGTAATTACATCTGTTGGCTGTTCTATCTGATTCCATTCAGTGCATTTAATACATCAATAAAGGTAAATAATACATAATAATCAAATTACTGGATTTTAATGCTCCTATAATTATTCATGTTATTTTCAGATGACAATCCAGCATTGAGAATTAGACCATCAGAATGCATCAAGGTATGTAGATACACTAGCAATGTTCTTCATCTGGTGATGAAGATGCATAAGTCTTAATTTTTCTTGAACCAGATGGCTTAAGATACTTAAGTTTTCCATCTTCCTTAGCACAAACGTATAAATACCCATTTTTCTATGGTTAGTTTTGAATTATAAATTATTAGGGAGGCAAAGTTTAAATCCATCCAGCAGGTGGCCCTATCAACATACAAAAAGGCAAAATAAAACAATGAAAATGCTCTTCCATAAACATGGTTCATCAGCTACACTGGCGGCTGTGGGCCTCTTCGTTCCATAAAAGCTGTTAATGTTTCCATCTCTGCTCTTTTTTGTTTCCGCTGTTTTGATTACTCCACGTAAAATGTGTGGAGCTTCTCGTTATTAATTTTGTGGAGTGGAAGGACTACAGAGGGCAGATTTATTTTTTATTGTGTTTAATGCTATCCTCTTGGCAGTTAAGTGTAAGTTAATATACGTTTGTGTGTACTGTCAGTATTGGAAAAGGTAAAAAGGCCAAATAAAATAGTATCTTACCCAAGTGGCTTGACTATGACCTTTCTTCCTTTATCTTAAAAGTCATAGAGCATTGTTAAATCAATAAATGAGAAATGCTAAAATTAAGTGGAGGTGTCCTTAAAAAGTCGCTCTTTGTTTGTAACACATAAAACCGTGTGCGATTGAGCACTCAGACATTGACTCCTAAAGTCTTGCATTATATATTTCCAGTCACTGCTGTCGAAATAAATTGTGTTAAGAGTTAAATAAACTACATATTACATATTCTAGATATTTACAACATTCTGAGCACAGAGACTGAGCAGACATGAATAAGTACTACAGGTGAGCATCGCAAGGTTCTTAATGAAGTCAGGGATGGATAATGAATCAGGGGAATGAGATACCTTCTGTCTGGATAGATTTTCTTGGATGGCAATAATAAAGCTAATAAAGGATGAAATTGATAGGAAGACACAATTCACTTTTTGACAAAAGATTCATGAAAATAGGGAATAAGTCATTATTCACTATGAAGAGCATTGCTCAAGTACATGTTCTACAGCAACATAACTTCCTCTGCTAATAAGAAAAAATTAAAACAAAAAAAAGGAAACTGTCCCCTTCTTAACTTTACATGTATGAATCTATACATAGGCACACCCATATATACACGCATACACAGCTGGAGTACCCTGGCAGCAGAATCCTCAAAGTAGAAGCTGCAAAGTGGTGGCACACAATGGGGACCTTCAATGTAGGAAGATCACAAGCTTTCCAGGACACACATATATTTTGCTGACCAGAACTTAAATACTGTTGCCCTACAATGATCAAAATCTGCACAAATTACAGATGTGATTATTTAGCAAGAAGTTAAATGGTTGTTCCCATGGGATACGCCAAACAAGGGTTTCTAATGCGGCAGGGAAAGAGAAAAAGACAGATTGTCTATAACACCAAGGAGCAGCCAACTGGTAACTTCAGCTCTTGTGGAGTTGATACTAAGATGAAGCTTAGCTTTTCCTTATTAAACATCTGCAGAATCAAAGGTTACGTTGACAGTGTTTTTTTTTGTCGCCGTTTTATAAGTCTATGCGGGGTGCATCATTTCACTGAGCATTGATAAGTGTTATAGTTTTTTTTAGTCAATCAAATACAGTTTCTACATAATTCATACAAAACAAGAAAGGCTACTGACGCACAGATGGCACCCAATGAAAATAAAGCAGCTTCCATGCAGAATAACCGATTCCTATTTCATTGAATGACAGATCCACATTAGGCCTTGGCAGGCACAGTGAAAGTGTAGAGGTGGACCACACGGTACATCCTTTAAGGGAGCAGAGATCCAAGGAGGCTGTGACTTTTGTTTGATCCCTCACATTCTTGCACCTTGTAAGGGGCTGAGCATGTGAAGTTACTCTGCTAATCCAAGCTGTGGGGGGACAGATCTCGATTTCCTTTTGCTAAAACCCTATAACCAGGAAGGGGAGCTTTTCCATGTTGGTTTAGCAAAGGGACTCAAGATCTGCGCACCTTCGGGTTGGATCTCAAATTCTAAATATATTATTATAGGTAAATCAATACCTAGTGCAGAACTACTTGTTGTATCACAATTATTGCAGTACACTATTTTAGTTGCATTATAAATGTAAACTAAACAAAAAAAACTGAGAATGTACTAATATACAAGCTCACAAATTGTGCTCCATATTAATATTTGTAAAGCGTAAGTGATATAGATGCACCCCTTTTGAGCATAGAACATAAATATAATCACTGGTTTGTTTTCTTCTGAAACCTTTATAAAGAGCCAGTTTGTATTTGTTTTGCAAACACAAACCATAGAAAAATGTGTCTCATGTAATTTCCCATCCCCACCGCAGTTAATTTTATAACGCTTAATCCTCATCACAATACTGTCAAAAATGCTATTTGCCTCATTGTTCCCAATTTAACAAGAAATCGGCTGTTTTGCCGAACAGAAAGAAAAGAAAACTGAAAGGAAAATTAGGAATGCGGTATTTGCTAAATTCTTCGCTTAATACCAATTATTATACTTGGAACAGCTATCATTTTAAATATAATTAGAGTAACCGATTGGTAATAATCTAATCATATAGATAACACATCACATAGGATACCAAAGATAATTTAAAAAATACATTTCAGTAACTGCAAGAATATTGGTAACACTATTCCCAAATTCAAGCAGCAGAAATAAGTACGTGAATACTCAAGTGTCTTCTACAGTCTTCCTAAAATAAATTTTAGGACCAATATGACAGAAAACAACAATCTGGCTCCTATCATTAGTCCGCCCATACCTGTTAGCAGGGCTCGACAAATCCCAGGCGCCAGGTCGCCATGGCGACAGAGAATTTTGTCCTGGCGCCTAGGTTTTGTCAGCCTCTTACATCCAGAAAAAATTGTGGATGTAAGAGGCTGAGTCACCACACGGGGGCGCTGCTGCTGCTGTCCTCCATGAGTCAGGGCAGACAGCACAGCCACTCAGAGCCCGCCCCCGAGCCTGAGATCCCTCCCACGGAGTGATCCTGTAGGCTGAAAACGCGGTTGCTGCAAAATCAGCAATCGTGTTTTCAGCTGCCACAGGCAGCTTCAGGTAAGGGGTTTGTGTATTGATTGGGTCCCCACACAAGTCTGGGGACCTCACCCAACACCCCCCAGCTGCCTGATCGCTCCATGGGAGCGACAGTGCAGCGTTAACCCCTTCAATGCCGCGATCGCGGCATTTAGGGGTTAATTCCCGTTTTCGGGGCTTTGCTGCTGGTGGTCTGCCTGGAAGCCCAGGCAGACCAGCAACAACAAAAACGAGCCCCCACAAGCCCTTTGATGACTCCTGTAGGCATGGAAGCCTACAGCAGTCATCAAAGAGACTCCCTCTGCAATGGCTGGTCTATAGACCAGCAATTGAGTCCCAGCTGCCAGAGGCAGCTTCAGGGACAGGGGAGAGGGTTCTTTGGTCTCCCCATGAGTGTGGAGAGCAGCCCCAACACCCCCCCTGCTGCCTGATCGCTCCATGAGAGCGACAGTGCAGCGTTAACCCCTTCAATGCCACAATTGTGTATGACACATTCGTGGCATTGCAGGGGTTAACATTTGTCCCCACAAGCTTGTGGGGACTAAATATCTGTCAATGCTGTGCTCCAATGGAACATCAACATCGAAAGAGTTAAAAAAAAAATGAAAACAATTAATTAAAAAAAACAACAAACAGCACTGACCTGAAAGTCCAGGGTGCTTCCAGGTCAAATGCTGTGAGTTTAGTAAGTGGGCTGATGATGATCAGATCACTCCTGACCAACTGTTAGTTTAAAAAAATCCTGGCTCCTAACTTTTTTACCTGGCACCTGGATTCACAACAAATTTGTCAAGCCCTGCCTGTTAGACTTCTGTACATGTGTACACCAAGTTGTTTTGAATATCTCACTATATAAAACTCCATTCCTTCTGGAAGTTTACCCCACTTATCTCTAACCTCTTGGAGAAAGTATTCTCTTAACTGACACCTAAAGGGGTAGTGTCATAAATAACTTGTAAAGCTCTCTGGAAGCATTCACATGATTTTGCCCAAATACCTTTCTGTTAACTTACTTCTGATTACTTAATGCTTATTTTGTTATATGGACTACAAAAGTCAATGTAAACATACATAAAAAAACTAATTTTACTTTAAAAATAAGCTATTATTCACAAAATATTCATTATATATAAACAAATGTTTTATGTATAAATTATACACAGTTAAGAATTGCATAGGATACGCATATTACCCTGGAAATGGCGTGATTAAGGACCACATAAATCTTTGAGACAAATGATTCTTATCTGCTTTTAAGTTCTGTTTTTCTTATAAGCAAATCAATATTCAGGGAGACTACACATTTATTAAAAAAAAAAAAAAAACCCAAAAAACACCCGGGCTTTCTACATTATGTTTATGGCTGAGAATGAGTGAGTGAGTGAAGGAGTGAATGAATCAGCTGTGAGTCATATCTCAGGACACCAATAGAGATAATTATACGATTTTACTAAAACATGACGTAAAGTCATGATTTTATGAAAGACACGGAGGCGAATATTGTGCATTAACCCTTTCTTTACTCCCAACAGCAGCAAAGAAAATACAACATTTGATAGGAAAAAATAATGAATATTATATAAACAGTACAGTATACAATAGCTCCTCCCAGTCCATCCTGATGACCCTATAAAAGGGATAGCACTGCCCACAACTTCCTCTTTCTTTGTCTGTAACGAAGACCGATCACACGAAGCCGGAAAAAAACTCGCCGACTCCAACCCGGAACAACTCCAAAGCAACCGCTGAACATTAAACTCCTAGGCGAAGGGAACGTCTCCGCACCAGAACCGTAAATCCCAAAGAAGCACCAATGAATCAACCTGGAGAAAAAACCAGACAGAATGTGGAAACAGTTAGTGCAATGGAAACCGAATGACCAAATCACAAGGAGAAGATCCAGGCAAACTAAATCAAGGAAACTACACTGGCCATAAACTGAAATATAGACAAAAGAATCGTAATAAATACATACACATACCAATAAATACACAAGGAAAACAGGAGCATAGCAAAAAACGACAAAGTAACCGGAAAGAGATCAAACCTGATGTCTGCGATCTGGGAAAAAACCTGAGAAGGAAAAAATACAGAGAAGACCATAACAGGGAGGGAAAAAGGAAAAACGTCCTGTGGTGGGACAATATTCGCCTCCGTGTCTTTCATAAAATCATGACTTTACGTCATGTTTTAGTAAAATCGTATAATTTTATTTCAAGACACGGAGGCTCATATTGTGCAAGTTTAAAGCTGGGAAACCACAGAAGAAAAAACATGTTCAATAGGTTTGAAATAGAACTCTTTAAAAGTGGATTCCCTAGACCAATCAGCCGAGCGGAGAATATCCTCCAAGCGACCACCCATAGACAACGTTTTGGATGCTGCCGCACTCCTGGTGGAATGCGCCCCAAACCTGGAAACATTGATACCAGCAAGAGCCATAAGCCATTTGATCCAGCGCGCTAGAGTAGCAGAGGAGATAGGGAGATGAGGATGACGGAAAGATAAGAAAAGCTGAGGTGAATCCGAGTTCCTGAAGAGAGAGGTACGACGTTCATATTCCTGAAGACAAGCAACTGGACACAGCGCAGGACTAGAAGGGAACATCGGGTAAGTAACCGTTTTAATCGCAGTCTTAGTACGACGTGAAATATCAAAACGTACCCCCTCCGGGACATAAGACCTGGCATTCCAGTCCAAAGCGCGTACATCCGAAACCCGTTTGCATGAGATAAGGCAAAGCAACATGGCCAACTTGGCAGAGAGATGCCGTAAAGAGAGATCGGAATTGCCGGGCCACGCGAGGAAAAGATTGAGAATCAAATTGACATCCCAGGTAGAGGAATATTTAGGCATAGGAGGTCTAGATAGCCGAATTCCCTTAAGCAGACGACAGATCACAGCCTGCTGACCAACAGGGGTACCATCGAAACCCAGGTGAGCAGCGGAAATGGCCGACCGATAAAGGTTGATGGTCCTATAAGCGCGTCCGGAATCAAACAGAGAGGTGAGAAAATGGATAACATGATTCAGAGGGGCCGAAAAGGGATCCAGATCCCGTTCCAGGCACCAAGAAGCCCAACTCTTCCAGGCTGAACGGTAAGATCTGTGAGTGCCTGGTGACCAAGCTCCTGCCAGGAGCCGCTGAGCTGAGACCGAAATACCTGGGATCTGCCAGGAACCCCGGAAACCAAACACGCCAGGAGGGACAGGCTGCCGTCCTGAATAAGAGGGTGTGGGGAGCCGTAAGGATCCAGAAGCAGATGAGATGGGGAATGCAACACCCGAGGGACCGCGACCAGCAGGCCCAGGAGACTGGGGAACCACGGCTGGGACGGCCAGAAGGGGACTACCAGAACCACTGAAGCCTGTTGGCGGCGAATCTGCAGAAGCGTCCTGGAAATCATCGCAAACGGCGGGAAAGCGTAGTGTCGTCCCTCGGACCAATCCTGGAGGAAAGCGTCGACGGCCAAGGCATCTGGATCTGGGCGCCAACTGTAGAAGAGTGGGAGACGAGAATTCAGTCGAGAGGCAAATAAATCGATGTGGAGCGGACCCCACAAGGCCATAAGAGATGAGAAAACCTGGCTCTCTAGGGTCCAATCGCTGGCATCCGACAGGTAACGAGAATTCCAATCTGCCACAGTGTTGGAAAGACCAGGGATGTACTCCGCCTGGACCAAGATGTTGCGGTCCAGGCAGAAAGACCAAAGATCCTTGGCCAGATCTGCCAAGATGGGCGACTGAGTCCCCCCTAAGCAGTTGATGTACCGAACCGCTGACACATTGTCCATGCGCAATCTGATGCAGGTGTTGATACATGATTTGGAGAAACTCCTGATGGCAAACGAGCCCGCCAATAGCTCCAGGCAGTTGATATGAAGGCCCGCTTCCGTCTGCGACCATGGACCTCCCGTGGAGATCTCCCCGCATCTCGCACCCCAGCCGTGGAGGCTGGCGTCCGATTCGATGGAAACGTCCGGCTTGACTCCAAAGATCGCCCTGCCATTCCAGGCTGTAATGTTGGCAAGCCACCAACGCAACTCGCCCAACGTCGGAGGGTCCAGGGTGACCAAATCCGCGTACGAAGCTCCCTGACGAAGATGGCGAATTTTCAGACGTTGCATTGCCCTGTAGTGAAGAGGCGCAGGGAAGATAGCTTGGATAGAAGCTGACAACAGTCCAATTATCCGAGCCAGATGACGGATGGATATGGTGCGAAGTCGGAGAACTCTGCGGAGTTCCTTCTTTATGGAATGCAGCTTCGAAGTTGGCAGACTGAGTAGACCCTGAGTGGAATCGATGAGGAAACCCAGGAACTCCAGCCGTCTGGAAGGGGCGAGATGTGATTTCTCCATATTTATGAGGAAACCGAGATTCTGAAGTAAGTCCAACGTCCACCGGATATGGAGACACAACACCTCCTTGTCCTGAGCCATAATGAGCATGTCGTCCAGATAGATGATCAGGCGGACGCCGCGGGAACGAAGGAGTGCTATGACCGGCTTGAGCAGCTTGGTGAAGCACCAAGGAGCCGACGAGAGCCCGAATGGTAGACAGGTGAAACGCCAGGAAACATTGCGCCAAAAGAAGTGGAGAAGGCGTCTGGATTCTTCCGCAATCGGAACCGTGAGGTAGGCGTCCTTGAGATCGATTTTGGCCATCCAGTCGTTCATTAGTAAGAGGTCTCTGAGTAGATGGATCCCTTCCATTTTGAAGTGTCGATAAAGAACGTGGCAATTGAGATGACGGAGATTGATCACCGGCCTGAGACCGCCCCCTTTTTTGTGCACCAGGAAGATATTGCTGGTGAAACCTAGGGTGTCTGGAGGAACACGTTCTATTGCCCTTTTCTCCGCCAGGGTGGATATTTCTAGGTCTACCAACTTGGTGTCCTGTTGAGAAAAATGAAAAGGTTCCGGAAAGAGACCTAGGGGCGGAAGGCTGACCAATTCGATTACGTAGCCTCTGACCGTTCGAAGCACCCAAGAGTCGGATGTTATCGACTGCCAAACCTGTAAAAAATGGATGAGTCTGCCCCCGACAGGATGAAGGGAAGAATGGGTAATATGAAAATGGCTTACCAGTAGGTCTGCGGGTAAACTGGGATCCACGTTGACCTCTTGCCCTCCAAGGACGGCCTCGCTGTGGGAAGAAGGGCGATCTGCCACTGGAGAAGTTCTGGTAGGAGGGGCGTTGGGAAGAAAAATATGAGTAGGAGCCTCGGCTCGTATGAGCTGAGCCGTGGGAGGAACGGCCGGACAGGCGGCCCCTGAATCTGCCGGCCCTGGTAGAAACCCGCTGATGAAAAACCTTACGCATAGAAGTCTGCGCCTTATCTAACGCAGTGAACGCTCCCACAAAACGCCCAAGGTCCTTAATAAATGAATCACCGAAAAGCAAACCTTGGGCCTCACTTCCCATCTCAGTAAGAGCTAAATTGGCCAATTTGGGCTCTATCTTAAATAAGATGGCTTTACGGCGCTCGATGGAGAGCGAAGCGTTAGTATTACCCGCAATGCAAATAGCTCTTTGAATCCACCCTCTAAGTACCAGAGGATCAGGAGGGGAACCTGAGTCAAGCCAATCTTCAATGATCTGAAACATTTTGGTCAGTGGACCAAAAATATCAAGGTGCTTATCCTGAGTAGCTTTCAGGGCGGACTCCAGACCCTTGCGGGGGTTCCACCCAGACTTAGATAAAAATTGGACCATCTTGGGATCCACAACAGGAGTCTCGCATACCTTACCCGGGACGATAGGCCGGGGACACTCAGCGCGTAACTTATTGCGCGAATTTTTACTAAGCGGCTTGCGGACCCTGGCCTGCAGGTAGCGGGCCACATGATCTGAGGGTAACCACTCGGCCGAGCGGGGATGGTGTAAACCCTCTGGGTCAAAAAACGGCTCCCCAAATTGATCCAGAACCAAAGGTTCCGAGGATGAAGGAGGGGTAATCTGGGAACCTTCCGCTTGCGCAGAGGTCCCAGAAGGGTGAGCCGTGTCGTCCGCGGCCTGATCTTCCACAGAGGAATCTGAATCAGACCCATACCAAGCCTCCTCTAATGACCCAGCGTCTGAATCGGACGCGCTTGAGGATTGTGCTCTAGCACACCTCCATTTCCTCGCCCGTTCTGCCCGGCGAGTAAGGGCTCTTTT
>VKOC01000005.1:17665002-17735488 GCA_009364415.1 Spea multiplicata
TATAAGACGACCCCCAAAATCAAAATATTAATTTAGGAAAAAAACAAAAAGCCTGAATATAAGACTACCCTATAGGAAAAAAGTTTTACCAGTAAATATTAATTCATGTAAATTATTTTTTCATGTTTAATAAAAGCTATGATTGAGAAAAATATATTTTTTAAATTTCCTTTTATTTGCCAACCTGCCCCCCCCAGTTATGCCACTCTGCCCCCAGAAATGCTTTATACCCCCCTATTTGCCACTCTGCCCCATGATATGCCTTATACCCCTATATGCCACTCTGGCATATAGGGGGTTAAAAGGCATATCATGGGGCTGAGTGGCATATAGGGGGTTAAAATGCATTTCTGGAGGTATATAGGCATATCATGGGGCTGAGTGGCATATAGGGGGTTAAAATGCATTTCTGGAGGTCCAGAAATGCATTTTAACCCCCTATATGCCACTCAGCCCCATGATATGCCTTTTAACCCAGCATGTACTGGCTGCCTTGGCTTGATAGGAGTGTGATTATATATATCAAACTGCTAACAGCAATCACACTCCTATCAATCCAAGGCAGCCAGTACATGCTGGGACCTGGGGATGATAGTAGTGGGATTACAGCCTCCCTATGCCATGCTACAACCCCCACCCCCCTTACACATCCATGCTATCACACACAAACACACATTCACAAACATTTAAATACTCATTCATTCCATTAATCACACATACTTCACACATTAAACACACATACTTACCCAAAAACCCTCCCCCACCCCCTTACCTGAACTGCAGATCTCTCACTCGAAGACTTCTGCAGGGGACCGGCTGTACGAGCAACTTCTCTGGCCCCGCCCCCAGAGGAAGGAGGGGGGAGATAGAGTTCTGTGAGGAAGCTGCAAGCTTCCTGTCCTCCTGCTTCTAACAGAAGAGACGCTGCTCGCGACCGGTAAGCATGGCCCCAGCAGACATTTTTTTTTGGGTCTGATTAGAAGACGACCCCGATTATAAGACGAGGGGTATTTTTCAGAGCATTTGTTCTGGAAAAAACCTCGTCTTATAATCGAGCAAATACGGTATGTGGTAAAGTGAGAGGCATTAAGGTTCGTAGAAGGGGTAGTAGAGAAAGGTCAAATAAGGGAACTGAAAGTGCTTAAGAGTTGGTTTGGGTTATGAGACTGAGAGGAGATGAGGGAGGTGAAGTAGGTTACTTGAGCAAGGTTGAGAGCAGAGTAGTAGGACGTTGACGCCCCGGGGCCGATCTCGTTGTTGCTGAATTCCTCGACATCTGCCGAGTGCAGAAAGTGAACGTAGATCGCTTTTTGCACCCGTCTACAGCCATCACGGTCCTGGCACTGGTTGTTAGTGCATGACGTGCCTGGACCGTCAATTGTCATCAAGGGGTTAAACAATCAACATGTATAAACATTATACATTCCACAAAAAATATGTGTCAGAACCAGAGACGGAGCGTAGCGCAGGATCAGGTGACAAAAAGGCTTTAATGAATAAGGTAACTTAAACACAGAGTTCAAACACATGGAGCAACAGCACAGTAGTCCAGCAAACAATTCCAAGGTCAAAAGGCAGGCAGCACAGTCTCAAAAAGAAGTCACAGTTCCAAATAAAGGGGCAAAGGCAGGTAGAGGAATCCGAGAAAGGGTAGCCAAAGGTCAATTACCAGAAAGTCAAGCAGGGAACACGAAATCTTCAAGTCGTAGGTCATAGGGTATCCACAAGGAACACAGCTCAACTAGCAAGCAACTAGTGTAAGATTTGCAGGGTCTTTATAGTGTCTCTGATTGGAGATCCCTCCCTTGCACACCTGGTCTCCTCCCCTGCACACCTGATCCCCATCTGAACACACCTGGTTTCCTCCCCTGCACACCTGATCCCCTTCTGCATACACCTGGTCATCTCTCCTGGGCATGGAAATTGGTATGGGAGCGGTAGGCAGGCTCCTCCCCCTCCCCTCCTGATTGGCCTTTTCTCTCTGTCCATCTCCTGCCTCCGGGACGTAACCACGCCCCCCGCCACAAGGAAAGCACGCGCTTTTGCCAAGTGCGGTACGCGGCGGAATCGAGGCCGGGGATACGGCCTACCCTGCGGACGAACGATCGCGCCGCGAGGCATCTGACACCCGGGATCAGTTCCCCGCGACGACGACGACCGCCGCGAGGTAGGTAACGGACCCCAGTCCTGACAATATGTTCCCTTTCTGTATTTATTTTCTGTTTCTATCTAACATTTTCTAATGAGAATTTTTATTTTGAGCTCTTTGAGAAATAGTTATTGACCTAGTGTAGTTATTTTTGGGTCTAATAATAAAACATCCTAGCATTTTAAAATGTTTTTGTTCTGTTATAAGTGTTTTTGATAAATGGGATACTTATTTTGTTATTCACTTCATATTCGTATATCTCATGTTTTTATATTTTTGATGATGTGTAATAATACCTTTTCTATCTAATATAATTATTACCTAAATTTAGCATTTTCAGTGAGTTTCAGAATTTAAATTAATGTGAATTAAGTATTTTTTGCTCCCAAAATCCACTTTTTAGCATAGCGCATTGAACTCAGCAGGCCCTTCCACTTTAAATATCTAATTTTGGAGCAGACCAGCTCTCTTTCTATTGGTTATTATATATATATTTTAATAATAATTTTAAGATAAAACTCCTGCCTTAGAATTCTGCTTATTAAGTGTATCCAAACCACCATGGCAAACGGGCGACAGAGTGACCACGTAGTAGTAGCATCAGCTCGCAGACAGAGTGTAAGCTTAAAGATAAAGGCTCCGTCCACAAGGAAAGAGTTCGAAAAAGCTGTGCAGCACTATAAAAGGGAGAGTGGAGGTGAACAGAGGTAGATGAGGAGAACATGAGAGAGTGTGTAAGGTGTAAGTTAAAGCGTGTGGTAGAGTGACTGTAGCAGTGCATTTTGTATTAAGTATATTTTTAATTGCTTCCAAAGTAAAGGCATAGGTGCCTAATTATTAAACTGCAAGCGCTTGAGTGCAGGCACAAACATGCTTGTTTTCAGCAGCAAACTGGCATTAGTTGGACAAAACACAGAATCATAAGCCAAAAAATCATACTCTCAACTGCAGGAGAGCTGAATTACAAAACAACTAATAATCTAAACAAATAATCTCTAAAGCTGAAGGTGGCAGTGGCTGGGGGAGCCAAAACATTCATTATTTCAGTGAGCAGCTCTAAATGGAAACACTAAGGCTGAAATAAGTTTAAGTTAGGCACTGTTAGGTGTTGTGAAACTTTTGAAAGCCTATACATAATTTGCTGCATTCTGTTCCTTCAGATTCACAGGAAAGTCTAATTTACTTTTCATATTTATATAGCTAACAGTAACCAAGATAACCTATAAAATGTGCCAAATGTATCGATGGTTTAAAAGAAAAGTATTTTTTAAAGAAACAGCTTTGTCATTGTTTTAACATAATTGTGCCTTTAACATAAATGTAATTTCCCAATATGTCCATACTGTGGAACTGACTAGCTCTATCCATTTTAACTTGATGGCAAGTCAGGCTACTTAACAGGATAACATTCAGTTGACTTTAAGGGTTTTATGTGCCACAACCATAAACAATTTAATTGATTATTATTCCTTTTGTGTGTGCACTTGATTATCATCAGTACCATGTGGTTCGTTATTGCCATAGGCTTCAGCTCCGGAAAAGCAGCACCCTTTATCATGTATGTCTAATCCTGGGGACTTTAAATAGTCTCTTGATAAAGATATTTCTCAATGCATGAAATAAACCCATCGATGATATTTTATTTTTAATTATTCATATTTTTTATTTTTAAGTTCTGTCATCATATCGGCCATAGCCAAAGCATCCCATGCTCATTTTTATTTAGTTTCCATGAACCCTCAGTGACAATTACACTGAATAGGACAGCTCAATTAAAAAGCTATGATACTTTTCCTGGACTTGCCTGTAGTGTGTAAGCAGATTGTACAAGAACCAGAAATGGTTCACAACAATGCGGTTCCTCTGCAAACCTATTAAAACAGATCTAAGCACAAACAGCAGCTTAAAACAGCAGCAGAATGATTGTAGTTTTTCCATTCACATTTACAAAAGAAAATAACAGGTAAATTATGCTGTGCTACCTTAGCAGATATGTCATTTTATTTATTTTGTGAAAGATTTAATCACATACCCAAATACACACTTTTAAGAGCTTCAGTTTCTATGGCAAAACAGTGCCTAGTCTAGTCCGACAGTATATTGAAAGTATCATATAAAGGATACAATTCTGAAAACACTATCCGATCAATAAGAAACATACAGTAAAGTTTTTTTGATATTTTTGCTTTGGTTCACACACATAAGACAGACTGTCACAAAATGCTGTCGCGGTCGCGGTCCCGGTCCGGTCGCGGTCCGCACCGATCGCGGTCAGGAAGCGGAGGGCAGGTCTGGGACGGCAGCGATTGAATTAAAACTCTCGCTGCCTTAGATCCACAGAGGAGTTTACTTATCGTCGCCCCCGGTCCACTGGGGCCGCAGCCAATTCTCACGGCTAAGCCACGCCCCTGATGTCCTTTGGGGGCGTGGCTTTAAGTGGCGCAGATTCCAAATCCCTGCAATCTTCACCACACCCTGTGGTCTTATCTCTGAATTAAGTTTGAGTTTGCTTGTTGCTAATTGAGTTGACCATTGATTTCCTGACTACCCTCTGCCTGCTTGATGACCCTCTGCCTGAGACTATCGTTACCGACCCTGGCTTGTCTGACTATCTGCTTCGTACCTGATCCCTGCTTGGCTGCATACCCGCATCGTGTACCGACCCTGGCTCGTCTGACTACTCGTTTAGTGTACCTGACCCCTGGCTTGTCTGACTACCTGCATCATGTATCTGATCCCGGGCTGTTCATATAATCTGCTGCTTCTGGATCTCGCTGCTTCAGCTCAGTATCTACTATTTTCAGCTATCACGGCGGCTTCCTCACTGTTGGGATCATCCTGAGTTCCTGGTGATTCCTTATTCTGAAGATCTCCTGCGATGAGTGCCTTTTGGTGCTAGCATACGTTACAGCTGCAGGGTACACAAGCAGCCCTCTGGATGACCTCCCCGGGTTTGTCCCCCATATTAAGAATTTTAACAAAAGATCATTCAATTTGTTAGATCTTTTCTAAAATATGCAATATTAACAATCTTTTTCGGGGGGGGCTAACCCATAGCCATCCCCCCCTCAGCAAAAAATTCAACAAACTGTTACAGATCATGATAGATCTGCATCAGGTTTGATCAGACAAAATTTTTGTTAGATGTAGTCTAATTATTGAGATATTACATATTTAATGAGGGGGGGCTAGTCTCCCTCAACTGCAATTTGGATTTTTTTATTGATTTTGGTAGATATTCGTTAAATCTGTAAAGAGCAACTGTTTTTTTCATTACCGTATATTCCGGCGTATAAGACGACTTTTTAACCTGAGAAAATCTTCTCAAAAGTCGGGGGTCGTCTGGGTACTAACTGAGTATCGGGTACTTACCGAGCCAGAGATTCCCACAAAGCCACCAATCTCTAGGGGAGGGGCGAGTGGAGAAGCCGCCTCCCCTGGGCGAGTCTTCAGGGCCGCGCCGAGGTAGGTGCAAAATCTTGATCTCCCCAACTAGCCCTGATCAGCAGGGCTGGTTGGGGAGATCATGACCTCCCTCTAACTAGCCCGACATTAGGGAGCTCGAGGTCTGGCACTTTGATATTGATGCCGAGCGCGGGGATGGCGTCATGTCCCGGCGCTCGGCATCAATTGCCGGCGCGTAGTGATGAGGGAGCAGTAAAGCAGAGGTCTGAAATGACAGACCTCGTGCTCCAACGACTGGATGGAAGATAGAAGATGAGAAAGGTAAGAGATGGGGAGAAAGGGGTGTGAGTGCAGTGTATGTATGTATGTTGGTGTGAGATGGTCAGTGTATGTGTATGGTCAGGTGTGTGTAAGAGCAGTGTAGATATTTGTGTGTTTGTAAGTTGGTTGTGTATATATATATAATATATATATATAGTATATATATATATATATATATACACATAGGAAAAGAACAGTTGATCTTATCTAATGAATATCTAATCTAATATCTAATGAATATCCACCTAAAATCAATAAAAAAAATTCAGTTGAGGGGGGGGCAATATGCAATATCTCAGTAATTAGACTAGATCTAATACAAATTTTGTCTGGTCCAACCTGATCTAACGTGGAGCTATCATAATCAATAACAGTTTGTTTCATTTTTTGTTGAGGGGGCTGGCTACAGGTCACCCCCCTGAAAAAGATTGTTAATATTGCATATTTTAGAGTAGATCTAATGAAAAAAAACAGTTGCTCTAACTGGATCTAACAAAGATCTAACAAATTGAATGATCTTTTGGAGGTCTCTGGATGTATAGCTATACTTGGAAAGGAAAGGCAAAAGTTTCAGGGTTTGCCATAGAAACAAAAATAGGAAGATTAGATAGCAAATTAATTCTACATTCAACTTAACCATCTTGAAATAGTCTAAAAGACACTACAATATGTGTAATGTTATTTATGACTTTTATAACACGGTTAATAGCATAGTTTGCGGAATAATCTATAGGTGGCACATATGTCCAGCTGTTGTGACTGAACCAGCAAATTTGGGTTTGGTGGCAACTATGATCCTATGTTTCTATTTTTTATGGCATTCTTTAAAATAAAAAGCATAACCATTGGAATGATTCATCTTCTTATCAATAGGTCCTGTTATTTAAAAACTCTACAGAGTGTCATAAATGCTAAAGCATTTAAATGAAAGGGTCAAAATATTCTAGCTAAAAAATTTAATATGACACGCTCTGGTACAATTTATATCTATTAAAATTAAAAGTGACAGTTATGGGAAAAGCAATTTTTCCTCTCCAACATATTTGCTGTAATTGCAACCCGAGGAAGATCGAAATCATTCATCAATTTATTTATAAGAAGGAAGTTTTTTTTTTTTGAAGAATGGAAGTAACACTTAACTCTATCACTGCTAGAAACATTTATTGCAAAAAATACTGTAATAAATGGCCATTAATGTATTTGTTCAAGGATTAAGAAAATGACAATATGTAAACATAAATCCAGTCTGTTAATATTGGAAATTTACACATCACAATATTTAAAAAATTATGTAATATTCATTACAATTTTTTTTTATTTTACCTGTTGATTCAATAGTTGATATTAGATTTACATTTAGATTTAGAACAAGTGCACAGGCTTGTTTTTTAACAAAAATTGCCTGTTTCGCCTGTTCGTATGAATCTCCGATAACTGAACTGACGAAAAAGGAATTGTAAAAGTGCTGAAGTTTTGGTAGGATTTGTCAGTCATTTGCCACATGTAGTGGGAAGGGATTGTGTGTAGGAGGGTACATATCAATGACTGACCAGTAGAAGTTGTCAAAAAACAGGACGATCTCACTCATGGTTATGGCTATGATTGATGTGTCCAACTCTGGTCAATCAGCATTTAAGAAAAGGAAAGGACAAGCATTAGGTATATAAGTGTGTTTAATAAGATGCCTTTTTAATTTATCAGTATCAGTTACAGGGGAGGCTGTCTGAGTGTATCAGAGAGTAGGATGCATGTCCCCTGCACCGCTGCGGGGATCTGTATCCTAACCCTGCCAGACCTCAAGCTCCCTAATGTTGGGCTAGTTAGAGGGAGGTCGTGATCTTCCCAACCAGCCCTGCTCATCGGGCACCCGCTGATCACGGCTAGTTGGGGAGATCACGATCTTGCACCTACCTCAGCGCGGCCCTGAAGACCGGCCCAGGGGAGGCAGCTTCTCCACTCGCCCCTCCCCTAGAGATTTGTGATTCTCCAGTCTGGCTCGGTAAGTTTCAGTACCCGGCGTATAAAACGACTCCCGACTTTTGATTCGATTTTCACGGGTTAAAAAGTCGTCTTATACGCCGGAAAATACGGTAATTGCTTATATTGGTGTACTTCTTTGTGTATAGATGTGCAAAATACTGTTTGCTTTCATAGCCTGATTTTGTCTGTTGTCCTTCTAGGTCACATGGAACGTCTGTTCCTGCTATTCATGGACTATTTTGTCCAGTTAAAGTTGAAGCTTTGTGCTACCTGTTCAGCATAACAGAAGTAGAAAGTCCTGAGGAGGTAGATTGGCTGTTTATTTTTCTTTCTGTTAACCATTTCTTTGCTGCTGGAGGTTTTAGTAAAGAAGATGATGGAAATTTTTGAATTATCTCTGCTAAGTGAAGGAGAGTTGGAAATGGAAATTCCTAGGAAAAGTGGCAGTAGTGCTAGCCACATGTCCAATTCTCAATCCCTTGCTGATGATAGACACATGCAGTGGCAGAAAACACCCAGGGCAACAAAAAGTTATGGGCCCCCTATGGTGATGCCACACCCTTTCATGACCACACCTTGTCTTTGTTAAGCCCCTCCCTTTATGGTTATACCCCCTTATGTCTATTTTTCAGTATTTGTAGAAATAAAAAAATATTTTAAACAGTGTAAAAACATTTTTATATCCACAACAATTAAAAAATACAAAATACATTTAAAAAAATTAATCATCTTCTTTACTAAAACCTCCAGAAGCAAAGAAATGGTTAACAGAAAGAAAAATAAACAGCCAAATATATATAAACATAAATATAGAAATCTGAAAAATAAATATATTTACTATGACATAACGTCATCCTTATATAGTGCCAGACATATATGGTGGTACAGTAAAACTGCCATTACTATATAATGAGCCAGGCATTGATAGTGGTATAGCATAACTGCCATCACAATATACTGTGCCAGTTGTCGACAGTGGTACAGCATAACTGCCATCCCTATAAACTGTGCCAGACATTGACGGTGGTACAGCATAATTATAATCACTACATACTAAGCCAGTATTGACAGTGGTACAGCATAACTGCCATCACTATATATTGAGCCAGACTGTTAGGCGTACCTGGTCCAGGAGAGAAGGAATCCTGTGCAGGAATGCCGAACGTAGCACTACCCAGTAACTAGAAGGTAGACGGTAGACTGCTAGTAGTGAGTTGAACAAGGAATGAGTGTTAGAGAGTGTAGCAGGCAAGGAGAAGACCACAGGAACTCTGGTGCAGTAGATATGGTTCCCAAAAACGTGAGCAGTAGTCACTGGACCAGATGTCAACCAACAGGAACACTGTAGCACCAGACCAAGGGTTAACGGAGATACTGAGCAGGATGTTGGATCACAGGCACACCGTAGCAGCAGACCAAGGGTTAATGGAGGCACTGAGCAGGATGTTGGACCACAGGCACACCATAGCACAGACCAAGGGTTAATGGAGACACTGAGCAGGATGTTGGATGACAGGCACACCGTAGCAGCAGCCCAAGGGTTAAGAGGTTAAACATAGTCAAAGTCCAAATCCGAGTCGAAAACCGTAGAGGCAATCTGGAGGGTATGGGGACTGGTAGCAAGGGTCCAGGTGCAGGAAGGGTCAGGAACAGGCAGGAAAGGGTTAACAGGTAAATTCAGGGGAAGCAGGGAACTAAACCACCAAGTTGCTTTTAAGAGACTCCAAACAACTGAGCACCTTGGAAAAGGTGTTAGTGATTTAAGTAGTCTCAGAAGCGCACTAATTACCTGTCCAATTTCCGGGACGCGGTACCTATAAGAGTGCCGGCTTTCCATGCATGCGCGAAGCATTCGCTGTGATGGATGCAGACCGCGCGGCTGGAGGATGCGTCGAGCAGCGGGTACACGGCTGTATCGCTCTTGACACAGGCATTTTGTGCTGAAAAGATAGATACAAAAGAGCTCTTAAAACCCTTTCCTTCTATCATCCAGCTACCCCTTTCTCCCAGAACTCCTCCCTTTGTGATCTAGCCCTGCATTTTTTATTTGAATTTAAATGTATATATATATATATATAGTAGGGAAAAACATGTGAAAAACGCCCAGTGAGTCTGAGTAGGTGCCTAGACCCCGAAAACACCCACTTAGTTTGGGTTGGTACAGTGTATTTGGGCTAGTGGGTATAGCTTCTTAGATTTAAGGTGGATAAATTATATATATATATATATATATATATAATATATATATATATATATATATATTGTACACCTGCATGTGTCATATCATGCACTTCATAGTGTGTCCCTGAATGACAGAAATAAAGTGTGGCACAAATTGCAAAACTGTTTGGCTACTAATTTTGCCCTTACTAAATAATTATCCCCTCTGACAGGCTAATTATTACGTCAGCATCAAATTCTTTAGTAAGCTGTTACTGTTTGAGGATATGGCCTGTGCCACTGTATATAAAATTAGAAAACACTTACCCCAGCAGCTACTTTCTCAGCTAGCCAGATTCCACCTCCTGCCTTTATTCCCAAAGCTGTGCAGAGTGTGCACAAAAAAAGGGTGTCATGAAAAATTCCAGTTATTACTGCCCGTTCTGCTACTCTCTGTCAGAACTGTTTTGGTGATTTCCACATCGAATTGAATTATTATTTTTTCTTTTTTGCTATCTATTTTCCCTGGAAAAAATGGTCACGTGTTCTGCAATACACTCGCACAATACAGTTTAACCCCTTATTGACAAAGCCCGTACAATGGGTTTAGGGACCGCCCATTGTCCTTAAGGGGTTAAAAAGGTTTTTCTTTAAAAAAAATATACATGTACACTGCCCTTAAACACACCAGCTTACAAATACCTATACTGCTCTTACACACAAACCGGCCTATACACACACAAGCTTACAAACACATATTGACATATACACTGCCCTTGCACCCCTTTCTCCCCATCTCTTACCTCTTCCATCATCCTTCATTCTTCTACCTCCATCCTGTATCCTGCATCCCTCATCACTATGCTCCGGCTATTGCTGCAGAGCGCAGGGATGATGTCATATCCCCGCGCTCTGCATTATTTGCTGGTGGGTAGTGATTAGGGAGCAGTAAAGTGAGGTCTGAAGTGACAGATCTTGCGCTCCTTAATGTTGAGCCGACTAGAGGGCGATTGTGATCTCCCAGCTAGTCTGCAGACTGCAGCTGCTGATTGGGCGGCTGTGTGCCCCCCCCGGCAGCTGCACCTGAGGTGAGTACAGATCATACCTTACCCTTCCTCTGCCCCTGCAGGTTTCACCAGCCATTAGCACTCTCTCAGTTGTGCTGCTCTGGCCTGTTCTCAGCAGGTAAGATTTTATTCAGACCAACAACCTCTGCAGCCTTGGATTTTAAGCAAGTTGGGAGCAGGTGTGAGGGTAGAGGCTATGAAGGATTCTGGGTCCAAAATACTTCCCTCCACAACTCTCCTATACACTTTCCTCTTCTTCTCTCCCCCTCCTCCTTCCATTTACTCTTACGTTGTGATGATCCCTGTCTAATATGCAGCTCACACTCTCTGTCCTAGCTGCTGTGCTACTTAAGATAGTAATGAGGACTCTCGAGGCTCAAGTAACTCAAACTGTGAGTCGCTGAAACTCAGAGGAGGCCCCTGCAGGCGACCAGTAGACTCACTCGCACAGTCCTTTAACTCAGAAATTTTGAGTTATGTGGGCATTGCTGTGCTTGGTGGCCTAATTGTGGTGCCGGGCTGTCTGGGCAGGGTATTGTTTGTGGTGATGGGATTATCTGATAGAGTTGGATATAAGGCTGTGTGTTTTAACAATAAAGTGTTCAATGTTTTTCACATCAACATGAGTTCTGTCTGATGCTTGGGGTGGGCTGCTATAATCACTTACTGTCCTTGTCAGGACAGTACATTCGCTGTATCAGATAGATTTTGTTCAGCTACAGCACCACACAGCTTTAGTTCTGTCTAGCACTGAGAGGGTTAATCGCCGAAGTCTCGGGAAGGAACGTTTGGCACGTGTACAGGACCTCCCGTCACACTCCTGCTTTGGTTTATACTGATGAACTGACAAGAACCTTAAGTAGCTGGAGAATGATAAATGCCTCAATCCCAGACAAGCCAGGTAGGCGTTATTCTTCACCAGGTTCAACTCCCAAATTATGAATTGATCTACAAAAATCGAGCTGATGCCCTCTGTCAACAATTTGAGCATTCTGACTTGAGAATTTCCAATGAATTATCATTGACAGGGATCATATTATTGGAACTATTAGTACCAACATTGTCCAACTGTCTCAACACCCACGTCCTACGTCTCCCCCAGTTCCCAGTCAATGCTCGTTTGTTAAACCGTTACTAGCCTGGTTTCATGCCTCTCCTGTGGCAGGGCATCAAGGTATTCTTAACACCCTGTTCCTCCAACGGACTTATTGGTGGCCCAGCATGCTCAAGAATGTTAAGGACTTTATACAGGCATGTATATGCGCTCGTTATAAAATCCCAAATTCTAAGAAGTCCAGATTGCTGTGCCCCCTTCCTATTCCAGATAAACCTTGTAGCCACATTGCTATGGACTTTATTACTGACCTACCGAAGTCTGAGGGTAACACCATTATCCTAGTGGTGGTCGACTTATTTTCTAAAATGGCTCATTTGTCAGGACCCGTGCAAGCAGGTCAGGTAGGAGCCCAGGTGCAGGGGATACTACGGGTTCTGTCTGTACTCCTTGATGCATCCAGATAAATAGGTAGGTAGGTACAGACAGGCACACAACAAACTGAAGAGCAGGACTGAAAGCAAAGAATAAAATGAGCTGCAGCAAGGACACACAGATTGGAAGTCCTCAAGCAGGGCAGACGGCAGGAAGCCCACTGGCAGGGCAGATGGCAGGAAGCCCACTGACAGGGCAGACGGCAGGATACCAGGAAGAATCCAGGACCAGGTACAGAGCCACAGCAATAAGCTGCTCATGCTGTAATGCAAAGGCCTTGTCTGAAGGGCAGAGCAGGTGTATATATAGGCAGGCCTCAACCCAGGTAACAAGGCTCAGCTGATCTCAATAATTAGCTCCAGAGAGGGAAGAGTGGCCACTAGTGGTTGCAGATAAACCTGAGGGTATATAATTACTGCATGATCCAGGCTGAGTAGGGTGGTGCCTGACACATTTCACTGCGCTTACCAAGTGTAAGGCACTTACCTCGGGGGGACCGGGATTCCCTGCAGGCATCTTCCTCTTCCCTGGCAGGGACAACGTTACCGCTAGCAGCGGTACGAGGCAGCCGAACACCTGTGCGCCCGCCTCATGAATATTTATAAGGCGGACTTCCTCTTGGATTCCGCAGCGTCACTATGGCGACGGAAGACGCGGTTACGTTCCTTGCTCTCAGGACTGCCCCTCCACGGGTTATTTAAAGCTGTCTCCACCTTTTGCCCGTGCTCAGTTGTACTGTGGCTCCCTAGTGGATGTTCCTGCTTCTCAGCATTCTTCTGAGCATTTTCCCGTATACCTCCCAGGCCTCACAGGCCGTGTTCTGTGTCTATTCACCTTTCTTCTGCATATCACCCTCAATCCAACGGTCAAACTGAAAGAACCAACCAAGTTCTCAAACAATACCATTCCAGTGTGTCTGAAGATTAATCCAATTGGGCTCAATTGCTTAATCTGGCAGAATTTTCCTATAATAACTCTTTTCTCAAATCTCTGAAAGACTCTCCGTTCTTTGTTGCTTATGGGTTTAATCCTTCCATATGGCCCTCTGAGTTGACGCCATCTAATTTACCTGCAGCCTAGAAAATGGAGACAGCACAGAAAGGAGAGGGGCTTTAGATGAGAACAAAGGGGTGGAGATGGGGGAGGGGCAAGATCAGAACAGAGGAGGTATGTAATAATAAAAATTCACATAAAATACAAGAGGCTCATGATGATATTAAATGTATGCTTACAAATGCAAGGAGTCTAAATAAAAAAAATGGGGGAACTAGAGGCAATAGCATACACTAAGCATTATGACATAATAGGCATAACGGAAACATGGTGGGATGAGACGCATGACTGGGCAGTTAACTTAAATGGTTACACGTTATTTAGGAAGGATAGAAAAAGCAGGAAGGGTGGTGGGGTATGCTTGTATGTCAACAATGAGATAAAGTCAAATATTAAGCAAGTAGAATGTGACAATGTGGAAGCTTTATGGTAAGATATCAGCTTTATGGTAAGATATCAGCTTGGGGCCAATAAATTAAAAATAACTACTGGTTGGGATATGCTAAAAACCACAATGTTAATACTGATGAGGAAGAGCAGCTGTTAGAGCAAATTGATAAAGCTGCACATCTGGGTAACACGTTAATAATTGGAGATTTTAATTACCCGGACATAAAATAGGACAGAGGGACTAGTAGTTCTGCAAGGGGATTCAGGTTTTTGAACCTGTTAAATGGTACTTTCATGTCACAGCTTTTCAAGCATTAAAATCAGGCAAATCAGAAGCATCCTATATAAGATATAAGGAAGCCAACAAGGCATGCAAAAATGTGATTAGATGGGCTAAACGTATAGGCTTTAACGTATAGTCAAAATGATACCATTTTAATTGTAAGCTTTCAAGACCAAGTTGTTAGGTCCCTTCCTCAGAAATTAATTAAGTTAAAACAGACTTTTCTAAAAACAAAAGCACAGTTCACAGGTTAACAAAAAGTAAAAAAAAAAAACCCACAAAGGTATTGGGGAATTTGCTCAGCAGTAAATTAACTGGACAAACAGAGCCCTAACAGAAAGATACAGAGGATCTTTGATCAGTTTACTCCCTGTTTAGAGGGCCATAAAACCATTTGACACTTGCCAGATCCACAAAGGTGTCAAATGTTAGCAAGAATAAGTTGTTAGTAGTTAATTCAATGTTTGTGAGAGGATTAATGATTTGTAATGTTGTAATGGGAGATGAATTCTCTGTTTCTATTGAGCCCAGTGAGTAGGGTATTAAATTGGCAGATTACTTTGACCTCCCATAATTTCCTCTCCCCCTGGGTGCGAAATGATCCCATCAGTACTAAGAGCTTCACATCCCGTATTTTGTGTCCAGGCTGACAGAATCTCCAACAGGCGTATCTATTTTTTTCTGGTTGATGGTATGTCTGTGCAGTGGCGTTGTGAACTTCAAAGGGGAAGAGGGTAGATAGTTGGGGGGGTAGATAGATGCAAAGGGGCTAGATGGGGTAGATAGGGCAGAAGGTAGTGAGAAGGGGTAGATAGGGCAGAAGGGAGTGGGAAGGGTAATGGGCAGAAGGGAGTGAGAAGGGGGTAGATAGGGCAGAAGCGAGTTGAGAAGGCGGTTAATAGGGCAGAAGGGGGTAGATAGGGCAGAAGAGAGTGAGAAGGGTAGATAGGGTAGAAGGGAGTGATAAGGGGTAGATAGGGCAGGAGAGAGTGAGAAGGGGATAGATAGGGCAGAAGAGAGTGAGAAGGGGGTAAATAGGGCAGAAGGGAGGAAGAGGGGGTAGATAGTGAGAAAGGAGGGTAGCAAGTATATTAAAATAAAGAGTCAGAATGAGAGAAATGAATGGATTAGTGTGGATGAATTGTGTGAATGAGTGAGAGAATGAAGTAATTTGTGAGAATGCATCAATGAATATGTGTAAATAATTTGTGTGAATGAATTGTGTGAATGAAAGTGAATTAGTGAGTGACTGTAAAAGTGTGTAAATCATAGGTGTATAATTGATTTGGCAAAAAGGCAAAGATGGCACAGGCAGAGTGTTTATGGGACAAAGATGGCACAGGTAGTGTCACGTCCTACCCAGGCTGCGGAGCTGCATATCTCGCTCTTGCTTCAGTTTCCCTGTTTTGCTTCGATCCATTCCTGGATTTCCTTTTGCTCTGTTCTGATCTTCCATTCCTTGCTTCTGCTTCAGCTCTTTGCTTCAGCTCTGTTTCCTTTATAAGGTGTGCTCCACCCATGTGTTCTGTTTGTCTCAGCCTGCAGTCTAAAGGTATGTCTCAGTGCTATGTGTTTGGTTTACACGTTTGGTTTACATCTGAATCTGCAATTGTTATCACATAGTTCTAGGCTAGTTCCTGTATTCATGTTTGTCTGTCTCTTATGTACCTTTGCCCTTCTTCCTTGAATCATCTGAGGATTCTGGTTCCTCTCTCCTCTCCCCATGTCCTAGTCCTAATATGGCCTATCCTTGCTTATAGGAGAAGCGTCCGAGGATTCCGGCTCCTCTGTGTTCATTGCCTTGTTCCATGTCCTTTGTTGTGCCCTGTATCATGTATGTCTTGTCTGGTTATGTTTTGTGCCTGGTCTCCCTGTCCCTTGCTTGTTATGTTTCTGCTATATCCTTTGCTTAGCTTCCATACTCCCAGCCTGCAGCATCCCGCACATGAGTCTTGTGTGATGTCTCATGCCTGTTCCTGGGTGCCTGCAGGATTTCACTTTGTTCTGGACTACATCCGCTGCTATATCAGGGCACTGGTGTTTGGCTGCACAACCCTAGATACTCAACACCCAGGTGAGTGCGGTCACCCTGCAACCAGGCCCTGTCCAACTCCACTACTGCACTGTGACTCCTGCACACAATCTTTGGGCGCGCTGGGTCCTTTCAGTCATCTGTTTGGACCCGGTTTGTGACAGGTAGCGTGTTTATAAAATGATTTTTTTCAGAGTAAATGCTCGGAAAAACTCCCCCCCCTTCTATAATCCGGCCTCAAATAGAGATCGGATTATAACACTAGAATCCAGATCCCCCACAGCTCTGCAGAAGACCTGAATTCCCCTCTCTGTCAGCCGGTGGGTGACATCCTGCGCCTCTCCCCTCCACTTCCGCTGGGGCTTCTATTACTGAACGCCGGTGTCACGTGACCTTCCGGTGCCCCATCATGGAAGCCTCAAAGGTGAGCTTAATTATGCTTTGGCCAATTCATATAACCAAAACCTCTCATTTTATATTATGTTTATATATTTGTTGCCAACTTTATTAGGGTAAGAAGCGCAGACAGTTTTTGTTTTTTGTATACATTGTACAGCCAATACACTGTTTTTGCAGCATGCTTACACCTGTTTGGTAGGCCTCGTATTATACATTTGTATTTTTTGAGCCTGTGACTAGCTTAGCGCACCGACATTTTTTCTTTTCCCTGTTTGCACATATTTGAGGTTGTTGGCTCCTCATTAGTCTGGTTGCAGCTTGCTGTCCAGGGGTTAATAGGGAGGAGGTTTAATTGCACCTCCCCCAACACATTAATAAGGTTTTGGTAGCAGTATAAACTGCTTTGTGTGCCCACTATGTAGGAGGTGAGAGTAGGTTATCACCCTATTGAGAGTGTGCCTTGACGTGGCGGGTGAGCTTAATTATGCTTTGGCCAATTCATATAACCAAAACCTCTCATTTATATTATGTTTATATATTTGTTGCCAACTTTATTAGGGTAAGAAACACTTCAGGAAAGCCTGAGATTCAAGAGGTCCTTATGAAGTTTCAAAGTGTCAGGGAGAGGTCTTTGGCTATCACTCCCTCTGCCTGGCCCAGTGAGGCACAGAATTCCAACATCTACTAGCGTCTTTCAAACTGTCATGTATTCCAGGAGCGTTAAAGGGAAGGTTTAATGTCCTAGACATCCTCTCCAAAGAATAGTGCATATTAAAGTACTTTAATATACATTCTCTAAAAAAAGGTAAATAAAAATACTTACCTTAGGAGAGAAGCTGAGCCCTGCCTCCTTGGTGTTCTGGTGATTCCTGCCACGTAAACCATGTGTCAGGAGATAGGGGAAAAAATAAACAGAATAAGAGGTTAACAGTCCTTTATAGACTGTAATATATATATACTTCAATACTGTTGCAATTAACAGTCAGCAATTTAGCTCATGAATCTAATTTTTCTTAATTAATGGTTCATCAGTACTAGCTAAAGCATCTGTTACTGTAATCTTAGCCAAAATATTTCTCAATCTCAGTTGGTGCTCATTGTCTATAACTAAGGATATCATTTATCTGTAGTAGCTGGGTGGAACATTTACTGCATCATAAAAACGTAACAACATGTCTGTATTAAACCTGTGGAATACTTATGGCACACGGACAGCAATATTTAAATTAAAGAACATTGTTCCACAAGGAGACTTGTGATCTGTTTACAATTCAGATTAATGTTTAATAAAAGAATGTGACTGATATTCTGTGACAAACAATTGGTGTCATTTTGTTAGCTATTGATGACATCAGCACAGTTCTTAAAAATCTCCAAAAAAAGAGGAGCGCACAACCTTAAAATCATAAAAGGCATTCACATTTCTGGGTTGCTGCTATAATAATAATGACCAGTAAATATATAAAGCAAAGCTATGTATTATTAAATTGCTTAAGAGTCTCTTTTGGGTTAAAATGCAAACTAGTCCCACTGATTCAGCAATATGGTAATTAAGCTATAGCCATAAAATATTAGATAGGACTTGCCAAACTCAGGGTACATAGTGGTGGACTAAGAAACAGATCTGTTACTGAACAGATAATATTGCTTTCTATAATAACAGAAAGAACACAGTCCACTCAGTATATTCCACAAAGGGTAATAGATTAACATTTAGCATTGATAGTGGTACAAGATAACTCCTATCACTATATACAGAGCCAGTCATTGACAGTGGTACAGCATAACTCCCATGACTATAGGGTATTCTGAGCCAGGTACTGATGGTGTTACACCATAATTCCCATCACTTTATACCGAGCCAGGCACCGACTGGTGTATACTGAGCCCTCTCACACACTTACTCATTCTTCCTCACAGTCTCACAATGTGTCCTTACATGTCCTACATGTCTTCTTTCCTGCATCTCCTCCTCCTCTCCTTCCTCTACTTCTTCCTCCTCATCTTCTTCTGTCTTCGTCTGATGAATAAGGGCGCTGGGTTATGAAAAAACGGTACGAGTTTTTACATAAAAATAGCATAAGAAAATTAATAGCTAGCCTCTTTGTGTGATCAGTGCCAAGGGGTAGTAGGTTACCCAGGTGGGTGTCAGTTTTTTAATATTTTTTTTTTAACCAAACTTCTAGGTGTTTCTTTATAATTACTCATAGAAAAGGCACACATATAACACACAGTTCTATGCTGCGTACAAAACAAAAGATACAAAAGTATTAGGAAGAAGAAACTGGAAACTGAAAAATGATATGCTTTAGGCACAAGACAAATGCTGATTTTTTTCATAAGTGATTTCTCAAAAATGAAGTTAAACATTTTCACAAAGCATGAAGATTGTTTTTGATTAAAGTAAGGTTTACTTATTTGTATGTCTATGAAAAACATACCAGATTTTAATCTAAACAGGAGTTTGGTAGACTATGATAAAAATTGAATTGGCATTTTATACTGTACATTCAAACCACAGAAAAATAGGATTTTACTTCCAAAGAGTCTTGCATTAGGAAAAAAAAAGTAGTTTTGTAAATAAAAAATTATGATCTACAAAGTCAAGGTATAAATAAAAGCCTAAAGCTAAATATTTCTCTTAAGAATAGATAAGGGCCACAAAATTGTCTTAACTCAAACCTCAAGGCAGGGCTAGACTGGTGATGGCAAACTGGCAAAAAGCAGCTTTTTCTGTGTAACCAACATGGTGTACTGCCTAATAATTATAATTTCAATTCTTCACTGTGTTTTTTGTTAAACAAAGAGGATTTTAATAAGCTTTCCATCAAGATTGATTTTGCCTGACAATTTGTTTGATAAGTAGTTGTTAATTAAAAGCTACTGATTAAGGTGCAAAAACAGTTGAAATGCATTATAATCAGATTTGTGAATTTAGTACACTCATCACACTGAAAGGGTTTTAAAATGTTTATCTTTTTCAATTTATTGTAGTCGCATTAAGATAAGCTTCGCTCAATAACCCGCACATAATTTAAGCACAGTTCACTGGGTTAGTAATTCTTTCCACGCAAGTTGAATGCAATCCAAATAAAGGCTAGTTCAGCAAAGCCATAAAACACCATAAAATCCATAAGAGTTGTGTTCTATTATAGTGTAAAAAAATGCGAACTGAAAATGAATTAATGCATATTTTATGTTATTTATGTTTGTAGTACCTGTTTGCTTGTATTTTTAAATGACATAGATGTATTGTATGTACAAATCAAACCAAACATTCGTACTTTGTTATCACATCATATAATGTGAAAATATCGATTCCCCAAAGTTGGAATGATGTGGTCAATTTTCCATACTAAAGGAGTGAGATATAAACATTTTCTAGTCTGCTTTCTGTGCAAATTCATAACGTATAAAAGTAATCAAGAAGTAATCAAGTAACATCTTGCATTAAGAAAAACAACATTACTGGGTTTTTTCTTAGTCACCTACCTAACTGGTTCTTATGTGACCCAGTCCAAGCCGACTCCTAGTATTTCAGGCAATCTAATAACACCGATTCTTAACATCAAGGTTCTCTGAACATTCGACAAAACGATTAAAATGATAATGTGTGCCTGGATGTAGGACATTTCCTCACTCATTTTACAGGAAAATGTTCATAACTCAAGAACATCAGGATGTATAATTTATTACAGCATTACACTGCATAAATGAGTTTTCCGATGTAATACAAACCATTGGTATATATAACTGCATAAATACATGTGTACAATTTGAGTGTATTTATATTGATTACTGCAGCCTCAGGCAACACATTTTAATAATTATAGATAAATGATTAAGTAAGAATGAATTAAGAAATATTATCTAGCAACGGCCCTTTTTTTTTATCAAGGGCTAGAGATTAAGTATAGGTCTACCACTGGAAGATTTAGCCATGGGGCGACAAAACTGCTTCCATGAATATTCCTTTATGCTCAATGATAGTTGGATGACAATAGGATGTTTAACTATGCATATGTTTTAGGGGATTTGGTAAAGATGGTTTACTGGGTAACTAGTTTGCAGTAGATTGTCTGTAGATTGAACTGCTTCAGCTTTACAGTTCAAAAGCTTGCAATCAAAGGTATCATCTTTAGCAAACCAGGTCATTTTCTTCCACCTTCCAAGGACCAACACAGTGACCATTGTTTACATATTTTTGGTAACTAGTGTAACAAGGTGCGGGGGGTTGTCGTGGAAGGGGTATACATTCCCCCTCGATTTTGCAGGGTTTTATACGACATATAGGGCAGGCTGCTGCTGCTCCACCCCGCAGTTTACATGCACCTGGACTGACACGGGTTCCAGGCCGGGAGTTTGAGCTGACTCCAATGCACTGGTCAGCTGCAAGTAATTAGCTGCATTGACTGCAATATAACCTGACCTGTTGGACAGAGGGAGGAGAGGAGAGAGTTTGTTTGGAAGCAGCAGAGCTTGCTATGCACAAAAGAGACCATCAAAGAGGTTGGTGGGATTGTGTTTTGTTTTAGTTTAGACCCTTAGTAGTGAGGGAGTTATATGTGAGTAAGCGCTCAGACGAGCTAGGCTTTTGTTTGTAGAGAATTTGTGTTCTATGTTATCCTGCACATATCTTCATACGTGGACTACAAATAAATCGTGGCTGATTATCTAACTGTGATGTGGCGTTAATACCCTAGAGGACCGTGCTGTTTGGTGCCCTGTGTGGGTGCAGGATCACAATAGCTTGAATTTAGAATTCTCCTAATTGCAACGTTTTTCTTTAAAGCAGTATTGAATCCTTCACTTAATGGTGGATCAGTCTTCCAAAGTCCACCTGCTTCTCATGGTCATGGCAGCCAAAACAGCCTTAAAAACCCTGTTGCATAGATTTTTGGTCTCTTCAAATTAATTGATGTGGGATGTACAGAAGCCATTTTTTTTTTCAATCCATTACATTTCAGAAAAGTGAGCCAAACTGCGCTCATAGATTTTGCAGTGGATTTCTGCCAACCTAACTGCTCCTTTTTAATAAAATAATCTGTTTTGGAGTTTTTTTTTTCCTGTACTTTTTTTTTCATTTGCTTATTTCAACACAGATTGCAGGTGTTTTATGAATTCATTTATCTTATGCAAAAAGAATTGCAGTGGTGATAAACAGTAAAACATTTTCTGTGCAAAACCAGAAACAAAATTCACGGATGATTTTTCTGCAGATAATTGCAAACAGATGTTTGTTATTAAAAAGACATTTTACCACGTCATTTAAAACACAAAGGGCATTAAAATGTTTACAGTATTTCTAACAATTTTAAATCCTCATTCTTTTGAAGAGGGAGTTCTGATTTTGGGGGACACTCCAACCTTCATAGGCACACGAAGGACTCTTTTAATATGCATGCTTTGTACCGGGCTGCCAAATGCATTAAACTGTCCCTTTAAAAGTATATAGTGATATGAAGGTATAATTAGTGTGTTATTTGGATTATTTTAACACAAGAGTTTGTGTATGTGTTATGCTGATCTGTCCTGTGTCTGTTGATGAGTTTTTGTGCAAAAACACTGACTTTTTGGAGGGAAGAGAGTCGGAACTGTAACGCTGGCCAAGACAGGGTCAACTCATAGTCCAAGATGCGCCCTATGAACGATTGTATTTAAATCCTTCTTTAAAAGTAACTTGGCATTCTTATTTTAGTATTTTATATTGTTTGTGGCTATGCCCTTTATCTAGCATGCCCCACCTGTAAATATTTAGTCTGTGCATTATTTTCCAGCTTTTCATTTGTGAAAGAATTATTTTGGAAACCATATTTTTGTTCCCAAAAATGTCAAAAGCTGCTAACTAATGTAACCACATGTTTTTCTTATTCTTACGTGTTTTGGCTACACATCAGTGCTTTACAATCTTCTGGCTAATCTCCTTTGGTTTTATAACAAAAGATATTTGTATCCTACAATCAGGAGGATTAACGAAGTCTCTGTCCAAAGTCAGTCCAGTTTAATACAATATTATTTATTGTTCCCTGTTAGGAGCGTGTGTGTGCAGTTTCTTCTTGCTGTATAGTTTATAAATACTTCTTTTAATCTTTTCAGCCACGATTGAAATTATTTTTCAAGCCACACTCATTATGACCTCATACTAGTACATTTCTGGAGATAGATCAAAAGTCAACAACATGGTAGTAATGATGGAATAGAAATCTAGGGTTAGGCCAAATTTTTCATCATGGGGGGCCTGGCCAATTTTTGTAGTTTTGCTATAATTAGAATTAGATGACTAATATAACCAGTTTTGCAACCCCCTGCAGTAACAAATTGCCCCAATTTCACTGAAATTCAAATGTTTGAAGCAGGACTAGAACCTCGTGTACTTTGAATGTTGAGTGCCGGGTAATCTATTTTGGGGAGATTGGCTCCACCAGGTGTGGAGAGAGCTATGTTCTCTGGGAGTTGAGTATGTTGCCTGTCACTCTTACTTTGGGCACTAGTGAGTGGGCATGAAAGGATGTGCTGGACCTCTAAGGAGAGGAGTGGCCCAGACAGCTTTCTGGCACAAATAACCTAGAGGGTCAGTATTAGGAAGTAGTTGCAGTTGAGGGCTGGTGCAAAAATTGACATTTTTTAAAGGAAAACTTGCACTTAATTCTTGGGTCACAGAGGGTGGCCAGCATGCTCTCTGGGGTGTGCATGGGACCTGGGAGCTCCTCCTATCACCATACTGTTCAGCTTCTCAACCTTCACATGTAATCTGTCACTCAGAAAGACCTCATTCATGTTTTGTTTAAGGCCAGTAAGTAAAAGGACAACTTGGCCCAAAGTGGCAATGCTCTAGCATAAGTTCTCACTACGATCCCTGGATGGCTTTAGGACCATAACTACCTATCCTATTAATGTCCATTCTTTTTGAGAAGGCTAGCTGTTAATTCATCCTAGAATTGGTGAGATTTACTTTCACCTTACCCGGATCACTACCTTAGGACACAACTTGTACCTTGCAATGTGATTATCTCCCGCAGTCTGAAAATTCTCCCACACATTCACCAGAACAGCTGTGGTACTAGCGTTTTATTTTTTTAATAGTACTCATGATGGTACGTGCTGCCACTTCCCATAGGGGAAACCGTGGCATAGCAGCACTACTACTGCAGAGTGAAAGGAGCAACACATCTAACAGAGAAATTATTACTGGAAGATGTGTTACTTAAATCCTCATCAACAACATTATCATCATCGATGACCATGTGCTTTTCCACCAGGGCACAAAGCAGAATAAGGTCAGACCAGGGGCTTTGTTTTTCAGATGGAGATTGAACTGATCTAATCTGTTTTCCAATGTGATGTGTTTTTAAGAGAGATGCTTTTCATATTTACTTTGTATAAAATGCCTGAGGAAGAGACCAGAGTGATCTTGAAAGCTTGCGATCTAAATCTACGCAGCCAACAAACTTGACTCTACTTGGCTCTTGTGTTTCTATGGCTTTTTCTGAAGCAGGTGCCCATCTTGTAGCCGCCTTTCGCTAGGCTTGGTTGCTGTTACAGTGACTAGCCCTACCCTTTAACAAAGCCACTCCCATAGAAGAGGGACAGCTCCAGTAGCCTACCACTGAAAATTCCCAAGTATGGCCAAACGACTTACTTTTAATATTAACAATCTAATAAAGTTCTGCGCTTCTGTTATGCAGCCTTTTAATAATCTGTAGACACATATGTCCATTGACTAGTTGGGAGTAGAATATACGGGGCATTCTATGGCTACCCTCTTTCTGGGCAAATTTATATAAATTAAAACACATTCTTAGAATTATCAGCTTCTTCATACTGAAAAAGTTATTGCATTAACTTTTAGTTTAGCCACAAATTTGCAACACAGACTGCTGATAATACATTTTGAAGTCTTTGAATTTCACCTTGAATGTTACTCGGGGGAAAAAACAATGAATGGCTCTATCCTCAAGGGAGTTAGAGGCCTGAATTTTTCAGTAAGGGACACTGACAGGATCATTTACTGCAGGTAACGGCTCATTTTATGGGCCACTACAATGATTAATGAATTTAGTAACAACTGGGAGGGTAGAATTAGTTTCCCCACTGCTGGAGGACACCCCTTCCAACCAATTTATGATAGAAAAGTGTACGCCAAATAATTAAAATGTCCAGTGCTACTATAATCTGTGCAGCCTTTGCAAAATGAACACATATTCATTCCTTTCTCCCTGTGAAACTCTTAATCCAGGTCTAATATTGAATACAAGAACATCATATATAAAGGATTCATGTAAAGGAATACTACTTTAGAAAACAGTAATTATGTAAAGGCTTCCATTTAAAATTGATTACTCAATTACTGGGTGAAGTCTGGAGCATAAATACATTGATATAAGATTTAAATTTGAACTATGATATTATATGGAATACTTCAAAAATATTGTTTTTGCTACCTTCAGAGCCATAACTAGAGCCCTTGGCACCTGGGACAGGGTTTGAGGTCCTGCCCCACTCTGACATCAAATCTGCTTCTTGAAGCAGACAGAAAAGGAAGATGGTGCAGGAACATTGCTGTCAGACACCTTCAAAGAACTCACCAGGGCTAGTGCAAGATTTTTGTCACTCCTCTATCTCTTTATTTCTCCCATTTCTTTTTATTCTTTGTTCTCATTCTCTCCTCACCCTTTCTCTTACTTACTCCTCCATTTTCTCTCTACTTCACACCTTTTCCATACCTTTCCTACTTTTGGTTTATCTCTTCTCTTATTTCTGTTTATTTCTCCTCTTTCTCTCTCTTTACTCCCTACCTCTCTCTCTCATTAGCTCTTTTTCTTTATCTTATATCTCCCATTTCTCTTTACCTCTCCTCCCATTTCTCTTTATCACTTCCTTTTCTCATTAACGCTCCCCTTCTCCCAATCTCTCATTATCTCATCTCTCCTATCTTTATCTCCTTTCTTTCTCTGTCCGCATCTCTCTTCTTCTCATTACCTCTCCCCTCATTATCTGTACATTTATTTTTATCCCTGCAACTTTCTGCTTACCTCTAATTGTCGTGATTTCTCCCCTTTTTCTCCATCTCTTTCATTGGTCCCCTTCTCACTATATTCAGATTTCACCCTATCTCTCCCTTTTATCATTATCCCCTTCTCTGTATCTCTCCTCATTCTTTCTCATTATCTCTCCCCTAAATCTTTCTCTCTTGCTACCTCTCCCCCTTTCCCGATATCGCTTACCTTGCTAAGATCCTGTGCTGCTGAGCTGTCACAACCCAGTCAAGGAAATCAGGGAAGAACCTAGTTCCGGGGAATGTGATGGATCCCATGATGCATAACAAATAAATGCTATGTACAGACAGGCTAAATGAAACACTCAGGGCTGGTCCAGGTACAGGAAAACTGTACAGCACTGCAAACACGCCAGGAACAAACTGGAACATTACAGACAGGGTGCTGTGCACACAACAGGATAGCCTTCAGACAGGGCTATGGGCACACTGCAGGACAGCCTTCGGACAGGGCTATGGGCACACAGCAGGATAGCCCTCAAATGTGGAGATGGGCACACAGCAGGATACCCCTCGGACAGGGTGCTGGGCACGTGTCAAGATAGCCTTCGGGCAGGGCACCCAGCAGGATACAGACAGGACGCTGCTTATAGCAACAGGAAAGGCAATGACAGACTCACAGCCAAAAGCTGCAACTCAAACAATGCAATGGCCATGAATGCAGAAAGCAGCAGGTACCGTGTTTCCCCGATAGTAAGACACCCCCGATTGTAAGACGTATCGGGGGTGTCAGAGGGGTCGGCTAATATAAGCCGTACCCCGAAAGTAAGACATATGTCTTACTTTCGGGGAAACACGGGGGATTTGCCTGCAGATTCTCTGCAGCAGTAGCGTACCTAGCGGGGGGCGGGGGGGGCGGTCCGCACCGGGTGCCGCTCATCACGGAGGTGCCAATTTGCCGGCACCCGGCACCCCTCCAGAGACGGACAGTAATGTCCGCCGCTGGAGGAGCCTGCTCCTCCAGCGGCGGACATTGCTGTCCGTCTCTGGAGGGGTGCCGGGTGCCGGCAAAGACCTCCGATACCGCTCCCATGCGATCGTGCGGATCGCAAGGGAGCGGTATCAGAGGTCTTTAACAGACCTCCGGCTCACTCAAGGGAGCCGGAGGTCTGTTAAAGACCTCCGATACTGCTCCCTTGCGATCCACACGGCAACAGCTGCTGTGCGCCGGGGTCTGTTGTCAGATCCCGGCGCACAGCACTGAAGCCGCGCCCACCGCTGCCCTCTGAACCCGGAAGAAGAGAAGACAGATGAACAGAAGAAGAGGAAAAGAAGCTGAAAGAAGAAAGGAAAGGTAGGAAAGCATTAAGTGAGAGTGGATTGGTATGTGTGTGGATTAGTATATATGTGTGAATTAGTATATATGTGTGGTTTGGTGTATGTGTGGTTTGGTATGTGTGTGTGGATTTTTTCCCAATATAAGACATACCCCGAAAGTAAGACATAGTGGGGCTTTTAGGGATAAAAAGAAAGTAAGACACTGTCTTACTTTCGGGGAAACACGGTATTTAATGAGTAGGGGTGCACCAGATAATGAGGCCAAGCTGACAATATTAAAGTAGCCAGAATTCCCAAACCCAGAATAGTGGCCACTAGAGGTTGCCAGTGGAAGTCGAACTACAACCGGTACAAAACATACAGGATCCTGGAAAATAGGATGAAACGGTGTCCCCGTCTTTAGGAGCGACCTCAGTGCACGACCAGTACTGCAGCAACTCAGGGAGGCAATTCTTGAAATGCTTCTAAAAAGACCAAACAAAAAATATACACAAGAAATCAGAATTCTGAATCAGAAATGAGCATTTGTTCATGTAAATGTCAATATTCCAATCGGAGGTGAAGGCACAATCCAGAGGCGGAACGCTTGCTGTGCTGCTGTAGGGCTCAGCAGGTCCTGAATCGATACTGCATTGACAGATAGATTTGGAATCCTTGTATGGTGATTCTCCTAGGCTTGATTATCATGCATTTCTCAAGATGTACGATTGGTGGATTTTTCTTATCAGAAACCAGCACAGTGCTAACAACAAGGGGTTCAGCAGGGGTCTTTTCAGAACCAGTATGACTGCCCCATCTGGAGTTACCCTTTAGCTTCCTCTGAGTGATGGGTGTTGCTGTCTTGACTGCACAAACATACTTAGGGAAATATTCCTCAGATTTGTCAGTTATATCCCTCTCACTGAGATCAGAGGCATCTAAAGACATACTTTCTATATCTGACCACTCATTTGTAGCAGGAACAGTCTGCTCAGAGTATCAGAAGCTAGAGGGTTCCCAGGCTTTTTCCATTGCCATGATCACTGGGCTGTGGAATTGGCAGGATTTGCCCCAGTTTACATTTAACACTGTTGGTAAATTCGGGTTCCCAGGTGCAGGTTTTTGTTTATCAGGCTTTAGTGATCAAAATGATATTTGGTGACCAGTCTCATCACAATATAAACACAAGTGTTCCTCTAGCCCCTTCTGCATTTGCTTTTTAGTGAAAGGTTCACGTTTAAAGCGTTTCTTATACTTGGACTCAGTCTTTGACTTCATATCATTTGCATTGTTCTTGAGTATGTTTTTAACAGACTTACACATCTCCAGCAGACACTAAACCAACAACTCCAACACTGAGGTCATCCCTGCAGACTCCTTATTGTGGCCTTTACATTGCGTCACAATCCGGGCAAGGAAATCAGGGAGAAGCCTACATGCAGGGGATATGATGGACTCTGTCTTTACCCTACAATGCATAACAAATAAGTAGTATGTGCAGACAGCCTAGATAAAACACACAGGGCAGGATAGGAGAGTATCGGCAGGCTTGGTAAGTGCTACGGACTGCTTAGTACAGGCAGGACCAAGCACAGAGAAAGTGCTGTTGCACTACTGACCCAGGCCAGTTGGGTAGGACAAACAGAAGCTCATGGACAGGACTGGAGCTGGAAAGTCCACAGAAATAGGTGTTAGGCCTATGGCAGGATAGCCCTGGGACAGGCTGCTGGGTACACAGCAGGATAGCCTCAGTCATGGCACATGGCACCAAAGGCTGCAACTCATACAATGCAAAGGCCCAGGCAGACATAACCTAAAATACCGAGGCAGGCACACACTAAACTACCCAGGCAGACACATACTAACATACCCAGGCAGACACACACTAACATATCCAGACACACATAAATACCTAGGAAGACACTGACTATTATACCTACGCACACATACACTAAAATAACCAGACAGGCACACACTAAAATACCCAGATACCCCGTCTCTCTCGGGACGCCTGCTGACGTCAGTGCTGCAGATTCGAGCATGGGTGTTTGGGCTGCACTGGACTCATTCACTATCGCTCCTTTGGGAATGAAGGAAAAGATAAGGATCTATGTAAAGTGTCCTATGCTTCTTTGACCAGGTGCTTCATTGGGTCAGGCATTACAGTAGGGGCTCCCTTCTAGTCAAGATAGATGTGGAGGTGGCTGTAAGATTGTTGCCGGACTGTTTCCATGTTTTGGGTTGCTGGTGGAGGGACAAATATGTTATTGACAGAAGGCTGCCGATAGGATGTTTCATATCCTGCTTTCATTTCGAAACATTTAGCTCATTCCTGGAATGGATGATCAAGAAGTTGGGAGTCACCTCCCTCATCCATTACATGGATTACTTTATTTACATCGGCCTGACAGGGCGACAGATACGCGCCATGGTGCACGACATCATGAGGCAGTTTGGGGTCCCCTTGGCACAGGACAAAACCGAAAGACCCACCACGTATTGAAATTTTGGGAGCTACAGACTCCCTGAGTATATTGTTTCAGCAGCCCATGCATGCTTTTGCTTTGTCTTCTTTCAGGTGGCAAAGAAGGTGACATTGACGCAGCTTCAGATATGATGTACATTATTATTGAGTAAATACAATGGACACGGAATTTGAATGGAGGAGATTATATGCAGTATAGACCTGGAGTTCTATACAGATGCATCAGGTTCTGTGAGCTATAGGGCATATCTAAAAGGGCAATGGTGCGTGGCCCCATTGCTGGACAGGTGAAGCATAGGCCCCCTTGGCAGGAACAGGATATTTCTGGAGCTCTTTCCGGTAGTGATGGTGCTGAGGGGAGATCTATTACAGAACATAAGGGCTTTGCTACACTGTGACAATATGGGGATGTTGGTGGCCATCAACAATATGTAAGCTTCATCCTTGCCGGTGCATTTTAGGTAAAAAAAAATGTTTCATATAGAAAAGAAAATAAGTATGATAAGTAGCACAAAGCAGAACAGACACATGAATTCCTACCATGAGTATTACACTTCTTAGGTTGTGCCATATTTTGCCTAGCACCTGTTGAGCTCATTTACTCTTCCTTTTTCCATATTAACACTACTTTCAAATGGTCCTACATGTCTTTACATGAATGTAACCCAATTTGCATCTAAATGGCTGTGCTGAACATCTGAATTTGGTGCTTTATATATGGGCACATGTAGCAAATACAATTTTGGTCAAAATATAAGCCACTGATATCATCCCAAACACTGTGCATATGCCTGGTAATAAAACATTACCGACATCATTAATAGCAGATCAGAGCTGGCTTCTAATGACCTATTCTAATAGTGAGGCCTTCTTAGATCTCACATGAGCCTCATGATTTGCTTCTTTACCGCACATTTACAAGGCCATATACGTAATAAGAAAGGTCATGAAATTAGTATCCCAAAATAAAAGACTCATACCTTAATGAGTTATTTTACTTTTAACAAGTTGTCATTATTCAATAATAATAAGAACTAATGGCACAAACTTTTCTGGCCAGTAGGTGGAACTGAAGAGTCTTCCACGTTCTATGATCTACAGGGCACACACACATATATATATATATATATATATATATACATATATATATATATATATATATATATATTCTCTCCTTGGTTGAATATTATTTGCTGTACATATCTGAAGGATGTCACATAAATTGTACAATTGACCTATGGAATTGTTTCCTATCTGACAGCCTGTAGACACGTTTAATATTCCTTTTGTATGGTCTGTAGCCTGTCATACAAAAAACAATGTTGCACTACCAGCTTAACTATTACGGGGATAGACAAATTGCAATAAAAGAACACCAGCATCCTAGTTTCATCAGTACCTATGGTGCATTTACTGAAATGTTCACCACAAAAGCCTTTTGTTGCCTACCTCTAGTTCAGTGGTGCCCAGTCGGTGCTTCCTTTATATATATTTAATATTCTCTTTATCATAATTTAAAAAGTCAATAGTATAATTATATTTGTTGCATTTTCAGTTGTTTTTTTATATTTTTTAACATTATTGAAGTGAATTATTTTTCCATTTCTGTTGTTTTTGTTATTTCATGATTCGTAATGGTAATAGTTTACATTTCTTGCACTCTTTTATTTATACAATAAATATAATATCAGCATTTATTATTTATTAGTTTTATTTATTAACAATGTATTATGGTGCATTATGATGAGTTAAAACAATAAAACTCCATTTATTCTTTATCAAAAAATTAGGGTTTTCATTTTTTACTGTGCTCAATTTTTTTGGAATGCTGAGTACTACAGTATTATCCGTTTCTTCAAGCCTAATCAAGGCTTATTTGATATATTACTTATCATTTTGGTCTGGTACAGGAGAAGAAATGTCTCGTAATTTGTCGAAGGCATGTTAAGGTTCATGAAAATACGGTATATGCTTTGTGTATAGTCTGCATTTTGTTCCTACAGGCTATTAACCTCTTATGGACAATGGGCGGTCCCTAAACCCATTGAAAACAATGCATTTTGAGCCCGTACATGTACGGGCTTTGTCATTAAGGGGTTAAAATTCCTGAAACATAATTTAATAGTGCTTGCAATGTTACCCCATGCTCTATTCCTCCTCATCTCCCTGTGTCCTGGCTCTAACACAGTTCCCAAACATGGTAGACACTTGATCAACATTTCTGTCCATCCTGCGGACTATGATTATGGCTTGGCCTTGGCCGATATTTTGCCTACTACTTCTGAAAGTTATGTTACATCATAACAATATTTCTAATGAGCGTTCGAAAAACTTTAAATGAAAATACAGATTCACCACATTTTATAAACAATGTTATATGTGCTACAACCGAAAGGAAAATATTGACACATGATTTTGTCAGAGAATGGCAGTCATTAAGAGGCTCCAGAATGTGTGAAAAATATTGCTCTTTGCAGACACAATCACAATACTGTCTATCACTGCCAAAGTGTCCTGAAAAGAATTACATTTCAATCAATGACCTGTTTGAGAAAACATGAAAGGGCTGCTATTGTTGAAAGCAAGCACATAAATAAGATTTCAAGGAGCTTTACAGTTTATAGTAAAAAGGCTAGTGAGTTTAAAAGTGGCACTGTTCTAGACCTACTAGATCTGCCCTGTAAGTAGTATTATTGTGAAGTGAAAGTTTCTAGAAGTATCAACAGAATGTATAGTGCCTACTGTAAAGGCTGGTGGAGGAAGGATAATGGTCTGGGACGGGTTTTCAGGGTTTAGGCTAGGCCTCTTAGTTCCGGTAAAGGGTAATGTTAATGCTACATCATGCAGGACATTTTGGACAATGCTATGCTTGCAACTTTGTGGCACAGTGTCAGGGCCCGGGTAATCAGATTGGGTAGGAGCCTCATTGCAGGGGATACACTGGGTTCTGTCTGCACACGGCGATGCATAGTAACCGAAGGATAAGACAGACAGGCACAAAGGAATACACCACAGGCAGAATTCCAGGTAATGCTATTTATTGTATATTATGGCAGGACAAGTAAATACAGGTCTCTTAGCAAGAAACCGGACATATGGCAGGAAGGCCACTGGCAGGGCTGAAGGCAGGAAACCAGGAACCCTACAGGTACATGTGCAGGGCCAAAGCAAAATGGTCCACAAACTACAATGCAAAGGCTCTGACTGAAGGGCAAAACTGGATTAAGTAGGCAGGTTTCAATCCAGGAAACAAGGCTCAGTTGGATGGAATGATTAGGGCTGGGTGCTCCAGAGTGAGAAGGGTTACACCCAGGTAAGCAGATGCATCTTATCGGCTTGTTAGCCTATAGGGTACTGGCTGACAGGGTGGAATCCTCACAGACAGTTTGGGGAAGACCCTTTTATATTCCAGCATGACTGTGCCGCTGTTCACAAAGCAAGCTCCATTAAGACGTGGCAGGATGGGTTTAATGTGGCGGAAATCGAAAGGCCTGCACAGAGCCCTGTCCTTGTCCCCACTGAACGTATTTGGAATGAATTGGAACACGGATTGTGAGCCAGGTTTCCACAGGCACACTCCAGACACTTGTGGAAAGCCTTCCCAGAAGAGAGGAACGTTTTATAGCTTCAGGGGTGGAAACTCCATATTAATGCCCATGGTTTTGGAATGGGATGTCCAACAAGCTCATATAAGTGGAGTGGTCTGGTGTCCACATACTTTTGATGATATAGTGTACATTGACATAAACAGCTCTAACTATCAACAGTCAGGGCTTCCCCTTCCCAAAATTGGAACAATTCACCAAAGCATTCACAACAGAACAGAAAGCACATCATTCACTGTCATTTGGCAAAGCAAATGCAAAATCCCTCCTAACTGCGGGAGAGTTGAGTTGGGGGGGAACAACTTGCCGATTCATTAACTTAAGAGTTGCTTGAGAACATAAAAACAGAAAATATGCTGTTCTCATTTTACATATGAGATTGTTATACATATGCAATTAAAATTGTGTCTTCTATTTCAAAATATGCATTTTAGAGATATGTCGGCTATTGAAATATCTGCAAAGGGAAGCAAGGAAATTAAAATATCCATAATTTCATGATACATGGGATGAAATAATGATATTAATATTTGTTCTGGCACAGCATATTTTTGTGTGAGTACTAATTAAATGAACAAATTAAAACTAAATAGTTATCATTCCAATGACTATAAAAACAAGTAAATTTGCAGGGGAGAGTGATCACAAATATAGACTGGTAATTTGAACAACCTTAAAGAGACAACCTCAACAAAGCTAGATTCAGAACATTTTACTGAGAATATGATGAATGCATACAATTAATTCACAGAAAGATCTTGAACACTTTCCAAGTCCCAGAGCTATTTTGCCATTTTACCATATGTGGGTTTCATTAAGATTCCCCTTCCGTGTTTGATGTACCCACAATTTACACATCCTTTTTTTGGAAAAAATAGGGATTTCATTAGGAAACCATAGAAACCATAGGCTAGATTTAAGCTCATTTGAGCAGGGCCCTCCTCGCCTGTTGTCTCTGTAAGTCAATTTGTTATGTTACATACTACTTGTTATGTCCTGTCTACCCATTGTACAGTGCTATAGAATTTGATGACGCTATATAAAACAACAAATAATAAAACATGCAAAAAATAATAATGTGAGCGCTAGTATGTAAAAAAAATTTTGGGGGGGGAATTTTTGCACCGTTATCAGGCCATATATATAGAGAGAGATCCATTTTGGGGCCTCTCGGACATGTTAATATGCCAATGATGTCACAATGACATCACTTAGCTCACTTTATTGTTTGTTTATTTATTTTTAATGATTTTCTTAAAATAAATGTAAATCAAAGTTTTTTTAGAACATTTTTTCTAACGCTCTTCCCTGTGAACCCCCTGTACTGGTCACACTGTGATCACCAAGCAAGTTTCCATAAACCAGTAAAGGCAGTGATATCCCAGGAGAGTCTAGACAGACCCTGCAGGGGATATATCGTGTACTCTGATGACCTACCGGCTGACGTCAGCAGTGATATCTCCTGGAAGGGAATGCCCAATCACGTTGATTGCGCCGGCAGCCGTTACAAATAATTGGTTACCATGGATGGCTTCTGGGGTAAGTCCAGGCTCCCAAAAGACAGCCAAATCTCCCATGTAGTGACAGGAAGAATTTCCTGCAAGAAACTCAGGACGTAACTGTACGTCCTAAAGGACTTCTAAGCAAAGGTTTTTAGGACGTCCATGTCTGTCTAGAAGGGACTGAAGGGGTTTAACGCATGCATTCATTGCAATTTAATTATAATAAAGGTACGACACTCAGACAAGTCTGTACCGAAAAAAGGCAGCAGGAAAGGTTACTAGATTAATACTGATCTGCAAAATATAGTCATCAGGACAGATCTACCTTATATTTTAGTACAAAGAGGATCACCTTTTGATATTTGTGTGGAAGAATTACACCCCTAGCGACGCATCCGATTCGATTGGGATATTCTTCTATTTGAATAGCCTTGTGTTTTCGAACATTTGAACCTATCAGTAGGACTAACAGTTTGACCGTTTAACATTATAACTTTTTAATACATATATATTACTTCACATGTACTTATGAATGTATTTTATTGAGTTGATGCCAGAGGAGGTCCCTGCAGGCGACCAATAGGCTCACTCGCACTGCCCTTCAACCCCCAACGGCGAACCTACGGATTTCCGCTTCCGTCAACTCCTGCAATGCCGCGAAGATAAGGTAGGCTAGATGGGGAAGGGACGATGGGGAAGGGACCAGAGAGATTAGTAAACGAAGATGATCACTAAGATTCTTCGTGTTGTGTTCTACGTTTCACCGCCAATATCTTCTCTTCTTCATGTCTTCGGAACGCACACAAAAATGCCCAAAGACGCCCGAAGACGCCCGAAGACGAAGGCACTTGTCTAGTAAAGATGTTCTGTGTCTTAAAAAGTGCAAAGCCTTATAGTGTATGGTATAGAGGCCTAGCAAGCCTTCTGCAGTGCGTCATCCAGGGAGATCAGAGATTGAGCAGTGGCACACTGGGAGCAATATGCCCCCTCATTTTTATGGCAGGGGGCTGCGGCTAACCAAGGCATTTTCCAGTGTCTGAGGCTTATATTTTGGATTACCAGTATAATCTTTCTTTAGGTTTAGAATGTCATCTACTATACTTTACAAACCATAGAGAAAACTGGTTAGATACGTTTCTGGAAGATCCTGTTCTTTGCATCTTTGTACTGGACTGCCACAAAGTGCGATTAAGGCAGCTTACTGCATTTGAGTGACTCTTTGGATAAGTAAAAATAAGAAACCCAATGTCCCAACAGAAAGGAGTAAGCATTAAATTAACCAAACTATACGAACGGAATAAATAGACTAGTATCAGCTACATAGGCCAGCTGTAAAAACTCTAGTACAACATTTTATATTACATAACCTAAGTAATTACAGTTTTGTGTTTCTTTCTTTTTTTTTTTGCTTTAAGATACGCATGCACTTATTTTAGTTTGGAAGTATATGTCACAAACACCATCAGACTCAGGAACATGGAGCACACTGATAGCTGACACAATGACCAAACACAGTAATGTTCCTTTGGGGTTATCCTATCAGAGGAATGTCACTGACCACTTAGTGATTAATGCAAGTCACACTGAAAGTGAAAGGTTACAGGAAAGATCTGTAGACTTCCAATCCAAATAGAAGTCCCAGCTATTACAAGACAAATTGTTTCTAATTAGTTAGTGCAAGTTTTGGAGCAGCTCAGCGTACCGGGGAGATCTATCATTAAGGTTTAGGAAGAAAATAACATTACAGCTCTTAATATTTTTATTAATGACACATTATAGTACAATAGTTTGCTCGCTAACTAACAAGGTTTTTGTATATTAGTTCCCTTACAGCATTTCAGCAGAGTATAAAATTCTGATTATATTTTAATTTATTGAGGTGTCTAACCCTAATATATTCCACGGTCCTGACCAAATGGCAAACACAGCAGTACAAGTTGTATAGAACGTACAGAAAGTAAAGGTTTGGAGGGCCCTGCTCAAGCAAGCGTGCATACAAGGTGGTAGTATGTTACACAAGGGCAAATTTTAAGGTGGACCAGCCACACAAATGTACCGTATTCCTGTGTAAACATAGCAAATTATAATTTACATTAACATTTACAAGTTATGTTACTAGAATAATATTGTTGTATAACACAATTGCCTGGGTATAATATCTTAACAATCCGTCTCATGCACTGCCCACTATGGATCGTTGCCAGGCTCAGAAAATGTCCATTTTAAGTGAGAGCACCATGCTTCCTTTCCTCCAAAATAGTGAAACATTTCTGGATGAAAAAGGGGGGACCAGAGGGGGGCATGCCCCCCCCCTACCCCCCGTGTGCCCCCCCAATTGAAACGGCGTCTTTTTTTTCTTTTAATAGACGCGGAGGAGAGACAGCGGCGCCGACCAGTCGGTGAGGAATACGTTTTCAGAAACTGTTCGGCGCCTCTCACTCTTCTCCATGAGGCCTCTGCCTTGGTCGCGGTGCCGGCATTTCATGTTGAGCGCTGGTATATGACGTCATATACCGGCGCTCAACAGTGGTGCCGCGCACACTGTGGCAGAACAGGGAGGCAGAAGACTCACGATCCCACCGCTGGACTTCAACAAGGACAAGGTAAGTGAATGTTCAAAGGGGGAGAGGGTAGAAAGTGAGGAGGGGGTAGAGAGGGAGGGGGTAGATCCGGTAGATTAGGGAGGAGAGGGGGTAGATGGGGGAGAGGTAGATGAGGGTGTGAGGAGGGGTAGATAGGGAGGGAGAGGAGGTAGGCAGGGAGGGAGAAGGGAACGAGGACAGGTGTAGATAGGCGAGAGATGGCGTACGCTCAGGCTGTTTGGGACAAAGTTGACTCATGCTGGGCTGTTTGGCGACAAAGATGCACGTCCTATGTGTGGGTAATTTGGTGCTGGTCGGGTTCTATGTGGGCAATGTGGACGCCAGGGTTGGCTTTGGCGTGTGTGACCTGTGATCTTTGCCTGTAATTTAGGGGTTTTATCCTATTACCTTTAATGTAGAGTTTTTTTTTATGAATTTTCCAATTCATACCTGCAAAGCTGGGTTTTGTCATTCTCTGAGCGTTTAGATGTGATGTAAGGAACTTTACTAAGAGGGTGGTAAAAAATAGCCTCCCATCAGATGTGACAGAGGCCAGTACAGTAAGGCCAGCACCCCAGACCCCATACCCAGCAAATAAACTTTCACTTGCCAAACTTGAACACAGGACAATACGACAGATAACACCACAAACATGGATAATTTTTCTTACTGAATTTTCTTCCGAAATGCCTTTACCCAGAGATCCTACTTACCCTTTAAAAGTCCATTAAAAGGGTTCTTCTCTAGTAATTCTCTGATATTAGTACCGTTTGGTTTCTGCTAACGATTACATTAAAGGCACTAGTTAGGATGCTAATATATCATGAACTTAGAGCAAGATTTTGATTTAAAATACAAACTTCCTAAAAAAAAAAGTCAAAACATTTTTTAATCGGAACATTCATATTCAGTTCATTACAGATACATTTTCTATCATCTAAATCATTTATGTAATTACATTTTTAAATTAATGTCCATGAACAGCTCATTATATGAAACTTTATAAGTTCTCAGTCTATATTATTAATATTGTATTATAATAAAATAGAGCATTCAGAATAATTAAATGTATTAATTAATGGTTTTTGGAGTTTAAACATATACCTTGTAAAACATAGGAACAGATGGTATCATAACTATACATTTTCATTGTTAATGTACCTCTGATATAAGGCTGGATATTAATGCTGCTCTTGGGCTGAAATTCCCATCATGCATAGGAAATGGTGTGTATTGTAATCTAACAGTGTCTAAATAACCATGTTTTCTGATTTCTGTACATTTTCCTTTAACTCTATATTCTACCCTATGCTTTAACCCCGCCAGCTCTCTGCCTCATAATAAAAGACAGATTGATCCCATTGTAAATGTTGACATCAGTTTGGTTTTACATATACATTATACACAACACATTGGAGAAGAAAATTATTACAAATTGACAATTGTGATGCAATTGAAACAATTTATTCTGCACATATTTACATCAAATCAGCAGTGACCAATGCTTCAAATTAATAAAATATTTTTACTCGTTTTTAAGGAGTTTACCAAGGACAATGATAATGATAAAATTATAATTGTGTCTAGTAAAATACTTTCTTAGGGGAAATAATTAAAAACAATTAAATACAGTGGTACTAGTATTTTCAAACTTTTCAGTATTTTCAACAAACTTGCTACATCAGTGCCCTAAAAAACTCACTGTGTGTGAAAGTGGGTATTTTGTCACAGGAGGCCATAATTTAACTTAGAGTGACCAGGCCTCCTTAAATGCTATTTTTTTCCCTGCACTTTCCCGTAAATTTATAAATAAATGTAAAAAATGCCTGGTTTCTTACAAAAATATGGTTATTATGTGGTCGTGAATATACATTTAAAGAGTCAGCCCATCAATTTCTGGGGCATATAAACATTCTAAACTTCCTGTCTGATTTCATTACACTTTTCCCATCATTTTCACTTGTTAACATGCTTTATTAGCAGCTTTTCGAAATAAAATATATAAAGCATTTTCTGTTTTCACCTGGTTTGAGAACTTTGAAATATGGAGGCACCATAGTGTAAATAGGCCAGTTGGAGAAATTAAGGATTTCCCTTGTAACTGTTGTCCAAGAAGGGGATCTGTCCCTCCTGGTTTTGCACTAGGGAACTGCTGCCCCCCCCCCCTGGACCTGCCAACCTAGGCTCTGGCCTAGTCAGCCTAGGCCCTGATGCATCACTGGACAGAATTGTGTTTGACATCAAAGGTTCTCAGAATCTCCTAAAACAGGTAGACTTATCACTATACAAAATGTCTACAAGTTGGTATATTGGTGTATTACACCAAGGAGTATATTCAAATGGGGGACAGTACAGTGTATGTACAGTGGGAAACTCCATGAGATATGAGAAATGCCAAGGACACTGTTTATAAGGATTCAGGTGAAGAATATGAAGATATTCGGATGGTGCGGCCATTCTAAAGCATTGTTAATAAAGTTTATGTTTACCTGGATAGGAATACTCCAGGTCCCGCTCCCTGTCCATTTGTCTTTTAAATGGGGGTGTTCCCGTTGACCTCAGCGGGAACACCCCCCGACATCAGCGGGAACTCCCACAGATGTAGACGAGAACTCCCACCGATGTCAAGGGACCGCCCGCGGACGTCAGCAGGACCGCCCACCAACGTCAGTGGGACTTATATTAAGGTACTTCATTCATTAAAAAATATAGATTTATTGTCAAACCATTTTTAATGGATATAATCCTTTATGGTGGATTAAGCAACTGTTCACATATATTTTTTAAGCACAAATTAAAACATTACAAATGTTTCCAGACAGCAGACAGGAATGACAATGAAACAATACATACTCTTTTATTCATTTTTAACTGATAAGTATTATTTTCTTTTTGTGGCATTTTCTTTTATTCTTTTATATCACCTCCCATTTTAACTAACAAGATTGCTAATGCATTTTGCCTTATTCATTTTTCCTAATTACTAGCTTTCAATTAACATACTGTATGGGGCATTGATGATTTCTCAAAGGACTGAAACCACCAACAACCCAGGGTTTGTGTGTGAAATTAACAAAACATTTCTCTTTCAGTGTTTTTGGCTTGAAAATAATACCAGCATAAAGATGCACATCCATTGGGGAGCAATATATTATTAAAAAGCAAAAAGGTTCCTTCCATGAAACCTATCAGATTTCCATTTCTCAGAATCATTGGATCTCCAACGATGCATGTCTCGTGTGTCCTGGCTTTTCCTTCCATGCACTCTCCATACACTTTTTAATATATTAACGACATTTTTTTAAATTTGCATTGTGGGTTAGATATACGCCTGTAAAATGTGTTCCTAAAGTACATAGGAAATAAATCCAGCCTGGAGAATATACCATTTGTAATATACAGTACATGGCTTATGTAATACAAATCCCTTCCATTCCCTTTCCTTTGCTCTTCCGACACCCAAACTCATACATCATTTCTCTATGCCCCCTCTGGGCTATGCCAGTCCTGTATCTCTTTCCTGTATATGCCCCCTCCATTCTATCACAAATACAGCCAATCAATGTCAATGCATGATGCCCGCCATGCTGGAACGGATTTCCTAGAAGCAGTCAAAGAGCCAATCTTATTCTATCTACTGTCTACTTGTAGTCAACCCTAACAATGTTTGTATCTTTATTACCACTGCCCCGGAGTTTCAAAAATATAAAGTGATTTCCAGAGCTATCGATCAATGCAAATGTCTATGCTAGGAAACGCTAATTAAATACATACTTTATTTTTATTGTTCGGTGAGGACACTTTGGTCATTAAGGTGAAGCAAATATGCCAAATAGGTATTACATCCAAAATTTGGTACAAATTCACAAGTTTTTGGTTCAGATGTTACTTTATTGTATACAATAATTGAATATTAACAGTGAAAAAAGATTAGTATTAGCTACACACAGAAACATTGGTGGAATACTTGCGGGTTAAACACATCCTTAGGGTTTTTTCTATTAAATATTACCTACGTTTGTCGGATTAATTAAATATCTTGTTAGAATTGGAAATTACTGCTGAATAAGTGTAGCCTGGATTTGATGACGCTGACTGTGGAGGGATTACAGGAAGATCTTGTGAATTTGAAGCAAGATATTAATTAAATCACTATTAAGCTACAGTAAGAACTTAAGGCTAAACTCATGCATTGGATAAACATCGTAGTGAACCTTTGAATACAAAAATTGTCTAAATTCCTACGGAACGAGGTATATGATTGGCGTGACTTCAGGGGCCCTAATCATCATCCCATTTTAACACAAATGCTGATTAATACACTTCATCAGATTTTGAAGTGTCATCTGAAAATATTTTCACAAACAGTCAAGATGTTTTTTAGGCACCCCTTGTACAGGAAGGAAAGGAAGAAGATGAGGAGGGACCATAGACATCAAGGAATCCAGACACACACAGGCCAAAGGAAAACAGATAACAGGGTGAGTACACCATGGACTCATTGGTAATCACATTTCATGTAGACCTTTGGGTGAGATGGGGATCGCTTAAAGTTAGATATTGAAATGGAAGAATTTGTATTTCCCTTAAATTACATGCCTTTTTTTGATAATCCTGGACATTTATTACAGTCTGTGGAGACATTTATTAGAGTCTGCAAAATGGAGTTATTCAGCAAAGGTGGAGCTATTGTTGCAATGGATACTTCCCTTAATATAAACAGACAACTGGATGATATTACTCAGTATAGGATGCTGGAACAGGAACGATTCAGACTTTGATTAAGAACATTTCCATACAAGCACCAGATGAAAAGTGTTTACTAAAAAAGATTTTGGATTTCCTTCATAGGAATAATCCATCCACCCCATATTTTTATCTGTTACCTAAGATCCACAAGAAACTGAATAATCCCCCCGCTTAGGAAGAAGGACCTTTGTTGCTTTGTACTATGGTCAAGAGCCTCTACACCTTCACCTCAAATGATGGGATGTTGAGGCTGTGACCCTAGCGATGGCAGAGCATGACCTACAGGGTGATTTGAAACTTGTCGTGTCCTTATTGGTTTGGTATTATGTAAGAATGATTTTGTTTTTGGCAATTTATTTTATTTGCAGGTTCAGGGGACATTTGTGTACACTAATCATATGTTTTGGAAGTTTGTGGGTTCATTACATTGATGTCTTATTCATTTATTGTGGCTATTTTGATAATCTTTTGACCTTTAAGAATGTTTTTGATTCAAGAATCCTCAACATCCGCTTTACCGTTAAGACGGATATTAATTTTCTTGATGTTAAGGTGAGTTTCAGTTCTGGATGATTTGATTTTGACTTGTATCGTAAACCTACGGATAGATATGGAGGCAGATTCTTTCTGATCATGTTACTTGTCTGAAACGGTTGGATGACATGACCTTGGACCTTAGAACGCGTGGATATGAGATGAAGCTGTTGTCTACCCGTAAGGAGAGAATTATGGCCACATGGAGAGAGGATTTATTGAGATATAAAAGGTAAGAAGACCAAGAAGAGGGTCATGAGTATATGGGAGAGCTTGCACCCATTCTAACATTGTGTCTTTACATATGAGGATAGCTTCACTATTATTGAATGTCACATTGAATATTTATCTAGCCATATCCTTATAATGCACAGTCTATTTCCACTACATATGGAACCATGCAATAATTATATGGTGCATGGTGATGCTATAGAAATAAATAATACAAAATATTACTTGTATTATATGTAATATAAACATATGTAGACCAACTGAACAGAAATAACACTGTTTAAGCTTAGTTAAATTATTTAGCTAAACATAATTAGTGAAATTTGTGAATTCCTTTACAGTGTGGCAGGTGCTTATCACATAGTGTTGGAAATAAATCAATGTGAAAAGTAAATAATATGGCACATTAAAATGAATCCTGCAAGGACATAATTAAAGCATATTTGATTGCAGTTACATGGAGTCATGAATACTTTTCACTTTCTATGACGAGCACAACAAAAGTTGCCGTGTACACTACAAACAATATAGGGGCTAAACATATAGCTAAGAGTTAAAACACTTTTGATTGGGTACCACTTGAGGCGGTCCTCTAGGTATTTTAAATAGGCTCTAATTAAAATGTATAATGGATAGGAAATATTCTATTAGCCCCCATCATAGAATTGATAGGCTCTTACAAGATCTAGCAACCTTCAGTAGAACCATACTCAAACTCTCTTCACATGTTGATCACATGCTCCATTCACATTAAATATTCTATGCACTCATACAATTCATCCCAATTAATCTAGTCTGGAAGTAGAGGTTGACCCTGTGCTCTACTTATACACTTAATACTGGAAGATTTTGTGACGAAGAGACATTTTAGCAAGCACTCTGCTTTTGACAGGCCTGGCTGAAGCTCAGCTATAGCCATAAGCTTTCTTACATGATCATCTCTACTTGTAATGTCCGTTATAATTAAAAGGTTAATTAAACCGGAGGCTTTCCATCCATGTTACAGAATTGGTTCTATTGGTTTTGTTTCAGGATTGATAGATGAATTTAAGAATTATGTTTTCTAAGTAAATAGTCAAGAAGGTGAATATTCTTTAACAATAAGAAACTGTAAGGTGTAAAAGGTATATACCCCAGAAGTTGGAAATATCAGTCACATCACCTTTGCTTTATATGGTAAATAGAGTAAGCATGGAGGTGAGAGCATTAATCTTCATATTGAGTGAGGAACTGATAACATTAAGGTAAGAAGCACTTGTATCCCTCAATAAAACATCTCTGTTCCATCAGTATTGGAGATACTACTGATTCTAGGGTTGTTATTTTTAACTAATATATAGTTACTATATTCAAATTGTAAAGACACATAAGAAAAAAGTTCCAAATCAGTTGCAGACATCATGGAAATCATTTTGATTGTTTTATTTCGATGCTGCACATTCTATGAGAATTTGAGGAAACATTTGCATCAAGAAGGCAATCCTTTTTTTGGTTGAGTTGTGCGGTCACCATCAGTTGAGTGTGGTCAGATATAATGTAACAGTTATCACAAACTGACTACTCTACTAGACCAGCAGAGTTTAAAACTAGCAGTTATTATTACCGTTCCATCTATCCAATTGTTTCTCTAAAGCATCCATGAATTTAAGAAATAAACCGCTAGGAAACCTAGTCTGACATGTAAACTACACTTGATGCTAAGCAATGTACGGTTGTGACGGGATCAACCTGTACCTCGACTGGGTACACCCATCAGACGATCCTTCCTTCTCCCCATTGCCACCGGGAACACAAAACTTCCACCATCAGGCAGCCCCAGCAACAGAGACAGCAAGAATCATAGCTCTTCGGGACCTCGGCGGCACTGTAGTATACAGAAGTATAGCAACACAGTGCTTTACTGCCCTGGCAGCAAGACCTACCTACCTTCAAGACGAAACTCACATTGAGATAATACAGGAACTGACTTTATTGAAGAAGCAATCACCTCCAGCCTCCAAGAGCTTTTCAATAAGGTGATGGTGAGCTACGATCCTGCATGCATCACACCATATGTAAAACATATGCAGATCATATGCAAATTAGTTATAACAGCACTCAAAAAGCACATGAACACAATCCTGCCATCAGAACCAATAATACTGGTCAGACAGGCAGGAGGAAGGGTGAAACTGGGATCTAGAGAGCTCCGGCTCTCTCACTGTTGCCACCCTGTACCCCTAATCAGATACAGGGTGACTTAAACATAAATCCAAGCAAAGGATCCAGGTATTGCACTGTAATTAGCGTCCACTGTCACCTGCTGGAAGTATGTAATGCAATCCAGGGGTTCACCATCTATCATGGGAAATACAGCCTCCAGCCGCCACCCGAGTCCCAAGTCACAGAGGCTTCCGTGATAACGGTCATATTGCCTTCAAGTTCTAAGAGGCATTCATCCCATAACAGGATTTTAATGCCAGTACATGGTATGGAGCTCCGGGCGGTAACCTAGGGAGGCCCAAGGTTTGGGGTTTGGAGCTGTTACAGCCACAATGGAGCATGCAGTTTTTTCTTATTTTTTGGATGCCTCTATATCGGTGTTGCTGTTATGCATATACTGCTGTAACTCACAGGATTGTCAATTTATTGTCCTTGTTTTCTTTCTTTTCTGTTCTTGCCTTATTGTTCATTGTACTGGATTTGTGGAATACGTGTAAATGAATGCACTCACTCTGTCAATATGCCTTTACAATACTTTGCTACTACATTGTATTCTATGTCTTCTCCGTATAATAAAGAAATAAAAAGAAAAAAAAGAAAAAGAACAAAACAAGAAACAATAGGAAAACAATGGTTCCAATAAATAAATACAAGTAATCCAACTTCACCCCATGGGAGCAGCTTGAAAAATGACCTTTGGTTGCACACGAGCATGTATGAATATATACTCCTGTCCACCAGCGGCCTAAAGTCTTTGGAATATACATTGATTCTTCCAAGGAGCTTTTATCGAATGAAGGACACTGAAACACATATTTGAAGTTACACACCCTTGCATGCTCTTGCAAGCAACTCACATTTTAGTGAGTGTTAACATGTCAATTATTGTCAATTGTGTTAACCCTTTACCACTTGGCTTCTTAGTGTATAGGCCCTTGGTATGAATTATTCAATCATGCTGGGTATGACAAGCATTTATATGCATAGAGATGATTTTGAGGAGGAATGAATTATAGGTTTCAATTACTACTTCTGGAAGCATTTTTTTACATTTGTCATTCACTGCCATTGTTCCAAAGACTTTCCTTTGGATTCTGTCATCGTTATATATATATATATATATATATATATATATATATACTCCCATTACACTAAGCCAGAACCATATTTTAGTTTTAAGGTATGTTTCATATATATATAATATAATTAACTATTACTATACAAAACAATATAAGTATGTATGTATGTTATATATATATATATATATATATATATATATATATACTTCTGTAAATTGCATTATACATCTCCTCCATCAGTTGGCTGTGAGGGACAGGATTTTCTAGAAAACCCAATTTCCCCTAACATGGCATCAGGATGTAAATGGTATATGCATATTATTAAAAATACAGAACATGAATACCTATGTAAAGCCAAACTGCTACCATGCAATTATGCCTTATAAATTTTTCTTTATATTTTTTTTATAATGTGTGGGAGGCAATATAATTCTCAACCTGTTTTTTTCTTCTTCTTCATCGTGACAGCTTTGTGGTTAAATGCTTTTCTTTGTAAAGTGCTTCAATCAATTTTCCACTCAGCATGCGGTGAGGGAGGAACTTTCTAACAGCATTTAGATATGAATTCAGTAATGGTTATATATTTGAGCTAAGACATTATAAATTGATTATTACTCGATAGACTGGCCAGATATTGTGTACGTCTATAACCAACAATGGGGGTCTAGAGAGTAGTCAGTCGAGTTAAGAATTATCCAAGGACAGAGCAGTGATTGGCCCCTCCACCCTGTGCACGTTGGGGCAGGGGCAATTAATTAAACCTGAGACGTATAGTCCCTAAGTATTCAAACTAAGGTGACCACATTAGCCATGTTTTCCAGGACACATATCATTTTTACATATTGCTGACCAGGCCACATAAAATGCTGCCCTGCAGTATGGGGGATGTATAACTGGCTAATCGGTTCCCTTCCATAAGTCTATACATACTGCAGGGCAGTATTTTGTCGGGGCTGGTCAGCAATATGTAAAAATGATATGCGTCCTGAAAAAGATGGCCGATGTGGTCACCCTAGTTCAAACCTACCTCTTCCCCATGACCTATTTAAATGTCTCTCCTCCGCCTTCCTTCACTGTTCTGTGGGTTAAAATAAAATTTATTAATAACTAAAAGTCCTAAAAATGGGGGGAAGTCCATCCAGATGATCTTTGGGTTCCACAAGGGGGGGTAGTGAACATCACTGGGACTTTATGCAACGTAAAGGATGCAAAGCTGTGGGGAGGGTTCGTGACCTTCAGGGACCATCCAGCAATGATCCACAAAGCTATCCATCCTCATTTTTCTCCCATGGAAGGGGGCCATATAAAAAAAGCCTGCTGCCCAAAATCTGCACCAAATGGCAATGGATTTGAAAATGTTTGGCCAAAGCATCGCATTCCCTATTATGTTGAATGGGCCCCTAGACTTGAAAGGTGTTAATTGACTTACATTATCTTCTCTAAAAATATTTATCGCAATCAATATTTCTTGTCTTGGTTTGGTTTTTTAAACCTTTGAATAAAATGGACCACACTTTGCCGAGTCCACTGGTAAGGATGTATACCTTTGGGAAATAGAATTCAAGAGAAATAAATCTACACTAATGTGGTTTAATAAATATGTAAAAAATTTAGTAAAAAAAACCCAAAAAAACTGTCTTTCAAAGTTTTTAAATCAGAAGGGACAGAGGCACCTTTTGATGAATATACCTAGAGCTGTAAAGCAGCAATCAAGTTAGCTAAAGTAGTGAATAAGAACATGATTGGAAAGGAAAATGGGCTAAATACAGGTTTTCACATATACTGTTTAATTTGCATAGGAATAAAAACAGGAAACTGAATTGGGTAAGCTAGTTACAAATACGTTGAAAGCAGAAACACATATTTCATTCTTTTCTATAGAGCATTTTAATGAAAAACCATTGTTGCATGGGACAACGCAATTAAATGGCACTGTAACTTCACTGTAACTTCACGTCATTATTTACTTGGTTGACCCAAGCAAAAAAATTAGAAGCAATTAAATACACTAAAGATTAATGAGGTGCCTGAACCAGATGGAATTCATTGCACAGTACTTTTCTTAGCTACAGTAAGTATAGTAATTTACATACATATTCTAATTTATCTGAGGAATTCTCTTTCATCTGAGATGTTTTACTAAATTGATGATGCTGCTATTTAATAAAAGAGCCCATTCTGAGTCTGGAAATTACAGACCGGTAAGCCTACTTGGGAAAGCTATTTGAAGTATTGCTATGAGATGCTATCTAGGAAATTGTCCCATGCAACAATATTTTTAAAAGGCAACACGGGTTTATGGCTAGCAGGTCACAACAGACTCATTTGCTTGCTCTGAAAATGTAGTGCGGTGGTCGGCCCCATACCATAGAACTGGAAGGGTTTCAAAGAAATAAGACAGCCTCAGCTATAAAGACAGACTATGCTAATTAGGCTCGTTCATGTTGAAGGAAAGAGAACTGTGCAGGCATATAAACTGACATATGCAAGGACCATTTTGTTCATAAGACAACACAAGCGCATCCTGTAAGGTTAGTGAGTTCATCATTGGCAAAGGAAGAACTTTTAGATGAAGTGGTTTTGGTGGATCCCAACGGGATGCAAACTGTTTTTTTAGCACACACTGTTGGAATTAACCGAATCGGCAGCTGAATAATAGTTGTTCTTATACCCAATGAATGGTACTCATTTTTTCGACCTCAGAAGGGTGAAGTGCTGAGTTGACCCTGCCAAAATTTGAACCTGCAATATATTCCTCTCTAGTGAGCACAGGCATTCAGCATTATGACATCTTAATTTTGGCTAATTGAATATCGATTCAGGGAAAAACCTAATTGGTGATGAGTGAATTGTTGAAAGTTATGTGAGACCTGTTAATGATCTGTATTGACAGATGAATAAACATACTGGGATTCAAGTATTTCAGTAGATTACAAAATACAGATGCTGTTTAGGTGCAATGAAACCACCACCCAAATGTTTCACATTGCTAATAGTTTCTCTAATACCTTCTCTAATTGGCTCTAGAGAAGGTGCAGATGGATTAGGGCATTATTCCTACCTGGTATTGGCATGTATATTAGCTGTCATATTTCAGAAATCAGAAATGCTCATTTACATTATATATATAAATAACTAAAATATAGCTTTTTTGCTTCTGAATTCACCCATTGCATATATCTCTGTATGTTATAATCATATCTGGGAACATTCTATTATAGGCTACTCTCTTCTGGGGAGTGGTTTTATGTTGGGGTGGGCTTTAAATGGGGGGTACAGCTAGATCCAGAAAACATGTGAGGAGAGAGAGGCAAGTTGGTGGGGAGTAGGCAGGGAGTGGGAGTAGCCAATCACCACTCACCGGTCTGAAAAGGGATGAACGTGACCTGGTGAAGAAGGACTTTAAGTGGAGCCTTTGAGTCAAATCTGAAGACTTCCCAGATGTCACCGTAATTTGTGCATCTAGGGCAAAATTTACCCGGGAATGTGCATTACTAAGAACCTGTCATGGCTTGGGTAAGCAGGTTGGTTAGGAGCCCAATCGCTGGGGATATCTGAGGTTCTGTTTATGCCCCGCGGTGCAAAGCCACACACAGATGACAGACTAGAGTCATACAAAAGGCAGCCTTGAGTGTTGGCTGCTCAGGAACGTTTTATAGGACTGGTTTATATAGTAGAACAAGGCACAAGCGAAGTTAAAGGCTGTAGGTAACTCTCCAGAAATGCCTTATACCCCTATATGCCACTCTGGCATATAGGGGGTAAAAAGGCATATTATGGGACAGTGGGGCATATAGGGGGTATATGGCATTTCTGGAGGCAGAGTGGCATAAAGTGGGTTAAAAGGCATATCATGGGGCACTCTGCCTCCAGAGAAGCCTCATGCCCCCTCATATAACACCCTCCCCAACTTACCACTGCTTCTGACTCCCTGGTGTCTGGTGGGGGCAGCAGGTGGAGCCCGGCGTTCATGAAATTAAAGCGACCCCTTTTAAGGTGTCTGACGAAGTGCTGAGGCACGAAGTGCTTTAATTTCATTAGGTGCCACTTGTGAGTGCATGAAAGAACATGACAACTGACATGACCTTGATTATAACCGGAAAAATTAGTTCTAAAAGGTTTATTTAAAAAAAAAAACATTTTAAGCCAGGGAGGCTGTGACTACCCCATCTGTTAAGATGTATGCTTAACAATAGGGCAATATATATAACAAGGAAGGCTAAAATAAAAAGGGGCAGTATCAGTGAATGGTTCTTGTTATCACACACACATTACATCAAATCTGATTATTGTGAATAAAGTAATTTATTTTCATTTAAAGCAACATTCTGCTGATAACAGAAGTTAGAGACTTATAATGAAAAAGCTGTGATAAGCTTCTATGACAACTCATACTAACATGGAGATGGACCATAAAAGCTTTCCCAAAATAAGACATTACATTATTTAATGCAAAACAGATTTTTAACCATTTACTAAACTCTTTTAAGATAATCATTAATATGGAGCAACATAGTAATAGGGTTTCAGAATTCAGTCAATGCAATTCTTGCATACATATTAGATTCATGTACTGCATATAATATGCTTTTCATATAAAACTAATGTTATCAATGTGATTCCCCTTCTAGTAATGTGTTCATGTTATTTTAAAATAGGATGCTATTATGGCGTGTAGAGCAGAGTATTAAAGTATGTTTGAAATGTAGATGTAACTTATGTACATTTTCTCAAAATTCTAGACTATCAAATAAAATGATTTTGGAAAAGGGACATGCTGCTGTGGTCAATGAGACCCCTTCCAGATTAAAACTTTGAGTTCACTCCTAATTATCTTTAAGTTCTATTCAGCTTCTCTGTCATTTTTTTGATGGCTCGGTGTCCTTGCTGGATTAACAATTTGCCCGCAGAGGATATGTCTTTCTCTCTGACAGCTTCATCAGAACAGATACAGTGATAGCTGTGATAAGCTTGCCTGTATTTAACGGACTGATTAGTATAACTGGGATGGAGACTGGCACCATAAAGATACCAGTGATACTATGAAGATTGTTGTGTATTGTACTGGTGATGGTACCATAACTGCACAAATGTTTAATGTTTTTTACATACATCAGTGATGTATTTTCCTCTGCACAGCTCAGGAAGATTACTTCTAAGTAGTTATATGTTCTGTATTTTACTGATGGAGAAAATGTTGACATATTGTAGGGCCACGCTTGTCCCCATGTTTACTTCCATTATTTCTAGGATGAAACATGACAAATGTATCATCGCCTACAGGAATATTCACTCTCCAATTGGATCTTCTTAAGGGCATTAGTCAAAGAACCCAAATTTGCTGCCAGCTCATTGATAACATTAAAGGTACAGGGTAAAAATTGGACTACTTGAGCTTCCTGTGGCTTTGATTTGAGGTAAGCAACAAACAAGATTATATAGCAAGGGTTGACAAGCATTAAATGAAACAATGGTAGACTCCAGATCGGACACACAGGTCTGCATCTCTAAGGACACAATCATTTTAATTTTTGGACTCTATGGAATAATACTTATAGTTTGCATGTGTGTTATTTGTGAAACTTTACAATGACTTTTAAGCACAAGACATGAGACTTGTATAATTCTTGAACGTAGTATATTCCATGCTTGTCTAAAGCTTCCTGGTGGCTTTATAGCTGCCTAACAGTCTTTTTTTTCCTTCTAGATTGTATTGATAAGAAAAACTATAAATTACAAACGCTGCTGACTTGTCATTTTCTCCAGAGTCTTGGAAACCTTTTATACCAAAATGTCAATAAATATAGATTCCAACCTCTCTTAGACAAACAATTCCTATAGGAAAGAGGACAAGGAAAAATGGTTTAAACAAGATTTCAACTTAATATCGTTTCATTGACCAACAAAGGATATTAAATGAATAAGAAATCAATACAAAATGGGAAGCAAACTTGTATTCACCATGTCACCGTTATAGCCAAGGTTTTTTGAATGCTAGGCATGTATGTTAAGTAAGGTTAATCAATAGGCAACTCACATATTTCATATTGTCTCCTGGAGGTTTGAAACAATGTAATGCCTCATTTGTAACATATTATATAACATATTGCCCATGACCTGCCTTGCCCTTGAATCCTACGCTTGTACCGTTCGGTAGCCATTTTGTGTCTTTGTCTTGCAATAGGTCAAAAGGTTGGCAGCATAGACAGGATATTAAATCATCAGGGATAATACATGATAACACGGAGAATTCATTATTTGGAAAATGTGACAAGGGTGTCAGGAAGGTGAAATATACAACAACTTGGTAATGTGATCTGTTATCTTCGGCTCCCGGTGTCCAGTGGAATCCGCGGCTGTCTACCTGACATAAAATGTTTTAGATGTTTCTGCCAATGGTAGCTGTTTTCTTAACATAGTTTTTTACTCTCCACGAGGATTTGTATCTACGGTAACTTGAACTTGAATTATTAAAATAATGTTTTCAGATTTTTTTTACATTCGTCTTTCCAACTGCAACGACTTGATTTTATGCAATATATAAATACATATATGAAAAAAATGTTTATTATTGCACGGCTCACAGGGAAATTGCTAACTGCATGCAAGCAAAATATTGGGGGCATCCGTATTCTGTTGAACTCTCCCATGCAAAAGCAACACCATGAAAATTTAAAGAAACCATTAATGTGCATATGGTGGCTGGAGTTCAGGTTTAATAGATTTACGTGTAGTTAGAATTTCTAGGGCAGTAGTTGAAATTGTTTGGCCAATGGGCCAATGTTGGACAATGGGTTGGACAGGGTAAATGTGTCAATATATTTAACTTACAGAAGACCTTGATAAATCATGCCACATACATATTGTCTAAATCATTGAAGTAGACTAGCAATTAAAAGCATACATATCCTTCGGCACTGCTGAGCTTCCATCATCAGCATTGTATCTGTGTTTTGCTCAATAATCGGACCTGAAAGGATAACATTGCAAAAACAAAAGTGCCAAGGTGAATCATGGAAGTGACACTAGCATTTTATTCATCTGGGCAGGGATGACAAGGAGTAAAATGGCTGTGGCAGTCTGCATTTAGAACCTTAATTGCGCTGACCTTTATCAGACCAAAAGAAAGGCTGGGTGAAGAGATAAAACCAGTGGAAACTGGACAGCAAGGAGTCCTACCAATACTCACTTCCAGAGTTTGTCTGAACTATTCTCTGTAGCCCGAAATGTCATCTTTATCTGCCCCTATCTGCAGCACTTGCCCAAAATACACAAACATAGCAGATTGTCTAAATTTGGAAAGCTAAGACTGGTATTAATACTAATGACTTAGAAGCAAGGATTTATTGGTAATTCTGTAATTGGTAAGTCATGCTTGCTTAAAATTATCAGAAATACATGAAAACATGCTTTTTAAATATATTCAATTGACCCTTGGTAGCAGCAGAATTTCCAACCTCTGTTCTCTGCTTACTTTATCATTTAACAAGGTTTTCGTGACATTACTCTGTGCACAGTGAGGTCTGGTACACACAGCTCCTGGAAATATTGCGATGACTTCCAACATTTACTCCCGTAAATCTGTCCTGAAAAGGAACCAGGTGATCCACCTGGCCAGACCTTACTTCAAACCACTATTTTTGCACACATTTACACAAGTGCTCTACACTTAACCTGTCATAGCCAGATTAATCGATTCCTACTAATAGGGGAGACGCCATGCTGTCACTCGACAACCTAATCTCCCATGTTTCAATAGAGAGCATCCTAGCCTCCTTACGATGCAATATTTTGCCCTAGTGGTTGTTTGGGACAATTTAAGCACATATTACTACATTTTACGGTCTTAAAGAAGTTAAGCAAACAATGTTTGTAACTTACCAGTTTCCAATTACCCTAAAACAGAAGTTAGAATTTGTAAAATATAATTTTTTTTCTGTTGCTAGTATTAATGTTTTTGGTTAACAAAACATTTATTCAAAGAACCTTCTAACACCCTAGTATACCGGTGCTTCCTTAATGGAAGCTTTTATGTTCAATGTTTCTGTGAATAAAAACAACAGAGCTACTTCCTCAGGCCAGACCATATTACTAAATAATTTATGATATAATTGACAAAGATAAGGTGTATCCCTCTATGGGATAATTGGTTAAACAAATTGAATACAAACTACTGTTAAATTAAAGAGTTGCATGTGATCCACACAACCAACTCCTCAGTTTATTGACAGTACAAACACCCTACAGTATCAGATAAAGCATTAACACATAGAACCGCATCCTTACATTATGCTGTAACACTGTAATTTACTGTGTCATATGCACAATGTCAAATTGCATACAATCCTCTATATTAATTATGTTGCTGTTGTTCTAGGAAATACATATTATGTAGAACAAACGATTCAACAGACCAGTGGTTCCGATGTCTGTGTCCGGTAATTTCTGTGGCTAGTTACATCATGTGTGTCATGACATTTATGACATGACATAACGTTTATGTTACTACGCTACTTACCTTTTGAAATAATATTTATGTCACTACGCATGTCAAGTAAACAGCGTTGTTGTGTGGGTCCTGATGTCACCAACAGGATATTGAAAAGGGGCAAAATTGTGCAATATTATTGCCAACTCATGGGTAAGAAATCTAATTTCTTGGCCAGCTTTATGCACCAGTAAGATGCCAGATGTAAGGTTCCCTTGGTATCTTAATATGAAAATGACATTCTGACACAGTGCTTTGTTTTAAATTAACAAAACTATAAGCCCATTATAGTGCAAAGTGGTTTCCATGACTTCCGAAAGTAATGTATACAATTCTACCTGGGAACTTTGTAAGGCTGACCTTACCTCTTCTAGCTCCTTACAGGAGGTGGGCTTGGCAGGGCAAGGGGAAAGAACTTTATGGGGAGGTAGAGGTAGCCAGGGGAACCAGGGGAGAGACTGGGCAGACCCAAATGCTTCCCACGTACTTGTAGATCAAAGGCAGTCTTTATACCCAGAGCCTTTAGTTATTCCGTTACAACAAGAAGCTGAAAAGGGTGACAGAAGTTCATATCCAAGAATGCCCAGTTGTCCACTTAATTCTTATTCATGCAACTAAAGACTTCAGTATTACATTGCTGGACTTCACATATCATCACCGTAGTTCTGCAGCTCTAATACAATAATGCTTGATTGATCCTTAACATGGAAAATTTGGTGACCCTATGGGCCCATATTGCACCGATTTACATTTAGAATGTTTAAACTGAACCAAAATCCTCTTTCCTTGAGTAAGCTAGTGATTTCTCTATATAGCAAGCTCTTCCACAACACCGTGCTTTTAATAAGTGCTAGCACCATCAACAATCAAACACGTATAACCTAGAAAGAAATCCATCTCATGTAACAGGCTCCCTGTCAGATCAAAATAATTGATGCTAAACTTGCATGAAATGCTCACTTCCGCAGCTTTCAAGGTGATTTATAAGATACATGATATTCAGAGCTGTTGGAGTGTAATAGGTATTGCTGCAGCTACATAGGTGCCAAAGGAAAAAAGGGAGGCTTGCCTCTTTATCTCCCATGTGTTGGATGAAGCTGAAAGCTTCCAGATAGCTGCATTTCGACAGCTTGTAGTTACTGTTGGGAACAGATCCATGTATGGAAGCAAATGAACAAAAGAACAGATAAGCTGATATCCAGCTATGCAAGCCATGTTTAGAGACACTTAAAGGACAAGCTTCTGAAGTCCTGTCTTTCTGGTAAATGTAACGGAGCAATTGCTCAAGGTCCTTTCTCTTTTCAGCCTTTAACGGAACTGCTGGGACGTTAACCAAGGTAAGTGAATGGAAATGCTTAAAAATACTGACGGGGAAAAATGGCATCTGTTTCCTAGTTACCGAGAGAACGGCTGCTTACATATCACTGAAATATCATTGCACTATATTTTAAGATATATTTTAACGGTTCGAATTTGACAATGCCTTGTTCAAAGAACTAGACTGAGGAAGGGGAAATTGACCCTGGTGATTCTGTTGGATCACTGTTGTGCATCCAGAGGGTTATAGGATAATAACTTCAGGTACCAAGGAGGGATCCTCTGTCTTAAGCATCCATAAAACTCACTGCCCTGTTTCCTTAAGGCTTATAAGGCTCCAAAAATTCTTGTACACAGCAATTAGGTCTGTATGCTGTTCTGTTGTTAGATTGTCACAGAGTGCAGTCTTCGTAGATTGTAGATCTGTGTGGCCAGTACCTGCGTTGTCTCATTACGTACCTTCTGCCTCCATGTCTTAATACATATGGTGCCATATCAAAGGTGGGTGCAATATAAATAAAAATATGCATACATACTCAAGCATGGAGCTGTTAAAATAGCATGGAAAACCATGCATTTAATATATTATTCTCTATTATTATAATAGACACACACGTGAATTACAAAAGGCTTTACTACTTTTATAATTGGTTCTGTTATCCTTTTGTTTGTATGTTATCCCTTTGTTTTTTTTGCATTTGCTTCTCTTTTTTTTAATCCATTTTCCCTCTGAGGCATATAAATTGTGTTACACACTGTGGGCTAAGCTACGTGAACCTTTGACAAACTTGTAAAAGACGTCTGTTTGCTTTGGCAGTTTATCACGATTTCTTAATGCCTCCCCGTGGAGTTGACAGAACCGTTACATCTTTCGCAGTGATTTCTATGTAGCCAATGTGATCCGATATCCACAAACACAAAAAAAAAGTCTGAATGTGTTGGCAGTGTGTTCTTGCAAGCTTCTTTTTGTAGAGAACTTCCTGGGGAACAATTGCATTGAAACTTACAAAAGCCTTAGCATTTTTTTATTTTTTTTTTAATATTATTGTGTTTTGCCTACACAGGCTGCCAGGAGTATGAAAAGCAATGCTCCTCACAGCTGTGGATATCCACCCCAGAGGTCTATAATCACATTATGATACATGCAGTTAAAATATATATTATTTTCTTCCTTCATATTCTTTAGTTCTCCCTAGAGAATGTAAAACTATTGACTTTCACAAAGACCATTAGCACAAATATGTACAATTTTATAAAAGGCAAATTGGCCAATGGTAAAAAACGTTATTAGTTACTCAACAAATGTTGGCTTTCATTAGGGACGTATTTATTGTAATCGTTTTCATCTTTCTAAAATCTGAACCTACTCTGTAGTACTATTTCTTAGGGCTGCAGCAGACAAACAGTAAATATATACATTTTGAGATGCAGAGACAGGGTCATGCTAACCTATTAACTAGTGCTGGGCTACACATGAGACGTATGGTTAGACACCAAGGTGTTGTGTGAAGTCATCAACCTTGTCATTTTTAACTTCTAGGGGTTTATTCAGTTTGCCGTTGGTTACAGGTGGGTTTATGTCGATCCTTAATGTGATTGAACTGCAAGAGAGGAGTTAGCTCTATGTAGTGTTAAATAAGTCTGATTTCTTGGATACTATATCCATGATTTAACTGTGCATCATGCAGAGCCATCTTTGCTCTTCCCAGAAGAGAAACTAACCAGGATAAGTCTTTTATACTGGTAAAGAAATAGACATTTTACATTTCAGGTTGAGAAACCCTACTATGGTTTACATTATTAAGAAGGCATCTATGTAATCGTATTTAAAATAATTCCATAGGCGACATGTCAGGTAATTCCTCATGTAAGGCACCAATTTAACAAGGTCATTTTAACTTTCTTATCATCAACATATGTATGACAGATATCTGCCCTAGTATATAAATAGTATGTTCCCATGACATCACAGGACCGTATTACAAGCCCCAATTGTGTTTTTTTATATTATATATATATATATTTTGTTATATAGAACCTACTGTTTAATGCTTTATATTGTACAGCATATTGTTTAAGAAGGCACAACAAGTGAAGTTGTATAAAAAGCCCATTAGTCATAAAGACATTATGATCTGATTACAATGGCTATACATATATTAGAAAATCAGGTTCCTGTTCTGTAACTAGCATTATATTTTACCTACTAATGTTATTTATAGATTATAATCACAATATGTCATATTGCTCAATTAAATCAATGTGAAGATTATTGTTCCATGATGCTTTTATTGTTGTTGGGTTTCTTTTTGTTCAAGCAATCTGAGTAGTATGTATGCAGATAAAATTAAGAGTCTGCTGAGCTGACCATATCTTCACGGTCGAATTTTTGTAAAAATAAATGGATCACCTCAAGCAATATCTTTTCAGGCCCAATTAGTCAACGCGAAACTCCCCAGGTCAGCCAAAAAATTAGATAGATCATTATTGTGTTTCTTTTTAATTTGGAACAGCCAATTGTGCCAAATTTATCCAGATGCTAAGCTAAGACTCAAATGAGTTTTCTTTGGAAATCTAAGAGCAGCTCATAGAATAACAAATTCACCAAGGACACGAAACATGATTGCAAGTCAAACTTGCAGCTCAAGTCATTAGGCTGATAGTTACTTAATTGAGTATGTAAATTAGATCATACCAGGCGTCAATATATTTTTGTAAGGAGGCTTAAGAATTAGTTAGATATCAAAAATAGACTCTCCTTTAATATAAACACAACGCACGTACAGTACTTGAAATGCTGAGCACCTCATAAAACCTTTCCTGATTTTATTCATACATCGACATCCATATTCAAACAAGGTTAGAAAATCAACTCTAGAACACTACACATACCGTATATCTAAACAAGCTAATAATAGTCAATGTTAATAGTATACACAATAGAATTGTATAAAGAATAGCAAAGCTAAGTCCACAAGGTAGCTAAGTATTCCTATCATTAATAATGTAAAATATCATCAGAAGCAGCTGTATATAGGTAAGGGCACTGGTAAGACCTCGTCTATTACATATATTTAAGGAAAGTAGTCAATTTAGTATTAACAGTGTAGTTAAGTATAAACTAAATAATGTAGGAATTTTATTGCATGATTATGTTCTAAATTGGTTTTGTAAAAACAATTCTGAAGTTCCCAGTACCCACACTGCATCAGCTGTAAATCTAATTGTGTATATTACCCAATAATGGTGCTCTGTTATTTATGTTTCATTTGATTCTAGACTTTTTTTGTTCAGGATTTGGATGGGTTAATAGTACAAACCTATATGTAATGTTAGTATACTCATTCCTCACAGCAATGGCGTTGAAGGTTTTGGTTCTTTCATAGAAAATCATTTTTAAAGTGGACATTTTGCATGATGGTTGATTACTCACTTAAAAGCCAGGGAGGCTTTTCACCTTCCTAACACGGTCTGAGGTCCAAGGTCAGACTGAGGGTAAAACTCACTTGGCGCTTTAAAGCCAGCCGCCGATAAATGGCTACGCTACGCAACAATGTATGCAACGTGCGACTGCATTTATCCAGTAGGCTGCACACTAAGGGACAGGACCTGCCACGCAAGTGGCAAGCAAGTTATGTTGAAGGTGCCAGCCTACGAAGCATGTGCAAGGTTTTCCAGATGGCTTGTCGGCATGTGAGTTGAGAAACTCACACACTAATATTTGTGCTTTCAGAAACACTTGACTAAAGGAACATTGAGTTAATGTATATTGAACAAAAACAAGCATTATGGAGATTCATAAACCCACAAGTTGTTTGCAAGATGCCATCTGGCACACCTGGCAAATGCCTCATACTCTGCAAACATAAAACAGTAGAGTACAGCCTACAGCTGGATATGCACATCATAAGGTGGAAGCCAGACATCAAGTGCCAGGGCCGCCTGACCATAGCCAGTAAGGTCTTTGGTGCAAATTTTAGCTGCCATTTTCAGGGACCATACTCAACCTCTCTGGCCTCCCTGCCTACTTCCCATTCCTAATGGGATGGGAAGGGTCAAATTAAACAAAACTTGAGGTACATAAAGCCTACCTAGGTTGTTAGGAATACAGTTCCATTTCCTGGATATGACTTGAAACTGCACACATTTTCTTAAATGAGGCCCTGCTGATTTCAGTGGGTGGCACAGCTGACGTCACGGGTGGCCCCACTGACTTCAGTGGACAGTCCCGCAGACATCAGTGAGTGGTCCCGCTGATATCAGTGAGTGCTCCCGCTGATGCCACAGGATACACGCCATTGTTGAAGGGGAAGTAGCAGGAAGTTGGGTGTACCGTAATGCCGCTCCCACTAACACTACTGTAGTTCCCAGGCATGCCCCTTGTATTCTACACTTCAACAGGAGTTGCCATCATATCGAATAGTAATAGTTTGTCACTTTTTGTTTTCACTGGCATTGTCAGATATGAGAGTTTTATATAAAAAAGTGGGAGATAATATATTAATATCATTATAATAATAATGATATTAGAGATTAATAAAACACAGTACTCTCCGTATGTAGGTGATGTTTTCATGATGTGGTAATGTCTATATGGCATGTGTCATCACCAACACTAGAACTTTGCAACTTAATTCGCAATCCATAAACCATAGAGGTTATCAATTATGGCTGTTCAGGTCATTGTGGAACTCCATGGTAAGATTCTAAGGAAACATATCTGATTTTAAGTTATCTATTATAATCCCAATGGTTAATTAAAGGAACATTCCAGCCATATGATAGCATCATGTTCCGATTCAATTTTCATGGTGTTGGTTTTTGAGAATCCCCAATGTGTGTGTTTGGCCCCTGCCACCCAGTTATTTTGCACGCACGAGATGAGTTCTGTCAAACGTATTTCTGTGCACATGATATACTTGCTGCCAGTCAGCTCCAGTTCTGGCTCAAATAACGTTGTGGGATGAGATCTGTTCAAATACATATCTGCATGCACGGAAAGGGCTCCCATTGAGTTCAATAGAAGTGCTTTCCTGCCACTGATTGGGTGCTTCAAACAGTCAAGAAAAGTAGTCAAGGAACTACGACGTGGGACCAGGTGAATGATATACCACTGCAATGTTGAGAGCAAGTGGAGAAAAGAGACGTATTGTATGAGTGTCAAAAGAACGAAAGACAGAGAAGGAATCATCGGTATTTGCAGAAAAACCGATTGCATTGCAAGCATTCTCCAGAATCAATGGAAAAATTACAACATTAAAATAAACTTGATAGGAGCCCTAACCCTCAGACATTCTAAACTTCTATAAACAGAATTTAAGTAAAGATGTATTACAATGTATATACCTTTCTTAGTTTACATATTAAAGGTACTTTCCAGTGTACTCAGCCAAGATTCCAAGCTCTGTTTGCCTTTTTCATTGTTTTACATGGCTTTCCAGAAACTCTGTAAACACTGCCATACGTACCACAAGTATGTTTTGTTTCGTTCTGCTCGTTTTTGCTGGGATCACTCATATTATAATTTTTTAAATGTATATACAAAATGCAAAATCTTAGAGTGTGCCCCCCAATAAGATCACACTAATACGTTCTTGATACATTACATGAGTTGCCTCGGTACGACAGGGCAAATGCTTATACTTTACAAACTTATTTATGCAGCACTTCACTCCAAACCAACCCTCCCAGTTTACACCAGTACAGAAAAGGGTCACACTTAACTAAATACGGTATCACGGAAGAAAGAGAGTTAATGCTTTAAACTCCAGAGAATCTTAAGGCAGCTCCTGCATAAAACTGACAAAGAGCAGCTGAATATCTATTGTAAACACATAACATTAGTTCCTTTCTTTCTTTATGGGCTCCATAACTTACTTCTCGGGGTTTTGCTAAAGGGTTCGTTACATTTAAATTGGGGCAAAAGCGCCTCCGGTTTTATTCATATAGCATATACGTTCTGAACGCATTATTATTGGACATTATTAACAACGTACAGTATGAGTAAAATGCTAGTCTGTACAGCATATGTTCTGATTAAAAGCTTGCAGTGTATCATATACATCTACAGGATATTAAATCTTTATCTTTTTCATGCTTTTCAACTGTAAATTAGTTTTATCAAATTTGTTATTCATAAGTCATAAAAATATATGGATGATGATGGTAGGATCAGATTCCATTACAAGAAAACTGCAGATAAAATATATTTGTTCATAACAGTCATAAAATGTAATTAAAATGTGAAGGGAAAAAAGTTTAAATAATAAAGAATGCAAATAAATGAGGGTTCCCTGGTCCCCTGTTAACTCAGTGTGCAGTCCTATAATTGGCACTTTTGGGGCAAGGGGGTCATGCTTGCCTACTTGTCATTGCAGTGTCATAATGGGTTAAAATTATCTCTTTGATCAGCGCACCAGTCCTGTGCCATTTAACCTTTTGGGAGGCATGGAACTCACCAATAATTCCCTTTATCCTTCTTCCTACATGGTTTGGGATGTAGGAGGTTAAAAAAGTGTAAAAAATTATTGAAAGTTATATAAATATAAAAATAAGAATATAATTTAAAAATATAATCTCTGTACCCAATGGCATTTGTATTCTTGTTATTATTTGAGCTACATGTGAATGAGGTTGTAAGCCAGTAGAAAATATGGGTTGGCTGCCAGTTCCCATTAACTCAACCTTTAGTGAATAGTCCCAATACATAGGCAGCCGAATGGACAACGGGATTTAAAAATAATAAATGATGCATTCATTGTCCTGTAATCTATGGTTAAAAGTGATACACTTAACTTGATGCACTTGCATCTCCCCTTAAGGACAATGGGCGGTCCCAAAACCCATTGGAAACAATGCATTTTGAGCCCGTACATGTACAGGCTTTGTCATTAAGGGGTTAAAACCACGGTGTTATTTCCCTACGCATTTCTTTTTGCTAAAAGATAACAGTTTCAAATAAAAATGAAAAATGGTTCAAGGACAGTAATGACACAATGCAATGCACTTCCAGAATTCACAGTGTATACTTTCATAGTAACATTATCTTCCCCAAAATGTTACGAACACTTTTGGAAAGATAAAAAATGTCAAAAAAGACAATTTGCAATTATAACGATTATGAATAACAGGCATACTAATGAAAATGCATATCTAATAAACCTGTGGCATATACATTCTTGATAAGTTAAAATGGATTCTTTATAATTCTTTTTCTACTATTTTACTATACATTGTGCAAATGCATTTGTTACTTACTTCAAAGTATTTATCTTTTTCTGTTAGGGGAATTTTTACAAGGCCTATAGTTTGGTAGATATGATGTTTCCAGCAAATAACTCTCATTGTTCATAGCTCCATTGGTTTAGCTTAGAAAAAAGATCCAGTGACTTGAATCCACTACAGCCACCTAGTGGTAAAAATGGAAACAACATTACACTTGAAGCATGCAGCATTGTCAACTAATATCCTGACTAGGTTGCGAAGATCCAAATGATTCTTAATTAATTCGAAATATTTTTGTTTATTAAAACAAAAAGACATTCGAATAAACGTATAAACGTAGAAAAAAACTATACAACTGGATTTGGCCAGTCATTTTATCAAATGCAAAATGTAATCGTTATTATCCTGTATGCGTGCTATAGCTATAAATGTATTAACCAGAACAGTTTAGTATTTTAGGGAAGCAGACGAGAAAACTGTATCTTTTTTTTGGGGGGGGGATAGAAGACTATAGAGAGCTGTAATTAAAATTGTTGTTCAAATGTTCATCAGCAGACCCAGTGCCTTGTTACCATAAGCAGATCATCGCATTGGCTGCCTGTTGGAAAGATCAGAGATCTTCCTTGAAACCAGCCCATTTAAGTGCAATACATTATCTTCTATGGAGGACCACAGGGACATGATCTCATGTCAAGACAGTCTACACAAAGAAGACATGCCGCTCAAAAAAGAAGACCCCTTTACAAAGTCGCTTTGGGGGTCACTTGGGCAATGCCACCTATAATACATGAGTGATAGTTAAGCAGACACTGTGAGTTTAGCCCCCGATGTTCATATGGTTCTGCTGATTTTATCTTCTGCCCTTTGGCTTGCATTACCTTCTTGCTGCGTGAAATGGTTCAGAAAATCCTGGCTGATATGGTTTTACCTGAGAAATACTATAAATGCCTATTACGGTATATCTTTTTTTACAATTAATATTAACTTTAAAAAACAACTAAAGAAAACGTTGTTATAAAAAAATTATGGAATGTCACTTGCTGTGTTTGTTCTTGTAAGAGAAACATTAGGATGAATTAATTGAGAGAAATAAGGCATGATCATGTTATTATGTACTATATTGTGGGAGCTAGAATGCAGATGTACTTCTCTTTTTAATCCATTTATATAACATAGCATGTAGGTGATTAATAATTTCTTGATATAATGAATATTAATGCAGTACTAACCCAATGGTACTATAACCAGACTATCCCCGTTAGTAAAAATGTTGTCCTTACAAACGGTTGCCTTGTTCTCATTTTGATGTGACTTTATTTTTATGTTGTTCACCAAATGGATATTTGGCAAGGCATTCACAGTTAATAAATACACACAACTTCCAATTATATTAATTATATTAATGTTTTTTCCATTCATGAAATCATAAAATTACTTAAGAATCTTGTTGTTAATTGTCCTAATGGAAACTTGCAATGTAAAATATTAACATAGTGATTCTATCAGAAACGCCTAAGGTCTGCAATCACGCGTGTAGGCATGTTTGCACCCTGTTGTCCTAAATGTAAACAGGATCTACTTGCTTGTTGACTCACATAAACTATTTTTATTTTAGCCTTGTTGTGGCTGCATGCAAGTAAAATAATATTTTTATCTATAAAAAATACTTTAGAAGTAAAGTGTTAGCTAAGGGACTGGGGGTGAGGTAGTCATTTTTTATGTGTGTTTTAAATGTAGTTCCACACATATATATATTTGTATATATTATATTTTGTGTGTATGTATATATATATATATATATATATATTGTGTTGATGCTCTGCAGACACAGGATCTCAATGTGTGCTTCCTATCTTCCTAATCTAGAATAACAAAAGATAGCCATTTCTTTGTCTTTCAGTTAATCCTGTTTTGGTGCATGTCTGTCGCAGGGGCGTAACTAGAAACCTCAGGGCCCTGGTGCGAGAATCTGTTAAGCCCCCCCACCCCAACCCATCTACCCCTTCTCACTATCTACCCTCTCCCTACCCCTTCTCACTTCTACCCTCTCCCTCCCTACCCCCTTCTCACTATCTACCCTCTCCCTCCCTACCCCCATTCTCACTATCTACCCTCTCCCTCCCTAACCCCCTTCTCACTATCTACCTCTCCTCCCTAACCCCCTTCTCACGATCTACCCTCTCCCTCCCTAACCTCCCTTCCCATGATCTACCCTCTCCCTCCCTATCCCCCTTCTCACGATCTACCCTCTCCCCCCTTCTCACAATCTACCCACTCCCTCCCTACCCCCCTTTGTAGGTCACTTACCGTGCAGTCCTGTGGTGGGGGCGCGAGGCCCCTGTCTCGCTGTGCACGGCTTCACTGCTGAGCGCCAGCATATGATGTCATATACCGGCGCTCAGCGTGAAACGCCGGCAACCGAGACAGACGCCTCACGCTCCCGCCACTGCAGTCTGGGCATCGCTGAGGCAGGTGGCGGCAGCGGCAGGGAGCAGAGGAGTCCTGGAGTTCTGTCAGTCAGGGGGGACAAAGAGGTGCCGAGCGGTCGTTTTCAGCAACCGCTCAGCACCCCTTGGGCCCCCCTGACTGGCAGAACTCCAGGGCCCAGTCGCAGTCTGTCGGACATGACTTGATGGTGGAGCCCACTGGGTTTGTGTGTTTCCTGTTAAATATGTTATTGGCCATATTTTGTGTGCCTTAGAACAGGTTTGCCCCTTGGCTTTAATCTTACCCCCCTTACTCTGTAAGCTTTTGTAATAAATTGGAATCGACTACGGGAAAAACAGAAGCATTTGGGAGCTAGAATGAATTTCTGGAAGAATGATGCAAAACAGATTATGGGCATCCAAAGATAGATGGTCTCTTTGCCATGCTTTCTTCTCATTGGCCTAGTATAACATATGAATTTGGATTTCTGACAAGCAGAGATGAAATTTACTTTATAGTTTTGCGCGGTCTGTTCATTTTATGTTTATATGACAACTCAAACCAACAGTAACAAACGTTTTACTCATACTTTTAATGCAAATAAAAAAGTATTTGCCTGTATTTAGTATAACGCCCTTTATTTTCAAAAATGCATAATTGTGGCAAAGCTGTTTAAAACTAATTATTTGGAGAAAATATAACTTTACCAGCAATCAATAAAACATGTATTTTTTGGAAAGGAAATCAATCAATTTACTTTATATACCAATTGATTATTAGTATTTTAGTCGCAAATGAAAGTATTAGTTTCACAATGCATGAATCTCCCACTGGGATGTCAGAAGTACATGCCAAGCACAATGAGGAATCAGTCCATTACACATGCTACGGATTTGAAAGGGTTATATTGGTCATTCAAAAATCAATATTTCTATTAAGATTGAGATCTGTAAACACAGAGATCATAGAAAAATGAAGGAATGGTCTACACTGGGCATAGCTATAGGTGATCATATAGTGTCAGATATTGACGTTTCTCTCCAGTGACATGTATACTTTATCTTTGTGATAATAAATACTATATTTTATATATAAATGACTATTTAGAGACCCGTAGCGTTATACCATGACACAACAAGGTTCTTTTATTTACATTGTCTCAGTATAGTGCTCTAGAATGGTTGGTACTTGATGTTTTGTAATGATAAAGTATGCATATACATTTCACTGTAGCATTAGTTACATGGACATATTTAGTATAAGGTGACCAGATGGCTCCTGTAACCAGGGATACCTAAAATCAACACAATGCTGCCCTTTACATACATGTGTTGCACGCTTGTTAAAGGAGACACACAATGTTAATACTATCCTGCTATACAAACCAGGTAATATTTATGAAATTTTGTTTTTGGGGGTATATATGGATATTTTATAACACCTTTTGAGGACAAAAAGACACAAAAATGTTTTCTTATTAAATGTTACTCATGTAGCACGACTTCATTTCTAGAATGCAATTGTTTTGCCATTTTTTCATTTTATCTGTGAAGTGAAGAGAATGCATCCTAATAATTTATTTAGATTACTCTAACTTGCAGTCACGTATTCTGGACCAGGACAGCTAGGATGGCCGATCCGGTGGTCGTTGGGCAGAACAAAGCTCTCCCTTATAATATCTCCCTTATAACCAGTCTATTTGTTCATAAAAGCATCACTGCTTGTTTTTGATGAATTATAATTAATCTTCTATCAAAGATATAAAGATAAGAGAAAGCAAAAGTAACATGTCCTAAAGAATTTACTTTTCTTGACATTAAGTGATTAAATGCAGATAGAAATAAACATTGGATCTCCCAGGTGGTGGATAAGCCTTCCCTGCTCACCCTTGGGGCGACGCACCTTCACCATACTCACCACTCACCTCCTTAATGAAAAAAAATATTTGAAACTCCTATAGTGGAAAAAGGATAAAACACCATCAATCAGGGACTGGGTGGACAGGGTGGAAAAGACTAGGGCGGTGAAGGAACTGGTTAAGCAGGCTTTGGACCAGTATGCAGCCTGAGTGTCCTGTCTACGATTCACCTCCATAGTGAGACCGACAAAAGGCCTGTTTGAGCAAAGATTTCTAGAATCTAGGCACAGCTCACTCCCCTAGCTCAGATACTTATATGCCAACTGCTTTGTTCTCCTCACCCACGAGGATGGTGTTCTGGCACGTGGCACGTGCAGGCATTCTGTATCAATCCATGTAACCTTCTTTCTTCTGTATCCTATTACTCTGTTTATTCCTGTGAAAAAAAAATTATTAATATAGTATTATTATAGTAATATATTTTGAGTTCCCTTACTGAAGCAGCATATGTGATTAATGTTAGTATTTTATTTTTATTTTTTAATAAGTTGTTTAATAGCATACATTTGGTAATTCAAATCTTAACTTTTTTGTTCCAGATTGATTTGTAATAAATATGTTTTTATTTTTTATTTAAATACTCTTTAAATATGGATACAACATGTGATTTTATGGCCCCCATAAAATTTAAGGCAATGATGTGCTGCTTGGTTCTACGCCAGGATCTTGCTGAGCTAGCATTGCACATAACTGAGCTGTACAGTATCTGAAAACCTTGTTTGCTTGCAGCAATCCGAGAATGGAGTAGGTCATCCACATCTCAAGGAAAAGCTAGAAGAAGTGTGATTAAAAAAATAATAGACAGCAGAATATTCTTGCCTAGGTAAACTAGGCGTAGTGTGTCAAAATACTGGGGGCAGAGCCCACAGTTGGGCACAGTTCCCTGGTGAGCCACTGCTTAAATGGCCAGTTGAGGAAATCAGAGATTTATCTTGTAACAAGCCAATTTACACTGTGGAGGTCTATTTCTCTGAAATATTTCTTCTTGTATACTTCTGAGGTGGATGACATCATGCTCCTGCGCTCAGCACAGAGGATGCATGGCATGAAGAAGATAAACTCTCTTTGAGGTAGCTTCTATAAGTGGATAAGGCATAAGACAATAACCCCCATAAATAAACTAAAAATGTAAATCACTCAGAAAATAGTGACTGACCATGTCCAACCTCTAACATTAGAGGGTCTTTAGGGGTCCTAATACAATAAAAAATATATATATGAATTTTCTGTGGTGGGATAAAAATCATATTGGGTCATCCTAACTAATGGTTTTACTTACATTTTCTATGACTACTTTCGGTATGTTAAAAAAAAAACCTTTCTAAAAATAACGGTTGGATCATTCTTCTGATTTTCATGTCCTTGTTATCAGACTAACCTCAAACTATTTGTCAGGACTGCATCAGTAAAATTGTTATTGCCACCTCCGTTTTTTACCTCATGAAACTTGATGGATTAGAATGTCCTTGGCTACAATTGGCATTTGTAATCTTATTCCGAGGGTCAGTGATCAATATGTGGTTCAATCTACTGTATCCATGGACAAGAAACCCGATAGTGGGACAAAGCTAGACTTTACGCTTTTGTGAGCTCATAACCAGTCCTTGAACAGCTGATACCAACCAGCCTAATGCACAAAAGAGATGACAAACTTAAGAAAAATCCAATATATATATAGTATATTAAATACCATAATATCATATATATATATACCAATACATCATTCACTGACTTTTTTGTAAGTTATACATGATCATACATGCTTAGGCATTTTTCCAAAAACAATTAAAATTAGTTTCCAACTCATATTCTGGGTTCACTGTGGTTCTACAATTTTCGATCATTGCACGCAAATTGGTTTATACCTTGGAGATTACTTACAATAGTTTTCCTTTAAATACCAATTAAGTTAGCACAATCATGAAGTACATCTTCCGGCCTTCCAGGAACATAGCCCCTGAAATTAGTCTTTCTCTACTTTATAATATGCTTTGTTATGATATTTTGTTCCTGTTTCATTAAAAAAAATAAAGATAAATAAAAGTTTAGAAATTCATTGAACAAAATGCGTACATGGGGTCTCATGCATTGTGCTGAATTATGAAGATGAACTGTCAAGCAGGGACCAGAAGAACAAGAAAAAGTGTACGTCATCGCAAACTACAAACACAAAGTAAACTTGGTTACTAATTCCAGGTCGTTGTCTAATGTCAATCGTTCTAGCAAGGCCATTTTGTAACAGATGGAGAAATCTCTTTTATTTAAGATTCAGACATGCAGTATTACCCCTTCGTTTTCATTTTGTTAGCACTTCCATGTCTTCCATAATAGATGTTATTCTGAATAACACCACCTAGAAAACCAAAAAGCTAAAAACGGATACGTTGCACTAAAATAGGGGGAAAAAACGCCTTTTTAAATAATTTTTCTTCTTCAGTACTTATTCCAAGACATGCATGGCTAGTCTGTTATAAAGGTTACAATTTGCCTTTAAATTGTAATTTAAGACTTCCTGCTAAGACATATTCCCATGCTGAAAATAAATTCAGATATCTCCTGAAAATTTATTGATGTTATACATTTGCCCTTTGTCTCCTAAATGATGCACATAAATTAAGCATTTCTCTGAAATAGAAGAGTCCTGCTCTGGCTTCACTTTATAACTCTTTAAGCGGCAGGTACTTTTCACATGGTGTTCTAGATATTTTTTGTACAAGTGAGAATCAGTTTAAGGTCAGGAGGACCTCACTCATTAATAATTGTCATAACAGCCAGTCTTGGTGGCATCCATTGAACCTTGCCATAAAAATCATTAGAAAACAGTTGTGCAAAGCCCAACTGAGGCTGAAATAGAAGTATCAGAGAAATGTATTAAAGTCCAAGCTTTTTCAAAGATCTATTTAAGTTGTGATTATGTGTAGCCATCAGTGGCGACTCTAGAAACAATATATAGGGGGGGCACACAAGATACCACAGTCAAACTGGGGGGGCATTCATAATTTCCAAAAGTAATGTGCTATGGAATTATACTTTTGTTATTGGGCTTGGTCATTCAACACGGGAAGCCTGAAGCCACAATTGAGTGCGACTAATCCTTGAAATA
>VKOC01000005.1:17735588-17775831 GCA_009364415.1 Spea multiplicata
CACCGTCACCCAAACACACACCAGGACAGGCTCTTCCACATCGACACCCAAACACATACGCACCAGGACAGGCTCTGCCACACCAGCAGCCAAACACATACGCACCAGGAAAGGCTCTGCCACACCGACACCCAAACACACACACCAGAACAGGCTTTACCGCCCGGGAAAGCAGGAACGGAACAGAGTCATGTGACGTGATGTAAAGTCACATGACTCTGCTGGTTTTCTGCTTGTCCTGTGTGGAACAAGAGACGCTGTAAGTAGAAGTGATCACAGGGGTTGCGACCCCTGCGATCACGGTTAATGCGGGCTTTCGTCCCGGATTAAAGACGGCCATGTCGGTCGTGCAGCCGCATCGGCCACTCGTCGGCCATTTTATTAACATTTAGGGCGGCCCTGAACCCCGGCCCAGCCCGCCCCTGGTTATATCAATGCCGCCTTGTCAGACAAGGGCCCAGTAGGACTGTTGTACAGCCCCTGTGAGTGCACATTTATCCATCCTACCACAGCTATTTGCTTAATGGTTCATACAAATGTGGTGAATGGAAATATAGTCATGAATTAATGAACTAAACTGTAAATCCAGTTTACATATTAAAACCATTGTAATTTATGAGAGCAATCATCAGAATTGCAAAAAGTATAAAACTGGAATAAAAAATTGGTTATGTTTTTACTGGAGGAAATGGGCTTGGAACATTTTTTTTCCTTAAAAGCAAAGAACAGTGTTAATTACAGAATATACAATATATATATATATATATATCGGTATATAATATGTGTGTGTGTGCTAAGCTCCCTTTGATGTACTTTAGATAACATTACCCATTATGTTTTTATGTTGGATTGAGGATTATATGATCTGAATTTGTTTCTCGTTTTATTTAATAACCCTCCAGTAGCAGCCAATCACTTATGAAAAAATTATGAACATAACAATATCTTTCGGGTAGCAGGATAGATTAAACTAACACACCATTATCAAGGAGAATATTTATATTTGGCCACTGAAGGAACTTAAGCAAAAAAGGTTAGCTGATCATCATCATAGGAGACTTCATTCATTCGTTCATAACATCCATAACATTAACTATGACTCCTTCTTTTAAATTAACCTTTTGCCATACCCAGGCCTTGCTATGTCTGATTTCATTAAAACCTGGATTGTCTTATGCCAGTTATTATTAAATGTACGCGTTAATATTGAAATGTTCTTTCAGCAATGGAAAATTCCTTAATATATGTTTATGCACAACAACCCGTGGGCCTAGTCCAGTTTAATTTTCCATACACTGCCCCACTAATTTTGCCTTTTCTTTCAAGGAAACACCTAAAGAAGATTACTCATTTTCCTTGAGTAATCTTTCCATTGTAATTAGTTAAACATTTAACCACAGTCTTGTTCCGTGCCAAACAAGCAGCTGACTACCTTGTGTATTGGCATAGAAGGAATCCAGATAAATGAATCTTAGCTGTGTGAATCTGTAATTGGGGGTGAAGCAACAGTAAAGACCTTCATAGTATATTCTCTATTTAAATACAGGCTCTGGAACATATTTCTTATCATATTAAAAAGTTTTCATAAAGTTTGTCGCCTAGTGTATTTTCGTAACAGACCAATAAAGAGGATTTACATATTTAAGAGCCCTAAGTAAAAAGACTGTATTTTTACTAATTTTTACCTAAAAAACCCTATACGTACATTTAACTAAAAAATAGACAGTACAGTAAAGTAGCAGTATCATAAATCCATGTTTGCTTGCATAGGTATCATCTCTGTTTTACCAAAGCAGCGCCATAGATCATGGCGCCACCAATGGCTGCGAGATTATCTGTAACGCTAAAGGGCATAAGTGTAGGCCTTTGAAGATAATGAGTCGGTAATGGAAGATTTTGCTTACTGGTATCTAACATGGACTGCAAGTTACATTTGAGTTCATCAGATCTACCCATGATCCTGGGATCTTTTTAGGATTCCGAAGGCAAAAATGGTCATTGTGCGACACAGTATGTTTTTCTGCCCATTCCACCCCATTAACAAATAATCTGATAATTGGAAGATATAATTGGAAAATGTTAAGGAAATATTTCTTAGAATTCTCTGTCACCATTAGCTTAATAGTGAGAGTTAGATCATATATAAAACCACAAACCTGGTTTAAGTCGCAAAAGCCCATAAAAATGGTGACAAGTCATTATAAGCAAATTTGTTTATGTATAGCAGAGCTTCGGACAAAATACTTCCACAACTATACTTTTTGTGTGACAGATTCCAAATGGCTTTAATTTATGGCTGGTTTTCAACCACATGCAGCCATCATAAACATTTATATTCGTGATTGCTGCCATTACGTGGGATATTTGCCTACCCCAGTTTTCCGTTGTTGTAATGGAAGGAATCTATTTCCATTCAAACACTGATTGAAAACCTATTAAAATAAATGCATGCAACCTAATTTCAGCAGAATAAAATATTCTTAAATAATGTGGTTAAACAGTTTGAACCTCATTCTGAAACCATTTAAGTAAGTGGAAAGTGGCATCCTGTTCCCCATAGTCTTTTTTCCAAGTATCTTGGCCAGTATTTTAACTAAGTTCATTCTTTAGAAAATGCTGGGCAACTATATGTAAATTTGATGAAAACAAACTAAAATAAATGGCATGTTTATGAGATTATATCAGATACTAGAATTTGACACCATTGAACCCATCTTGTCTGTCCATTTTTCCTTCTGAAAAACCTAAAACGTCAATCAGGCCTTGGTCTCATCTTATATTAGGGACAGCCATATGTCTATCCCATGCATGTTTAAAGCCTTCTCTACTTCTGGGAGGCTGTATCACTTAGTAAAGTAAAACCTTTTTACATTTCATCTATGTCTCTTAGCCTCTAGTTTCAGATTATGAAATATGATTGTTCTGACATTTCTCCTGCTTTGAAATAAACTTCCATTCTCTATTCCCTTTCTGTATTTAAGTGTTTCTCCCTTCTTCTCTCTTCCAAGATATACATTTTGAGATTCCTGATATGAGTCTTTCCTGATAATGTTTAGCCTGCAAGCCATTTACCACATACCATGCTCTCAAACAAAACTTATGATAAGACTTATGGACAGGTCATAGGGAGTATATGAGTAGACATGTGGGATATGGCTGGGAGTGGGCTGATTCACTAAAGCTCCACACCTAAAGTGGTGGTCATGTAGGTGTAGTAAGTTATCTGGCCATATTTGTAATGCAGGAGCTAAAAACACAGTTAGGTGACGGATCAGGTAGTAAGGTTTTCTCATGTTCATGCATACTTTGGCGTTGGTAAGTAGGACACCTGAGGGATGACAAGGAAACAACTCTAAGTCTGCTCACAAATAGGCAACCACAACATCAATCAATGAAGGCATGTATCAAATAACTAACAAAAATACAGCTATTGTTTTTTAAAGCAGATCATGCCTGAAGAATACATTTACATCCCGTTACCAACGTAATTTGGGACCAGAGTCTAGGAATGCTCAGTTGAATGATGAAGACTGATTGAAACATCAGTTATTTTTTGTTATAACATGCTGTCTAACTTTGTAGTTTTGTACAAATTGTTACTGAACAGATAAAAAGCTTCCACAGGAAAGTATCTATTTTTAATTTACCAGATCCCTACTTTACATGGGTGTAAATGCCATTAAAGTCTTGTAGGTAACCTCCTCATTGTTTACCTTATCTTTAATTTACATTATATTAAGACATATATTTACTCACTCTGTGTGTCTATTCTGTGCCTTAATGTTACAAGGACCACATTTAGGGTTCTCTGTAGACATATAGCATAGACAACTTGTATGCTATAAATGGCTTTGTGTGTGGTCTGGCCTCTCAGTCTTAAAATATATAGCGATAATGGTAAGGGTTTTCTCCGTCTTAACGGTACTGATCGACCTACAGTAAATCTTCCAAAAATGTATGTGCTGATTTTACATGATTAAACTTTCAGGTGAAAGAAAACAATGGATAACTACTCAATGCTGTATTTACCATTCCGCCCTCCTCCATGGCTGCCATTCCGTTGGAATATGATGTCATATCCCGGTGCACTGTGTCTTAATGGAGTCTATTTAGGATGGCCCATTCAGCAGTAGCACACTAGGGGCCAGATCACTAAAGAGGATAACTGACCCCCGGTTTTGCTGCAGGGGAACTCATGTAGCCTTGGTCGGCCTAGGCCAGGATATGTCACCGCATTTACTAAATATTATTTGTATACTAGGGAGTACAACGTTAACATTTGTCTACGTGGACCAGCAACTTTAATAATCACAATTATAGCTGAAAAGTTCTTTAAGGTAGAAGCATTTATTACATTTAAGCAAAATACCATGTTTATTTTAAGATATAATTAAATATTTCATGGGATATTTCTTTGGTTGAGAGGGATCGCTTACCTCCTTACACTATGAACCATCTTAAATCTGGCAGCACAGGGGTATATAGTTTCAGCTTGAGAACCGGTTAGGCTGTAGAGGACTGCCTCGCACGCTGTGTTACAAAGATGGATGGCAAGCCAGGGAATCAATCAGATTCTGTCATATTATGCAGCATAGTAAGATGCATAGAGAAATCCAATTACTGCTTCTAGCCTGTCCCTACCAAGCCTACTAACATAAACTGCAGCTGTTCTTCATTTAAAAAAAAACAGAATTGGGACACCACTGAAAATGCTTGGTTTTGTATTATTTCAGAGAGAAACCGTCCATTAAAGGTGCTGTTCCACTTTAAAAAATACAACATTAAATGCATTATTAAGCAATCTGTCGTCTAATTCTCTCCTCTGGAGATCGAATCACATACAAACCAGACGTTTGAAGCAGGTTTTTCAGTATACATGCAAATGCACAACCAGGCATCCAAATACGAACACTGTCATGATTTAAGCCGATAGCTGTCTTTATACTCAGTATGGCATCTGTCTGGCACTTAAGCTGCATCAAAAAAGGCTGATTCATTTGCAGTGATTTTAAAATTAGCCCTGTGAAGTTAACAGGGAGATTATTCATATACAATATTCACAGAAAGTGATAATTTCAATTTAAAATGTATTTATTATATGGAAATTACTGACATGGAAATAAGTTTATACTTTCTAAAATAATGTATCCAACAGACTTGTGCATTTGTTTTTGTTCGAACTTCATTTTCAAAGGGAAATTGCATGTTTTGTGTGTTTGTTCAAATCAACAAAAATGAGTGTGATCTCGGACGTGATTGAATTTCACGAATTTCAAAAGTGCAGAAAATAAATTTGGATTCATAGCCACGTGTAGCCCCCATTACAAGGTGTTCTGGCGCTCATGAATAAACCCAAGTACTTCTATTAGTATGTGATCACATCCAGGGTCGCCATCGCCACCAGTATCTTATAGGTCACAGGCCCCCTCCGTCAGCTACCTAGGGCTGGGCCCACACAGCCTATCTTATGGGTCTTGGCTTTTAACGACCTTGAGCACATTAGACATATAATGTACAGGTGTCTTCTAGGATAAAAGGATAAGTTAACTCTGATCTCAAAACCTTAAGCCACATAACTAGTGAAAAGTCTAAAAGCCCAGATTGCTTTGTACCAATTGACACCAGCAACAGTCCAGCCTGAGTTTTATTGCCATTATACAATTATTTTACTTCTCCAAGCAAATCTCTCTATATATTCAAACTTTATGGCTCTTGCAAACAATAAACAAGTAGAATTATTTGCTGCTCAACCACTTTTATTGTTTTTTTCCAACCAATTAACACTGATGGGGTTTTGCCAAATATTTCAGAACTTTGCCTTGTTCAATTACTAACTCTTGCCAAATCACTGCCTTGTTCATATATTCCAGTTCAGTAAGTGGTAAGAGGATCTGAACTGCTCAACTATAACTCTTCAATGCCAAAAGCTAGAGACACATATTTATACTGTATAAGCGCAACTAAAAGGGTATTGAGAAAAAAAAAATATGAATAATATAACTTGTTATAAATCTATATTTTCTTATATGTTTATAACACCTCAACTTTCAGAGGCATTATGCATATAAATGTACCAAAAGTATTTTTTTTTCCATTCATTCAGGCCTTAATTTTGGATTTCTCCAAAAATGTGAGATGTGGAAAGCCACTCATACACCTAGTTTCAAGTATAGTTGGTTAAGTGGTCAAGCCCAGTACATGGCTCATTCTAACCGGATCTTGGATCATGAACAGAGCAGACATGGCTCTAACTCCACTTCTTGGTTGGCATTTTCCTTCAGTTGCGGGCATGTAAATTCCCTAAGACATTGGTCTTCGGCTCCAGCCATACTTGTGCCACGGAAAGGCCTGCTTGTCCAAATCTGTATCTGGCAATTAAACACTGGCCAAGGTCATATAACAATAAAGGTACTGTCATCTAATGTGTGCAGTATAAATATATGGCATAAAAAATAAAAACAACTGCAAGCAAATAGATCAAGAATAAAGCTATGCATGTATGTGACACCACTTACCAACACCTCTAGAAGGAATATCTATAGTGCAGCTGAATACCATAAATGCAGAACAACATATTATACAGCGCCAACGCATTATTAACTCCTTTCTAATATATATAGTATATATATATATTATTAATTATATTATATATATATATAAAATGCATTTTTAATAAAAATAATAATGATTTTGTTCTGTTTTCAATCAGCCACACTTTATTTATAATCATTATTTGTAATGATTTTGCGATATGATTATTAATTGCCTTTCATAAACATGTATCCTCTGTCTTCAGACAGCTATATTAGACTAGCTTTACATCATAGGAGCTGTGGTCCATCTACAGCTGACATATTTTGCATATAGTATAAAATGCATGTTTTAAATGTTCCAAGATAATGCTACAATGTGACAACATTTATGGTTCTATGGTAAACACCAGAGCGAGTTGCTTAAGTCTGGTTAGTGACCTGTTTGTTTCTACTGCTCCTGGACACAAGCCCAGTTTGACCGTGGGAAATCCATCTCTCTCGCTACATGACTAGGATTCACTTTGCCCGAAAAAAGTTGTAATAATAGATTATAATGAATGATTCTGCATTCTGAACGATTTCTCTATCAATAAAATTAAAAGTACATATTACCAATAATAATATTTTTAAGGTGAAGCACGTCCGGTGCAAAGAGTGTCTGCACAGGGGGTATTGAGGAAACACATATTATTATTTTTCATTATATTAATTTTTATTATGATATTGAATCGTCCTGTCTCTTCCATATTAAAGGGCAATGTCAGCCTCTCACCAATGTTTGTCCACTAGTATCTGAGCCTAGAGCTAAAATATTTTTTTTTCCAATAAATGGAAAAAGGAAAGGCTGCGAAGAGGACAGCTACCCTCTGAACAGCTTTGATTTGTGGCCAATACTAGACATTCTTTTGATTTTTTTCTTGTGTGTTCTAATTGGATTTTATTATGTAGCCATCAAGATGTCTAGACTAACCAGGACTTTATGCATCATTTACACAATTACTAAATCAGGGCTGGATAATGCACACTGGGCATGCTTATATGTGGGGTCTCCATCAACCATGGGACCACCAGGGGCTATGTAAAGAAAAATTAGAAGTGTTGTGTTGTACCATGGAAATCAATGGGAAAATTAATAGGGATCATATTTTATTACACAAAATAAAAAGCTAGTCTTGCAATTATTTAAAGCTAAATTCAGCTTGGTAATATGGAAACTTTCACAACATTTAATACTTTTTTCCATTGTCATCAGTCTGCAAATAAGGTAACATTCTGCGTGTGACACGAGAGGCACAAAGGATTAATGAGTGATTAAGAATTACTACCTGTACTAAATTTATAAATATAATGAATACCATAATTTTCCCTAATTGACATAAATCATCTGTACATACCTTATTATGCAACTATTCTGCGTATATGACCTCATACTTCTGCTGACACTCCCTCATTTATCACACACCTCTGGGCGAAGCATGGATTTCACCAGTGTCACAGTAGCCAACCCAAAAATACATTAACCCTGTTTTGTCAACTACTCAGCTTTAATTAATACAGTTAGCCACCTTTGAATATATATTGTTTTTTGCTACTGCAAAACAAAATTAGATTACAATGACTTTATAAAAATGTGTGCCTCTAATGCTAGCACCACTTTCCTACTGTGCTTTTGCCTACATAAAAATGTATTATGGATGATTAATCACATATAAAACACTCTATTGGTTAACTTGTTTTATTTCTATGTATGTTGTTTCCCACTTCTAACAGTCAGACTTTATGGATAAACAGCCGATCACTTCTCGGCTCGTCTTATAATTTTGAATAAATAATAGACCATACCTATGGTATATTTTATAGCTAATAGTAATAAATTTAGTAAAGAAATTGTTGACTGACAGTGTGAATATCCGTTGTTTTTTGTTTTTTTTAATGTAGAACATTTCCTGCAATTCATAGTCATATTTATACATAGATGTCCTTAACATTTAGATTTATTATATTTCTTTTAAGGCAGACGATAACTCAATAAGATATCTCAGATATTATAACTGTTACTTGTATCACTGTTATACATATATATTTCCTCAGCTGATTAATAATGTTTAGGGATCTTTGCCTGTAGATACAAGAATCTGAACTTTTTTGGGGGCAGCTAACAACACTGATAAAGGTCCAGTTCTCAGGGCTGTCCTGGTCCAATAAGGCCATAACACAAGTATATAATAACGTTCCAAATTCTTATTCGGGCTTATAGGTGGAGAATTCTAATGCCACCTTCAATGGGGTATTATGAGAAATGGAGGAATTGTTTGCATGAAATACCCTTTCTGTGCCTTTAGAGGTAGGTTTGATGTCACAGCTGGAAAATATAAACATGAAGAATTACAAAATGGAACACTAAACATTAAAAAATACAAATGAAATATGGTTTTCAGTCTTTCATTTAATTCTGGCTTTGTTTCAATTCAGACATTGGTTCTGTAAATAAATATGAATCTGTTTTATTTTGCTTAACCACATACAGCAGTTTTAATAACTAGTCACAAGAGGAAAATTAGAAGGGAAGTTAGCCAAAAATAAGCAAATAACAATTAAATGGCTGTCATATGAAAAGCATTACAAAGATGTTCTGTAAAAGGGGTCATCCATACCACAAGCGCCCGTCATAGTTTGAACACATTAGCACCGATATTTGACTACTTTGCTTTTGTTCACTTCTCAAAAACCACCTGGCAAGTAACACACCTTGGCAGACAGGCAAGTCCAATAATTCAATAAAGAGGGGCACTTTATCCTGGAGATGTGATATACAAATGGTTTTTATGTGACTTTGTGGGATATTTACATAACTGAATAAGGCATTTACACAATGATATCCATAAAGACACTTCATGCTGTTTTCATGTACATTATTGTTACATTTATGCTTGTAGAACACGCGTGATGTACTCAGCAAACGATCTTAGCTGCTAGAGAGACATCAGGTGGGGAAGGACAGAGTAGGGTCCCAAATACTCTACTTAGGCAAAGCTAATATATACTAGAGTTCAAGAGACATGAGACATGTATATCTTGTTTGGTAAACTACAAAAAAGGCCCCTTGGACCAGTAGGGACAAAAGCAAAGACTATCGGCTTTGGCCAGATTAGTTAAACTAATGCAATTGGTCTACTATATAAAGCAGAGGAACTATATGAGTTATTATGTTCTTCTTTAATTTGTTATGGCAGCCCACAAAGAAGACCCTGTGCCCCTTTGGATGGCTATTTGGCTAAAGTCCAGATCGTCTGGTAGTCCAGCTGGATTTACAAGTGACAATGTATAACATGGTGTCCAATGATGCCATATAATGTGATTACATCCATCAGAGCTGCCCAAATGGTGGAAAATTAACAATAATGGAGGAATATTCATTCAGGTCCCAAAAATAGGATGTAAAGATAGCTGGCTTACATAAGGTGGGTATATATACACATACATAATGTTCATTTTAATCTCAGAACATTATTACATAGCATATCAGATGCTTCCCTCCAATGCCTAATAAAAACTTCAGCTCCAGTATTGAGTTCATAATGAGCAAAGCCCCAAGAAATAAAAAAAGGTATTTTATAGGTCACTTTTAAGTAGGCCAGGAAAAAAAAACACTAAATATTCTGAAGCAATAGCTTTCTTTTACAGAGGTCATCCTATCAAATGTGACAAATGGATTGATAAATGAGGACTCATCAGGAGACTTGTTTTCTAGACACACAGTAAAAGGGACAGACTAAAGCTATTCCCTCGGCCATTGTGTGCAATAATTACAATAATGAAGGACATCATTAAATCCCCTAGACGGCATTCAGAGGAGATCAGACATATTTTCAAACCCACCTGCAATATAACCTGAGTTTACAGAGAGCAAGCCAGTCTCTGATAGGTATGAGACCAAGCACACTTTACACACTGACCCCTAAGCACGTCCCCTTCATGCCGGTATGAACACGTTATTGTATTTTTAATATAGAATATATTATACAGTATCCGATTCTTATTATGATTGTAAATGACCACAAGTGGAATATAACCTCATGTTATATGATCCTGTCACCTAGTTTATGTTTGCAGCAAAGTTAATATTATCATTAATATTTATTGTTTTATATAGCGCCATCAGATTCCGCATAGACGGTACATAACAAGTAATATACATCATATTGATTATTTTTATTATTATTTATTGTTTTATATAGTGCCATCAAATTCCGTAGCGCTGAACTCTCTCTCTCTCTATATATATATATAATAAAAAATATAATATCATATATAGAGCCATAGCACCTGTGAGGTAGATGAAGTTGGCAATAGAGTTTAAAACAGTAAGCTCCTTTCTCTTGATTTTATCAGTCTGGCGCCATATGCATCTGTTGGTGAAAAGAAATTTGGATTAAGCCTAGGACACGTGATTTATAACGGGCCAAAGGTCAGTTGTCCCACAGCTACTTTGTGAAAGGGTTCTTCCATGCGAAAAAAACAGACATTCCGGACAAGAATGACAAAAAGAGAAAATACATGAATTAGAAAAATAAACTGATATATTTCTAACATATTGGACCCTTTTGGATGTGTTACCCAAATCCCATCAAATGATAAGGGACATTTATTTTCCTAGGTAAAATACAATGAAAAATCTCCTTCAGTGAATAGTAAAAAAGACTAATCGAAATATTGGTCACAGGTTTCTAGGTATTGATTTTCCACTCTGGCATCTGCTTACTGACTGTTCTGTAAGTCAATTCCCTTCTCCTCCGTAAGAACCTATATATATATATAATTATGTGGAGGTCAGTTTACTGCGTGGTGGTCTCTTGGTACAAAATAACATCACAGCCCATAAATAATTGTGAAAATAATATATTTTTTTAAACATTCACTGTTAATAGCCAGTAATATTACCATATAGGGATACAACAATGTTATTTTGAGTGTTAATTAGGGTCTCTATTTTACGATGACATGTGTAAAGTACGACCTGCAGTATGTTGAATGAAAAAAAGAGGAAGAGATTCCCTACTGTTTATCCATTTTGTATATTACAAGGTAGCACTGATCCCTGGTTAGTGGGACTGATCTCTGGAGGTCCCTTATGAAAGTGACATACTGCTGGTCTGCCTTTGAATTAATGGAGTTATGTATAAGGGCCTATGCTGGTGCAAAGCGGAGCAATCACCATAGCGACAAATGGCATTTTCTTGCTGACTGGTCTACTTTGCAAGTCACAATGCCATATGCTCCTAAATAAGAATAGTTATGCCATTATGTTGATTTTGAAGCCCCATAAGCCTACATTTTATCTTCAGAAAGTGCAATGCTCTTTATTTTTGGAAACAATATTTATTTTGGCAATAGTCCCTTTAAAGGAAACGGCTGACCCTAAAATATACTTTTTGAATGATTACAAAAACAGCTAATTTCCATCTCCACGGCAATTATTGGCCACATTACACAAGATAACTTTGTTTTCTGGAACAGTAAGGATTGTCTAAATAGTTTACAAGTTACTAGCTAATACAGTGGTTGTTATAACTGCATTGATAAGGATAACAATGTTGTACATGTGTAAGTGTAACAAAGGGAACACACAGGATCTCCATACGGCCGCTGTATACACTCATAACCACCTTCTTACAGAAGTCAACGGACACAAATTTAGTTATATAAGTGGAACATTTTGTTTATGTGTGGTTGAAATAAAGACACATGATTTTCATAATATTTTCTAAAAGGTTTGGATATCCAACAGTACTAGGACTTTATAATGCTCCATGTAATGCTCTACTTACAACATTGAACAGGGTAGGTGAGCCGGCATCTTTAATATAGGAGATGAAGGCCAGCATAGTGTGACGGATAAGGATTTCTGTGTGATTGGCACACATCTCTTATTCCTATTTCTCAAAAATAAGAGAAGTGGTTAAAGAAAGAAAAAGACAGGATGAGGCCTAACCTATTGCTTAAAACTTGTCCTTGAGACCCTTGCTGACTACGTTAAGACAAGACCTAGAGTTTTAAGTGACACAGGTGAGCTATATCTCCAGTGTCCCCCTACAGTAGCCACCAGCTTTTTAGCACATGAGAGAATGTGGACGTGGCACCCTTTACCAGCTAGGTGTCCTATGCAGCTGCCTATATCATCTATATGGTACAGGAGGTTTTGGCCTATGTGCTTGCGACCTCGTGCTGTGTGAGTCCTCCAGAAGGTAGTTACTAGGGTCAACTAGAGTGTAAGCACTCAAGAGCAGGGCCTTCTTCTCCTTTTGTACCAGTTTGTTATCGTGTGTGACTTTAAATTATATCACTGATTGTTACAGCCCTACGGAATCTGCTGGCACCATATAAATAAATCTAACGTCATATAACTTTATTTCAGGTGCGCTTCATTCATGGCACCACTGTGGTGTTTTCTTTGAAGGAGCTTTTTCGTGTGGTGGATAGAAATAGAAAATGTGCACCTAAACATGCAGCACATAAAAGGTATTTTTCTAGTGGGCTTGTTTGCTATTGATTTAGGTTTGCTAGAGAGTTTAGGTCCACAAGGCCAACAAATCAAATCTATATTATATTTCCCAATTTTCATTAGCTGAAGAGGTCCCTCCTGGAGGTCTCTAAACTTACAGATCAAACCACCATCACCATCAATCCCTGGATAAATAGTGACAAAGCCCCTAAATTCACTTCTCTAGGATCTTCTTTTCAGGGCTTCTCCTTGCCCTGAGATCATAGGGAATTGCCTCCCCATCCCAAGGCTTGAGTAAGTCCATCTCTTCGCGTCTTGCAGGCTTTATTGGGTCTTGGATCGGCCCAGAGAATGGATCTTGACCCTCCTAGATGAAGATGAAAAGTTGCAAACATTTTCGATTCATTAGAACACTTTAGCTTCTACCTGTAAGATAACAAAATCGAATTAGCCTGGTTTTCAAAAGCATTTGTTTTGACTTCCTGATGGTCTCTCGTGGCTTATGGCTTTCTGTTTATTATCTGATATGTCATGACTCCAATTCTTGCTGTAACCACCAATAAAAACGTTTTGGGTAAAAAGTCTCGGAATGAACCTTCAAAAGCCAGCATGGATTTGCAGTGAGTTGTAAAGTGAAGATTTGGTCCTTGTGGCTCTACATTTGCTCCATCCCAGGAACCCATCTCCCTGGGGCTCTACAGTCACACATACACATATATATATAATTTACATATATATATTTATTGCTTATCATATATCACAGGGACACTCTAATTGATTGTAATGCATATGATAGGTGCGTTGTCCCTTTAACTGTTCATGTGGTCTGCTTTACAAATGCATGGGGTATTCTCACCCGCAGCTAAATGCCCTGCTTGACGAATGCATTTCCCTGCATGCGACGTCCTCATCTCCGGTCAGCTCTAGCACTGGCTCCGCTGAACACTGCATGCAGGGGTCTGTTAAGACCCCAATACACAAGTCTTCACATTCCCATTAAAGAAGAATGCACATTTACGTACTCTGCGGAAGGAAAGAGCTCCCATTGAAATCAATGGGAGTGCTTGCCGCGCATGTTTGGTGGTCTCTGAATAGAGCCCTGCCTGCAGCGTTTGCCAAGCCTGTCACGTGCATAGAAAATAGCCGGGGGTGAGGGAGCGGCAAATGCATGCGGGATTATTCAGGAGAATCCCCATCAGGTTGAGCAACACCATGAGATTTTAAAGGGACCATGCAGCTTTCAGCAGTGTGTGGGATATAAGTGCATAATACGTATAAATCGTAGAGGATCTTACAACTACAGCTGGAATATTCGTATACTTTTTTCTTATATGTTTAGGTTAATACATATAAGGTTAATTGTTAGGTTAATACGGTATATTTGCATTAATACATTTTAAAGTAAAGGACTTAGCATTAAGGAGTCCTCAATTTTGTTTAACCCACTAAAATATGTATTATCCACACTGCACCATGGAGACCCCCATTCATAAACTATTTGATTCCAAATGCAGAAACCAAGACCCCTCTGATACAAACCCAAACAGCAACTGCGAGCAGTGCGAGTGGAAGTTGCGGTAATTGTGTGTGATGACTGTGATGGGAGTGTCTGAGTGATGATAAGGAGGGCTGGCACTCAGCCAGGATGCATTGCAAGTCCTGAGCTCTCCCTCACTCACAAAGCAGAGGAAATCGGAAAATATTCGAAAACCAGCCCCAGACAGCTGGGGAAGGCAGAGAGAGAGAGAAGGGGGGGAGAAAAGAAAGAACAAACTCTTTCCAATTCAGAAAGGAGATCGCCCCCCCACACCCCCGCCGTGCTGCTTCTTTAAAAGACTGAGGAAGGGATCTTGAAGGACATTGGATCTGATGAACCTGATCGGAGGATCAGCACCCTATTCCCGATAGCATCAGTGTGTATGTGTGTTAGTGTGTGTGTGAGTGTTAGTGTGTGAGTGTGAGTGTTAGTGTGTGTGAGTGTTAGTGTGTGTGAGTGTGCTTCCTCTGTCTGCTGGTAGGGGCGAGCTGTGCAAGGATTCGCTGTCTTTCCGTTATGGTCAAGGCGTCTTCTTCCTGATCTGGACCTATTTAAAGGTGGGTGTGAAAGGAGCTCTCCCCATCACAACTCTGCCACTAACTCCGGAGAACACAAGGTATGGCACCGGGGATCTGGACGATCTGGATGTGGGTGAAGTCTAGAAAGCACGCAGCAGCCCGGCTATCTGCTCTACCCCTCACATGCTTTGTCTGTGATCCCATACATTAGATGCCCTGCTAGTGCAGATACCCCATCTAACCCCCATTCATACCCCCCCCCATAGCCTTTATTGCAGGGCGATTATGAAGAGCGTCCTCATTAAGTCGCTAATATGATTAGTGCATTCATAAAGGGGAATGGTCTCATCGGTTTTGCCCGAGCTGTCCCTTTACATGAATGATCTCCATCACCCAGGGTCCGCACAGAGGAAGCCTCATTCTCCCTAGAAACGTCGGCTGCTCTCTCACACATTATTGAGACATTTCCTTCCCAAGGATTCCCAGTCAGTACCAGATTACTCAGCCTTTATCCCAGTTTATACAGCCAGAACTTTCAATGGTGCTGCTGGATTTGACACTTGTTAATATAATTTGAATTCATCTGCAATAAGAAATTATTTATATATATATATATATATATATATATTATACCGGTATATATAATACATATAATGTGTTTGTGTATATAGATATATATATTATTTATATACTTTATATTGTTATTTTTTTCACATTTCATTCTTGCATTTTGTGATGTTTCATTTATAAGAAGAGATTTGTAATTTTTTGAAGTGGGGGGGGGGCGCTGCTAATGCATCAGACCTGGTTAACCCGTTCGCTGCCGGTGTGCCTGCCGTGGGCTGTCAGCTCGCCGTGGCAGTGGAAGGGTTATTAGCCCCCTCCGCTGGCGGCGTGACCGTGGGATAGACGTGGAGTAGTACTATGCTATTATTCCTGTGGTGGGAGGAGGTGAGAAGTGCGGTCCCTGGAGGTAGCAATGTGTCTCGGCTGATAGTCTGTCCGTGGATAGTGCGGAGAGAGAAAGACGTGTCCCTGATTCTTCTTGCGTGGATGACTTAGTAAATCGCGTGCGTTCTGCCTGCCGGGTGTTTGTATGCTCCAGTGGGTAAGCCATCTCTTGCATCCTCTAGGCTTGTCGGCTTCGTGTGGATGGAGTCTTGTGCCGAGCGTGATAGCGCGGCGTGTAGGCGATCGTCTTGCATTAAGGACACGGCAGCCTGAGGTCGGGCACTCGGAGGCTTAGATGGGTCTTGCGGACGGGTCTTGCCATTTAAACCTTCCTCGGGCTTTGACAGCAGCCTCTGCGGCTCAGCTGATGAATCGCCCAGAATACGACTTCGCATCTCTCCATCTTTAAGAGAAAGATCAGCCTCTCGTTGCAGATCGCTGGAGACTGAAGGTCTTGTGCCACGTTTAACCTCTTTGTTGCCGGATAGCATTCTTTTTGTGGCTAGCCATGATCTGGCGTTGCAGCTGCTGTGCGCTCCAACCCCTATCATGCTCAGACAGGCTGCTTATCAGACCAGACAGGGAGGCTAAGGGTTCATTCCAGGGTGCTCCCTTTTCATGTAACAGGCTTTCCTTGCTCTCCTGTACTCCATGCTGTGGGCACAGCTGCAGATCACTGGCCCCTGGGCTCCTACCCAGACACTCAGGCTTTTTATACAGCAGCTTGAGTGGAATTCATTCATTTTCTGCCTGTGTCAAACAACAGGTTTTACTATATACCATCACAGCTGTTACTGGCCACCCCATGCCCCAACACCTTCCAAGTAGCCACTGTTACCTGCTTGGATTGTTGTACATCATCTGTGCAGTTACTATGTATATCATTTACCTCCTCTCCATTCATTGTCTTTGATCATACAGAGGTTTAGAATATAAAGCTGATACATTGTTAAAAGAAAATTGCTGTTCATATAGTTCTGCATGATCTCTGTCATATTGAGAAAGCGTGGAGTGGAGGAACCTCTTCAAATGGGAGAGGTTTTGATAAAACGGAATAATCTGATTGCTAGTAATTCAGCGCTTGAAATAGTTAAATCCATCCATGCGGATAACAGTCTTTTTCGAGTGCTAGCACACGTGGCGAGCACGCAGTAAGGTATGTTACCCTGCAGCCTTCCATCATAAAAAAATCACCAGGGATGAATAGGCTTCAAAATGCAGACAGGGCAATATTTCCAGATTTGCCGTTTTTATTTATTGGATCATCTCGCCTTTATTGGATTTTATTACCTAAAAATGAGATTTCATGAAGGTAGCTCACTATAGCTTAGCATAGGACAAGAACAGGCTGCAGCAAGGGCATTCCCCATTGCAGAGACATGAGTTACAATTCATGGCTCAAGGTTTTTTTTTCCCTTGCATTTTACCTTAAGATGTCAAAAGAAAACAATACATGAAACCTAATCAACTATGCAGGTACGGCAAGTCAAGAGCCTTCATATTGTAGCAGGGTGTCTTTCCAATTAGTCGAACTTGACCCCTTGTTTGCCACGGGGCTAGATACATGTTGCTCTTTTAAAAGCTCTGTGTAACTAGACACGTAGGATCAAAAGTGTATTCTGTACAAAAGTGACTCCGCTATGTAACTCTCTTTCTCATTATTAGTAAAATTAACAATTTATACAGACATATACAAGACCCAAAAAACTAATATTATTATTATTATCTTTTATTTAAATAGCTCCAGCAGCCGACGCTGCGCTTCTTACAATGTATATATTCAAAGGGTATGACAAAACTAGAATTGACAGACTAAGACAAACCGATACATTAGGTAAAGAGAGCCTTCCTTACAAGCTTACTATCTAGGGATAAAAGAAAGATAAATATACTGTCATGACACATGGTTGATTTTTTTTTTTATTTTTTTTTTTTATCCTGAAGTCATTTTTAAAATCGTATTAGATGTGCATTTGTTAGAATGTATGGATCGAGAGCCCTCTTTGCCAGATAGGAAGTGACCTTGTCTCCTTGGAGCTTAAGAACAAATTGATGGCTGGCAGGGTTTCGGTTGAAATAGGAGGTCGGACCTGGAGCTGCTTGAAAAATAAGGAAATTAAGTCCATAATTAATGCTGCAAATTTTAAGTAATTAGTGATGACAGTTGCTTTAACTAGTAGTACAACAGTTCTCGCAAGAAAATGCTCATTTGACTTTGTATATAAACGCCTTTTGCATTGAAAAGCTGATTAAATAATAAGTAGTGTAAATTAACTTGTGTGTTACGGTTAAATCTTGTGATCGCCTGAAATAATTATATTTTTATAGGACCAATTTTGATAAATGCTGAAAATGGCCAGTTGTTTCCATGCTATTGATTTTATGATGATCAACAATAGTGTGGCAACCATTGGTATATTTAGGTTGGGTGCTTCAACCCCTTAGGACGGACCAGTTACTATCTACTCTTTTTCAAGCGTAGGCATAGTGCTCATCCTTGGAAAGCCCCTGGCAATGCAGCAAAGGGCTTGCTGTACCCTAGACCTGCAACCCTAGGCTTAGTGTTGGGGGGGGGCGAGGGGCCACTAAAGGGACTAGTCCTTCCCTTTCTCTTGTTGAGCAAGAGATGCATTGCACCCAGGAAGCTACAATAAATTGTATATTGTGATCCCAAAAAATGAGATGGATGCCAAGGTGTTTATTAAACTGGACAACAGCCGTAACTATAATTACTGAAATCAATAAAACGTGATAATATTCTGTAAACACATAATCAACCAAGTCCGATGGAAACTGCCCTACACGTACTTGAGGTCTTGCCCATTGAATTTACATGCTGTAGTACACGGGCTCCTCAGCGGCACTACCCATGGGGTAAGCCCACACAGATCCCTTTAGGCTGGTGACCCGAGCTGGTTGCCTTAAGACAATCAGCCCCTGCGCCAGGACACAAATAAGAGGCTGGAAAGTAATCACACTTGTTTTGCACAAAATGTAGGGACATCAGTAGATGGTCCTAATAAAGCATCCTAACTTCACCCAAAGTCTATCCACCTCCTAAGATGCCCACATTACCCCAACTCCAAACAGCTAACTTCTAACAAACAGTCATGCAGGCCTTTACCCATTATGTGCCGGCTTGGCCTGAACCTTTACTAAAGATTGGGAATCGCAAGGCTCTTCCAGTGCAGTATGTGGTAGGACTGCGACTACCAGAACATGTTTTGTCCAGGGGAATTGAGGGGCAGTCAGTCATTGGCATGTAGAGAGGAGAAATGGGCATGTCTGATCATGTTGTGCGCTGGGGAGGGGTTGCCAGATCATATGTACAGAGAGGAGAGAGGCTGCTGGATGATGTTATGTGCAGGCAGGTCTCTTGTTGTGTTAAGGGATCAGAAGGACTGCCAAATGTTGTGAAGGAATAGACTGACGCATAGTGTTGTGTACGGGGAAGAGAAGGCTGCCTGAGATGAAAGAGAGAGAGAAGAAAGGCAGTGAGAAGAAAGGAAGTGGAAAAAAAAGAAAGAATGAAGAAAGTAAGGGAATAGTAGAAAGAGAATAAAGAAAGACGAGAGAGAGGAAAAAAGAGATAGAGAAAGAAAGGGAGAGAAAAGACTAAGAAATAGAAAGTGTTAGAAAGATAATAGAGAAAAAAGCTCATATTTTTAATGATGGCACATGCACTAGTGATCTTTTTTTACTTAATGTTTCTTTTAGTCTGTTCAGAGTGATAATTAAGTTTAACTTTAAAGATAAATATAATAATACCAATATGCTATACAAATTTTGGGTGCCTTGAAATACTTGTTTATTTCCCAAACTCTATAATCACGGACTCTACCTGACCTGAAATACTATTATTTGGTGGAGTCAGGTGCGCCCTTGGTCTTCCTGGCCAACATCATAATTATAATACTAGTCACAAAAACAAGAAAACCCAGATTTTTTTATTCAGCTGTAATATTCCACATCCTTTATCGGTTCCAGTGGCTGACCAGTAAAGAACATCCGTAGACTTTGTGATCAGAACTCATTCATAATGTTCAAAATGGTGTTGATTAAATGATGATAGGCCATTTGACTGTATTCACGCAACCGAGCACACCTGTTTTATACTTGTGGTATTGAAACGAGTAACTGTTTAACCCTTTGAGTGTTAGAGGTGCGTTTAAAACATTACTTCCTATTAACATCTCTGGCCATGTTAAAGTTATGGTTAAAGGGATTCCTTCCAGGGTCTTTTTTTTTTTTATTTTTCCGAGAAAAATCAAATAATTTGTTTATTTAAAACATTCCCATACGACTTAAATCCAGGCGTTTGCCTGAACTGAGTATGTACATAAGCATCAAATTATTTTTCCCAAAATGTTCCTCTCCAAAATAAAACAGAAAAAAAACGAAATCCATGGCATCATAATTTCCAGAAACGTTACATCTCCGATGCCAAGCAAGGTCAGCGTAGAGCATTCAAATGACTATGTGTGTGCATGGACTCGGCCATACATATTCAAGTAGAAATGCATACTGATGCATACTGATTTCATCCTTTGCAGTCAGGCTATAGCAGCACTTGGGGAGGCTGCCAAGAACAGGGCATGCGGCAGATGGGGAGGGTGAGCTAGATTGCGATAAATTTTAGTCTGGCGTGGTGTGTAAAGGGAAGCGAAACAATAGCAGGATCCCTACTTCTTTTTCACACCACACCTACTCACTTTAGATTATTTGAATTACAACTCTCACTACCCTTGGCCCAGGAATGGCTGAGTGTGATGGAATTTTTTAGACGCAGCAAGAGCCTCTGATATGAGATTGTCGCGGAGTGTGTGCTTGACGGCTTGTATAAGAAAGCCAGACACTCCTTCTATAAATCACAGCTGAGAGACCCAACTGAGAGACAACATCTCAAAAATATACAGCCCAAGAAATATTTTTTAAGCAAAAAAGCATTTTTTTTTATTTTTTTTTTTGGTTCTACCATTTGGACGTTCTGATTTTTATGGCGAACGAACACATATTTTGGATTAGTAACGATAATGTTTAGATTTGTCACATTTTGGACACAAGAGGATTCAATTCAATAAAGTAATACGTTTGAATTAACTCTTTGCCTGCCAGACGAGTGTCGCTAACCTTGGCATAGCATTGTTCAGTTCCCTGCCGCAGAAAGAGTTAACCGGAGAATTAGTATTTTTACTAACTGAAAGCAGATGTGTCAGATTTTTGTATTAGTTCGCAATGTTGGAAAAAAATGATTTCATTTACAGTGTTGTTTTTTTTCTTTAATGCAACTCTTTATTACAATGAGGAACTGGTTGTTTTGATTTTTTTTTGAAGCTGAACAATTATTTCAAAAATAAGGAGAAAACAATATTCAGGTAAGGGGGGATAAAAGAAACTTCTGGTCCTAGGCATATGTAGGTCTGAGAAGAAGACCATTTAAAACTGGACACCTGTGAGTTGGTGATCTTTTACAGGTAAACTTACAGAATGTAGCATAGCTCGGCAGGTGGGCTTCAGCAAGGTTTCACCGTTCATCTCCGCCATATAAATACATGCAAGGACTCGTGTGAAACATATACGTGGCTGACCCAGAATCCATACATGGCAATATGACAGCAGATAAGAACCATCTTGCCCATCTAGTCTAACCATTTTTCCTAATGTATAGACTCAGTCCCTGGTCTTGTCTTAGATTTTGGATACCTCTACGTTTATTTACCTCTCTACCTCTGACCCTATAGGTTCCCTATTGCGTTAGATTGTATAGTAAGATGCAAGTATCAAGCAGAAAAGTTAAATGAGTTAAAAAGTTATGTATGTTTTTTTATGCAAAGAAGGTAGTTACTGTTTAATATAAACATTTGGGGGTTAAAAAAAGAAAAAGGATTAAACATTGGTTTTACACTATAGCATGTAACGCGTACTATTGCTTGTAAAAAAACATATTCTACAATATTTTATACACTATGATGCTGACAATTTGTGCTATGTAATTCCATAGCTTTCTCTGTATTGTATATTTTTTCTGCCTCTCCTTTGAAATTTAACAGATAGTGCTGAGCATCTGTTGATCTGTTGATCAATTGCACAAATCACAAGAGAGAACTATAGGTCACGGAGTTGTGAAATCAATTCACTTTGTTTCAGTTCCTGCTTAGTAATATCAATGTTTAACGTATATTGTAGTTCTATATAAGAAACCTATAGTGAGAAATTGCAATTTGGAAGAAAAAATATGCATCCATTAAATTAAAGGGACACTCTAGCCATAATCTGCACTTTAATGCACGTGGTAGTTGTGCAATTCCTTTAATGTTTTGTGGTGTAACCCTTCAGCAGAATCCTTAATGTGCATTTGCTCCATTGCCCACCCCCAGCTATTTTCTGTGCAGATGGTATGTTAAGTTGGTGATGTATTGAGCTGTTCATACTTACCTCCAGTACGCTCCAGGGCTTGATTGGCGAGCACTGCGGGTGATGTATTTCAAACCCAATGCGCATGCAGGGAAAACACTGGTTATCGTCTAATCAGACTTCAAATAGAGGTCTGATTATGAGACTAAGATTCAGATCCCCCGCAGCGCTGCAGGGGACCTGGATCCTCCTGTCTGGCAACCTCAGCTGCTGCCGGCACTTTCACCGGGGCTTCTATCACCGAGCATCGGTGAAGGTGCGAGCAGAAGCGGAGGTTGTCTACCGCATCGTGCATACCTTCCCCCGCTGCCAGAGAGGAGAATTCCCCGCAGCGCTGCAGAGAATTCTCTTCTCTGGCAGCCGGCGAACGTCCGCTTGATGGACGCAGACAACCCCTGCTACTGCTGAGCACCGGAAGGTCATGTGACCCCGGTGCTCCGTCATAGAAGCCCCGGCCTCCACTCGTTGCCCCCACCAGGGCCCGGTCGCAGTCGCGACCCCTGCGACCCCGGTAGTTCTGCCACTGGCACCAATGTTAGCAGAGAAGAGTCATGTTAATAATCAAACATTTCATAACAGATAATAGATATCTATTCATATAATGACATTAAGTATGGTTTACAATCCATGAATGCTGTCAAAGAGAAGATCTACTGTTCTTAGTTCCCAGTTTTTAAAATCCAGGGGAAGTGTCAGGAGATCATGACACTGGGATGCGAGCCAAACTGAGGACTCTTGAAACCCGTGACAGCACACAGGCATCGTAGATCCATTCATATAGTAATTAGTATCAGGAGGTACAACGTTAATATTTATCATGCATGCTGTTTTCTTGGTAAAGCTATGAGTGAGACACGGACTAAAAATAACTTATAACGTTGCTGTTTCCCAGACTGAGACATTTTTGGGTCATGTTGCATCCATACTGTTTTCTTGCCATCTAATACACCTGTATTAAAGCCTTTTCTGTCTCCCTTTTTTGTCTGGGATGATAGTATTTGTGGAACTTGGCTTGAGAGGAAGGATTCATTCGGTTTTGGCTGTTCTGTGTAGTGTTCATCACAGTTTTGCGGTTTACTAATTCCTCCTAGCCCTAGGCATAGGCATATCATTTGAATTCACTGTTAAGACTGTGTAAACATAACAACACTAACACAGATGCCTTGAATTAGATCAGAGAAATGAATGGTTTCTGAAAATTATGAATTTAATTCAGATGAACAACATAAACACTAGTGCATTAGTAGATTCTTATAGGAAGAATGTAGACCCAGAACTAATATATACTTTTAAGTTTACATATTTGGATAAAATAACCCTGTTATAGAACTGATTATTTTTTTGTGAATGCTTCTTCCATTAATGTATTAATTATAATATTTTAAACAAAGGATTGTTTTAAAGTGACCGGTTTCCCAAATGCTACATTTTATTCTATAAGCGAAATAACCCATATTATATTTAAACTATGGGATCATTATCTTGTTCTCAGGATCTGTATTATTATTTCTCCCACCCGCCATTATCTTATCTCGACCTAATGTTAAGTTGCTGGTGGTTGTTGATTGGCTTAGGCAGCCTTTGTAAGGTTGGGTTGGAAGAAGGGACAGAAGTTCATTACAGAAAATTGATCAGGTAGTGCTGGCTCTGCAACAACTTGATCCAGATCTTAGTTATCATGATTGTGAACTTTTAAATGAAATATCTCAAAAACATTGACACCGATTAACACCGATCTGTGATTAATTAACGCTACCAGAATCTTTAAAGGTGAAAGTTCCCTTTTTTTAAGGACATTGACATCTTATTGACCAAAAACTAGTAGGAGACAACGGGAGTTGACTATAACTCAAACTGGTCAATGCTCACCAAACAGGGTAATTCTGTAGATTAACCCTGGTACTAAACTCACTGCTGCCCCTTAGCACCCATCTTCTGATGCCTATTAATATTTACTATTATGGTTGGCAGGTAAATCAGGCCACATTTGACATTAGTTCAGCCAACGAACAAGAGTGCATCCTATATAGGGCGGTACAGCATAGTATCAACATAATTTATATAAAAAATATTTGCACACAGTAATTAAATCATTGCTGAACTGAACTAAGAGATATGTTTCAATCTCAAAAAACTAGATTTTTTATTTTTTAGCATTTTTCAGGTGCCAGAATGCATTGACCTGTCCATGGACCTCAAATCTTTATTTAGGTGAAAAAGCATGCCCCTACAACATTCTAATACTTTTTGACATTTAATTTCAAACATTTCTTTACCATTGCATTTTCCTAAGCTTTCCTCTTTCCCCTGATTCATGAGCTACTTCTACTATTGCAGGAATCAGTCGTAGTGGAAACATGGAATGTGAAGGTCACTGGTGTTTTATTTTAGATAACATCTCTTTCCTGCTGAAAAAAAGATCTATAATGGTTTAGTGGTCTGAAATAGTTTTAAATAGGCATAAGTTACTTTTCCCAACCGCATATAAATAATATTGAACTGCAGGTAAACAGGAACAGTCATAGCTAATTTTCCATCAATCTGCGTCCGTTTCAAAGAATATTATTTGAAAAAACAAAATAGCCTTGGAAAGTGATGAAAAAAATCTCAGAGGGAAGCCATCGTGTCATATGTTACTGTGTCGGTCCATATCAATATTTTCAATATATTACAAGAACTTTCCTTAAACTCCAAATATTGTTACTCTCACTCAAGGCTTCTGTGATAAAAATAAATAAATACATCTTACATTGGATCATTAAACTGAATTAAGTCCTTTTACAATCAATAGAACTACTATAGAGCAATACATCAGCTGAACATCTTTAGAAACATACCACTACATACGATCAGCCAAGATCAGCTAAGTTCTGCAAAAGCTCAAGTGAGTTGCTTTGATCTAGTGTTAGTGATTGTACTCACGGTAAGCACAGAAGGATCATATCTTCCTACACCTGAAACTCAACAATGACATTTTATAATATTGAAGCTCCGCTTTAATATCCCTTTCCGAATGTGGCCGTTTACCCGCTGCTGTAACTGACATGCCAAAGTGCAACTATTAGTCCAGTCATCATGTCAATGTAATATCATGAAACATTAAGAAATCAATGTTGTCTATTAAAATGTTTTAGAAGTCCACAGTAATCATCCATATTGTACCAACCATTTTAAGAGAATGAATGTTCATTTATAATTGCAACAATTATAGTTTGTAGAAGACATTTACTACAGAATTTGTCAAATTTGCTGACATTATAAATAACATAGTTCTTTTGTATTTCATTGCAGATTGACATACTGAGAAATTCAACTTTTAAGCCATCATGTTGGGACTGAGAACATCATGTTTGTTCCCGGCTAGATTATACCTCCTAGTCCTTGTGCCTCTCTTGTTCACTGTGGGAGCCATAAACAGTGAAACCACTACAGTTCCAGACATTTACAACCACAGTGATGCATGTACTGGTACCTATTATTGCAAGGAAGGTGTCATTTTGCCTATCTGGGAACCACAAAATCCAGCCATTGGTGATAAAATTGCAAGAGCCACAGTATATTTTGTTGCAATGGTCTATATGTTCTTAGGGGTATCAATCATAGCTGACCGGTTCATGTCCTCCATTGAAGTCATAACGTCTCAAGAAAAGGAAATTACTATCAAGAAGCCGAACGGTGAAACAACAAAGACAACAGTTAGGATATGGAATGAGACTGTTTCCAACTTGACCCTCATGGCCCTTGGATCATCTGCTCCAGAAATTCTACTTTCTGTAATTGAAGTATGTGGCCATAACTTTCAAGCTGGAGACCTTGGCCCTAGCACAATTGTAGGCAGTGCTGCGTTCAATATGTTCATCATCATTGCACTTTGTGTGTATGTGGTACCTGATGGGGAAATAAGGAAGATAAAACATTTGAGAGTTTTCTTTGTCACTGCCGCCTGGAGCATCTTCGCCTACACTTGGCTTTATATGATCTTATCCGTGATCTCCCCTGGTGTTGTTGAGGTCTGGGAAAGCTTACTCACTTTCTTTTTCTTTCCAATATGTGTTGTGTTTGCATGGGTTGCAGACAGAAGGCTTTTGTTTTATAAGTATGTTTATAAAAGGTACAGGGCTGGAAAGCAAAGGGGAATGATCATTGAAACAGAAGGAGACAGACCTTCATCCAAAGCAGATATTGAAATGGACGGAAAGGTTCTGAACTCTCATACGGAGAACTTTCTTGATGGCTCTCTTGTCCTTGAAGTTGATGAGAAAGACCAAGACGACGATGAAGCAAGGAGAGATATGGCTAGGATTTTGAAAGAGCTGAAGCAAAAACACCCTGATAAAGAAATGGAGCAACTGCTTGAGCTTGCTAACTATCAAGTTTTGAGCCAGCAGCAAAAGAGTCGAGCATTTTATCGCATTCAAGCCACTCGCTTAATGACTGGTGCAGGCAACATACTAAAAAGGCATGCCGCAGATCAAGCAAGAAAAGCTGTCAGTATGCACGAGGTAAACCATGACATTGTGGAAAATGAACCAGTCAGCAAGATTTACTTTGAACAAACAACTTACCAGTGTCTAGAGAATTGCGGCACTGTGGCCCTTACCATTATTCGACGTGGTGGTGATCTCACAAATACAGTGTTTGTTGACTTCAGAACTGAAGATGGCACTGCCAATGCTGGTTCAGATTATGAGTTTACTGAAGGCACTGTTGTTTTCAAGCCTGGAGAAACACAGAAAGAAATCAGAGTTGGCATTATTGACGATGATATCTTTGAAGAAGATGAAAACTTTCTTGTTCATCTTAGCAATGTTCGAGTAAATTCTGAGACCACATCGGTGAATCTTGACTCCAACCATGTTGCAACTTTGGCATGTCTAGGCTCACCTTCTACAGCCACGGTCACAATCTTTGACGATGATCATGCAGGAATCTTCACTTTTGAGGAGCCTGTCACCCATATAAGTGAGAGTGTTGGCATCATGGAAATCAAAGTGTTAAGAACATCTGGAGCTCGAGGAACTGTTATTGTACCCTATAAGACTATTGAAGGCACAGCCAGAGGTGGAGGAGAAGACTTTGAAGACACATGTGGACAGCTTGAGTTCCAGAACGATGAGATTGTGTAAGTACCTGATCGACAATTGCAAGTAGTATGCAATGTACTCAGTTCTAACACTTGTTTTACATACTGTTTACAGATGCTAATTTCAGTGCTTAAAGTAATTTTTCTGCAATTTAATAATTTATTAACATAATCATTCTTGCCTCATATGCATATAGCGATACATAACATATTGTTTACATTTAAATGAGATCACCTTGATGATGTCATGAAATAGATCATCTTATTATTATCCCTCTGAGGTACATGTCTGCTGTCTGTTTCTCTATAATAAATGAATACATTTTTCTTAGTTTTTTATTCCCACACATCTGTTAAAGAAACTATATTGGTGACAGGTCCACAATAGGTGTAGACATATCACATTCTGCATTTAACATTCGCAGGCCAGCTGCCCTACTATTTTCCCCAGGAATGAAAAATATACTTAGCTAATATGATGCTGCATAGAATCGCAAATATAGCCTAAAACGGCAAATTTGCTGAGAATTGTGGAGTTAATTCATATTAACATATAATTTATTCTGTAACTCACTTTAGGAGGAAAGTAGAGTCCCTTCTACTCTAATGGGTCCTTTTATCCCCCTAAACTTGCACTAGGGCAACATCCCTTTTACTATACAGTGATTGCTTTATTGTAGTCTGATTATATGCTATATATCACTATTACAATATACTATCCTATCATGTGCCATATACAGCATATCCAGCTTTTCCTTGTTCCCAGTGTTTCAGGGCAACGGCACAAAGACTTGATCAAAAGGCTAAGCGTGCCTTTGTATTGATGGATGCCCCCAAAGATTCAGTCGTGTGTTCAGCCTTTATGGAAGAATGTATTCAGAGTTTGCACATGTCTATCTAGAGGGGCAAGAACTGGGGAAGTGAACAAGCAGTCTTTCTCACTAAAACTGTGTTTGTTTCACTGAAAGAAAGGCACCAGAGAAACAGACACCATTTATACAATTTTACTTATTTCATAAATACATATTTTAATTTGTCTACAAACCATACATTTAGATTGCTTGGGTAATGTTGCAGGACAAATGCTTAATTGCCAATAATTGATTTTGTAGCATTAAAGGTAATCATCCCCTAAACAGTCCCACCCCATTGTTTAGACCTAGACCTGTGGTCCCAAGCACTCAAGTTACTCATTCAATTTTTATTCGCTAATTGAACAGCAACCTAAGCTTTTGTGAAGATATCTTTAAAGTCTGTACTGTCCACTTAGCAAACTATATTTTGCCTTAGGAAGACGGTAAATATGTGTATAGATCAAGACCTAAAAGGGAATTAAGCTCATTAGCCATGTACCATTGTCATGCCATCTCATATGTAGTTATGTTATCCTGAATTTAAACAACTCATCTGCATATGATCTTCATACTACACATACCATACAGATGATGCCATTTTTTCACTTGATATGTACATTGTCTTACTTAACTCTCAGTAAGTTTACTGAACAAATCATTTAAAATATTTTTCTATAGCACTGTAAAAAAAAAAGGTAACAGTGTACTAAAAAGCTAGAGGACTATTTAATTACATCAAGATCCGCTGGAAGACCAAAAATCGTTACAGACTGCTCGGTTTTGACCCCATGTGTTATATTTTGGCAATACTAAAAATCATTGCAGCAGTTTTTAGAGATTTTTTTTTTCTTGTGTTCTCATTTTATGTAAAATGCCCTTTAATTTGATTTTTTTTTGGTGTTATCCATTACCAAATTATAGAATTTAGCTGATTTATTTCTAAAATCTTCTTAAAGAACTTGCTTCAGATGCCACTTTTACAAATGAAATCTTTCTTGGCATGCTTTTAGAACATGAGTCATGGGTATTGTCTTTGGATTGGGAATTGTGAGTCTAGTTGCAGCTAAAAGAAAGAAATGCCTAGAGATAGTAGGCTCAGGAAGGGTCTTCTTGGACCCTCCAGAGCAGGGCTGCACAACTGCACAAGACTACCAAACAGATCAAACCTTGGATGATCCAGCTTGAGCAAGGACATTTCAATTAATAGTTCATAAGACAAGCATGCATTGGATTCCTGTCCTGTTCAAGGACTGTAGTTATGCAGTCCTGATCTAGAGTGTAGTCACTGATAAGGAATATACTGCCGTTCCTAATGGTTTCTTGTCTTTTTATTTTTGTCCAATCTCAGTAGCATTGTTGTCATATATTCTGGCTTTACACGGCCCAAAAGCTGCATATAGAGATATGGGCAAAGCTGTACAGGAAGAGACAGATCCCTATTATATCATTATGAATCCTAATATTCTTTCCATGCCTACAGTCTCTGCTCATTTGATTCTTTAATATTTTATCTTTAAGGTATGAATTTCCAATGCCATTATTATTACAGAGAAAGTGTGGCAATGAAGTATTCTTTCAGTATGAGCTGAGCTAGGTGCTCCAGGCTCCTCCTGCAACGGACAGTTATTGCTTCTGCGTTTATTGACTTTTTGTGAAGCGTTAATATGGTTAGAGATTCACAAGCAGAAGAGTACAAGGAATCTCACATCTCTAGATGCACTAAACATCATGCCTACATATATGTAAAAATAAAGAGATTGATTGTTGCAGAGAACACCTGCTAATGGTGGCAACAAAAGGAGACCCTCTCTGAGCCATACTGTACAGTTTATCAGATTCTCAAACAGAAAGACACGGCAATAACACTGGAAGATCTGAACGTTTGAGGTTATATACTTAACCTTTAGTCGTGTTTACCTACAGGATAGATTTCAAGTGTTGCATTTGTGCTGCTCTAGGCCAAAAATGTATAGATCAAAGACACTATCGGTCTACTTTCAAAATTTTTGTTATAGTTGGCACGTTATGTTCCCTAGTACGTAGATAGCCCATTGTTTTTGTAGGGTACAAAGTAAGTCATCTGTCTTTTTTTTTTGGATACATGATTGCCACTTGACCATAACCTGATGGCTGGCATAATTCTAACCAACCTGAAATACCATATGTTACTGACTCATAACATGTGGGACATTTCAGTACAAAATCCGCTGAAATCAAGTGCAGAATTAAGCCACATGGCTGCGATCACTGATATTAAAGTTGGCGGCAGCATCATCCCAGTGGGCCTCCAGTAGAGATTCTTTATTCCAGCTTTATAAATTGCATGTGCAGAAGCAAGATATGGTGTTTGCCTGGGGTTATAAAATATTACATTGGATGTACATTCAGAGAACCTTCAAGTTAAAAAAATGAAAATTAATGAAAAAATAGGGGGAGGTTTAAAAGAATGATTGTACAATGTGGGGCAAATAACAACAGCTCTGGATGGTAACACCGAGGCAGGAAGATTCCGAATAATAAGGCTAATGGGAATTGTTGGGAAGAGTGGCATTGGCATTGTCTGTGAGGGCCATGGAGATATGTTAACCCTAGAGCCCAGCTTTATCCTTACCTGCTGCTCTTACTAATTAAGTGTAAGCGTGCACGGTAGGGGTGTCCTTTTTCTGCAGAGCCTTGGGCTCTTTAATTCTAGTAAAACACATTGAGATTATCTACCATTGTACAACTCTTTCTCCATTGCTTCAGAAGAAAGAAATGCTTCAGGGCATTGCTAACATACCACACAGATGGTATTAAGATGATTTTGCACACCCTACTCGTTTTAATTATCCCTGAGAGGTACTGGCTTTACAAACATGTATTTTCCTAGTACTAATTACTCTTACATTCTCATTATTATACACTGTCTATAGGTCAAAATCATTCCTTTATTACCTCCGATTCAGTGTTGGCAAGCACTTCAAAATATTATATGTTTTTGAAAAGAATACAGCATGGCATATACTGTAAAAAGGAAACAAGTCAATGAAAAATCAATGATATATCAGAATATTTATGTATCACTTATACAGGACAAAATAGTTGGCTTTATAAATAATTTACTGTTATGGCAATAGTTATGGATGTTTTTGTATGCCATCAACACACAACTGATTTTGAGATCTGGCTACTCTCCTATCTCCAGGATTCATCACGAAAGGTCCCAAAAAGCCATTTAAAGCCCCACCACTCTGATGTAGATCATGACCATCTTAACCACTTATTTTCCTTCCAGGGGCCAGCAGTCTATGGCAATCAAGCCCCCTCTGTGTCCCGCTGCAAAATGGGCAGATTAAAAGGCCAGTGCAGCCTCCATCGACCTCATTAAAAGGCACTGTGTTCCTTCAAGACTTAATGCACCGGGATATGATGGAAGGAACGCATTATTGAACCTGGATATTGACCATGGAGTGGTAGGGGACTGGGAGCACTGCTTTGGTCAGGCCGGGGCATCTCCAATCTCCAGCCATCACATGCACTTTAATGCATACAATAGCTGCATGGCCCCTTTAAACTTTCATGTTGCCCATTTTGCATATGTCCACTACTCTACCCCCCCCACACACACCTAAATGCCATATGGGAGATATGTTTGGCCAAACCCATTTCCTTTTAAGTGATACACTCACCTCCAGTCAGCTCAGGTAAAGCAGGGGGTGGGTGTCTGTTCAGACCCCAGTGCCCATGTGTGGAAAGTAGCGCCACTGATTGGCTGCTTGAAGCAGCCAATCAGTGACAAGAATAGTCAGACCATGGAAGAGGAGCCTCTTCTGTGTAAGGTAAGTTGTTTAATTAAAATTTTCTATTTTTTTATTTTGTTTTGGTTGAATGCATATTAAACTACTCACGGAGTACATTGTATGTATTCTTCTTTACTGTGATTAGACCGTCCCATTTAGCGTGCTATCGTTAACTGCAAATTAAGTTTGTATTGACATGCTGGTAAAATACTAGTTAGCTGTCAGTATCTATCATACCGGTTCTTTGTCCTCTTAGTATCGCATCAGTTCTATTATAGTTTTTTCCTGTGGCTCCTTCTAATAATGCTTGTTCACTCATTCTTGATTCTGTGCTGCTTTTCTTGTGTATTTACAGTCCTACTTATTGTGCCTTTAGGGGCAACTTGAAGGCGCATGCATCTTAGAACTGAAAAAACTCATCATGGTGCAAAACGGAATTTAGAATACGTGTAACTCAATTGAAAATTCATTGCGCATTGGAGCATAAGAGTCAGAAAGGATGTTAAGGAAAATGAACAGAAAGGACATTTTGCCCCCAAAAAGCATTCATGCCATTTCCATCAGAACCAAAACTTGTTATAATTAGCTAAGGCCAGTTTCTCTAGCGTTTTCAAGCATATCGAATCAAATGCAGCTTTTTTTTTAAGTAAGAATGAAAGTATATTAGCAATGTAGACATTTAGGAGACCAGGTAACAGTACTGACCTTGATAAATAAATAATATTATATTATTTTAATAAATGAAAGGGGCGCTGCTCTTGTCTCCAGCTGATCATTTTATATTCATAAATAATACACTTCTATTTTCTACAGAACATGAAAGCATGTTCATTATTTTATGATCTAAAAAGGAACCAGAGGTCACTGACATTTTATCCTGCGTTTTTATAATATACAGTGGTAATTATTAATAAACAAGCGACGGCTAGCACTGACATTCCCAGTGGCCTACAACTCCCAAAAACTCCAGTATAAATTCAATGTAACCTTATTACTATTAAAAGGCTGTATTTCTTACATGTTTCCTGTATAGTAATTATCAATTATTGTCAAATATTTGAAATGTTCTGTCCCTTTTATATATGATTTTTAGCAGACACTCCAATCATTGCAGTTTTAAGCTTGCAATTTATTTCGGGATAGTATATTGCCCCATATAGCTTAATCAATAAATAATGCATATTAAACTCCTTTGCTAGTAACTTAATAGGCATTCATTAAACCTCTGGAGGGGAAAAAATACTAACCTTAAGGAGAAGCTGCAGCTCCAGGGTGTAACAACCGCTTATCCCAGATTGGCCATTTGGCATAGCAGTCTAATGCCTGGTGCCAGATGCTGTGAAAGTGTAATAGCGTGGTGTGTGAGCATGTATATCCAGCACATATGTAATTTAGCTTTCCCTGGCCTTAAAGTGCCAGTGCTGATCTATACCTGTAGTCCGGCCCTTCCATGTGTATGCGCATCGACTACCATACATATTCATGCATGTTTGTATTGATATGATACACTGGGCTGCTTGGCTAGCCTACCCTCCAAGTTCCAGTTCATGAAGAATAAAATCAATAATGTCTCCCGGTAGGGCACAGACAGACTGCCTGCAAGTTTAAACCAGCTGAAAAGGATAGCCAGTGCCAAGTCATAATGGCGTGCTTTGTGAAAGTATCTCCCTAATACAATTCTTCTCACCATCACTCTGTGTTTGCGTGAGACCTGTTTACAATTTACACTCGTCGTAACCTGATTTAAAAGCAAATAACTGGATAAACACAGCACTGATATTGAGAGGTTCGCGTACACGGCTTTAGAAATAAAGCTCGTCTTGGGAGTTTATTAATGCAATTTTACTGTTTCTGGTAGGCATTCATTACAGAATACAGCGGGCTTATTTCTGATTCGCAGATAACGTTATACTTGGCAATAATGATCTTATAACTGCAGTAAATGGCTTCTGCCAAAAGATTAGAGAAAGTTCACTGTGTGGTCACACAGCAAATCAATTCTACACGGGATAATAAAAGCATGTGAATGTGCATGTGGATTATAGTAATAAAAAGAAAACATATTTAGTGATTTTTAGAGTTATGCTTTTTATTATCATAAATTCTGAAATTAGAGCATAAATTATTCAATTAAATAAGGCTAGACAAGTCAGTGTCTTAGTTGTTTTGATGATCCTTGATAAATATTTTTGGCATATGCATTAACATGTCGGCTATAATAAACAGTATATGTTTTACAGGCCAGTATACGACTACCTGGGGGCTTCTCAGGGTAGGTTACTCGGAGATCTTCTTCTACAGGGCTAGACAAGGATAGGGTTAGTCCCAGATGACATTAATAGGAGTGGGAGGGTAACTGGGCAGAGATAGGGTATGATTAAATGTCACCCCTCTACCCCCCGAGAAAGATAAGTGTCCCGGAGACCCGAGAAAGCAGCGCTTTACCCAAAGACTCCAAGTCAAGAGTTTCCAGGTATGAATAAAGAACTGGGACGTTTGATTGACTTGCTCCATGGGCCACACACCCTCCATAGCAAATAACAGGACAATTGCAGCAAGAATAGTCTGATTGTGCAATTTCAGCTCTTTCTCAATCTTTCTTTATATCATGCAATGTCAGTGATTCTTGTGGTGAGTTAGGGTAAACAAAGGGGCTTCGTGAATTTTATATTTGTTCCTTAAAATTGTATGGACAAATCTATACAAACCAAGCCCTGGGTAGCACTTCCTGATTCCTTTCCACGACGAACTTCTCTATGGGGGGGCCTCATCATGTTTAATAACAAATTTACCACTTTTTGTGTCTTAAGCAGTTATGTATATCGACTGCAGATTTGCCTTTAACATTAAATAATCAATTATTAGCACAGACTATTTTCCCATGTGTATTCATTTTCTTAGGCGCGTATAAAAATAATATTGTCTAGGAAGTCAGCGTTTGTACTGGTTTCTCTTGTGGCTTAAAAAAGAAAGTTTCACACACAAAAAAATCAATAGTCTGAAAATATGTTTTCTAAGGAATCAAAGGCTTGTATTGTTAATCTGGGAACTTCCTTGATGTAACTTTGACCTGTAACATCGTCTTTTACATAGTATAACCAAGTAGCTTTTCAAATGCAAAATTATACATGGGTGTTTTATGTATTTATTTATTTTTGTTACAATTTTTTCAACCTCCTACTTAATAGATGTTCATAGACTTTATTTCAGAACTTCCCAAAGGTAGAGAAACTTAAATAAAAATGCTAATTCCACATGACATACTATTTTTATTTATATTCATGGGAACTCCAGATTTTGTCTGCAATGATTTATTAGAGTCTGGGGAAATACCGCTGCAGCCTCTCCCTGCTCCCAGTACTAAAGTCTTCCCTGTGAGTCCCTCAAGAAATCCTGTCCCCAAATACCTCATTCCACTAAACTGTGTGCTCCATTCCATCTAAACTCCATCCCACCTAGCTAAACCCTGCACCATTACACCCAGACCCATCACACCCAGCCCAAAACCTTCGAAACTGCCTACTAATCCCACACTTAGGGGCAGAAGACCCCCTCAATTCCATATAAACTCCACTCCAACAGATATATCCCAGACTCTCCACAAATATTTGTTGTATACACAAAAGGCAATATATTTACAAGCCATGGTCCAGGAAATATTTTAAAGACTACTGGACAGTAAACAAATGTCTTCATATTATGTAAACGTGCTTAGGGTATGTGAGTAACCATTGGTAAGAATCCCCTCTCTGGAATTGAAAAGGATGAACATGGCTCTTTGCCCCTTTTTCTGGGGAAAACAATGTCATTTAGTAATAGATATTTCTCTTCGTAGTCCAATGTGCCCCTGGCACAGCCTATTAGAAATGCTCTCAGCCATTCATAGATACAATGGAGAGTGTAAAAAGGTTTGTGGAGTCATGGTTTATGAATGCTCTTAAGTGTTGCCTTGGTCTATATGCTTAACCACAGCACTGCTAATTAAAAAGAAACAAAGGGAGAAAGCTGGCGGAAAACCCCAAGAAGTAACCAGATTTGCAAAGCAGACATAAGACAACATAAATGTTCTGCAGACCTTGTACTATTTTCTCTATTGTGCCAAGGAATTTTGTCCTTTCAGATAAGGTAATCATACTTGAGAATATTCATGTTTTCCCATCGCCTCGCCATCTTCTGGATCAACAGAAATGTTGAACTTGATGTGGTTTTTCAACCTAAATTACTATATCACTATGTTACTGACTTGTAAAATAGAACAACTTCCTAGTATTTAATGATTCAAAGCCTGCCTTCCAACAAACTGTATAGCCTGACAGCGAGTATAGCCCAAGTCTCAGAAATGGAGACCAAAAAAGTACCTGAAGATATAAGGTCCTGCCAGAGGTTAAACTGATGTTCAGGAAAAATAGCAATTACAAGACTGTCGTCGATTGAGTATCGCAACGCATTAAAGTGCCTTACATTGTTTGATTTGATTTCTTGGACTTTGTGCTATTTTATTAGTCAGTGGTTTTTGTCATGGTCTCCGTGAATGTGGTAGACATCCACGCATTCAGCAGGAATGGTTAGAGCACTCTCTTTTTGTCTACTAACCAAAGTTGAAGTCACGACCAGATTCCTCTTCTGCTTTATACATCATCGCAGCTTCTTATTTTAAATAGATCCCTGACAGCTATTGAGCAACACCTAGTTTCTGACGTTACAACACAACAGAAAGGAAACACTGCCTTGCCGCCAAACTTCATGATGCTGTGTTTAATAGCAGTGATTTGTTTGGTATGCACCCGGCCTGGATTTCCAGCTGGATGGCCTGCACAAGGAATGCGTCCGCTTTCTTACTAGCGGAGATGCGGATGTCTGTTTGAGAATATCCGTCTCACTGTTGAGCTAACCCCGATCATCACACGCTTACTGAGATAGGCCGATTCCGGCAGCCCATATGTGTCAGTTCTAACTCCCATCAGGCTGAAAGGTGCTGGGCTTTTTTAACAGCTCTGCTGACCTTTATTGTAACGAAATGCAGCATTACCAATGCCCATAAATAATGTGAAATGTTAATGCATTGTCAACATTAACCGTACAGAGAATCCCTTTTTTTTTTTACTTTGGAATATTTATTTGTCATGGATTGTTTCTGTGGCATCAGGATATGAGTTTATAAGTATGATGTATTTATGCAATGAAACCTTCAAAGGGAAATAATAAAATGGCGGATCTGATTTATTTGCACCTTCTTTACACAGGTATTTTATTTCTGTTGCTAACCGCATTCGTGTAGGGAATCTAGACGATTAGGCGTGATGTTAGTTCTAGTTCATAGCCAAAATAATACATGCATAATCCAGATAATTCATACATAGTACAAGCTACTTGATGCTAAAATGATCAATAAATAAAATGATAAATAAATAAAATAAAAGCCTTTGAGTTTGTGCCGGTGCAGCATCCACCGCCATAGCTCCTCTTTAACTATATGGCTTTTACAGCAGCCTAAGCTTCAAGAAATGCAAATGAGCACTCACTATGCATCAGTGTTTGTCAAGAAATATGTCTTATAGCAATCCTGAAATAATTAAAATAATTAAGTCTAATTTCAGTCAACAGCAAACCTGAATTAGACATTCATCTCAGAGATGTCAACATATGCTACTTTGTACCTTTTAGCTCCTACTCATTATATATTATCTCTCATTTGTTTTCAGATATTAAAATGTGATTACTTTTAAATATATATTAATGCCTTTTTTGTAATTCTCAGTAATTATCATACCTGGACTGGAGATTGGGCTAACTGGGCAGATGCCTTGTAGGCCAGTACCCAATGGTGCTTCCTACAATGCCTCATACAATACACGTTTTCTAGAATTCACCCCATAGCACCCCATTTTTACAGTAAAGTGTACTAAATATTGCCAGTATTTGAAAAACCTAAAAATGACTATTATAAAATTGAAAGTATTTATCATGGAAAATCAAATCTGTCGTAAATTGCTTCCCCTAGTTTACTGGGGGGTTGCTAACATTTTGCCAGGATAACGATACCTCATCATCCTATGTGTTAAAGCCAGATTGTACATATTATTTCCCATAGAGAATTTGCCATCTGAGTTGAGAGGATTATAGAAATCACTGGTCTCTTGATTAAATCAGTTTAAAAAGGGCTTACCTGTCAAATAATGGGCAGCCCATCTGGCATGTTGCAGCATTGCATGTTGGGAGATCAGCCTTTGTGTCGCGTGGCATGTGGGTTTCCACATCTGAATATGACGTGCTTCACCCATGCAATAATCTTCTTGAAAAATCCTGATTCCGCATTGACCTCTACTCTAATTGTGTCCTAGTAATTAGAGATATTTGCTTTTCAGATAAATTTATATTTGTCATCCGCAGTGGCTTAGACCTCCATGAACCTTATTTGTTAACGTGCCTGCTTGACATTGAAAAACACCATGTAGATGATAGAGACTTTATATACTAAATCATACCACCATACCAACTTTTAAAACGAAAAACCCAGGATTTAGGAATGTGGGAAGATTCATTAGGATCTGAAATTTTCTATAAAATGACATATGGTTCACCAACCTCTTCTGTTAACCGGTACCACCACATTCACTGAGCTTGGTAGAAAACTCTTACAAATGTGCCGAGTGCCATGTAGCAGGGTTATGTAGCAGGCACTCGTGCATATGAAATATTGCATTTTCTTCCATGTCCCCGAGACCTAAGGGCGCTGATAAATTGTCCATCTAAACCGGGGACTGATCGGAGTTAGCGTTCACATCTATTTGTCTATTCTATCTGTCTAAAAACTAATTTAACATGGTTTTGGGATAATGAAAAGGATTTGCCAACAGTTAGTATGTTCTCCATTATTTATGGATTTTGATGGTTCAGTTACAAAGTAGTTATGTCTCGCTATGTAATATACAGGCATATTTTAGAAAAAGATGAGGGGAAAAAATCATGTAGGGGGATCTGGAATTCAATAATCAGACACTGGTGTAAAGTCAATGCACGCGGCAGTCAATAGTGTCCAAGACAAACAAGTATCTTCAAGAAAAGCAGTAGCCTTCCAGAAGGTTAAGACCATAACCCAAATATCACTATTAACTATTTACCCATTTTGTATCTATCTATATATCCATCCATTCATCTATTTATATCGTAATTTTTCACTGTCTTAGAAAGTTCTAGGATAGAGCATATTGTCCTAATTATACTAACTACCTAAATTTCCAAGTCCATGCTTTAAGACCCTGCTGTGCCAAATCATTACAATTAGCAGCACCAGCCACGTTGGGTATTTAAGGCAAACTATGCTTTGGCCTAATTTTAATTATACTGAAATACATCGCAAGAGTTCAGGAAATTAATTTGAGTGCTGCGTGAATAAGAATAGATTCAAATCCGCGGCAGGAACCTCAACAAGCCATGGCTGCTGTTGCTGATAAGCTGTAGAATACTTAATACTTGTAACAGTAGGAGTAGGATTGTTTTAATTGAGTTATGTTTTGATCCAGTTTCAACTAGAATCAGATTTGTTGCTGCAAAATTATGCAATTTTGTCAAGTTTTTTTAGAGGAATTAGACTAAAAAGACTTTGGTAAGACTTCCTATAAAAAAGTGATATCAACTGAGGGACGTAATCGTGCATTTCATGTATAGTGGGTTTGCTCAGTGCTCAAATAGCAATCTCACTTGTGCTCACTATCCCCAATTTCATTAAACGCAACACTCGGGATCCCTTTTGAGGAACCGTCGATGCTGGATACATGCCAAGCAGCCTGGCCTCATTGCGTGATGTGCTTTGTGATGTTGCAGCATGATCTGGCTACCAGAGAGGAGGATCCCCGAAGTGCAGACATCCTTCGCTTCTGCCCGACACTTCTGCCGACGCTTCTATGAAGGTCACATGACCTTTCCGGTGCTCAGTCATAGAAGCCCCAGCAAAAATGCCGGCCACCAGCAGAGGTTTATCTACAAGCATCGCGCAGAGATTCACCCACTAGACACCAGGGAGTGTGGAGCATGGGAGGGCAAGTCTTGGGGGGGCAGAATGGCATATCAGG
>VKOC01000005.1:17786409-17898886 GCA_009364415.1 Spea multiplicata
ATGTTATAATAAATGTTATAATGTAATAAATATGATTCCAACATTAAGTTCATAGCTTCCAAGTTTAAATTTATTTTTTCTTACTCAAATTTCCTTGTTAAAATGGGGGTGCGTGTTATACACCAGTGCGTGTTATACGCCGATAAATACGGTAAATAAAAGGGGTAAAAAAACATGGCCTCCCGCAATGACGGCACCATTGCCTTCAACAAATTACGGAAATGTTCTTCTTTAAAATATTGCCTAAGATCATGATCTATTTCTAATGACTAATAATAAATATGAACACATAGTCATGTTACTATACTAGATATATAGTGTGTGCATCTATAGCTATCTATCTAATTGGAATTAATAATGCCATTTATGTGATTCTTAAGTTTTTTTATATATTTTATACCTCACAATGTTGTTTCCGGGTCTTTATGAGATGACAAAACTTGTAGGAATCAAATGATGTAGTAATAAGACCCAGGCTATCTCAATTGTTTGTTTGGTTTTACGAAGTCCTCACCTATGTCATATTTAATTTATAGTCACGCTGAGCCAGTATTGTCACAGATTGCGCTAAAACCATTCTTGGGTGAATGTATAATGAGGTAGCTTGACCCTATGCATAATAAATGGGCTTGCAGATCTCCATAAAATGCCATTGCAACAGACTAAGCTTTCATTGATTCTTTTTTGTTTCTCCAATTGTGTGTGACGCACCTGAGAGATAAAATAATTTCTTTTTCGGCAAAGTCTTCGATCTGGTAAGACTCCTTCCTATCTTACACCACTGCGATCATATACAAGACTTCTAATTTGTGCTTTTGCTCCCAGTATGTTATGGTTGATATCCATACTTCAATTCAGGTGACACACAAAATAGGTGCTAGCTTTTACATTTTAGGAAATCGATGGTCCCTGACTTCAGGACTTTTTGTTGACCTTTTTAAAAGAGAGTGGAAGGTGCCTACAGGCTGTCTTTAAATAAATCTTTAAAGTCAATGTTTCCATGAGGACCTCTGTTTGAGCCACTTGGTGGGTCACTACAGAGAACCTTCACAATGTGCTATTAAAGGGTTACTATTTTAAAGTTCCCAGGTACGCTTATACTTTAGGACATATTTTTGTAAGAACTGTGGAGTAGCTTAGTGTAAAACAAAATTGACTCCGACAAGGAACAATAAAGACATTATCTTGACATTTGCATCTGAGAACATATATCAGCTATATCCCCCCCAGCAGGGATGATGACACCTCTGCACCTTATGATAATCCCACCAATTAAAATATGGTGTTACTGGTAAAATATTCATGAATTGTGAAGTTTTCAAAGGTAATGAAACCTGTTCAAAGAAATACAAATAATTCAGATGGATTTCTTGAAATCACAGCAGAGACTGTCGTGGACATTGTGGTTGTTAAGGTGTCAATCTCATTGAGCATCATAGATCAGATGTGGGTAATTTCTTTTGTACTAGCTTGTGAGAGCGCCTATTGAGTAGGTTATGAACAGGAAGCAGTTCTAAAACAGCGCAGGAAGTACGAGATGTTGGTATAGCCCCCCGGCGAACGTTATTTCAAGTATTTTTGGTCACCGTGAAAGGTTTGGCTCTTACACACAAAAATACTTGTGATGTCATTTAGATAACTGTTTCCTTGTGTGAATACCAGAACACTTTTGGCTTCACAGCGTTAATGCCCCCTGAAGACCTAAATACAGACAATAAGAAATGGCCTTGTAAAGCTTTTTTCCGACAAAAAAGTAACCTATACATTGGGTTGTCAAGGTTGAGACGCTTGCTGGTTGGATACCCTGATATTCTATAGAGAACAGGCGTTTGGAAGGCGAAGGCCCTGCTCTGATAATGTTTTGGTTTTATTTATTTTTGCCACATTGTAGTCCCCTCCCCCCAAAATATCCACTACTGATACGCCTGCTAATATATCGATTTTTCTGGAACTATCATGGCTTTGCCACATGCACAGAAAGTAGCAGTTCTACCCTTGTATGTGAGGAATGCTTTTTAGAAGATGTATTAATCTTTTTTTTAAAAAAAAGTAGAATTTTATATTTTTTTAAATTATTCTATCCAATAATCTAATGTAAATTAGATAAAAATGTACACAAAAACATAGGTGCTAGCTTTCATATTTTAGGGGATTGATAGTCCCTGACTTCAGGACTTTTTGTAGACCTTTTTAAAAGAGAGTAGAAGGTGCCTACAGACTAAGGGGTAATATAATTAGTATATAGATGCAGTTGGATTTATTCTCCCCCCTTTCAATGGTTTCTGATACCTATCATTGGAGCTTGCTTAATGCATTTTCTCTTTTGTGTTAGAGGTTTCTTTTGAATGACACTATATCCGTCAATATATGCAGGTGGCCACAGAAACATTGCTACTTGTAGGCATTGCCATCTGGAATTTAATAGCCATGTTCCCGCAATGGTAGTCATCAGGAAATCACGGAATTGCAGCCAATCACACTCGACTGTTTTTCCATTCTCCAGATTCTGCACAGAAAGAAAGTCGATTTATTGAAGTAGCGTGTTAATCAGTTAGAATGTGTGTGCTTTATGGTACCTTCTCAAACACCAGGATTGATTTACCGCTAATAAAATGAGCTTCTTTTCTTGGCGAGTATAAAAATCTCTGTCGTTTCATTTAATAGCACAGATGGCCGGGCCGGCTGCAAAAGCCAATTTCATTCTGTTGGAGCAGGAAGGAGGAGAGGGATATAGTATTACTGGTATAGTCGTAGTGACAAGAGCATGGCAATAACAAGCAAATAAACAACAATGTTCTCATAAAGAACCCTGCAACCTTACTTCGTGTTGCTGCCTTCTGATTTTCTTGGCTACTTGGGTCTTAAAAATACAGGGATCTTTTTAAAATAGTTTTCTTCTGTGGAGACTTAATAAAAAATAATTACCCTTCATTTTGATCCATACATATACTCTCACGCACAACAAAGTGAACATCTACTTCCTATTATTAATCCACTTTTGTGGACTTGCCTGGCTTGGGACTGCGCTTGCATAGCTGCCGGCAGACATTTATCAGAACAGGCAGAGTATAAACCCAGTTGATTGGACTGTCCTGCAAATTCGGGAATGTTGGCAGCTGTGGAGGAGAAAAATGAGTCTAAAGTGCAAGTGTAAGAAAAGAAACATTTAATTGTAAATTCAATTTGTCCTGATTTGATGGTGTGCGCATTAGTTGTACAGTAGACGCTGATTTACCGTGTGCTGTTTTTGTACAGCTTGTATGGAAGCTAATTATAAATATCAGGGAATAATTGTGTTCTAATAGCTGTCAAGCTGGCATAAACTAACTTGTATGTTCTTAACGAATGTCGCTGTGACATTAGTTCTCCTGTGGAGCCACTTGTCTTGGATAAAATCAGTGTAGCGTTGAGGCCTTGGGTGGTGTTCATTCTGAGCGCAGTGGCCTACTTTATGGACATTGAGAAACAGACAGAGATAACATACTTTAACTTTCTTATGTAGGTCCTCTGCCTAGTATTTTTTTTTATTAACTGTTGCCAGTTAAGATCATTTTCTGCGTGACTTATTTCCAATTATTTCTTACATGGAATTATAAAAAAAGAGGCTTTAATTTCTCTGTCCTTCTAAAGTCTATTAAAACAAGTATTTATTTTAGCCTTAATATGTAGCAATGAAGAATGGGAAAGTATGTTCCCGACCCTACGCTGATCCAAGACACTAGTACGGAAAGACAGAGGAATATCTATAAAACAAAAGTGGCGGAATTTTGGTGCAATGTTCTGTTTGCCTTCTCCGTTAATCCGGCTCTGGGTGGCATTTTCTCTGCTCCAATAAAGTAGTCAACGTTGTTATAACTAAAGCCTAGAATTCTGGAATATAATTTTTACTGGCGCTTATAGATTTGTGTAAAAATAGAAACATAAAATCTGTGCAATGTAAAACCAGCACCTGTTGAATTAATTCTTTGAGGTGACAACTTTGAGGTCCGTGTGTCACACCTATGAGTTTATCCTATCTTATTAGACCACTTTGGAATTTTGTCCCATTTTCCCCAGGATTCCTTCTACTTCCAATGTGGACAGTAAGGGCATAAAACTTGCCGTCTGCATTTTATTAAGGTTATTTGCCGGCAGAATTAGGATAAGCAGTCAGTGAAGCTATGGATCACTCGCCTCTGTATAGATCTATACATATACCTGCGGACCAACAGGCATATCTAGAGTCTCTGGGGCAATTTCAAAGTGTTATGATCAATAGCCCTTTGGGTTCTTGCTGATGCTAAATAAGTAGGATATTTAATGTCTATATGTATTCTTTAAGAATCAGACTGTTATGACAAAATGTGTTTGTGTGTATGCGGTTAATAACATACTTGGAGGGCTTAGCCTATTAAGCTTTTCTGGTGATGCCAAGGTTTAAAACCTAGGACCAACATCAGGTTTAAATACAGAAGCCAACAACATTAACGTGGGAAGAGAATTCAACCCATATAATTGACCTAATGCATATAACCTATATAATTGAATCTAATGCACATGGAAAGAATGGTATTACATTATCAGTTTAATTGTATAAATGTACAGAGGTTTCTGCAGTCATTTATTAAGTGTAGGCAATTAAAAGCAGCAGGGAGGGGAGCCCTGAAATATGCCATAGAATCAGCACTGTAATGTCTTTGGTGGTTTAGTCACTTATTAGCCAGTCTTTGTAGGATTAACGGGTAGCTTCTCATTTTGTCATTTTGTCCAAGATAGTATCTTGTAGATATTAGTTGTTCTATTATGCATTCCATTTTTTTATCTGTTTCATATAAGTGTACCTCTCAGGTCTCCCATTTGCTATGGCGACATAGACCTCAACTGCTGCTCCCACGTGGCTTCCATGCGATGATCTGAAGATGAGCCCCACAGCGTGGATCTTTGGGTATGATGGGTGACTGTTCCCACCTCAACCATTCCCACTCCTGTGTCCTGTTACACAACTCCATTGTCCACATCTCCATTGGGAGACAACTCCATTGTCTCCCTGCCTTTAGCCACACAGCGCACCATTTTGAACACTCAGATGGACTTCGTACTGTTTTTCTGAATCGTATGGAATGAGCTTCAGTTCAAACAGTCTCTTCTTCTACCTTGAGTATTGTAGGCCACAGGTACATTTATAGAAAGTCTGGAGTTCTATCACACATAAGGTGTGGATATTGAGTTTGCACTTGGTGCTGTTCTGTGTCTGAGAAATGTAATCATTTCTCATGTATTTCCACAGGGTGTTTTAAAATTAAGTTTTGGAACTTTAATTTGTGTTTAATATGTAATATGATGCCAGTTAGAATGATCTAATTGTGTGTGGGTGTTATTATTTTAATTAAAAGAGGCAGTAGTAGCAAACTCCCTTATTGTGTATTATGCTATATATATATTAATAGCTGTACCAGGAGGATTTTTTAAAATGGGCTGACCTTAAGATCCTTGGAAATATTATCCCTCATAATACTCGCTATGTAGAATTTACTTGGTAAGTCGATGTTTATTTTAACAGAGTCTGCTGGGAAGCCTTACAAATCCCAAACATAAACGTATCTTTAATTTTCACTTGTGGTTAAGGACATATTTTTGTCCTACCCGGAAAAGGATTTAAAGGAGACTTGGAACAAAGCAGATGCATGGAAACCCTTTACAATATATTTAAGTATGTTTCATGAAAATTAAGGGATGTGCCAATTCTGGGTTTTATTAAACTGTTGTGTGTTTCTTCTGGTGCCTCCTAGATGGTCTAGGTCAGGGGCGTCCAACCTGCGGCCCTCCAGCTGCTGCAGGACTACATCTCCCATCCTCCTTAGCCAGTCCCTAAGATGAAAGAGCGTTATGGGAGATGTAGTCTTGCAGCAGCTGGAGGGCCGCAGGTTGGACACCCCTGGTCTAGGTGTTCCAGGGGGCACTGGGGCAGTTGTCCCACAGTTAATTTGATCTAAGATATCTATAAAGAAATATAAGCTTGAAGACTGCAGTTACATCATGAAGCTGGATCTGCTGTGTGTGACATTCTCACATATCACCCCTTTTGTAGAGCGTTGAGAACCAAACACTTTATAATTGGCGAGCCAGTATTTCATTAATGTTCTGCATTCGTACCTGGAATATTCAATACTTACTTTGAAACTCTTCCAAACCCGAAAAAGTGGTGTCCAGAGAGAATAATCATTTCTTTATTTGTTCTTGAAATGTTGGAGACAGACATTGTTGTTGACAAGGAGGACTTTTATCGTGCTTATTTTTCTGGAGACTGTTAACTAAATGATCTGTTCTGATAAAAGAGTACAGCGAATTACATTTTATCTAAGATACAGAGAAAAAAAACCCAAAAGCTTTGTTTGAAAATACACAGGTAAATATTGTTGCTTGTAATCCAAAGGCACACAGCAATTTAGTTGTAATGGGTGTATTGACAAAAATATTGTAAACAAAGTCAAAAAGAAATAGCTTCTTGCAGTCAAAAGAATACTTTTCAATATAATATCTTGTTGGTGTTTGAAAATATAAAAGATTCTAGAAAGTCATAAATCTTAGTTTAGTAAATGTTAGGACCGACTGTATATAAAAAGGCTGGAGGCTTATTTTTATTCTTACTGGGGCTGTACAAAAGGTGTCTGGTTTAGAGGTACAAGCCAGACATAAGGAAAGTCCAACGTGAATCAACATATGAAAGAATTACCAAAAGTATTACGCCTAGTCGGGAGTAGCCAGGCGCTAGGCTGTAGTATAAGACAATTTATAGGATACCCACCTGTAGAGAACAGAACAATACCTTTACAGGTGAAACCAGGTAGGTTCTTCTTTACAGGACATATTCACAAACATTATTAAATTGATACGCTAGCATAGCTTATTAAATTACTTTCCCTGAAAGTTGTTGCAGAGTTGGAATAAAAAAGGAAGAGTTTACCCCTACACAGTAATCAAGCGCTGTCATTGTGAAAATTGACCAGTGCTATATTAAATGTGTACATGGGCCACATGGATTTCTAATGAACAAGTACCTATCAATTTATTTGGCTATATACAAGGCCCAAGAAATTCTGAATGGTATATAAATATTCTTTAGATCAGCCAAGATCTCTTAGATTTGTAGCCTCTGTGGAACACATGATATGAAGCATGTAAGCCAGTGAGTAACATGCATGCGCTGCACGTTAGTCTCATGCATGATCTGTGTTGGTCTGATACACAGGTAAAGTCTGTTGATGTGATAATAACACTACATCATGGCTTGATGTCTTCAAGCAATACTAGGAAAGAGCGTAGCATCTGAAATCACCCTCCTATGTAGTATCATTATACAGTTCATCCAGGCAAAAAACAGCATTAGCCTCTGGGTTAGCATGCCACATCAGGAAAAACACAGTCTAATGGGACGCAGAACAGACAAAATGAGTGCAATAAATATCACATACAGCATGACATTACAGCGTCTGACAATATTTTTTTTGGACTATAGAGAATGAGCTACCTGCTGGGATTCATATCACCTACTAGTGCCTTTTATGTGTGAGTAATAACTGGGTATTTAAAATCATTTTTTTAATCGCCATATACATTTTGAACGAAATATGTAATATATATATATATATATATATATATATATATATATATACATATTTAATCTATGTAGCGATCATTCCACATTCAGTTAAATGGCTTTTTTGTGTTGAAACAAAATCTAATAACTTTAAATCATTACCTTAAGGCTGGCAATAAGGCAAGTCGGTTGGGTTTAGTCAAAGAGTTTCCAGTAATGATTTTTCGTGCCTGGCCAAGCACTTTAAATCAATTGAGGGCTTCCTGTCTTTAAAACACCGTGCTAAGATCTTTCAGGGTAATACAGCAGAGGAAGAGTCAATACCTTTAAGCAAGAATTTTAAATATTTTAGCTGATGCCACTTAAATTTATTTATAATGGCAAAATGCTGAAAATCAGATAGAAACATGAAAGCGTCTTCTCATTTTGGAAAATATAATTCACTAAGCAAAACATAATCTGAATAAAGAATTTCATTTCTACAAATCAGCAAGTTTACCAATATTTGATAAATTTGCATATTGTACCAATCTGAATGCACAAGTTTAATATCGTTATATATATATAGATATATAGATACTGTATATAATTATTATATTCAGAAAACCATTGCACACATATCACAAGCACAGGATTTATTTCTATTGAAACATTACAAAAGTCCCGGCTTAAAAAAAAATGGTTTTTGGTTCCTCATGCCTCAGAAGGACTGTTGCCGGAATACATCAATCTTATTTAGCATTTACTTTTATTTACTGATAAGGCAAGAAAATCACAGAATCTGTTAATTCAATAAAATCAGTTAATTAGCTGTTGTCTCTGGTCCAACGGTTAATCACAGTGGTCCGTAAACATTTGTAATTTACGTGTATTCTTCCTTTTCCAAGTGTAAATATTAAATTAAATTGTGTTTACGTTACTATAACTGTTAAAGCTGGGTCCAAACTGTAAACTCTTCATAAGCCTGCAGCATTTTTTAGTACTTAAATTCTGATTTTTTTAAAGGTCTAATGGTACAAAAGTATACTCTTGTCAAAGTAATAAGAGATGCCCCAGGGAATGGATAAACAGTTTGAAGGACATGTTGTTTTTTGTCGCAATAAATTTCATTCATTAACTGAAAGAAAAAACCTTGTGGTTTCTGGACAATCTTTAAAGTTGCTCTTTCATTTATATTACAAGAATGTGTTAACATACCGTGTTAGTTTACCGTCATTGAGGTTTCGTTCAGGAAATAACCAGTTATGGTGAATTCTTATAGAAGAGGAAGTGGTGCTTAAAGAAATACTTTTTGTTTCTGTTTTTTTTTTTGCTATACTTTTTGTTTGTGTCTAGCTCTCCGGGAATCCCGCTCCCATTTCATCCACAGATCTCCTTTTTGGTGAAAAACAGTTTATACATTGCGGCACTTTTTCTCCAGTGTTTTGAATCTGAGACATCGTTATGTATCCCCAATTGTGCCATCTTTAATTTTTTAATAACCAACACATAGAAAATAACAATTATGTGAATAATCATTCCTCCGGTTAAGAAAAAATAGGATAGCACATCCCCTTTCCCCCTCCGACGTTTGACTTCTAGATCTATAGGATATCAGGACCACGTTGCCTAAATGGATTTAATTCATAATCGGAGGGCTGAAGGTGCAACTCTCTTTTATTATTATTATTATTATTATGGGAATTTTTACAAGTAATAATTGCATGCCTTAGTTCTAACAGCAGCAATCAAAGGTGGCAGACAGAGTTACAAAAGTACACTACAGGAAATCTATTCATTTCTACTGTTCCTTAGTTTTTTTCGCGTCAACATTGCTATTTATTATCCACATTGGTGACGTTAAATTGGTAGAAATATATATTTGGTGTGCTATAGCTCCTCTGCACTACAAAGATTAGCTCAATAAACTAGAACACTGGGAAGCCCTCATTACGTCAAGGCTGGAGAAATTATTTTCTGCCATCGTCAGTGGTACGAACACAACTGTGAATCCCTGGTGTCGATAAATCTCAGCTTTAAAAGATACATTTGCACTTCTTCCTCTCCAATTAAGCTAATCACAGGATACATTCGCTGTTGATCTGCCAGTAACTGCATGATCCAGTTATTCCAGTCCGCCAAAGAAAAACTATTTTTTGCCCAGTTTGCACACTCGCAGTGAACTTTCAATGAGCGGCAAGTTTCAGGATTAGTCACTTGTAGTGGCCGTCGTACTAACCTGCAGAACAAGATAGCGTGCCATAAAGTGAAAAGGGCTGGGGCCAATCGGCATTACATACTGTTCTTTAAAGGGGCCAAATACTGTACTATACAGCCCCAACAACAATGAATGCATATTAAAGGAAGTGCATTCTAAAAAGTCAAGTTTTTAACTAAAATGCTTCAAGAAGAGGGCTTTATACACACTTACGCATGTCTCACAGACCCCCTGGAACTTCTCGTGAATCCCACCATGCCATTGCAAGGGCAAAAAAACCCAATGATTTAAAGGGATCTCGGCTATTGTATTGTATTTAAGTGCATATAATGGCGGCAGTGTCCCTCTCTTTAAGTTTGGAATGGTTTTTTTGTACTGAATCATCTGCTATGAAAATACTGCCAAAGTAATGCAGCTGAGATGAAAGGGAGACATATTTTTGTACAAACCAGTCTTTATGATTAAGATTTCTTGGACTATTAAATAATTGTACAAATACATAATGTTATCACATGACTGGCTTATTACTATCAGGCAATAATATCCCTGATGTGGTCGCCTTGAAGAGCAAGATGGCGGCCTTCAGTTATACTTGTTACTTTCTTAAAATAGATGAGTAGAAGGAAACATTACATAAAGGTAGTTTCGCTTAATGTATTTTTGGAAATAATTTCACTTAATTACTACATAAGGTAATTAAAGTAATTGTTCAATGGCTCATAGCCCATAACCTGACAGACTATCATTTGAAGGGTTACTAATTATTCTTGCGAAAGCATTGTATTTTCTATCCGTCTAGTTACTCACTTCGGCAGTAGGAATAAGGTATATTAAACTGGTTTGTACTTTTTTTTTATTACGTGACAAAAGATGATCTATGTTAGGACTGTTCACAGTAAAGCTAATACACATTTTAGTAGAGTTGAGGAGCCAAATCAACAACACCGTGGCCACAATGCCAGGAACGTCTAATTGTGTAGAGAACATATTCTCATGTTATATGGTAAGGTTAGCAAAACAGCTCCACTGTGTTCAACAGATATGCAATATCCTAACAGCATTATTTTCTTAAGAGACACTTAAGCACTTTAATGAATATGATAGCTGAGTGTCCCCTTAAGATTAACATTTCCACCCATCTTCTGAATGTATGAAGGGGTCCATCAGGTTAATGAATATGATAGCTGAGTGTCCCCTTAAGATTAACATTTCCATCCAGCTTCTGAATGTATGGGTCCATCAGAACCCCCCCCCCGCTTTAAGGAGTAAGAATGAGACAATGTCTAAAAAGTATGCGTGCTTTTCTTCCTTTTTTCTTTCAGCTAAAAATGCAGAGCCTTAGGCAACGTTTATTTGCCTTTGCTGATTATTTTATAAAATATATTATTTTTTATACTATGATTGAAGCCATGAAGGTATTTTACATATATATTTTGTAATCAGAGGGAAGCCAATGCTACAAATCAATGTGGATATCTTTCCTGGGGTGAAAAATAGAGCTCATTTGTATTATTGACACTTTTGACTAATGAAATCAGGAACTAATCAACTGATGTAAATCTGTCTGCTATTGTTACCTTACATTACATTTGAACATCATGTAGATCACTGATTTTAATTTTTGGTAATTACGTTTTTCTTTTTAAACAAGGTTATCTTAGCAGGGAGGATTAAAATTGCTGTTCCGTCTAATCTGCCAAATTTAACACTTTTGTAACTAAGTGTAGAAACATCATTTCAAGCGTTATTACCCAAACCCTTCCCAGAAACAATTATTTTATCACGTAAACATGTTGCCTCATTCATATACTAAAAGGCCCAAATATCCAATAACCAGAATTACTGTAGGAATGTGTCAGGACTAGAATTGCTAGTCGGGCCTTTGTAGCCTAGGCAGACAGGCTGAGTATGGTCAATAACAAATGAAATAGGTTGGTCGGGTTATTTTAACGGTACAGATAATATCTACGGTAGTCAGTCATCTCAAATCAGGGATGGATGAACCATGCATGGGACATACCAGTATCTGGCACGGGACATCCCATGGATGTAGAGACTGAAGGGAGAGAGGCATTTTGGTGACTCAGATCCATCTTATTATCCTCTTCACCTCCCAGCGAACACGGATTTCGGTCTAGACATTCACGTCTATGTGGCAGCTGCCAGAAGGTGAGAGGTGTACTTTAGGTGGTCGGTGGCAATGCTCCTTCATCCCCTTCTTCTTCAGGCACCAAGAACCCTAGTGCCACGTATAAACAGCACGTAAGTAGTGCATTACATAACAATTTAGACTTACAGAAACAAAAGGTGAAGAGGGCCCCGCTCAAAGTTATGACTAAACTCTCAGTAACTTGTGATTCAGCCCTCAGTACCTAAACAACTATGTGATCTAGAGACATCTGAGAGTGGCAGACAGGACTTCAGACGAGGAACACTGTGAAACCATATAAACCGCAGCTGGTGAACAATAAAAAAAAAACATGTCTGCCAGTTTCACAGAACAGAAGCGGGTGTTTTAACCTATACAGGATTTTCGGCAGCTGAAATGGCTTTCACTGCAAGAAATTAGGAAGCAAAAGGTATAGAGCTGTCTATATCATTACAGCTTCCCACTCGCTTCAAAATTCTGAGAGTTAACCTGTTAAATCCAGATGTAGCCATGGAAACCATGGAAGCATGTTAGACGTTCAATACTCTGTAGAGCTCCTTGGAGCACCAGACACTCTTGTGTTCAGACATGCTGAGAGGCAATGGGTTAATTACAAAAAATCCCCCCCACCCCCCCCCCCATCCTGTGCATTATGAATACACAAAGATTACACGTAGCGTTTACTGACACAGAAGAGTAACGTGTATAGTATATGACACAGCATCATGTTGTCATGAGACTTTCTCATGATCGCCTCCTGCCAGTTTCAATTTTAATACAGAGGTGCATTCAGTATTCTCGTTCTTATTGGTTTTTCGCGCTAGCCACCCACATGTTAAGTAAATAACTCTTTCTAACATAAATTATGGCCATTACATCCAGCTAAACAAACAAAGCATGCTTTCTCTCTCTTGGCTAGCTCCTCGTTAACCCCTATCTTTCCAGTAGGTGCCTACTCTGGCCCTAAAAGGGTTAAGCCATGTTGGTTTTAGCGTACGTAGAGATGGCAATCTTGAAAATAAAAGTGGCTCATTGTTGTCCGAGGTTTTCTTTACTTAATTAGAATTCGACTCATCAAGCAAGCCGCTGCCCAATCAATAACTGCGCGAGTTGCTACTTTAATCAAGCCAAGGCATAGGCTTTCATTTCTAATGGCAAAAACATATGAACGAGCTATTACTTAGCAAGGAAGGAAAACACTCTGTCATGGGAAAGTGATCAGCGAGAAAGAACCGTACCTCATCGTTTCCATACCTCTGCCATTAGTGTAAAATATTTATTCTAGCTTCACGTCCAAGCAGCATCAAGAAGGGAATCGTTAAAATGCAGGCATTGGAGGAGTGTTTTTAAGCCAAATCTGGCAGTTTATACATTTTTACTTTTAATTATGATTGCCTAGTACTGGAAAAACAATGACATATTAAGGAAACAATAAAGATTTGATTCACATTAAATATATATTTTTATGTGGGGCAGAAATGTTGTATTTGTTGCTTTTTTTTTTGCCGATAAGAGAAAATATGGAAAATGATTGGTGTTACATATATTGGGAGTCCTCCTGGTAGCACTCCAATGTTTTGTGGATAATGGCAATTGTAGTGCTGGCAATAGGCAGCTTTCTATGGTGAAAATGAGACTGTTTCATTTGATACAGGTTAGTGGATCCTCTTAGTTCTTTTATGGGGTTTATCATGCATTCCCTTTTAGTAAAGAAGTTTTGGACAAAAAAAGCTGGCTGGGTAATTATTAAAGTTTTTACAAAGTGCTTTAAATGCACGATAAAGGAAAATTAAACAAAAACATCCCCTTGAGCCTTCAGTCATCACAGGTTCACAGTCACCGTAATGAATCCAGCCTTTTGTGTGCATTTTATTTGAAGTGTGATCAGAAAAGAATAGAGAATATGAAGTGATCAGAAAAATTAAGACAGCTGCTTTATTTTATTATTATCTGTTTCCCATGCTTATTTTAAATGGTTTGGTTTCTTTTCAATATAAGTTTGCATTTTTTTTTCTTAGAAATGTGACTGTACCAGTGTTTCATCCATACTATGCGGTAATAAAATCTATGTACTGAATTTATCAGCATTTTCCACCTGTTTGCCACATTCATAAATATGCAGTTTTTCCTCCCTGGACATTATGTCACGGGTGATTATTCCGGTAGAAAATTGGAAAAAAATAAAATAGCTGATAAAAAAAAAAAATCAAGAAGAATCGTAGCCTGAAGGAAGGAAAATAGTGAAGGAGCCTGATGGAAGTTTTATGGTAATAAGATTTTTGAAGCATAGATTTATCAAAATGATACTGATTCGAAGGGTGCATCTCCAAAGGGTACAGTGTGCTTTTTATTCACAATTAATTAAAAAATAATGCTTGTTGCAGATTGACTTAAGGTGCACTGCTTTGCAAAAAGGTGAACTTTAAAAGAATTGTTAGGTCTATGTTTTAAGTGAAAAAAAGAAGCAATAAATTTGCTTTGCTGCTGAGTTCGGCAAATTGTTTAAGTGAGAATCATAATGGCAAATCATGTCAGCGGGAACGGCCACTGACTGCAGCGGGAACGGCCACTGACTGCAGCAGGAACGGCCACTGACTGCAGCGGGACCAACCCTCGACGTCAGTAGGATTGCCAACAGACGGGCAGTCTTGGCCGCGTCCCATAGGGGTAGGCTCCGGGTAGCCGGAGCCCACAAGTTCCCGAATATGATCATATATGCCTCAGATTTAGTGGCCAGCATACGAAGAGCCTCAATCAGCTGCAATATATTTCTTCCTGTTTAATCTCCATAATTTCACACTGCCGTGTAAACTCTGCCTCTACCCCTTTTGCACCGCCAAGACAATTAAATCAGGACTGTTGGCACATTTGTACACGGGTACACAGGAAGACAGGATGTGCAACTGACTGCTCAATAGACATATAAGCACGAAAACAGCATTACATTTCTTTATATAATGTCAGCGTTGCACAGAGGTAGTGAGATTAAACAGAATTCAGCCTAGTTTTTAATTTGTCTTTTCTCAACAGTACTAGCCACTTTGACCTTGTTTTGCTAACCCAATAAAAAAATTCTCCAAGTCTTTTCCTCATCTCACTCCCTGGAGAATGCCGCTCTTCTCTGTAAAATATTAGCAAGGAGAGATTATTTAGAGAGTTTCTCTGGAAATGATCTGATATCTCGCTGCCACCTTAGCCCGACACATACTTAAAGTGCCCAGTAAACTTTACCAAAAAAAAACCCTTTTTCTTAAAAATGCTGATTGGCTGCTTCACTTCTCACAGAGTAATATGCCTTCTTTAGTGGGGCTTTCAGGGACCGTAAACTGTCCCTTTAACAAAACCATCTGAGTCTATAAACAGAGAATGTAATAATTAGATCTAGTATATTAGAATTTATACCTACACATATAGCCGGCATTCTTGTATTGCCGGCATAGCCTGTCTTTACTCTTTGCTGGTTGTAAAACCTTGAGTGCTTTCACATGTCAATGAAGGTAAAAATAATCTCCCGTTCACTGACATTGCTTTAAAGTCCATGCTAGCAGTTCCCAGAGCCTGAGGGGCCATAGGACACGTAGCTCACATGAACCCAATTGGGCAGCTCTGGCTATTTCTAGTTTCAGACTCTGAGCCAAGGATTTGTAATTTATCTCTTATTCACAGTTTATAAAGTTAAATATTGTTTTACTAAGCAGGAACCCCCACGTTCCAGCTGTTGTGTGCTGCCCTCTTACGATTCCCAGCCAGGCTGTTGACTCCATGATCATCGCTGGTGTCACAGGTCACTGCAATTGGGATGCCAGGACTTTTTGGTCTCTGGTAGAAAGCACGTTGTATGGTTATGCACGTGGAGCTTTATAATTAAGTTTTATGGTAGAAAGCTACAGGTTCCCAAACTTGTGGTCTGTTTCTCCATTTAAGTCCAGTTGGTGGCTTTGTCTTCAGGAGAGATGCACTATATTTTGAGTATTTTTATTTCATTGAATGAAAAACCTCTTATCTAGAACTATATTAATAGGATATACTAAAAGTGGAAATGTTATCCTTTTTATTTTATAAACTCTTTCTGTGCACGGTGTAAGTATTATTTATAAAATGTATTACATCCGTGGCCCCACGCGTAAGGAATCTGCTTTTTTTTCTGTTTGAAAACTTCTAAATAGGGTTTGGAGTGCACTGTTTAAAGCAGCTGTCTCTTCAGAGAATAGCTTTTTTTTTGCTATATTAAACATTTACTTTTTTTTGAGATCAGTATGGGTTTTTTTTTTCTTCGACGCCTCTACCTTTTCATAGTGTATTTTGTGATGTTGCTTAGCAACATGTAAACACAGAGGCCTTGACCTATCTTTCTAACCTGTCTTCTCAAATTGCGTAAGTCTCAATGGGTTCTCCAATGTGGTTCATTTCTCCAGTATACAAATTCTAGAGACAAGCAAATACAGACCAGCCTAAGCGTCTGGAAAAATGGTATGTTTTTTGATGTACCTATCCAGATAGCTTCAAAAAGGACTCAGACGTTTGAGTCTCATCCTATCATCCAGACATTCCATTATTCTTTTATTATACTGTTTAGTGAAAGGTTACAGTTTTATTTTATCATCTGCTACTTCTCTGCATGTTGCAATGTGACTTGGAATCCCAGGTATGGTCATCAGGTAATCAAATCATTTTATAGACATTGCCTTTCTACAAATTGGCCCTTTGTGTATGGGCTACTATGATTGGCAAATTTGCAAGTGCCTTATGGCCAGCAATTCACCTTGATTTATATATATTATATATTATATTATAATCTGATTATATATATATTACTAAATACATTTTTCATATTTATCAACCATACCTAAATTTTAGCACAATTTGTCATATATGGTAAAATCCACAGCATTTTTGAGAGGTAAAGTAAATAGTAAGAGAGGTAAAGTAAATAAAAAACATGTTTTCTAGCTTTCATTAATTTTTGTATTTTTTTAAAATGCAAATTTGATTGATGTTTATATAAATATAATGCTGGTTTTAACCAACTTCTTAAAGCTTTTATTGTCCATAGCATTCTTTATAGTCTCTTTTGCCAGCAGTTAGGGTTATCCACCATTCCTTTGCGATCCACCCGTACAATAATATACAATAACAGTACACACCAAATTACATCACAAACAAAATAGTTTTATGTGTTTTTGGTTGTCTCCTGTCTTTGTGAAGACAACACAGCTGTCTAAATGCAGGGCATACAGTCAACCTGAACATTGATGAAAAAGGAACTCGACTTTGGGTGAACATGATGCTTATTATGAAACTACAAATTCGAATTATTTACCTTAGATGAATACAGAACCCAAAACAATATTTAAAAAAACAAATCAGGTTCTTCCTGGAAAAACATTGGTAAATTTTGATATTGCAACAGCTTTATTTTCGAACTGAAACCTACCCTACTTTTCTTCTAGGTTAAGCTCTTCTTTTGTAATGCCTTCCAAAAGATGAAAATCCATTACGGTTAATATTTCATTGACTTTGAAAGCTTTAAGACAGAACCTTCTGTGAAAAAAAAACCTGTCTGTGTTATAGTGGACCATGAATTTAATTAAAAGATATGGAATTTGGGTTTACGTGCATGCCTAGAAATACTTTAATAGTGTCACCTAGGTCAAGTCAAATTGTTTCCATCATGCTTAGGCAGCCTGGATCATTATCTATGTGTGTTTCCGTCCTGGCCATCAGGGAAACCCGGCAAATCCATGAAGAGTCTGGTGGCCTGTGGCACTTCAGACGCTAAAGATTTATTGTTGCTTATGCGGTAGTTCCTCTTGGAAAACTGTAAGAGCCTAGCATGCAGCTGCGTGTATCCAGCAGGCACCAGGACGTACATCAAAAATGGACGTATCATAAAAAAGTCCCACGTGGTGGTGAAACCTGGCTCCCCAGCTGTACTGACGCATCATCAGTCTGATCATCTGAGAGTAATAGGAGTTACATTTCAATGCCAGATGAAAGGCTACGCCATGCTGGGAACCTCCCCAGGGCCAATTTAATACATCAGTAAATTATTCTGCCGCAGTGTGAACAGTACGCAGCCCTCCACATAAAATTGCCATGCTTGGTCACTCTTACGCTATCTGCAAAGGTTTCCAACAATTACGTTCCCAGGAGCAATTTGGTAGAATAATGGGAAGAAATTCATGTGTTTAGAATTATTTTTGCTGTGGTGCATTTTCCATTTAGCGTAATGAATAAGAAATGCTCTGCTCTTTTCTGCGGCTTAGAAGATAACAGAACAAGAGCTAACCTCTGTGAATTGTTATGTTAAAAAGGTTAACAGAGAAATACTTGGCGCTTCTTGTATCTATAGTAGCTGAACACAGGGGAAAAATGACCGGCCATAATGCCTATTTTTTTATTTTTACGGATTCCCGTCTTATAGTTGTATTTTTAATTTGTTTTTGACAGCTCGCCGGTTTTGCAGAATGTTTTCCATGTAGAATCTTTTTAAAATCCATTTCATCTGACATGCCCTAAACATTTTCTTTTCATATTATCCACTGCTAAGAATTTCCAACAGCATGACCTTCACAACCTGTCACAGTAAAAGTAATGGCTTATGACATTAAAGGGTAAAAACCCTTTCTTTTTGCAGTTTGAAGAAATGCCGACTGCTTAACGACTTTTGCTTTCGCCATTGAAGAGTTAATGACCATGTTAATTGTACTGATTATATTCGGATTCAGATATAAGCTTGCAATGTAAATGTCTCCATAGAATAGCCAGGTTAATTGAGATCATCCTGAACCTTCCGTCATCCCTTAGGCAACGTTTCCCGAGAGTATCTATGTTTACTTCTTTTTTCGTTGGGCATGGAAAACACAACGATAGTGAAAATAGAGACTATTTTTGGCACTCTACAGTAAACAAGCATGACAGTTATATCATATTTAGTTTTTGCTTATCCGCGAGGGATATCATTACTGTTACCTTATTAGGGTTAGTCTTGAATGTTATAGTCTTGATTCAGACCTCACTTGCTGTAGGGTTCTCAAATACCGTATATGTCCTCAGACACAAAAATCACCCAAGACAAATTACGCCATTAGTCAATATCATTGTGACCATATTGATCCTTTAGGAATAATTCATGCCTGACATATTGGAAAAAAGCAGCCCATATGTACCACTAGGATTTTATTCTAAACAGTGATTGTCCATCCTTCAATAATATAACAGTATGTGCCACAACATTAATTCTGGGAAAAATTCTAAGGCTAGTCAAAAAGTAGTAGTTGCAAGTGTTGCGTACAAGTATTCTTTATTAACATTGAGCATATTGTTTAATAAAATATGCTATAAATGAATATACCTTTTTAATTTACATTGTAAATCATTGAATTGCACAAATAAATAGCATTATCGGAAGGAGTCCATTAGAATAATGATGCCCATACGCCAGAAGCTGTCCACAAAATACTGGATAAGGTACGCATCACGTGGGTATCCCATCTGTTCAGTGTTCTAGGGAAGTTGCCATTTTCCTTATAGATGAAGTACTATATTTTCTACTATTTTCTTCAGAGACAGATCATGTTATCTTTGTATCTTTAAGACATTCTTACATGTGGTGCGGTATGTTTTCCCGAGTAGAATGAATTTGATGGGGCATAAAATTAAAATAGACACTTTAAATCAATGCCCTTAAGTAGAGGAATATAAGAAGATTGATAGCCAAGTATATTGTGAACCTGATAATAGTATAATGCATGGTTGCCCTTCCAGAGGCCTTCATGAAGGCTGTCTATGGACACAAGAGTTGTAGTCCAATAGTCAGATGCAAACAGAAACAGCTAAGGGCAATAGGAGATGAGGTCCATGAGCTGGAATTACTATCTAGCTGGGAATATTAAAATCATCTTTGCAGATGCCAGGCTGTTTACCCCATTGGGTAAAGATTTCTACTGGGGATAGCCCTACTCCGACAAGGAGCCTATGTAATCAGTGGAGAGATGGAAGCTTCAGGCTCAGTTGGCAGGTAAAGCCAAGTGGCCCCTTCTGTCCCTTGCCAAGGTGACTCACGCAATGGTACATATATTTACATGTACACACAATTTTACACACAATTTTGCAATGTTTTCATGATAACACACACTATCCCTCACACATACACATGCATGCTAACAGACACACATTCATGCTCCCATACACTTACTTACACATTCATGCACACACACACACATATACATGCATTCTAACACACATACATTTATGCTCAGACACAAACATGCTCTCTAGCTCTTCACGCTTCCTCTTAGTCTTTCACTGTTAAACTACCTTCTCTTGCTCCAGCTCAGTCCTTTTAAATGTAGGTAAGCAAGAGGTCCTTGCTTGGATATGGATAACCACTTATAACATGTTCCTTGCCCATAAATGCAGTAAAGTTGAAATATTTTCATTGGTTCTTGAGAAATGATGCACACCCCTCTTTAATAATCCACTCTTGGAACTCCTGAAGGCTCAAGAACACATTAAAGTTTGAGCTGCAAAAAATCAAGCAGACTTATTAAAAAGAAAGAATTATTAATTTCTAGGAGACTTGCCCTCTAGGTTTTAAGCCAAGTCACTGTTTATATAATTTTGTAGTACATGGGTTTACTGAGCACTGTAGATTTTTTGCCTGAGGATATATTATATGTTAATCTGACTTTCAGGGACTGGTTCATGTAGGGTCTACTAATTCCTCATGTCACTGAGGGTTTCGAGTCAGCAGAGCTTGAAAGTTGTAGGTATTGAAAATGCTAGTGAACCATCCCCAACTGCCTCATAAATAATATTTAATTCTCTTGTAATTTATGTAATTGATTTGGCCTCGAGAGATCATTCCTTGGTCAGTATAGATTAGTGATTATCTTAACAGCCTTTCTGTATTCTGATGTCGGGATAGATTTGACAGCTCAGCTTTTTCTTAGTAGACACTTGCAGAGAATGCAAGGCGGCTGCTTAAAAATGGGCTTGTTTACTAGTTAAATGTTTACTCAAGGCTCCGTGACATACCTTACTAACTCAGTATAGACCCTATAGGTCTCCCATTGAGGATAGGGTTGTCACTTTATTGTCAGGCCACAAATTGCATCGCTAGTAAAGCTTTGGTGACACCAACCATGCAGCAGCTTGCTGAGGTCTGGCTTGTGATTAGAGTCTTAACAGCCACATTTGCAATCGGCTATTGATTATCCATAGTATTGCCTTAAATTCAAAGCTTATAGTTCTAGTTAAGAAACTCATGTCCTGATCCCTCATATATATACCTGGGAACTCTCCGGGTGACTGGGTCTTGATACGGACCATTGATGTCCATGGGCAGTCCTGGCTGTGTCCTGCAAGGGTAGGCTCCTGGAGCCCAAAAGTTCCCAGGTATGTTATAATGCTGGGAACAGTTCTTGTATCATCTGAAGACTGCTGTGAAAGGTCCTATGGATCAAAGGTGGCTCATTGGCCACATTCTAAGACCCATTGGTCTGCATATCGGACACAGTGAAACTATCATGTTCACAAAATGTCCATATGATTTCAACGTGCTAATGTTATGCTGAAGAAAATATTATCTAGCAGAACGTACTGTGATATGGATTACCAATTATCGATTTTACTTTCTGAACAGAGAGCTCATGTGAATGATGTACATTTTTTTATCCCTTTGTATTCTCGTCTCTAACTTGTGTTATAAAAAGGTGCGAATAACTTTATTTGGAATCATTTTCCATGGTTTTCTAGTTTAGATTTTTTTTGTGAGAGGATTGAATCGGCTAACGAGCCAATGCTCTAACTAGTAAGAGTAGTGCTTATGGAAAATTGGCAGCAAGAATAGTGTTTCATTAAGGTAATTATGGAACTTTTGATTTTATGTCATTTCCCTTTCAGAAAAGTGAAATAGCTCACAGTGATGATAGAAAAATAATAATAATTCTTCAGCATAGCCCCTGTTGCTCCATTGATTTATACTTCTATAAGCCTTTCAAAGTAGTTGTCAAATTGCTTTTATCTTGCGATTGCCAAACCTTAACAGGGGCAGATTAGCAAACCCACATAAGCAGAAAGAATCATAAGTTCTATGAGCTAACAACATGCGTCCAGTTTATGATTCCAACGCATTAGTCTGATAATTTACCTCCTAATGCCGAAATGTGGAAACTGTGTACTTCTTTTGAAATGTCGCAGACGTTCGAAATATCCTACAATGGGACATTGATTGAATGAAAATGGCTCCTGCGTCTGTGTAACCTCCTTTGGAACAATAAAAGCTTTTATAAATACCACTTAAAGCATCACACGGGTGATGTCTAAGCTTTCTGCCGGGATTGGAACAATGTTTGAGCATCACGCTAATTAAATAGCCTTATAAATAATGGCAAATTTATAGTTTTCCTTGTCATGTTAATTTAGTGTTTTACAGACTGTCGTAGAATGCTGCACTTACTGTTCTAGCTAATTCCACATTCATCCTGTCGTGAGATGCTGTATCAATACTGTATTTAAAATTACAGGGTCCTGGAATCCAATTTATTAAGGGGAAACAGAATCGGCATTTAGAAAAGAAAAAAAAGGCAAAATTGGTATTGGTAATGTTTTCCTAATGCATGAATTATTTGATGATTTCTGTTTATTCTTACTGAAAAAAATAATATATTTTTTAGAAAGCTTTCCCAAATTTGTAAAAAAAGACAATACAAAAAGTGCATTAAATTGATGTAAAAAATGGTAAAATAGCAAGATTTCTACTTCTTCTGCAGTAATAAAAAAAAAGAGACTGGAGACTGTGGGCGAAATCTGTAGTTATTACTTCACCGCTGTATTATTTTTAGAGGTCGACATTTAGTCAGAAAAATGTGATTTTTTTTGTGTTTTTAAATATTGTATAAGGGATTATAATTTGCATTACTAAAATGCTGCATAGTCACGTCCTATAATTGCAGGGATAAAGGGGGCGATGGGGCTTCAGTTTTTATTTTGGACACGGCAACTTAATTTGCATGTAGGGTTGCATGGTTATGTCACAAGCGGGACATCATTTAATCCCCCTTTTTAACTTTCCTTATGTACATTCGCCATCCAGACTGTCAGCACTATTTATTCTAGAGCTCTTTTTCTTCATATTTATTCATTATGCAGACACTGTTTAGATGATCCGTGACTTTGAAATCATTTCTTGACGTGTCGGCGGGTAACATATCTGCATTTTTCTCAAGTATTTAGAGGTCACGTAAAGTGTTTCTGTTTGATACCGTGCAAGCTGTTCAAGACGTTAGAGCCCGGCTAGTTCGTTCGAAGTAGACAGAGGAAGAAAATAAGATCCTATTAATAGCATTTGATGGGAGCTGAAAAAAAAACCGAGCACATATGCAAGTCTGCGACGAAGACGTTGCTTGAATACTGAAAGACAGGGTTTCCCTGATCACGGGGAAAATGCTTTACTGCAGCGTTTCTCCGGGGACTTGCAGGAGTAGTAATGCTCAGCATATCTAACCTCCGCCGTGCCCTTCGGCGTCTCTGGAACATCGGATCGCAGATGTTGTTCTGTCGCCCGAAAAAAAAAAAAAAAAGAATAGAAATCACAGGAAACGGCAAAGGACAACTTTTTTTTTTTATATATATAATTTCATTTTTTTTGCTGCAGTTTTATAATATACCAAGTGTTGTTACCAAATGTTCTTGGGTTCGTCCCAGTGTATTCCGGTGCCATTATGCTTGTGGTATATTATGTGCTTTAAATCTAATACAGCAGAATTTGTGACTTTGCAGACTGTGCTTGCAAAGTTGCCCCTATGGCATAACAGAATATTCTAAATTGTTTTTGGTTTTTTTTTTTTTTTAAGTTTCTAAAACTGTATGACCTTCATTTAGTTGAAGATAAAAAATTAAGATAATAAGAAATTATTTGCGCTTCATAGTTCTGTTTATTTTAACGAACACCGTTCTAAATGTAGTTTTAATGCTATTGATTTATCAATTTCCACAGGAAGCCAGCAATTCACAAAAAACAACAATAATTCTAACAAACAAAGAGCTGTTCCTTTGGCATAGGTCATAGAAATTCTTAAAGGCACTATTTAACTGTTTAACTTATTTACTTAGTAGCGTCAAGAAGATAACTATGTTTCGTTAACCCATTTGCATCGATTGACATTTTTTATGTTTTTTTTTTAACTCTAAAAGTATACCTCGGTCTGTGAATTCTAGTCTTGTCATACCCTTTGAATTGTAAGAGGCGCTGCTTAAATTGCTGGCACTATATAAATAAAAGATAATACTAAATAGCAACTTACTACCGTAGGGCAATATATATTTTTTAACCCCTTAATGACAAAGCCCGTACATGTACAGGCTCAAAATGCATTGTTTTCAATGGGTTTAGGGACCGCCCATTGTCCTTAAGGGGTTAAAAAAATTGTTAAAGAATACATTTTCTGCTTGTGTTTGTATGTACTGCATTGTTTGCCGTACTTAATTGACAGCTCTTCTCTATAATATACAATTGCTGTGTGTCTTGATATCATGTTCAAGGACACCGAGGTCATGCACTACATGCAGTTTACCTATAATTTTCTCAACGGATATAATATATTTAATTATATAAAAATATAGACTATCTTTTTCCCTGTTCCTTATTCTTTAAGGTCATAATTATCTGGCTTCCATTGAAGTGTTTAGGAAGACTATGTTTGTATGTATTGCTTGCAATACAAGCAATACATAGTTCTAGAGCAGATGCCCTTGAGTTGTCATTGCAGCGAAAGCTATGCCGGATGGCTACCGTAAGCTCATTATTATGGAAAAAAAACCCAGAAATAGGTCTGCTACACCAAAATGATTAGAGGCAGAAATATTGTGACTGATTCATTCATATCTGGTTTGTTTAGTCTGTATGGATTATTTATTATAATGTACCTGACCTTACTGCAAGAAAGCTGATTATCCTCATTAATTGGGTTAATTAACCCAATCAAGGCTGTGACAGTCACCGTATGATGTTAAACTGAAATAGTATTTAGCATGATGGCATTTGATATTTAGGGAAGAGATAAAATCGGTTTGCTTACGGACCACAATTTTCCTCTATGCTAGCAAAGGCTCCTCTGAAATGCAGCTTGTTTGCTAATTAAAAAATAAGCCCAAAGCATTAATTTAGAGAATAGCTGTTTTCTTTGGTACATGTAAAAATAACAACGCTGTTATTACCATTTCTGAATATATAAACAAGGACGCTCTCTGTTTGCTTTAATCTGTGCAAAATATTCACAGCTACAGTGTTCCAGACACCAATCTACCTGCAATGTGTCAGGTTTTTGGGATATCCTTTCACTTTCTTCATCACAGGATGGATTAATGAGTAGATTAGTCATTCATTCAGTTAAATGTGTTATTAGGCAGGGGATAGCCTTTAAAACTATTGGTGGATCTGAGAAGAACCGACTTTCATTGAAAGTAAGCCTGAAATGATGTGTTGCATTGTTGGGTATATTGCTGAAGAAACCCCACTTAAGTCTTCCTACAGAGACCATTGCTGATGTTCCATGTCATTGTGGTTTCCAAATTATTTGTGATAGCTACATCACTGATAGACTTTAGGGTGCATTCACTAAAAGGGAGAGTTGTGGTTTCCACTCTCTAACTTCACTATCCATTATGAAGGGCCAATAAAGGCAAGTATCTCCTGCAAGAAGGTTGTCCCTGTATAATGCATAATTTAATGGATGAGAAACGTACCTGAGAACGTCCCAAAACAGGCTACCCAGAGCTCTCTCTCTTGGTTGAGTGGATTCATCAGTTGGGCTCGGTATGCATGGAGTGGGGCTAGCTGTAAGTAGGATGAAAAGCATCAAGTATGATATGGAGAAGATATTGCTAGAAAGTTGAAGGAGTTTGCACAAAGATATATTTGAACTCTTTGACTTTACTGTACATTAGAAAGTCAGGTTTTGCTGTAGGAAGAGCTTGGTTGGCACTGTATAATGTATAGTTAAATACGCTAGATTTTGTTGATCACAGAATTTCATTTTATAAAAAAAAGGCTTTTATACACAGAGATACAACACTAGGAACATCACAGAAACTGTAGCTGGACATCTGAGAACACGAAGACAGATGAGATTTCTGATGGTGTGAATGAGAATTGTGTGGGATATGCATAGTAGATAACGTACCCCATGACCGTGGGAACATTAGGGTGTAAGTGAAATAAGTTGTGTCAGAGGAAGTTTCATCGATAATGCATTTACCTTGTGAATAAATATATTGTAGATCACCATGCTTCATCTGCCAAGTACTTTATTGGTTGGATTTGCTTAATTTTGTTGTTCACGTACAAAATATCTTCCACACTGGTATAAGGCATGCTTGCTAAAGACATAGATTCCCAACCTTATTGTTTGTGAGCCTTCTGGCACTGGGTTTCTAGGGACTCATTACATTTGGATAACATATTTCTGTTTAGTTACTTTTATTAGTGGTTCCAGAAATCCCCAGTGACGAGCCATATACTGTACCAGACTCCTGTCTCCTCTAGCTAAGTCCTGTGCTACTTCAGATGCGGCAGGGAATCTCCTCAACACAGCCAAGAGGGAGATTCATCATTTGTTCTTTATATGAAGCACAAATTTTGTATACAAAAAAATATACGGTCCTACAGTAATATATACACACACACATATCATCTGTTATATTCTTGAGCGATTGTTGCATTTGCAATTTAATTACATATCTATTATTAATGTTTCCAGGTGTTTACATTTAAATAAATACTTTAATGAAAAATTGCTTCCATTTACAATTATGTGTGTAAGTAATGTTGCTCTTTTAGTCATGTTGTATCATCTTTCTTGTGGGTAATAAATAAGCAATATTACATGGAGTCAATATATGTCCAGTACTCGATTCATAGGAAACTGGGTGTGTTGGCTGTCAGTTTATGCAACTTTGACCCATTAGAAAAATACATTTAAGCATGGTGTATAGAGGAAGGAAGTTTATACTTTGCAGAGTTCAGCTTTTAGCTGTGGGAAAAATATATATTTTACCAAAGCACAAGTTTCAGCTCCTTAATTCAGAAGTCTCTGTGATACATTTGCAGTTCTACTTGAGCTGGGCTGTGTTCAGTCATTTCTCGACTCGCTAAGCTGACAACGGACTTTATATATACCGTAGCCGTGTTGTTCCACTGTTGAGTGGCCAATCATTTCTGGATTTAAACATGATCAAGCTGTGTGCCCGTTGGCAAGGGGTCTTATCTCTGGAGACATAACTACACTTAAGGCATATTGCTCTTGGATAAAAAAAAAGCCAAGGAAGTTCACAAGTGGTTAGATGTTGGACTCTGGGTGCCCTATCTACTAAAGCATGGGTGTCCAAACTGCGGCCCTCCAGCTGCTGCAGGACTACATCTCCCATAATGTTCCTTCAGCTAAGAAACTGGCTGAGGAGTATGGGAGATGTAGTCCTGCAGCAGCTGGAGGGCCACAGTTTGGACACCCCTGTACTAAAGGAACAACATTCAACTAGTTGTACTAGAGGTAGCCATTTTTGGATTCCTGACAATCACTTTGTTGATGGTCATGTCTGAATGCCATTTTTATTATTCTTATAATTATAGGTGTAATAAAAATGCTGCTTATTCTTTCAGTATAGCCATTTCTTTTTTTTAATTGTAGTGATTTAGTAGTAGGGGACTCCTGTCAAACCTTTCCTCGCCTCCTTGCTCAAACTAACACAATTCATCTGTTCAAGAGAAACTCAATGCGAAGGACTCAAGTGGTTTTCCACGTTAACATCATTAACAGCCAGCCTGCGACTCTGTGTGTAGGAGTGTTTGTATAGTATCCATGGGAACAAAATGCTTTCAAAAAATGTAATATTGTGCCTTCTGTATGTTCTCAGCTTCAGGGCCCTCCAGCCGCCCATGTTATCTGTGCAGATTATATGTTGCAAACCGGTGCTTTTAGTTATTCTTCTGTGAAATATGCTTTCCTGTTTGATTGGAGCCATTAGTGCTATAGAGGCTACTTAGTGTACGATATTTGTGCCATTTTCCAAGTAATTTACTTAAACCTTTTAAATCCTTATCCAAGATAAAACCCGATTGCTGTTATCACCCTTTCTGCTACAGGATTACCTTCACCTTGAAGTTCTTTTTTAGCACTTTAAATAAAGGGCTCATGATTCACTAAGCACTAGAAAACTCTGTATAGATATATTTTTTTTCGAGTATATATATATATATTTTTAGAAATCTTTGTATTGCGATTGCACAGGCTCAATTTAGATACCGATAACGCAATCTAGAGTCAAACTGAAATGGTTATAGTGCGTCTTTGTCTTCCCTTCTGACTCGCAGTCCTCACAGCATCCTTACAGTCCCACAGAGGGAGAAGATGCTGCCGAGTTATCTTGGTGATGCTTAATAAACCACACTTGTCATACTACTGAAGTGCTTGATTATATTTTTGTATTGGGTACGGCTTCTACCATGCTGATTACGTGCTGATCACGTGCTGAGTACGTGCTGATCACGTGCTGATCACTATTCAGAGAGTTGTAGACCTGATCTTTGTAATACCTAAAGTACATAACTAAGTGCCATTCACAACCAATGAAGACTTTATTTCATGTGCAAAGCATCCACTGCTAATCTACAATCAGAAAACATCTGATGTATTCCATAATTTCCAAAATGTCTAAAACAGTTGCCATGGTGATATACTACAGATAAGCCCAAGAGGTACTCGTTGCTTGTTGACTAGATTCTCAAATGCACTCGGCTCTGTGTTTTTTATGCGTCTATTATACTGTGGGTCATCAGAGATTTTCTGTTTAATAAGTGGGGCTCTGCAGTATAAAATTCACTTAGAACAATGTTGAGTCGCATATTCTGTGGGCGTCTATCAAATCATGCTGTAATAGTATGGAACATTTGCTATGTCCTAAGAAATAAATGAACTAATATTTATGGCAAAGGAGAGCTGGATTTGGATTCTGGCTACATTTGGGTTGTCTGATGTTGAAAATTGCCTTATTTCTGGACGTTATACTTTATAACAGAATTCAGACATTATGTGTTATTTCTCGTTTTTTTGTATCGCCCCCTTTATAAAATACTGGTAGTAGTTTGTTTGCCGAATACCAAATATAGCAAAATCTGTCTTTATTAAGACCCTTGATGAAGGCAGCAGTGGATACTGGGGGCTTTTGAGCAATTCGCATACCCCAGTTGACTATTATTTTTTTGTTCTGACCAGAGAGCGCGTGTCCATTCTTATACTTGGTTGCATGGCGGTACATTGTTATATATGATTTTATTTGTTGGGAGTTTCCTCTAGATATGCGGAAGTGTTGGCAATGATTGACCTCACCGCATTGTGACAGTTGAGCAACCTGATCACACGGCTTGATTACCTCTCGTTCTCTTGCCTGTGGCACAATGTTAGGCTCTGCTGTTTCCTGCTTTGCAAAGTGAACTAATGAATCTTGACAAAGATGTTCTACCCAAGCCTTGAGGACACTGTGCTTTATTAACACATGGGTTATTCTTCTAAATTACCAGTTATAACTACATGACCAAATATCCATTCTTTGATACTGTATTTAATTATTTAGAAGGCACAAGAGGAAAGGGGTATTTTTTGCTAAGAGGTGGTAAGGGAAAATATTATTTCATATTAAATCTTTACTATTGTAATGTTAAATGTCTCCAAAAATCACCTACCTACTCATTTCTAAGTTTAATTTCTTTCTGTGGCGTATCACTATAATTAGCATTTCCAGTTTCGGTTTTGTCACACCAGGCTAGCAGATGCTTACCTTTCTCCAGAATTAGTTTGCCCCATGGCATTTTGAATAACTACTGCATTTAAGGTCCCATTTGACTACTCATCCCTCTTTGTGATGAATGAATTCAGTTTTAAAAGGTTTTGCCATTGGCCTAGAAAATGATCCCTACTGCCACTTAATAGGACAGCCATCAGCTATTCTTAACTAAGGCATCATTGTACATATGATCTAATAGCCCAGGTATTTCATTGTGTGCTTTTGTGGGCAATGATGTAGTAAGATTGCAATTTTTTAGTAAAGAAAACATTTCATATGCAGACATACATATTGTTTAACCCTTTGTAAATGCGATTGTTATGCGAGGGCTATGCATTAAATTTTTACTGTACGTTACAAAAAACTGGAGTATTAACCCTTAATCCATGTCACTAAAAGCTTTAGTTGTAATAAAAGAATAAAAGTATTATACACATTGTGTAAACTGTTTCATAGGCTGTCATTGCCATACACACCTTTTAGACTATAGTGAGTTTTAAAGTTAGCGTATGGACATTCATGGGTAATAGCCACCTACGAGTCTAATGGATCATAAAGATGGCAGTAATGGAAGTTGTATAGTTAAATAGGACAGCCATTGGTAAATATAGTAAGGATTTGGCAATAAAGTTATCTTGAACACAAGACAAGGTTTGCGGTTTTGCAAGGTAGACATAGGGCATACAATCATTAAAGGCATCCGTGGTGTAGCCATTGAGACAGAATTAATTGATGTGCTGAGTTTGATTATATGCAGGCTAGACAAAGCCCCTTATTCTGTAATCTACTGATTTAATTAACGTAATAAGAACCCCTGTAAAGGTGGTATTTAGAATATTGTGTTACTCATTACTTAAGAAATATATCTATCTATAACTGGGAAATTTCTAAATGAGCGGACACTGAGAATCTTAAAATATTAAGCCGTTGATAGTCGATAGTGAAAATTCTACGTAGCAAATCATCAGATGTGTTAACCAAATGGATCTAATCATCATGGAAACCTTAAAGTGTCAATATTCAAATACGCACTTATTTGAGTCACCTACATTCAAGTAGGGATATCAACCATGACGTGGTAGCAAAAGCTCAGGTATTATTGAAATTTTTGGAGAATGCAATGCAATCATCTCTAGAGTGTAGGTGACTCTGAGAATCTGCCTCTTCACCCTGAGACCGTGAGAGTGGAGCAAATACCCTGAGACATAGAGGCAAACCCTAAGTTCCCAGGTATGGATATATCATCAGAATGGTTCTATGAATAAACCAAGCAATTTTACTTAAAAGCGTTCTTCTGCTGTAAAGATCTGCAGGTTTTTATATCGACACAAAACAGTCTTTAAAACCTGATATAAAATGATATTAAGAAAGTTACAGATCTGTTTTTAGGTTTTAATCTGCATAATAAATGACATTAAAATGGGCTTGTGGCTTTAGGCAAAGAGAAGGCAATTTATATTATAAATAATAAATACAATGCAGAAGATAGGTCATTTCATAATGCGTACTGTAGTTACAAATGATGTCTGCAAGTAATGGATATTAAAGTAAGTATTTTCATTGCCTTTCTGCGTTTTCATATCTCATTTCGTATTATTCTTTATTTCAATCAGTCTAACAATTTACAAGCAAATGAACGGGAAGCATGAAAGAAATGTAACCATAATATAAGAATAGAATTCCCTTCCCAATGCATTTGCAAAAGGGACACAACAATCGTGTAAAGTGTTATTTAAGCTCTCCTTACAATATAAAAATAAAAACAGATCACGAAACACCTCGATCAGTTGGAGTTGGTTGATTTATGCTAAAGGACTGGTTAATAGAAATAGTAGATTGCTTTTTTTTTGAGAAAGTTTATATCGGCAAAAAATGTGAGCAGAGAAACTATCTGGGATCAAGCAATAAACATACCTTATATTATTTCTATAGCTAGTCCATGTTCATCTATGGGGGGACTGTAACTGAAAAAGGATGGAGGAGGAGGACCCCAAGTCTATGCACTTGTGGTTTAAAGCTTTAACACACAACATTTTACCGGACTTTAGTGATCTTCCCCCAAGATTCCTCATTTTTTTCCTTTTTTTTTTTGCAAATTCAATTTTGAGCAACTATTTACTACTTTAGCTTTCCCTAAAGACTGTTGTCACGACAACCATGTCAGGCGCACCATAACAGTTTGATGCGTGTCTAAGAGAAAAGGTCTTGCGTTGCCAGGCAAAAAAAAATACTTAACTTTTTGGTTTAACCAATAGCAGATTGTTTCTCAAGGTTTATTACTGTTATTTATTGATTTATATAGCGCTATTGTATCCCTCAGCGCTGTACAACAGGTAAACAAAACAAGTAGGGCATACTCAGCAAACACCATTGAAAAAAACACCCAACTAAGACATAAATATTGGGGACTCCATCACACTATATGACCATATATTGCTTACAACGTCAAAGTTCCCCAAGTTGCCATATGACCATATATTGCCACAACGTCAAAGTTCCCCAAGTTTGGTGAGTCCTATCTAATTTTAAATGGATATATTTTTTACTAAATAGCTGATTCAGGGGACTCCATTGCTTTTTTAACACAACAAGACAATTTAAAGCCTTCTCTGGGCACCACTAATGAGGCATCTGTGTGACAGGAGGGGTGCTCAACCCAAAAACATAAAATCATAGACATTCAGATTCCAGGGTTGCTGCTAGAATACTAATTACCCTAATTGTCGCTAATATTTATGCCTTAGGTATCTTTTGAATGGTATTCACTGGGTATCCACTGAAATCTTGCTTTGTTTTGTGTAAGGTATCGGTCATTATTATTCTAGCAGCAATATATATATATAAAACAACGCATTATGCATGGTGAGCACAACCCTTCATAAAGGATACAATCTCCAGGGTTGGCCACTCTTATCTTGTAGTTTAATACAGCGATCTGAAATAGTTTTGTTGCTCGCACTGCGTACCACATTTCATTGTTTCATGAATATATTACTGGCTGGAGAAGGTAGAACTTTATGGCAGATAAGAACCACTCAGCCCATCATTTTTCCTTGCTTCGATAACTTCAACCTTAATCGGTCGTTGGTCTCGTTGTAGATTCTGGATAGCCATACCAGTATCTTTCCAGTTTTTCCAAACAAACAATTCCATACAACACGCCTGTGGCTGGCAAAGCACCGTGGGAGCTGTAGGTCTGCAACAGCTAATAATTTATGTCTTGGTTACAGTCTGGCTTTTTCGTGCACCAGTGAGCAGATAAATAATGGCCTTGTTTCCCCATATGTGTGTGTTTACCTACATGTTTACCTAATTGACCAAAGGTCGATAGATTAAAACTGCCTGTTCTTAAACAGGAACATCTTAGAGACTTTCGTGATGCCACCTATCACTGAAAAAAGTAACTCTTCCTTTAGGCTCTTATAACTAATGGTTAACTAGGTGTAGATGAACTTCAATTCCCATAATCCTTATCTGGAACTCTTGCTTACCCCTGCTGTACATCTAGCATTTACAGAATCCATCTAAAATTGGTTGCTTTTTTTTTTCTTAAGAAGTTTCTCCAAGCCATGTAATTACCCTTCACAGCGCAGGAATTAATACTTTGCTACATTATGCCCCGGTGCTGCAAAGGGGAAGATGGAATTTGGTATAATGAGCAAGTTGCAATCGCCTTCCAGCGGCAATAAGATTAATAGAAAGCCCTTCATTTGGCACCAGCGAGGACTGGTAATACGGTCAGAGAGCCTTAGCGAACCTCCTTGTCATAATCTGACTTCTCATACTTGCTTAATGAGCACGGAAGATCGTTTTATGACTGATTCTTCTCTTGCCAGCTTGGCATCATGTGTTAAACAGTTCAAGGAAAATAAGTGATGTGACAGTTCTTTGCTAAATTTTGGTTCTGTTTTACAGCGGTAAATTGAAATTAAATGGTTAGTTAGGTAACCAGCTCTGGGCACGTGTTTATAATGCTGTAGACAGAAGAGGACTGGAACCTTCTGGCCCTTGGGGGAAATTAAAGTAACCCTCTAGCAGCTGGACTACCCCCCTGTATGTGTGAGCTGTTGAGTCACATAATGTTAAATAGCAGGCCCTCTTTGGTATAGAAAGTACGGCCCTTTGACTTCATTCATTTAGAATAATTCTATTAAATATCGTTATGAATTGGAAAAAAAAAATCTATGTAGGAAAAAGTAAAATATTTCCAGGCGCAAAAGGCTGCAGACATTATTTTTGTATGGGGAGGCTTTTTGGAACGGGTCTGTTTATAAAAAAGGAATTAGAAAATGTTATCATGGAGTGAATTACTAGAAGAGCATGGGTTACGACGATCAACGATACCCAGATTAACCCCTGTGTGGCATGCCATTTTTCTCACTTGTAATATCACTATTATTGAAAAGTGATACGCAGTTCAATCAATTGACCAATAGGGTTTTTATAACGATTTAGGCTATACAAAGGCATTTTATGTAATTTAAAACAAAATTTGAGAGCATGTTATACTTAGGAGATAGAAGACCAAAAGACTAGTCCTTAAAAAAACAAAAAGACACATTCTTTGAAGTGTGTTACAAAATCTGCCCTGTTAAATACATTTTATTATGAATCCCCTTATAAACACATAATAAATCTGTCCCGTGTTACTGATCAATTTACTGTTTTTCAAACCCATCCTTTTTCCATACCAGGATAATGTTGTAATGTTACAAAAAGCTTGGGAAAAAAACATTATTCCCAGCATAGCATCTGTAAACTAAGAAGCCAATTATAGAAATGTTCAAAATGGCTAAATTCACAAGAAACGTATAACAATCAAATAATTGTAGCAGACTGCATCTTTGGTTATTGAAGCTATATTCAGGACCTATTCAGGGGAGATGGCATCGAGACACGGTGGTATATAGACAATGGGCGGCCAGGAAACATGCTGCTGTTATATCTACAAAACATGCGACATATCCCCAAAGGGGTATTATTTTTGAAACCATGAATAGTAAATGTTGTCCTGTAACGGTAATACTTTTTCTGTTTCTCATAAGGACAAAAGACATGCTGAATAATACATAGGTGGTATACACAATCCACTGTACTGCCAAGGACGTAGCAAATTATTAACTAATGGAACAATAGTTATTCATCAGAAGCTTAATTAGTGAGATAAATCAATGTTAGCAAATAATACACATTTTTATGTAGTACGCCATCCCAAGGGTACAATAGACTGCTGTTGTTTCTCATATACTTCATTTGTTGTAAACACACCACATTATTCTATTTTATGAGTTCACTGGGTCCTGTTTTATTCTTTGAATCTTAGGAGAAGAACTACAAAAGACATGTTCAGCCATGTTATACGCATTAAACATCTGCTTAGCCTGTGGCCCTTTTGGTCGTACAATGTGAGCTCCTTTTTTTTCCTGCAAATGTCTCTTTCTACATCTTCCTGTACCTGTGTCGCTGCGATCCAAAGATATGTTTTCTTTAGAAACATGGCACTTGAATGGGAAAAGGCAAGAGGCCAAGTGGTGTCTATAGCTGTTGAAAATGGATACAGAATTCATTACAAGAACCATCATGTACATTTTAGTACTACTGTAGCAACGTGCCAGTAAGAGGCTAAACAGAAAGTCCCAAGGAAATCTGATCAGCTGCTTTATATCAAGTTTTAGCCCTTTCATATTGGTTTATGTAGGTTAGTGGCTAGAACCAACATTTTTGTAACAGACTGAAAACCAATGAGTCTTTTAATGGGATTTTCATTCACATTCATCTTCCGGCAGAAGCATTCGCCTTTTACAGCATACTGGATCTACCAGGAGCGGGTAATGACTTTAGGCACTAATGGGAATATTCACAAAAGCCCTTCCTGGCTTTGAGATACTGCCCGGTACAATAAAAACGCGAGGCATACGGTTTAATTTAAGAAGCTAATAGATGAGACGGCAGCATAGAAAAAAAAGATACCGAGTTTCCATTGTTAGACACTTAGATACTCTCATTATATTTGTGTGCCAAAGAAAATATGACCTATGCTCCATATTGTCCAGACGTACTTGGGTCATTCAAAATGAATGATCCATCAATTAAACCAATGCACGCTGGGCATTGATGGCTTTTTCTTACAGGCTGCAACAATGTGAGCAGTTTAGTAAGAATTGTATGTCCATTAATATTTAGAATGTAAAACATAGTAGCTGGAAATGTAAGGAAGAGTTTTTAGGTTGAGGAACCAGAACAGGATGGATACTGATCAAAATAGAATATAGAAAACAGAGCCAGCAGTAATGTTTTCAGAACCATGGCAACCAGGTTTTTGGATACGTTTTAGCCTTGGTATTGCTATGGCGATAAAGGCACTTTTCAAACTTTAAACCACTATCAGTTTCTATAGATAGCTATACCTAGTTTTTTAAAGTAATTATTTTGCTTATATTTAATAAAAAAAATCTATAGACATGCATATTCTATAATGTTTATAATTTATTAGATATATTTTCAGTCACTGAATTATTTGGAACATGCTACCCCTATATAGTGCAAATATAAAAAACATCTTTCCGCCGAGAATAAATGCAGATATTCCTAATTTAGTTTATATATATTACTCTAAACTATGAACATCATAGAAGTTTCTGTATTCCCCCGATTTTGTCAGCATGTCAATAGAGCAAAACCATCAAATTAAATAAAAATAAAGAAATAATTTTTATGCCACTTATACGTCAAAGGTTTAAAGCATTTACAGTTGCGAGAATGGTCTGAATACCGTTGGTAGTTCCAGTTACATTATGCAGTAGCACCACAATACTTCAGCCTGTTTTGTGTCGAGTCCCAAGCAACCAGAGAAGCCGTATAGAATCATGCGGCCGATTACAATTGGTGTCTTTGAAAGCATCCATTCACAGGGTGTAAGGATTTCCTTCTTACTGGAATTAACATGTGAAAGTCCAGCTCTGACAGATATAATCTGGACTGGGTTTTCTCTAAGCATTAATCTGACCAGCGATTGCACCAGGCTGAGAGCAACCAGTCTTATTCATACGGGAAAACGCCATTGTGCCCCTTTTAATACTCTGGTTCTGTGCCCACTGTTAATCTAAAATAGTTTACTATTCTGGAAGTGTCAAGATCCCTGCTTTATTTCAATACAGAAAGACCGTACTTTCTTAAGTTACTGACTTCTCCATGGTGATGGGCTGTCCGGTGGTTTTTTTTTTTTTATCCTTGGTCCTTTCTGAAACTTGTCTTAAGTTGCCAGAGCTGGCAGGAGATTTTGGTGGTTAAATGGATTAGGGAAAGAAAAAAATATTTTAAGGACACTGTCTGGTTTAAACCACATTTTTGTACTCGCAGACTTCTCTGCATTATTCTTCAGATTTTCCGAAGAAGGCTGAGGAATGAATAAGGGGCAGGTTAAACTGCCCACTTGGCTTTCTGCGCTCAAGCATGCAGAACACCACTGACTCATTCAGTGCTGAAGGCATCAGAGACGCACATACTCGACTGCTCTTCAGGACGTTACTGGTTAGCACCTTGGTCTCCACAGGGGTACCGGCAGGACAGCTGTGTCATCTGCGGAAACAAAAGCTTATCACGGAGCATAACATATCTATTTCTAAAATGTGTCCTGTAGAGGCCTGGTCTCTCCCCTGCATGATGTTTCTGCCTGTCGGTTAAATTCATTATTCATGCTTGCGCTGCTATGCTCCCGTAAAGCTCTTTGCCTTTATAGCCAGTCAGCTCCTATAAAGTACAGAAGATACTAAAGGTCTTTGAATATTACACAATATAACACATATATTGTTTGTAAATTGGTGCATATTATATATTGCATGCTTCCCAAATATCCATACCTGGGATTGCCGGGTGAGCGCTGCTCCTTCGGTTCTCCGGGTCAAGACCCGAATCCTCCGGGTCGCGCCCATTTTTTCTTTTAAATCAGCGGTACACCCACCGACCCTAGAACTCAAATTTGTAGCAAAAGTGTTCTAGGGGTCCTCACGAAAATATTTAGTGTGGCTATCTCTAACACTGTGATACGTACCTTCTAAAAGGGTCATTGGACACATGTTAAAGTGAGTAGATTATAAAGGGAATCAGAGCTAATGAGGTTTTTTTGCTGTAAATAATCCTATTTCAAACTCTGGTACAAAAGGTTCTCCAAAAAATATTTGTAGTAAGATTTTAGTAACATAGCCCCATATTTTTGTTGTTGTGGGCAGCCAAATACCATGTAATACATTTTTGAAGAAAATGTTGTGTTAGATGTGTTCAGAGGCGAAAATGGTCAAAGACACAAAATGTCAATAAAAATGATTTGAAAATTCAAAGCAGGTTCATTTTGTTTGACTCTTTTCCATCTGGTGGCAAATTCAGATAAATGACAGGTTTTCTGCTCGGTGTAAATGCGTTGTGCCTGAGATAAATTACCACATTTTCATAATAGGAATGCTATGCTCCAAGGACACAGAGGATTAAACAAATCATAATAGTGATTATTTCTTCAGAGAAGGCACACGGCATAACTGGCTTCCAGAGCCCAATCAATAGTCCTGATTAAGAGTTAATCCCTGAGCTCCCTATTGTACAGGAGACAATATTAAATAGTCTCATCAATGTCTTCTGCAACAGTAATATGTCAAATTATATATTCCAGGTCAAAAATATAACCTCTCAACTAAAAAGTCCGAGGTGAATTCTACAAGCAACATTAATGTAAGGGATCTCAGGTATCCAAAGTTGGAGAGTATTCCAGCAATAGGGTTTTACTCTAATACAAAGAATTATTGAACCAAGTGAGGATGGGGTACTTCTGTTCTTGTTTAATCAGGTCTACATGTCTCTTGAAAGAGATTTCTGCTTTTCTGCTATTAATGTGGCTGATTTTGCTTACAATGTGTAAATTATTGTCGAATATGTAAATTAGATCATAAGTCTAGCTTCCTGAGGCACGTTGTACATGCAGCTGGTATTGCAAACTCTGATGCATATACCAGCAGTTGACCCAATGGCCTTCAAAGTTGCCTACAATGTAAATGTATTCGAATTGTATTTATAGTTTTGTGTGTGTAGAAAAAAATAAACTATACGGTTAAGCATGTGTGTTAACTTTTAGCTCTTCAGCATTGTCCATTTATATATATTTATTTATTTATAGACAGCGGCAGATATCTCAAAGCTTGGAGATGTTCTACCTTGGATTTGTCATCTAATGACAGGGCTACTTGTAAGACCTGCACGCATTACGGGAGTGACGGCGATGCTAATGGTTTAAACTGTAACCATCACCGCTCCATTCTAGAAACCATGTCTATAGCATTCACACAAATGAGACTATACCGGAAAAAATATTAAAAAATATTTAAAAAAAATATATTATTGAAAACAATCCCTGTCTAGAGGTTAAGTCTCTAAAGTCACACTTTGCTGGGGTTAAGTATACGTTATACAATTATATATAAAATGTGAGAGAGGAGAGACAAGATACATTACCTATATTGATTGCTCTCAGTTTCCACAATCTTTCATATGTGGTTTCTTCTAGGTTAAAGGTTCCTTTAAATGTCTATGGCGTCCCTATTTGCAAATGCATGGAATCCCCCCCATGTGCATTTGCCCCTTTGCTCGTCCTCCAGCTATCTTCCGTGCAAGAGATGTGTTCAGCCGATCATCTTCTTGCCCGTGATATACTTACCATCAGTTGGCTTTAGTGTTGGCTCAACAAATCATGAGGGGAGGATCTAATGAGACCCTCCAATGTAAAAGCGCACAAAGTACTCTTGACTCTGATGAGTGTTTTTTTTTAATTTGGTTTAAAGAATGCATATTAAAGTACTCATAAAGTATTTTTTATATGCATTGTTTAATTGGCGCTGTCATGGACATTAAGCTGTCCCTTTTAGGCTTTGATATCGATAGAAAATGCTACTTTATCGAAAGTGTGGTGGTTGCTTGACAGAGTCTATCTGAAGAAGCGGTTAGGGTTAAAAACAAAAAGAAATTCTGAAAATGCAAGAAGACTTTGCGGAATAGGAGATTAAAGTAAGAATTCAAACACAGCTTTTTTGGATAGGGGCTGGGTGGGCCAATGGGTTATTATTTGCAGTTAGATTCGGTACTTGATTTAGCTCTGTGTGTGTGTGAATAATTCCTAAACACAGACAAATCCCGGCTTAATGAAACCGTTAAACAGAAGCCAGTCCAAAATTCACATCAAAGAGCACCTGCAGTTTAGGCAAGTATTCTGTTTTTCCAATAAATTTGCCAAAATATGAGTAACCATAACAAAGGCAAATTCTAATGAAAGCAAACAAAGCCAAGAATGTTACCTAGTGCTGGATGTGGGGGATGAAGGCTCTGCTAGTCTCCAATACTATAGAGTGACCCGATACCCACCGACTCGAAGCTTTGATCCTTGGTTATGATGTAACTCCAAAATTAACAATTTTGTTAAACAATGAAACTCCAAAAGATAACCGGCAAAACCCTGTGTACTCTATTTAACCCTAAAATTTCTCATTCATTTTGCTTTATATGGTTGCAATTCTGTAAAATATACATATAGCTTGTAAAGATATCCCACCAAAAGTTAATTGTGTTGGATTTTCCATTAAATAATATGATAGTAACCTAGAATTACCTATAGTAATAGCGTCATGAAGCCACATTCCGTCCTGACATTATATATATAATTGCTTACATTGACCATATAAAGAAAAAAAGGTACAACTGTTATCCATAAGCTTTAATAAACATCAATTACTGTGTTTTTGAAAATGATCTGGTATTGCATTTTTTTTCGAAAAGGCAAATTTTGTTAATTTCCACTAAGATGAACAGAAGCAGGTATGGCATCAGAACAGGGGGGGCGATCTCTGACCGAGTCCCAGACGCCAAGGTCCTGAGTTATGGCTCTGTAATACGGGAAATTAAAGTAAATGAATAAAATCTGGCTGTCACAGGAGTTCCTGGAAGCTCCTGCAGATAGGAAGCATGCTGTATTTAAGTTATATAAGGCTAAGCGCATGGGTCTTTTAATGGAAAGCCAATATTAAAATGCATCCTGCAGGGCACCAGTGATTGTAAAACAGCCCTGCCGTATATATATATATATATATATATATTTATTTTTTTTTTTCCATATGTATCCACAGCTAAAGGGGATTTCACCCTACAAGATAACGTCTATATAATAATGGTTACTCAACACAACCTTAGTCCCTTTAAGTTCACTGTTTGTTTCATTTAAAAAGCTAGGTTGTAGACTTTCCTAAGGAACGGATACATGAGAGGAGATCCATCATTTCACCCTCCAAACAAATTACATTAAAGTGGCCCAGATGTTTCTTAATTATGCTATTTACCAGAATGTCCACACTTTGTTTTTTTTTCTTTTATAAAGTAAGCAAGTATGATTTGAAGTTCGCCTGATTGCTGGTGCTGGTACACCCCCTTTAGGTCATTAATGCATATGACAAAAGCTAGTAAGTGAGACATTTCCAAAGGAAAAATCTAAATCAACGTGTGTATTATTATTATTTATTATTTTATATAGCGCCATCAAATTCTGTAGCGCTGTACAATGGGTTTACTGGGGCATCTATGCCAAGTATCTACTCCCCTTTCTATAGATTTTTCTTAGATTAATTAGTAATTTTACATTCGTCGTTTTATAATAAATGCTTGCCTTTCGGACTTGATTACATTTGTTGACATATTTGAATATTTCTTTTAGTGTCTCCTCTTGGCTTTTCTACGGTCTCATGTAAGACGCATTTCATGCAGTGTAACCCCTTGGCGACTGTGTTGGTCGACTAATGAGGTCTACAATGCCTTGGCACTTCTAATGTTAATCAAACGTGTCTTTCCATCGTTCGGCCCACGTACAATCTGTGAAGCTAGCACTAGGCCCCTTTAAAGAAAGTCATATCCATGTGATTTCTGGGCACCTCTGAGGCAAATAAAAATGATATGTTGGCTGTTCCTTTAAGCACAAAAAAAGTGAATACGTTTTGTTTTCTCCTAAAGCTCCTTTTTTATTGCTGAGCCTGACGGAAAATATTTTCAGATGACAATGTACCTGTGAGCCATATTTCTTTTGTACACAAACTTGTCAGTGTCCTTTGAGGTGCAGCAGTAAATCCCTGGCTTTTGAAGGTAAAGGACTGGAGGGATGATTCTTTATACCTTAATGCTTGCAGAAATGTGTCGGGAAGCCTCCTTTACTAGAGGGTTATTTTATATAATATTCTAGAAAATTCTTACTTGAGCTCATACTTGAACTATTGAGCTTTGTAACTGAGACCAGCAACATTCAGCCCTGGAGACAAGTCCAGTGGTAAAACGCCAGAATACATTTCCCAAAACACTCCAGTCCTGTGCAAGCCATACTCGCCAAAAAGAAAGGGGTAGAATGCCCATCGATGGAGCACAGAAAGGTTCCAGCTACTATATAAATACCACCTTATGTCCAACGATCACCACTCTGTAAATTTGGACTTGTGCAGGATATGACCATCCTAATTAGAAAAGAACACGGTCGGTCACGGTTTCAGTCTTTACAGCTGACTAGATGCGCCGAATGGTTGCCATCGCATTCCACATTTCTATGAAAGTTCCAGTTATCCGCATAGCTCACCCACAGTGATGCTGACAAGGGCAGTGCTGTTTGGCATAATGTTTTGTAATTTCATTTCATTTTGGGTTACACAACAGCTTGGCAGTAGTCTTTATCTATAGTACTTTTGCCTGCCTTTCTCCTATTTGAAACTGCCATAGAAGGAAATTGGGAGGACAGGAGATGTACAGAAGGCTTTGGGTCCCAAAAATAGGACCAACTACCTAAAGAGAGGTCCTTAGTAGTTATGATTTCAATGGAGTTTATAATGTTTTATATCACTGTTACATTTGACATAGTGCTTTGCATGACAATCCAGATGCAATCTCGTTTGATTCCATATTACTGCTTTTATTTATGATGTCAGCTGGGGAATAGAACTGGTTTTGGTGCCTCATGGCACCAAACGGTTAAATAGACATGAAATATAGTATTTTACAACTTACCCCTTGATGCAAGCTGTATTTCAGAATTGTTAATACAGTCACGCTCGGAAGAACATTTATGGAATACTGATCGCGGTGAAGTATTGAACATTATGCTGGTGTCAGCGTTTTCGTATCTGGACGCATTCTTCCTGCATTGTCTTGCCAAGGACTCCCTCTGGGAACAAAATCACTCTTTCGTTATAAGGTGAAATCAAACAGATCAATTCATCCATATTTCCAACATAAAACTACGATGCTAAATCAAATTGCATCTTCTAATCAGATTATAAGATTTCTTTTAATGTTCCCAGTCTGCCTCTTATTCTTGCATTAGACATAAATGTATGAATATTTATAGAGTTTGGAGATTTATTAACTAATTTCCACAATTATTGTCTCAGCCTTCCTGCTTTGGATTGCATAGGAACTTGGCACACACGGCGCACACGCTCCTTTTTGGAGACACTTCCTCTCATCAAAACTGTACACCAGATCTACAAATAAATGTTCAAAAGATTTAAAAAACAAAACGAAATAAAAAGCCAAGGAAGTGGAAGTCTCGGGTATGTAACAATTATAAAGGTGTTATGAACTATTATTAGGTTTTATTCGGGAGAGTTGTGTTTCAAATCCTTGACTTGAACATATATAAAAGTCCAACCCTAGTGAGCTTCTGCAGCAGTAGGCGTTTGGTTGGCCCTGTAAAATGTATAATCATCATCATAAAATCATGGAGATGTCCTCAAAGCCTCTTTACATTATGGAGTAGGTATTATGGAAGGCCAGCTCAGCCCTTAATACTGGAATAACCTGGAAGTGTTGGCCCTTTATAATGAATCATGAGTTAAAACCATAACTCCCAGGCCAAGTTGTCCTTTAATGAACAGACCCCTTTGATCGTACCATAGAGAAACCATAGAGATGCACTGCCAATGTCAATTCATACTGAGTGTCAACCACAATAAAGTATGATGCCTCTTTTTTGGCAAATAAATAGCTTGCCCACCAGGACCAGGAAAAAAACATTGAAATGTGAAAGAAGGTCCGTGGATGCACCCATTCCTCCCTCATTAAAATTGGTGAGGCATTTAAGAAAAGCTCCCACAATCTATAGACAGCTTTTATGATTACAGAGTAATGGAAAGTTCTTTTTAAATGACTTTGCGCTGTCGAAATACAATTTATCATGCTTAGCCATATTTCACCTTCAAGTAATTAAGTCACAAAGTATCTTAAATTAGGTAACTGATTTATGGGCTTTATAAATGCTAAATCTAATTTGTTTCTCAATCATCAGGTATAAAATATTCGGTTATATACACAGCATGTATGATAAAACAGCAGAGGTTAACGCAGCGTTAGTTGTCAGCTGAAAGCAGGACAAAAAAGTAGCAACAGCATTTCTCATTTTGTTCTATTCATAGATATAATCTCAACCATATATCAATGCGACACATATCCTTATGGGAGTGTTTTATTTAACGTCTCTGGATCGGCGCCACGTACCCCTGAGTCTTGAATCTTTAACCCCCTTAAAACTATAAGTGTGAAACTGCAGTTTCTCTGTTAAGTAGGTGGCTTCTCACCCAACATGATACTACATTTCCTAATCCAGACCAATCCTGTAAAACATTCTGGATCACCAGAAAGAAATCATACTATTCTAAAATTTCCAAATTTCCCAAGACCCAGGAAAGAAAAAGTTAAAAAAGTTGGAATTTCCACAATAACAAACATTAAAACTCTGATTTGCTTTTCCATATGCTTAGGTTTTGTAGTTAAGAGTCTTCTGCAGCTCTCTAGGGCCATCCTGGCGAATTCAACGGCAGACGCTAACTTAACACATTATACAAGCGAGTGATTTTGGAACTCGTTGAAGCCAATGTGTCACGCTTCATCACTATATGCACAATTCAGATTGCCAAAACACATGCATTTTCTAATGTCCATGATAGCGGATAATAGTGGTTTAATCATTCTTATTGGATATTAATTGCCCTCCCCAAAAAAATAGAAGAAAGAAAGCAGCTGTTAACAAAGTATAAATTGAGTTTTACTCATTGATATATTTTTATTTTCATGTTAAATAACAGTGTTTGCTTTCATGGAAATAATGCTATTGAGGCTAGCGTAATGAGATGTGTATTTAATGACCCGTAAAGAGTATTAAAAATGTAAAGGAGCAAAGAATGTTCGTGATTAAGGACTAAAAAAGTAATTTACCTTCATATCGTGAAAATTAAATTATTGAAGGCTATTTCCCATCTTACATATGAAGTAGCCACTTCATATGTAACATTCTTTGTTGCTATTCTAAAATTACATTGCAATAGTTTACATTGGTAATTGTGATTCTGTAGTAATTTTGCAATAGGGGGACATTGAAAATGAACAAAAAGATTAAAATTTAATATATATACAATTTACAATTAGAAGGAGCAACACTGTCAATGCCTCCATATGACAAGCAGCTAAAGACTAAATAAGTGACTGTAAAGTTTAAGTGCTAGCATCTTTTAAATAACAGTTTGGCATAATCAGAAACTTTTTTGATCAAATAGCTCTTATTCTTAGGTTTTCATTTATGACCAAAAAAGATCCATTTGGAGGACACTGTAAACCGCCTAAGTTGACCGTGCCTGACTATTTGCTATAGCTAAACTGACTGAACTTAACAACAAACGTTTTGGATTTAGTTGTTAAAACTGGTCCTTAAGACCATAAATACGAGACAGAATTCAGACATATTGACAGAATGAGTTCATGAATGTCTATATTCAAGTGACCAAAATCACTCTGACATTCTAGCTTCTAAAAGGTAGATTTATACTAAGATGTGTTAAGCATTGTATGTTATTGCACAATAAGCTCCAGAGATTTACTCCAAGGGATTTACTCACTAAAGTCAGAGTTGCCAGGAAAGTTTGCCGTATAGTTGGGGACTCAACCCCCCTCCATTTTCAATAAGATGAGTAGCGTTTGGATTTAACAATGCATCATACAGGGTCCGCCAACTATTCCAGTGACAGAAGCTCAATGGGGTTGCCTCTTCATACTGTATAGTGACCATACCTGGGAACTCTCCAGGCTTGACCCGGATAACTCCTGGTCAACACCCGAATCCTCCGGGTCGTGGGAGGGGTTTTGACACACCCCACTCCCCACACATTTCCTGCGATCGCTCACTGACGTCAACAGGAACTCCGCGACATCATTGAGAACGTCAGCGGGACCGTCCACCAATGTGCTGTACATCAAGATGTATCTTCTGTCCTGTAACTATGTATATTAGCACTACGGTAGTGAACGTACAAATGTTTGAAGAACATTTTATTTTTATTTAATATTTCTAAGTCTTGACGTGTTATATTTTCCTGGCAAATCCAAAATGGAAAATAGAGTTGTGTGGTAGGTATTGCAAAAACAGAAGTGACTCTTACACCTGGAACAGCTCTGCTTGGTATTGATTACCATGTCAATGAGGCCTGGCAAGATCATGGAGCAGATTGGAGGACTGGTGAAGTGTAGCTGACAAACAGAAAAGCTTTGTTCGCCACATAGATTTACCAGGCATGTTGTCAACAGCTGCAAATATAAGCATCTGTGTCTTATGTGCTTATTGCATCCAGGGCAATTTGATGGCATCTACATCTCATTCTTCAAATACAGTCAGCTCTCAATGTTCTGCAGCTGGAAATGTGTTGGAGCTGTTCCACCAACCCACGGTTCCTAGTATTACTGAATGCCTAAAAAATTTTGCTCCATTCATATGTTTTACCAGGTACCCTTATGGCACAATATACGTTGTTACAATAGAAACTGAAGAAGCTTTGTAAAATGTTCTGTTTTGTTTATATTTTATTAAACCTCCAGAGGATAGACTAAAATGACATATGCTAACATGCTAGACAAACTAATTAATGCTTTGTCTAACTAGAACAGAACTGTTACGCACTTTTTAGCAAGGTCAGGACTGTTATAATGCTTTTACATCTTGACTTTTACATCTAGCAATAAAACATCCATTTCCAATAAACAAACAATATGCTTTTAAAAGACCTTGGGTATTGGTTGGTTTCCAAAGCAGCGGAGAACGGATAAATTATGGGAAAAACAAAAAAAAAAAATGGTATAAACCTTGAAATAAAAATAAATATGAAGGTAATGGTCTTGGTATATTGAAAAAAATTGTCAGTAGAGTAAAAAATAAACCCACTGGCTATATTTTACTTTGTCAATATATTCATTATGGCAATAGAAGAAGTATGTCAGAGAACATATACTATTGTAAAAAATAATCTTACTCGTGCCTCTTTTCATCCTTCGATTAGTGAAAGGGCATCAGTAAAGAGCAGACTGTGACATTTGGTTTGGTGAGAAAAAAATTCCTGGCAGAATGGATGAGATAAGATTGCCTTGTAGGAGTGTGCTGAGTATTTGCAGGACTTGAGATGTTAAAGGTTAATACATCATGTTGTTGGGTTTTCCAAAGAGGAAGAGAAGAAAAAAGAATAATTGCTTATTGCAGTTTCTAGTATTTTATTTGTTGCTTGCGTACTTTGGTTTGTCAGACCCCTTTGTTGTACATACTCTATATTGAAAATAGAAATTGAATTTTTTGGGGCTTTAGTTTTTGCTTGGATTTAGTACATTGTAAACCATGACTTAAAAGAGGTATTATTGGATTTCTTATTCTTATTAATAAATATCCGTGTTGTATTTGGTGAACTTCTTTCTTCTCCTACACGTTCCAATAATTTAGAAAATAAACTCTATTCAGTTGTTCTATACTCTGCATCAAGGACAACTGGAGCTCTTCTTGACCTTGATGACATGTCCATGAGGTCTACTATCAGATACAGGCCCATATCTGGGAACTTCCCAGAGATAGCCCTCCACATCTGTCCCGCTCTTGATCATTATATTTGGCTGGGGGGAGAATTGCAGAAATATTCTCCCCCTAGAGGTCTTTGTAATCAGTACTGATAATTGGAGCTTCTGAGTGAAATCCAGAGAGCCCCAGTTATATTTCAGCCCTGTCTTGTCCACCAGTGCCTTCATGTTTGATATCTAACATATCCCATTTAAAGCGGAAACAATCACTTAGTTCGAGTTAGTTCGGGTGAAGGAATATTAATACATTTTATATTATTTCGATATTTTAGGGGTAATGTTTTAAAATGGGGTACTTCATAATGGTGGGATGCAGAAAGCCATGCTTATAGCTTGTCTTCAAGGAATAACGTATAACATTCAAAGGATTACTTACCAGGAGTAATACGTTTAGCTCAAAGCTTGAAATGATCCGCAGAATATTGAAAAACGCTTTCATCCTATTGACTGGTGTCAGCTCATAACATTTAAACAAAGCATATTTTGATTCCCTCCTGAACTTCATCTGCATAGACAAATAGCTTGCAATGCATATTTGTATTTGGTTTTGTACTGGCAAAGTGTTAGCAGAAAGTAAACATCAACTCAATGAGAGATCTGAGAAAAAGTCTGGCTAAGGAGGCGACGGTATATAAGATATATATCTCCTAATATGTTTTTTTACGTTTCAGAAGGGATATGATAGTTTAGAATAATTATTTTACAGTGATGTCAACGGGGAGAAGTTTAATTAATTTCTAATTAAAAACAGCTATTTCTCCTTTGTATTCAAAAATGGTTGCAGACCTCAGATGTGATTAACTTCAACATTATTCTAGATTGTAGTGTTCCGAACTTTCCTGCTATACAGTAGGGTAGCACTTCCATGGCTTTTATAGAGGACAGATCATATGCCTGTGCATCATATCCCTGTAAACCAGTGGCTTTTATTCAATTTGTATGGTGACTGAGCTGAGGTTTTGTGAAATTTTTATACTGTTTGATATATGTCACATATATGCGATTATTCTATAAATCAAATTTTATTGAGTAATGGATTGGAAGTAATGCTCTGTGCCTTGACTTGCAAGTGCATTTAGGTAACTAATGAAGAAGGGTTACCTCCCATAAATAGATTGTAATATATTTTATGATTTGTGACAGGTGGTTATTGAACGTAATCTTGCATTGTCAATATCCAGAAATGAGTTTGTTGTATAATCAATTCCGGCCCTAAGTAAAATGTGGTTTGGGTCGTGAATAATACCCGAAGCAAGATTACGTTTGTAGCGAAGTTTGCTGACACCTGTTTACAAGCAAGAAGAGAACCTCATAATAGCAACCAGCTTATTGAGCTTGGAGATTGAAGATGCCTTCATGTGATATTCCAGAATGAAGCAAAACTTAACATTTACTCATCAGCATATTTTAATGAAGTGGCTGGAGGACAAGACCCTTTCAAATGTTATTTAAATACAAAACAAACTGTATAACCACTTTGTGCTGCTAATGTCTCTGTCTCACAGACACAGAATACAGTGATGGATTTGCAGACTTGGATTTACTAACCATTATCTTAATGATGGGCATGTTAGCTAGTAGTAGACCAAAGAGGTCTATGGTTTATGGTTAGCATTTATATACCGCCATGTGGTCGAGCTTATTAATGTGGTGTTTCATACTATCCAGAAATTGATTATAAAAGTTCAAACTATGGAAGTCACACAATAGAATCGTTCAGAATTTGTATGTGTAGGGGAAATAACGAAGCCTTTGAGGATTGTGTTCATCACTGTATGGTCATATGGCAATTCCCATTTCAGGATTTGGTTACTTTGGGTTCAAATTTAATAAACCATTGGTATCATATCAGAGCTTCTACTTTAATGGCATTGAGGTTTTTATAAAATGAGTTGTGGTTAAATAAAGTACCAACATTTAGGGGAGAGCAAAGTCATCCATCACTAAACTTGTGTGGTTTTATTAACTTTAGAGATAGCTTATTACCTCCGAAAAAACTTCCGTAGGAGCCAGGAACTATCAACATATTAATGGATTTTTTCTTTGAACATCCTTGACTGTTCAATAGAACATCTATTTATCTTCTTTATAAATGGAAAATATGCTATGTTCTAAAAATATGAACTGTAATTTGTTTATCTTGAGTTTGCTTTGCTATATAGCGCGTGACGGACCGCCTGCTGTTCATTTGGAGTGATTGAGATATTTTGTCTTAATTACGCTACCTAAAAATAGCCTTTATCATGGCCACAAAATGAAATCAGTAAACAGTATAATGCATATTGTGCGGGATATCATTGATCATTCCTGCTAATGGCTTTGCAATGATGTACTGTTCTGCTAATGATATTAGATGCTGGTGCCTTGTGCCAACTCAAACTCTTTTGTATGTCCCTACTTTACTTCCTACTGCTGTATAAATGCACTGAAAGTGACTTCATTGGCTCCACCAGCATCATGACATTGACTTCTTCTCTAATGATCTGTTTGGATTCATGAAATTAGTTGCATGTGTAAATAACATCATCCATTAAACATATTTATAAAGGTTATCTGTCCTTTGTTTGAAAAGTTTGCAATCAATTCTCTAATGATTGCCTAGAATGAAGATAAGTTCATTTTGAGTACCAGCGGTGCCACTATAGCTCACAATTACAGTCAATGATCCAAGCATAATGTTTTACATTATGATCCTATGATGTCCTTCATAATAATAATCATTGGTCTGGAGGAAGTGAGACATCATTCTTAAAATACATGCACAGGCTACATTTCTTGTCTTTTAACCCCAAAAAAATAATATCTAAATAATAAAGTAAGAAAATGATTGAAAACAATAGAATTTAATCACCAGTTTGTAAACTGGCACAGTGACTTAAACATTGATCACTTATTTTTCCATTTTTTAAATAACAGTTTTTCAATTCTACTTAATATTTCACTAAAAGAAGATTTGACAGGAGAGTTTGCGAGTGAGTTGAGTTTAAATTATTAGGCTACACTATGCATTATAAAGGTCCAGCTCCAATAAGCATCACCTGCGGGAAAACCTCGGCCAGCCTTGTATAACGTATAATCGAATCAGTAGGATTTTTTTCCCAACATCTACTAAAACCATTGAGTTATGTATTAGACAGGGCCTAACATAGCTAAAACCACAACCCTCATACAAACTCTCCTTCTAAATTTCCCTTTAGTGAATAGACCCCAATATGCTGAAGATGTACCTAAATACACTCTTGTGGTCTTATTTTTGCACCTGGCTGTTTTAATACATAGATCACATTGAGTGCAGTTGGATAATGGCCTATGTTGTGTCATGTGTTGAAAACCTCTTGATTGCACATTCAGAATGAAGGGCTTCATTCTAACACATTTGCGTTAATGGTAGCTGCTTGGAGCTTGCTGCATTTAACATGAAACATCAAGAGTTCATTCACCTCCAGACTTTCAGCTTCCGATGACAATATGTTGAGTTGTTTATCGTCCAAAAGCGTATGAAAGAAGAGATGCTTGATGCCTAACAGGCAATAACAAAATAATTAGCCATTTTAATGTCTCAAATTACTGTGTTTTGTATTATCTGCATGGGGAATGCTGCCAGTTCAGTTTGTTTCCTTAGTTTTCCCCCAGCTTTTGTATAGTTACTCTAATGCCAAGTTAAATGCCGATTCTAACCACAATTACACTGGCTAGCTCTTGTTCTAGGTTTAATTTTTATCGCTCAGATTTTTTTTGTCCTATAATACAATCAGAGAGAAGTATACTTATGAAAACACTATAGTTTTTTTGGACAATTAAGATTATTATTTCATGTTATGATTGCCCAAAATGTAGATCAGTTCATTTTAAGTATGAATGGTACCATCCGAGCAGACATTTGATGTAAGTCAATGATCTAAGCATAACTTTTTGTATTGTAATGATTGTCCATACTAAGTACCTAGATGATATGAATTTGATCTCAAAGAGAACTTTGGTTTGTTTTTTACTATTACAAATTAACTGTTTCCTAGACGTGATATAAAATAGTTGTTTTGTAAACTATTGTCTAAAGTTTCTGCCATTTTATGGAGCTTAGGCTTTAGGAGTTTCACTTTAGGCTTAAAAGTAATTGGCGTGTGAATGGTTCCTTAGAAGCAAGCAAATCTTTTTGGCTTTTAATCAAAGCATGTACCCCCATAAATAGACTACTTTTAAGGTGCATTCTCTCTTTCTATGTTGCAACAAGATCATTTTACAGGCCATGTATTTTTTTTACAAAGCAAAGGTAATGCCCTCTTACTGTGTTTACATTTACACTATACCAAGCCTTTTTCCTGCCCTGACTTTACATGCTTCAAAGTATTTCGACTTTGCGCTACTGCATGAGTAATTATGTGCAACGTAAGGGCAGTCTGGCGATGTTATTTGATATTTTTGCTATATTGTTATCTCCTGCCTAAGCTCTAAGGAACGTTTATCTGAGAAACACTGCTTGTTCTCTTATATCCCCACAACCATGATGATGTCATACATTCAGTAAATGGTAATAGGCGGACGGAAAGGCCAGGCCATGGTGAATGTAATCCTTAAAGACAATTCCATTGCTGCTCTTGAAAAAGTTTGGGTCCTAATATCAGCAAAATGGAATACTATCTCCTCTGTATTGTACCAGGTTGAATGCCTTAATATGTTTATTGTACAACCTGTATCCCCACAGATATAACAGAAGACTCTATCGTTGCCTTGTAATATAGCCAAGAAAAATTAGCATTATTATAATGCAGTTCTTCAAGGGGTTAATAGCTGTAGTATGCATTTTATACTGTAATTGATATCTCTCCAGCCTCCACAAATGCATGCTTCTCTAGGGTTGGTCTACTTTTATTGTAAAGAATGGCAAGTTGATATAACCATGTAATCCAATGTGTAATTATACCTGTGTATATAGATATATCTTCCAAAACCCTTCAAAATACCAAACTTTCCTTTTGCTTTATGCCTTTCTTTATGGTAACATCATCTAATGACATTTTATGCACGTACCAAATTAATTGAAAGTGAACTGCCTATAAGTGTGTTTTTCTTTGTTATGTGTCATGCTGTTTTCTTGCAGGTTTATATGAGTTATGCTGTTTAAAAGATGAACAAATACTTTTTATCCCCAAATATTCATTGGTGTAAACTTGCTGTAAAATTGAATCTATAGGGAGAATGCTGTTAACCTTCACTTTCTAGTCTTTGCATCTTTCGCGGAAGACTTTCTGTTTCTTAAGCACCTTTGTTGGTATATTTTTAATATTTCCCACTCTTTCCTTTTGCTCTTTGCTTTCTATCTACAACCTGTCCTTCTCTTCTTGCAGCAAAATCGTATCAGTGAAAATAATTGATGATGAGGAATATGAGAAAAACAAGACCTTCTTCCTTGAGATTGGGGAACCCCGTTTGGTGGAGATGAGTGAGAAGAAAGGTGGGGCGTCTGCTCCGAGGCTGAACCCTAACCATTACTTTGTCTTATCACACTTGGATGGCTTATTCAAACCATTGACTCAGATGCACACATCCATTTACATATGTAAAAGGGCTTTAGTCTCAATGGGGAAGGATACCTTAACACAACCGTGGTCAGTAGATGTATGTTGATGATGGCGCTATATGGTACACTGAGTTTTTTTCTGAACATTGTTTGCCGAGATCTCAGTATAGTAATGGGGTGGCATATTCTTTAGCATATTTGAATGGATGTGTGCAGGTTCAACTACTCATAGCATCATAATAACCATCCGGCTTAGTTGGGTTTTTAAGCATGTGTGTGCGTGTGACCTCAACCATCCATTTCCTGTCTTGTGTCCCCACAGGAAGTTCATTACAGTTAAAATACTTGACAGAGAGGAGTATGACAAAGAGTCCTATTTCTACCTTGTGCTTGAAGAACCAATCTGGATACGAGGAGGAATGAAAGGTGTGAGAGTAAAATATTACCCAAACCAATAAGTAAATCAAACAATGCCCTGTTCTGTATGTAAATCCTACTCTCACACTTGCTCTCTCCTCTTGCTTAGCCTCTGAACTCTATGCAATTCCTTCTGTTAAGCTTGGCCAGCTCTTTGTTTATCCTCTCCTCTAGAGCTTGAAAGAGGCCTATTCATGCCATATTTGTATGCAAGAAGCTTCGTGCTAACCAGACTCTCCACCTGCCTCTGGCATGGGTAGGATGTCTGGGTTAGCACAAAAAATAAGATGTAGATAATTCAGGCATGAATTCGGTAACCCATTTGTCAAGGTCTGTAGTGGTGCTTTTCTACACAAAATTGAATGTATAGGTAAATATATGTATTCTTATCATCTTATATGAAAAAGGTACATTATAGATAGTTGAGTTGCACACACTGTACCTATTCAAGTGACATGTTTCCCTATAAGTACAAAAGCAGCATACCTTCCCAGCCATTTTTAAAAAATAATGGTAATATCAGCTGCTACGTAAGGTTAATGTTAAACAAAGCATTTAAAACTCTTGGGCAAATAGAAAACAGCACTTGTTCCATGATTTTATTAACGAGAGGCATCCCATATACCTCCAGTGATTTCACCATTACGAAATGTGAAAATATGTATTCTAATGAGCTAAATAGCTTCTAAAGAAAAAAATACCAATGGCTTACTTAGTATTTTCAGTAGCATTGAAGGCATAGGTAGGTCACTTATTATTATTTGAATATTAGTTAGTCTCCGTGTATCACACCAACTTTAGTAGTGTTTTGTGAGAATCTATACCTTACTAATTGGAGCATGCATGCACTATGTTAACCGCCAAACTAATATAAGAAATTCTAGGAGCTACATATGTCAGCGTCTAGAATTAACTAATCCCATTGCTTACAATAAGGTTTTATCTGCATGTAGTTATATTAATATTGCTGCAGTCTGTACAAATGCATGATTCAAGCCAGGTTTTCTACTGTTTCAATATTCCATGTAGAAATACTATATACATGGTCTGTGTTCAAACTTGTTAGAGGCTTTAAAAATAAGCTTTTTCTTGCATGGTTACGCCTGGTGAAATATCAACAGTTAGAACCCAAAGAATGAACCCTGTTGTTAAAATTAACATTGATCCAGCAATCCCTTTATACTTTGTCTGGGACTAATTTAAATTTATTAGGTATAAAATTATTAAACTAGGATATTAGCTTCTTGTAACCAAATCATTAATTTGGTTAATTAACACTGATATATGCTTATGAGCCATTAGGTGGAATATAGCAATCTTTAAATTAGTGCTTAAAAATCTAATTGCTCTTTGTGTATACCACAAAACCTTGAAAAAGTACCTTAAATGTAAAAAAGTTTGTAGAAAAATGTACATATTGCAAGAGTGATATGGTAATTTGATTTTAATTTCAATCATAATCAAGCTATAGTTCCATTTATTACGTAATATACATTGTTTGGCTAGGTTATCAATGGACAATTAAATGTTGAAATGTAAAATTAAATTTCTAAATGTTTTCAGTATATTCGGGGCTTTATTGAGCATCATCAGAACTGAATGCCATGGTCAGTTAATGAAAAAAATAGAAAGCTTAAAACTGTCGCTTGTTTTTTTTAAAGTAGATTTTCAACATGGCCATGTCTTTCAAAAGAAAATATGAGATCTTTCCCTTCTCAATATGAAGATATTTATTATTTTGACATAAAAAAATAGATTTATCCCATTTAACTTCCTAAAAAATAATAAAACAAATGTATTCTTTTATATAATTAAGCTGAATTAAATTTACATAAAACTCTAATAAGAAAAGAGAGAACAATACATGGTAGGGTATGGATCAAATATCCCTTCCATTTCTAAAGCAACAAGGTAATTTTATGCTAAAAGTCCAGTTGGTCCAATTGGATAATTCTTGCTTACATTTCCTTGCCTCTATGCCAGGGTTGGGCAGCTTGGCATCGGTTACCCAGCCCTGGTAAATACTGAGCTTCTTTCTGTGGACATCTGTTTCATTTCCTCAATTCATTTGTCTTTCTTATTCTGTCTGTCTCCTATGTGTTTTATTTACAGCCCTGTTGTTGAATGAGCTTGGTAAGCATTTCATTTCTTGTATTTGTTTCCCACCTTTCCAATTTCACTGTGTTCCTATGGGTAGCCGACCAGTTCATGTTGAATTCCAAGTCTCATCATCTCCATGCAGGACACATATATGCTGGATGAAGATCTATGGGACTTGTAGTTCTGCAAACACTGGGGAATTACATATAATTTTGTTGATTATATTTAAAACATTTTTTTTTAATCTTTTGGTGCATGTAAGGTAAATTTGATATGTATCACCTGAACTTTTAAGAACATATTAGGACAGATACACACGTTCTCATGCTTTGACAATCTGAAATCATCAGTTACTGTAGTCATTTTACAGGATAATGTAATGTTATTTGCATACTATTATATGGATTCCCATACCTGAATTGATGTACTTGCTAGAAAATTTAGACGACCCTTATTATTTGACACAGTCAAACCTGTGAAACAGCCAAAATGAGCACAACAAGAGTTAATTGAATCATTTAGGAACTGTAGAAACCCCACTGAACTGTTAAATGAGCCATCTTTAGCAAATTAGTGTTTTAGACTTGCAAATCAAACAGAGATTCTTCATTTCTGCTACTAAAACAAACACACCATGCAATGCATATATATATATATATATATATATGTAGATGAATATATGTCTTCATATATATAGATATTTAATTTATGTATGTTATGTAGTACATATTGTATGCTTATGTTTAGTAGGTGCTCAATGTCTCATTGGTCACTGAATTTAGCACAAAAAAATCTGATATGGGGCAGGTGGATTATTATTGGATATATTGCATATTATATAGTTGCAGGGTTGCTTAGCAGACAAAAAAATGCTGCACTGCTGCTTCATCGGTTAGCATACAATTCACATTATGTTCCATTACAGTTCTAGTCTTATGATGAGTTGCCAAGAAACTTTTAAAGCTTTTAGGCCTGATCAATGAGAGCCCTAGATTATAGACTAGGCTATAAACTAACGATCCATAGAATAATGTAGACTGCAGTTAGCCGCACAATTAAAAGAAAAATGCTTAAGGGATGCTCAGGTCAATATATCATTTATTTTCTTGCTTTTAAGATGTTACAGCTAAGATTTGTATGTTCTATGTATCTACTGTGTATACTGGGTCCAGTGAAAACCAAAACCACAATATGTTTCCAGGGCTACTGAATTTTAAGATTGGCAGCCCAGTCTATAGCTTTTTCTTTCATGCGGTTAAAGTAGCTTTTCCACTGAAAATGTTTTAGCAGTGAGTATTCCTTAACATGCCCATTCAGTGACTAAAGCTTAAAGTATTATGAAAAGTCTTAGTGTCCTTATTATGGACCTTCCTTCTCTTTAGCTATTTTCTTTTATCACAGAACGTCCATTCTGGACCTGCATCAAATATAGTACCGGTACATTGCTTGTCATTGATGAACTTTTGGTCAGCGAAAGGAGACATCCAATGTTAAATACACATATCAAAAAGACTAGCCAAATTTATGATTTTGAACAACCCAATTAAGATCAGACAAACAATTTGCGTAGATTGTAATGCTGGATATTTTATGGAAGAGAAATGTACTGGTACCAATAATCTGTTTTTCTTTTCTTTTTTTTGTCTGCTGATGTTCCTAAATTGTAGGCGACTTTACCATCACAGGTATGTGTCTTTTATATTATATTTGTGATTTTTGAAATTTTTTTATTATATGAACTCTAATTATTATGTGTTTTCTGTTTTTTTTTCTAAAAAAGGGAAAATATTATATGGTAAGCTCAGAGAATAAAACATGTGTGGGGTTTAGCTAACATCCACTGATATGAAGTGCTTTTGATACCACTGTGGGTCTATGGATTGTTCTTCACTGGTAACACTATGTGTGTTTGTTTATTATAAAACCATGTTTTTAGTAGAAATTTGTGTTTTTTATTCTGCATGCTATATGATGAACATAACCTCCCTGGTAGATACTGATTAAAGTCAAGGGTTGCATGTACAGCACATAGGTACATAAATCAAGAAATATTAGAGTATCTCTCAAACATTATATGTCCACATTTACTTTAACATGTAGTTTTTGGTATTCCCTGTAAGAAGAGCTTCATAGCTTTTGTATGGCTTTATTACCATTACCTAGTATTTATTTAAGTTTTTAGACTCACAAGCCGGTGTAACAGATAGTTGTACAACATGATATGCAAAAATGTAACAGCAGTCTCTCCGGTAGGCAGGTGGCCCTTGAAAAAGCTAAGAGAGCCAAACCCAGCCCAGCGTTCTCCAGCTATACCAAGAAGTTGTCATATTGTTGACATATTCAATGTGAAGGGTCCCATGACATTCAGAATCTTAATTATCTTAATTTGGAAGCAGGATTCCACTAAATAAGTATACTATATAATTATAAACTATATGTATCAATATAATATATACAATAGAACATATAGGCTCTTTAAGAAGAATTAGAGCCATTCAAAACATCAGAGGAGGCTTGTGTCCAGTAAGGAACTGTTGCTACATGCCAATGTCTGACTTTATAATGTCAAAGACAATGTATCATAGCATAGGCTAGGATGAGACCTAAATAAATTAGTGATATAATATAATAAACTCTAGGGAATTTGAAGCTAACTGGTGCTATACAGAAAACCTAAGAAGATGTATTTATGGACACCTGACCATTACACCAGCAGAGAATTTTATGACATCTAATTGTAAATACATAGACATTAATATATTTTTTGAGTGTTTCTTTGGAAATTTTTGCCCATTCATCCAGTAGAGCATTTGTGAGGTCAGGCACTGATGTTGGACGAGAAGGCCTGGCTAGTATTCTCAGTTGCAGTTCATCCCAATGGGGTTGAGGTCAGGGCTCTGTGCAGACCAGTCAGGTTCTTCCACACCAAAGTCATCCAACCACATTTTTATGGGCCTTGCTTTGTGCACTGGGACACAGTCATGTTGGAATAGAAAAGGGTCTTCCCCAAACTGTTCTCACAAAGTTGGAAGCATAGTATTGTCTAAAATGTTTTGGTATGCTGAACCATTAAGATTTTTATTCACTGGTTTAAGAGGTGTGTCCCAATACTTTTCTCCATATAATGGACCACAAAGCAAGTCCCTGATGGTGTTATGGTCAGGTGTCACACTACTGTTGTCCATATAGTGTATATTAATGTCATATTATTGTGGCATTTATTAGAGAAGATGCATATACCAATGTTATTGGAATGCAAATTACTGTTTTTCCTGGCTAACAGTAACTTGACTGTGAGTGCTGGGGTTTTTAGTAGGATGTTGGTCTCCCAATCCTGCCAAAAGTGAGCAAGGAAGAATTAGCCCTTTGAGTGCAAGAGGACACTCAGTTTGATAAACTAAAATATTAGGAAAACTGGACAGTTATTTTCAAGATAGTCTTTTTTTTTGTTACATAGAGAACAAATAGAGGAAATACTTACTTAAAATGCAGTTCCCAGCGGCACAGTATAAACAGTGGACATCATTGTCTGTAGATTAACTTCTATTTACCTGTAGAAAAATTGGCTTTGCTGTTTTAAACACATGTTCCAAGACCTCTTATTAGAAGCATAATAAATCCATATTTTTCCATTTTAGTGGCTTACAGAAGCTAGGTCTTACGTAGTAACTAATTTATATTTTCACTATCAATGTACAATAGGTCGCCATCTTAACGGCAGTCAGAATGTGATGGGTAAGTGAGACTGTTATGTTCTTCTGTAAACATCTCAGAAGAAATATAACTGTTGCTCCTACAGCTACTATGCACTAAAACGCAGTTCATTCAAGCCACAAATTAATAATCGCACCAAGCTGACTTGCTCATCGTTGAAAGTTAGATTTACAATTGGAAGCATGTAAATAGTTATAGCTCTGTTTACAGAAAACAGATTAAGGAAACTTGGATCAGACACATGCAAAAGGAATCATTAAATTAAAGCATACCTTTCGATATTTCAAATGAATACGGAAACATACATTAATCTTAGAGGGAGTAGGGAGAAGAGTGTTACCCTGACTTCATGACCTTCATGACCCTTGATACTGAAACAAACAAATTTAAGGTTCAAATTAAAGACTTTCCCACACAAAGATCAAGCAAGAACGAAAGCTTCTACCGTGAAAAGGAAACCTTGTTAATACGACTACAACAGGAGAAATCAGACTAGAAGAATCACAAATCTATACTTTAGAGTAAAACACTTCAGATGTAGTGTATTATGCTTCTCTTATGACATGATCAAATTACAGCATTAGAGAATTCATTTTCTTACATGGCTACATATAGATCAGTAAAACAGCATTTTCAATACTTATTGTTATGCGGTTGTCCCAAACAATATTGTACTGAAGGGTTTCTTTGCGGAAGTCTTTATGACAACCTTGAAAAGCAAGCCAACTTTATGGCAACAGAAAAAAATGCTTGAGTTGAGTTGTAAACCAAAGAAACACTCAAACTTAGAGTCAAGGTCACCATAAACTCATAATAAACTCAACAAATGTCACCTCAGATGAGGGAAGGTTAATGCAGGACTCAACTTTAATAGGACAGACAGACTTGAGAACCAGCTAGACTTTCAACTCTACTGCCAACTGGAGACTCGGCCTCCAATTTTCATGGTCACCATGAGTAACAGACTCAATAAGCAACTTGACAGCTATACCATGCAGTTTAGCAGCCGTATGGCAACTCCACACAAGACTTGCACTGACCAGGTCAGTCTACTTATGTCAACATTAACTTGACTTTTCATAATTAATTGATTTACACTAACCCTTACATCTTTATACATCTTTCTCTCTTCCATAGTATGTAGGGTTAATAATATTAATTTCTTTAAAAAAAAAAGTACATTTTTTACAATGTCCTTACGCCAGTGTGTATTCTGCCAGTCGTCTTATGGTAAGTACCTTACAGGAAGGAAAACATATAATGCACTTCAGTTTGACTATATCTCCAAATCACCCTAACAGTTTGTACCTCATTTAGTAAGAGAAAACACAAAATTAAACACAGAGATTTGCATTTTCCACTTGAACCCAATGGGAAGGAAGGTTAATACAGAGCTGAAATGCTTCAGACAAGTACCGCTGTGTGAGAGGTTCTTTAGTGCACGCATTTTACTTTTACGCAGATACAATTAAGAACAATTGCTTGAGCTCATTTCACAAAAGCTTTATGCGGAGGGGTTTTTTAATTTGGCTTTCAGATAATCTTATCGTTAGTAACCACTTCTGTTGCAAGCACCTCTGGCACTCGAAGGGTTAAACATGGAGCCAAACTCCTTGTAGCCTATTAAAGAACATATTTGTATGGTAGTTTTATATTTTTTTTGCCATTTTATGGGGTGGGGGGGTTTGACACTCAATATTTAAGCCCTCGCATCAAGAATTAAATGTATAGTCCCAAAATGGAGGAGTAAAAAAAAGTATTCATATTATATACTGTTATCCAGATCCAATCATGCACCCTGGCCTATGCTGTGACATGCTAGCTAGCTGCTTCTTGCGATTTCAGGTGTGTCACTGACAAAATAAGTGCGTTGTAGTGTGCCATGTGTGAAACAAGTGTCTGCATGATTATGTGAAAAAAGTCCATAGCTTTTCCCCACGACTAACCCCATTCGCCTAGTCTTTTCGTTGTCCATTTCTATCCTTTTAATTGTCGATGGTCACTTTGATAGGAAAACCTGTCTACAGAAAAGTTCAAACTAGGGATCATCCTTTGCCATCTACAATAATCAACATTGCAGGTATTCATTTTTATTCGTGTGGAACTAATATTTCACTAACAATTCAAAACAAATGTGAGCTATCCATTGCCCAGCAGAAAACTGGCTATGGTCCATTCTGTCCCCTGGATATTGGGCGTTGTTTAGCCCTACTAAACTATTAATTTAACAGAAATATATACTTTTAAGAAAAGATTCACCAAATTCTTCATTTTTAACCAAGATGTGTATACATAATATGCATATTTGTTATGTTTAAATATAACTAGCTCATTAAAAACTGTAATGTGTGTTTTGTTATTACCAATGAAAAACTTCATATACTTGATTAAAATTCTTCGGTGATTGGACAACTAACCCCACCATAAGTCGAAGTGCCGCAAAAGACAAGGTGGGACAGGCAATAAAAGGACCTAGAACTTTATGAGCGCCACCTAATATTCCCACGTCATTAGAAGTGAGGACCCAAGCAAATAGTTTGAGTGGAGGAGCATTTTCCTCACAAATATCATTGAGGTTATTCTTCAGAGTTTATTCATCATTTTACAAATGAGGCTGTACACAATGAAATATCTCCACAGTTTAATGGTATTTTTTTGTGTTATATCAAGACTTACTAGGGAATTTCAGTTATATAGGGAATATTAACATTTTGAAATATATAGAGTGGTGGAAAAAAGCCCTGGTCCCAAGTTGACATTTTGGAAGGCGTAGTTCTGTTCTGGCTCTTTGCCCTATAAATGGGGTTTATGTATAAGCAGTGCTGGTGCAATATTTGACAAGTGGTCTTATTACCTTAGAAGTCATTGGAATGGTCAAGTCAGCAGGAACATTCCATTATTTACTTGGGAGACAAGACAGCTTTTTAAGCTTTGTACTGGTATCACCTTTACCACTAGACCCCCAAAGCATTACTGACGTCATTGTAAAATAAATGTTAGGAATTTAACTCTGAATAATATAAAAATAAGCAATGCATTAATTCGAAGTGTACTTCAAGAGCCGCTCCAGACGTTGCACTGTGGTCTCTGAGTTTACATATATCGGCACATTAGCAGATGGAGTCACTGTGAAGGTGTTCTTGACCAAATTGAGAACATTGACAATTATGGGCAAGCAGGAGGAGACAGGACTTAGCAGGACTTTTACCAGGAAAATAGTTGAAGTAGGGAGATGTGTAGTGGTAGTGATGAGGAGAATGATAAAATAAAGAAAGGCTAGCCATTGTATGTCCTAAATTATTTTAGCATAACAGCAAAGTACAGACTCCCTGCCGGTGGATTGTAAAGGTTATTAATACGTTCTCCCTAGTAGGTGATCTGCTCTCCTTACTGTACTAAACTGTCTTGCCTCTTCCCACTTGCTAATGAAGTGCAGTTCAGATACCAAGGTCAGTTCAATCAACTTCCAACTGTGTACCGCGCTAATGATGAAGCTCCTATAAGCTTTTTACATTTACCAGTGTAACTGTGGAGGGCAGGTCAGTCGTAAATCAGACAGGCTTACATTACTGCAAATAAAACACAATCACGTCTTAACAAGGCAGTTACTGCAATGTAATTACTAAGATATAAAGTAGCATAAAGCAATGCAAAATCCCCTGTTCTCAGTCTACTTACTTTAATTGCCACGAATACCGTGCCATTGAAGGGATTATAAGGAAGAGGAATAATACTGTTTATTTCATAGAATTAGCAGTACCCACAAGCTTTTATTTAAGTACATTTTAAAACGGGGGGATCTGCACAATAGCATAGAAACACTATTTTATTCATAAGGCAACCAGCTTCCCTCATGAGTAGTGGAGAGGGAGAGACGCGGTGGAAAAGGGACCTCAGCATTTTCTGTGCCATCCTTTTCTTTTCCCCCTCGTCCGAAGCCTGTAGGGAGGGCAGATCTTCCAGAATCCCTAAAGCATTTCTTTGAAGGGGACCACTGAAGTCTTAAAGGAGAGGTGGGAGCCAACAAGCATCATTCCCTCTCATTCCAGAATAGCCAAAAAGTGACGAACCATATCAGTGTCCGTGTCCACGTTATTGATATATTTTCCACACAAGCAAAAACAAGGAAACACCCCAAAAAAATTAAAAATATAAAATAAGAGTGCTAAAGTAGGACCCACCCATTAAGCTAGTATTTACAAAATAAATATATCTTCTTCACATACCAGCCAAAAAGCCAGGGGAGAGTAGGACAAGTTAAAAAACAAACACTCCTTGTGCACTTAGCAGCCAACGTAACTGTGATGTCCCAAGGTGTTCCCCACACCAGGTACACACCATTGAGCACCCCCAGATTTGGACTTCCCAGTGGGCTCGAGAAGCACCTTGGACTTTGTGCTGCTTTTGCCTTTATCAAGGTATTACATTTGTTATGAGCCAAAATGCTGAGAAACAAGTCATTGGCGTCACCAAGTATGCATTTTTTGTATACTGTAGGCAACTTCAAACCCACCACATTTTTTTAAGTTGCCTTATGGTTAGACTTTGATCAAAAGAGACATCTGATTGGTGAACAATGCAGTGCAGAATGATGGATATAAAGAACAGAAACAGATGTGACAGAAGTCTTGCCTAGTAACAGAATGAACTGAAATCGTGGGTTTTAAATAAAATATATTCTAATTGTATAATTAATATTTCAAGGGTTAGCTGTTATTATTAAAGAATGTTCTTTTGTAAGGATGGAGTTTCATTTCATCCTTTCATATGTTTTTTTAAACTTGGATTTTATTCTCATACTTTAAGCCCTGAGCTTTTTTTCATATACATTTTAACCATTTTTTCCTAAATCTATTTCTTGCTAAATTCCCAGTGCTGAAAATGTAGTGAATCTTTATAAAATAAAACTATAAAAAAAGATGATGAAGAGATAGCGGTAAATAATTGCTTTTGTCTCCCTACACCCTCCTGAAAAAAAAAGTGAGGGCGCCTATTGGTAGCAAATTAATAATACATTATTGATGTGTCAGAGCCTCTGACAGACTCTGGCTTTATTTTTCTTTGGCAAGTTCATTAATGGCAGAGAAGAAACGTGATCACGATATCTAAAAAACACTTCAGCTGTCATATGAACTTTGATGCATATAATAGCTGAGTTCTCCATGATTGAATTCCCCATGATCTCCCTGTGCAATTTCCCCCATCCCCTGCCACCCAGCCAATGTGCTTGTTCAATGTGTTCTCCGTCTATGACATCTGTTTGTCAAAGCACATGTGTGCTATACTCCCCACCAACCAGCTCCTGAACTGGCTTGTCCAAGAATTGCAGGGTGTCTATGAGACCCCTTGTGACCATGCTTCAAACAGCCAAAAGTGGTGCACAAACTGGACCATAGGTGGGATGCATTTCTTCGAAAGGTGAGTACTTTATACCCCCCTCCACAGGTTAATGAATACATATTAAAGTACTTACAAAGTAATGCAATATACATTCCTCACTGGTGGGACTATTTGGGACACTAGAGCTTTGATGCGTAACATGGTTCTTGTGCTTGTATTTCATCTTTTGCTTTAGAGACATTTGCTTTGGAAGCACACATCCAACAGTTAATATCAGCTCTTATGGAATTTTGTAACTTTTAATTAGAATGGATGAATAATTAAAATATCATTAAGGCTTAGAGAGAACATCTGAACATTATGTTGGTTTATAGAATTTGTAGTGCAGAATATCTCCAGTTGCTCACAGTGGCTTAAACTTATAATCAATATGAGGAAATTGTATAATTGGATTATTCCTTTAAACCAAAGTCAATGGATAGTCAGGAGGCTATTAGTGCTGAATTGTGTTTTTGCAAACATGTAATGAAAATATTCAACAACTACAGCTATTTCATTTTAAAAAACCTAGGATGATACATTCTTATAGTGGAGCATTGATTCTGTAGTGGCATCTCTGATGGATGCGCTTATGTGTAATCTTTATTACTGTCTTCCAAAATCCTTTTATTACTGTCTAAGAAAATTGGTATTTTTGAAGGGCCAAAATGTAAACAATGATGAATTTTGGTGTCTTGCTTGCAGAGGAAAATGAAGACAAACATACTTTGTCAAGCAAAGAGGAAGAGGAGCGTCGTATTGCAGAAATGGGACGGCCTGTTCTTGGAGAACATACAAAACTTGAAATCATTATCGAAGAATCATACGAGTTCAAGGTATTGCTTGCAATATTATTTGGAGTTTCTAATTCTAGAATGATGTAGTTGGCTCCAATATGTCAAGAACTTCTGATCGGTGTATTTCCTAAATTAATTTTCCTTGCCTAGGGTTGTAAGCCAAATTTAAAATTCTAGTTTTGCACACCTTGTACTTGGCATGTAACAATCTGAGAATTGCCAGTTAGCTAAATCTCCGAAAACCTCTAGTAAACAGAACTGAATGAAACAGAAGTCACTCAATAGCTGAACTGAAGAGAGAAGTTCCACTCAATTAATGGCAACCAATCCAATAATACACAGACATTTATTACTCTTATAGTTACTGGCATATGACTCAATAAATGCACATAACATATTTATTTTACACTGGCCTACAGCATTCACTTATTAATAGAAAGTAGTTAATATAACTGGTGTAGTGTACCGCATACAGCTAAACTTCTCTGAAGGCTAGAAAGTAGGTCTAATATAGGAGACGGTGGGTCATAAATGTCTAGTATTGGACCACAGCTTTGCATATCCTTTGCACACAATAGTTTAATATTAAACAAAACTTTGAACAAAGTTCATGGAACAGGTGGAATGCCAATGAAATCTTTCATGATTGCCATAGTCTACACAGGTAGCATGATGATAGGACTCTAGGCCTACCTGCTTTATGATTGCCATGCTGATTTCCTATAACATCAAAAGCTGTTTTGAGCATTATTTGCAAGCTAGTGCTTGACAGATGTCTTCAAGTTTAAGGAAGCAAGAAGCAGATTAGCTGTGAAACATGGAGGGAATTGCAGTTCAGTGCGGAGAATGCTTTTTAACAGTTGAGAGCGTATTGCTTAATCCCAATGCTGGCGCAGCAGCCAGAAAGACATTGCAATTCAGTCGCTGGGCTCCAGAACAAAAGTTTTGCTTTCTCCCTTTATACTCGTTACCAGGCACCCAGGGGCCCCCATCAAAACTATTGTCTGTTTCCTAGAAAACACGAAAACCGTTGCTTTGCCATCAGCGATTCTAGGCAGGAAAGCAGGAGAATGATTGAGCTGCTTGGGACATGGATTTTCTTGCTAACCTTATGTATCTTTCTGGCTGTCAAGGCCAAATTCATGCCAGCATGGAAATTGTCTGCTATGCGACCTCCTCGATGGTCACTCGATGTAACATAACGATGAGTATCACCATAGGATATCAGTTGCCTGCTGCTGCAAATACATTTCTGTGTTAGTCTTACGCATCTTTTCATCACTGAGCGACTGTGGACGAGCCCAGGGGTGACTGCTAATCCTTAACCTTTGTTAAAGTCAGAGTAGAGAAGAGGGCCAAAAAAATCAATTGTGCAATAATTGCTTAGTAACCTTGATATTTTATTGTCACACTTTTGCCAACAAGGGCAGTAGAGACAGAACGAACAAAGCAATAATTTTCTGTAGCGTAGCTGTTTATAGTGAAAGCGAAACAATAGTATTGATTGGAGTGAGTGCTTTTTTTGTTAATGGAACAATAGGTAAAATAGCGGAGTTAGTGGTCTTTAACCCTTTAGGGGTGTACCGTTGAAGCTCTACCAGATGCCACCTCTCTAAGGTCTGGTAGATACCGTGTGTTTGGATGGTAAATCTTGTATCTCCCAGCTGTTTCTTATTGATAAGAAAGGAATATACCTGGGTGAACCATTTAAAACGGCAACAGCACTACAGAATGTTCTGCCGTTGTGTCTTCTTCCTGTCCAACGCGAGAGACTATATGATTGTAGTTGGTTGAATATGGTTAACAGATGAGCTATTGTTGATAAATAATTTAATTTTGGGAAAAGAGATACGAAAACAGGATAATGCACTTTTGGTACCCAACCAAAGCCAGTGGTTTTATATTTAAAGAGCAATTGTGATGCACTATGGTAAAAGTGTAGTATGTCAAAATGGATTGCAAGCTTTCAGTACTATCTAGGTATCTTCTTCAGGCATATTACTCTATAGACTATAGAGTCTTGAAAGCTTATACGTCAGTTAGCCAATAAAGGTATCATCTCTACCAGATTTGCTTTCCCTCTTTCTATGGCTAACATGGTACAATTCTCTACCTTTATCACAATGGTTGCTATTGTACTTCCACTAGAACTGATCTCTATGCATTACTGGAGTACATTAAGTATTTCAGTTATTTTATTTGGCCTATTCCCTAAGAATTTTTTTTTAAAAAAGCTTTTAAGTGGCTTTTATTTTAATATAAGCAGTTTCACTGTTTTTTTTATGATTAGATTTTGAATAACAATGTAATCAGCTTAAATGCAAGGCATTATCTGCCACTTTGACATCAAAGTGTTTGTGTTCACGTGTCAAATCAAGCCTCGCTGTTACTGATTCATTGCAAATATAGCAGTTAAATCACCTAAAATACTGGAGAGCATAAAAAGTTTCAATTGCTGTAAACTGATCTTAAACATCCACGAAGCACCAATACAAACTAGGGGTATATGATAAATCCATTAGATGTACACATCTAGTTTCTAGTATCCTATTTATGACTACAATAAAAGATGACAGCACTCTGAGAACATTGTAATCGGCTCTGCTCATGCGTGTGTTCCGTAATATACTCTCTGCACATGTTCTTTACATGACACTTGGCATTCATACATTCTGAAGAGCCAAGTCCCCACCATCTTGGACTAGGCTGCCATATGTTGGGAGGAGTCCTTAAGGTCATTTTGGCTACCTGGTAGGCGTAAGTGAACTTATCTTGGGTAATTGAAAAGTACATTACAAAGATCCAGTTAGTCTCTTATGTAAGTTATCATAATCGCCATAAATACAAGCAGCTGTCAACATGACATTACTTGGATGTTTATGGTTTTAACACAAATCTTGAAATGCATGGTGGTCACTTCAGCGCTTAATATATCACTTTTATTGAGGGCCTGCCTTTTATCTGTTTATGGTTTGTTATAAATAATACAATCCATTTAGTGTAAAGCATAAATGTAGGTTCTTTTCTGTAGTCATCCATTTCATTGAACAAAAAATATTGATTGTGAATAAAAATTGGACAAAGTGATCATTTTAAAGAGAATACGGCATTGACATGTCTTTGCATAAATGAGTTTGGCTGCTGAATCTTTCATGAAAAGCATATTAATAATGCATGGGTTTATGTGGCTCGGCAATCTTGTCTGTTTTTAATTGTCTAATGTCAGTTGGTTACACTATTCTCACAAAAGTTGGCTACATTGTTTACATATAAACCAGCTGCCTCGTTATTAAAATTGCAGAAATTGCATCTAAACAACTTCAGACAATACATCCATGGGGTTTATTACATTGTATAAAAGACTCCATGCCGCCTTTTTATCATGGATACAATGTGGATTATGAGCCCCGCTGTCAACATGACCTTGGAACCTGACTAGTGTCTTAAAGTCATTGAGGCTCCCCTTCCAGTTTTTTTTTCTGTGTTTGTAGTGGGAAGTCTGCAGGAAAAGGGGGAGCTGCTTACAAAGTTCTTCAAGGGTGATAGGCACCATACGACTAAGCCTGGGGGCGAGCAGTGCTTTAAAAAGGGGACAACGTCTGGTACACTTCAACTTCCACTCCCACTACCACCACTTCACTGGGACCTCATCCCCTTTTATCCCTTTTAATCTGACTTGTCAGCAATGTCAATTTACTGTAACCATTAATTGCAACTAGATCTCCCTGTTGTATGTCATTAAGTTTAAACGTGTGTATTTTTGCAACAAAGTCATGGTTTTATGACAGCAAACATTTTAGATTGTTAATGCCAAATAGTTACAAATTATTATTAATATTTTTCTCAAAAACATATGTTTCCCATTGTTAGCCCTTTGGTTGCAATATGCGTTTGACACGGCCACTCTGTTTCTGTCTTCACAGAGCACTGTAGACAAACTCATTAAAAAGACAAACCTTGCCCTTGTGGTTGGGACTAACAGCTGGAGAGAGCAATTCATCGAAGCTATCACTGTCAGTGCCGGTAAGTTCCTGTATGTTTGTGATGTATATGTCTCAGCTTCTGTCTGGCAAGCCCTGTCTTTAGTGACCGTTAGGACATGAGCTGAGATTGAGACGAGGAGTTAAATTGAGTTAGCTGTAGAAAATATGCATCTGTTGATCATCTGAGGTATCTGCTGCACTAAAAACATAACCAGGTAGCTATGTTCAACAGTGTTCTTTCAACAGTAGATTTTCTTTAGAATTGCATTAGAAATGTCTTGTGGCACTAATAGGAATGTTAAGTTCCCACACTGGTCAAAAATTATATCATTTGTATCAAGAGGAGACATTTTCCCAAAGCAACACAAATGATAATTAAATGAAAAAAGACCTTGTCCCACATTACTACAAAAACATAGGTTTAGGCAAAGTGCCATAATTTTTGGGGTTCTCATAATTCTCTCTTTTCTGTAAGCAAACTAACACATAAAATCTGAAGTTAACAGAAGAATAATGTTTACTAAATAAAGCGGCAAATGCTTTATTATTAGTTTAACTATAAAGACCCCTCTCCTCAAATCTCTAATCAAAGCAACCTGTTGGCTGGTGGTCATGTCAGTGATCCTACAATCATTAATGCCACCGCAAAGTAAAACTAAGCATAGATATAAAATAACCAATGGAATCAACATTATCGGAAATTCCCTGCTCATAAGCAACTGCCATAAGCTTGGTTTTCTTTAATTTCATAGGTGGCTGAACTTGTCGGTAATTGCAATGTGAAAGTTACCTTGAACCTATGGAAATGTTCAGTGCAATTCTATTAGAATTAATGGATTCTCAGATAGTGGCTGAAGCTGGTAGCTTATAATATGATAACAAAACACGACACATAAATATGGGGATTCGTCCTGGGTGATCCAATGCTTGTACAGTACTTTATCATAACATATGTACCGCTCAACAGTATTATTAAATACAGCTGTGGTGGCACCATTTCTCCATTCAGTATGTCTTACTTGAGCTGTAATAGCCAATGTTAATAGCACATTCTAGTTCCAAAGAAGTAAGATGCAGTTTCCATAGCAGAGAGGATTAGTACAAATATGTTTACTCCAAAGTAGAGGACAAACAACTTGCTGGTGCAGGTGGTTTTTCGGGTGTTGTGGGCGGTCAGACAATGTACCTTCAGTTCCCAGTAATCCCGCACACTCCTGCAAGGCTGCCTTTGCGTTGCACGCATACAGCGTATCTTCTTCCACCCAAGAACCGAGCGGGAGAAGAGACGAGGCGCTGTGTGCGAGCAACGCAAAGAACAGCCTTGTGGGAGTGCGCAAGAAATCTGCTGTTCAGGTAAGGGGGGGAGGAGTTTGTATGAACGAGTATGCATGATTGAGGGCATGAATGAGTATCTGTGAATGATTAGTATCTGTGAATGAGGGAATGAATGAGTATATGAATGAGTGAATTAATGTTTGTGAGTGAATGTTTGCGGGAGCGGGCGGGATTGGACACATATGTTGCGGGTGGGAGGGGAACACACACGTTGCGGGAGCGAGCGGTAACAGTCAGAAATTCAGCGGAAGCGGGCGGTAGCAGAATTAAGAAAACAGTCCCGCGCAGGGCTTTACTCCAAAGACACCAAATGTATATTTACTGATTAAAATTCAATGTGGTGACATTAAGGAGTCCTGGGAGCTTTTCTCGGATTATTGAATTACAGAACAATTAGTAAGTACAGCTGGAGGGACACCTGAATTCAGCATATCAAGTGCTGCTGTAGGTAGCAGAACCCTAAATATGGAGGCGTAAACTAAATGAAAAGCACTCGCGTTCTGATAGCAGCCAATAAATCCCAGGTTTTACTATGAAGGGTTATTGTATGTGTGTATGTGTGTGTATTAACATCCTGAATGAATGTGTTGCATAACCAGAAGCAGTGTCAACGAGACATTATAGAAATGTGAACTTTGATTTTGTTTTCTCATTATCACTAATGATGCATTTCATAATGAGGTGACCTGATTTTCAACAAATTATTTTAGAAGTGCTGTTTGGATTTCTGCAGTATGATTGTGAACTTGAGCCTTCATAGTTGAAGGACAGTAACTGATGCCTCTCTAAGTGTCAGATGTTCTGTTTGGTCTCCTGTGGATTCTTTCAATTAAAGATTCAAATTACATTATAGTCATCAAAGGCAAATGCCGCAGAGCATCGTCCTGGTGCATTTTGAGATGGCACATGGCATTCAGTGTCACTGGGCCTGCAGAGACTGTTTTGAGGTCACTTGGGCTGAGCTCTTAGCAATATTTCATTTTATTATACTCCATTTCTTTTTGTGATTAACTTAATTGTGACTCTCGGTGCAGATGTTGCCAGCTGCCTCTCAATCCTGATTATGACAGCTTATCCCCAAAGCCCATATACATCCTCCTGCTCGATCCAACACAAGCCAAATTAATCACTCCCTAAAGGGATTGCTTTTGGAAAGATGTATTATTTTTTTTGTATTTTATTTGATGGTCAGAAAATGTTAGGCTAAATTTGTGCTGCCCCACTCTGACCATGAATATAATAATAGTATAAATATTTAAAATATAAATTTAATATGTAATCAAACAGAGAAGTTGCCAGGAAGTTGCCAAGAAAATACTTAAATATTGTGATCACTCACAACTTCTCACAACTTCTAAATTATTATTTCCATTTCTATTTGCTTAGTTGTTTAACCCTTCACAAAGTTGTGCTGGACATTTTATGCACACCGAGAGGTTTGTTTATTGGTCTTTTTCACTGGTAAATCTAAGACCTGCCCAGGTTAGGCTACAAAGTTCTCCCTCTTTTGGGGAAGTGGCTTTGTTAGTGATGGGTTTAGTCAAGAAATGGGGTTGGCGCTAGCACCAGACAGCCTTTAAAGCCTGGGTGTCAGAGGGACACAAGAAAAAAGGTCCTCATCCAGAGAATCCAGGTCAAGCCCAGAGATTGTTCAGATATGGTCCTCAGTTGAGTTTGCAGAGCTAACTCATCTGTCCTTGATGTTTACCAAAAGCTAAGATGTAGTGGAGTTATGTGGTTTGAATTTCACATTTTAAGTCTTCTTTTTAACACATTGCACTCATCAACTGTTTTTGTCAAGATGACAGTACAGTTTGCTGAACTTATTAAAGGTTTAACCAGTTGTTTAGTCACACCTTTCAGTTGGCATTGTTGCATTTACACCCATTTTAAAATAGACTGCAACCTTGACTCAGTTTTACTTTTTTAGTAGATACACAACATTGTTTTCTATGGTTCTAATCTGATGTCAGATTATGTGTTTCTGTCTGCATATTCATACATATGTATTGTATTTTGGAGCCCAGCAGACTGTGCACTTGATTAATAATAATAATAATTCATTTGTTACAAATTTGTTGTATCAGACCTGAAAGTTCATAATGTCCTCTTTGTGACCAGAAAACATATATGTTCTATTACATTTCATCGTATGATATTAGGATGTGAAATATTTCACTCTTATTTCCAAATAAATATGTGTTGCCGTTGCTAACCCCCCCCCCCCAATATTAAATTGGCTTGGCTCGCTGTTGTTTTCATAAAGGAGAACCAGGCTAATGAATTCCACCAGTAGTGAAATAGTATTTGTTGATTTTCAGCTCTATAACAATGTCTCCTCTTGCTTGATTGCAGACTTATTGTTAATCAGATGCATATGCCTTCTAATCTAAATAAGATATTGTACAACGAACTCTTCTTGGAATTGGTAAAATCAACAAAGACATTTTTATTACTGGAGGTGCTACCAAAATTAGTTAGCAAAGGTCCATGGCATAATCATTTTAATAAAGTGCCATTTGATCAAGCACATCACAAATAGCTAATCAAAAACAAAGTCAGAAAAGTAATGATACACGAGAGGATAGTTCAGAAAATCAATAGTTTTATGAGTTACCATGCAATGTGACCAACAGTAAGTAGACATGTTCGTGTGTGACAACTTCTTGATGAAAATGTCAAGTGTACATTTAATTTTAAACACAAATGTACAGCTTAAAAGTCAGGTCACAAAAAGATCAAAGTAGAAATTACTAGAAAGCAATGAGATTGTCACCTTTGATAAAAGGAAAGTATGGGACAAATACATGTTTTTATTTGCTGGGCAGCAAATAGATTGATAGGCCTTGGTAGGCCTGTATGGGCTTGCTTCCTTAGTGGAAAGATGTTAGTGGAAGAAGGGCCAGTCCCTGACCAAATACCACTCAATGCAAGATGTCCCTTTTTTTTGCTCAAGACACACACATGTGCCATATTGTTTTTAACAGGGTAGGCCTAGTACTGTTTGCATGCCCCACACACATTTTGGAGGCATCAATTGTACTCCTGGCCGGCACCAGACCAACTTCAATACATTTTCTGAAGTGAATAATAGCTGACATGAAGCTGACACTAAGACTGGCCCTGAGTTAAACAACATTAGCCAGACATGAAGTTAGTGTGACCTCCTCCTCTGGCACGCAGTTATTGTGGTATTTTTGGTAGTTCGATCTGCTAAAGGGAGGCTCAGCTTATGTGATTCTGCTCATACTTTTGTAGATAGTGTTGTGTTATTAGAATAGATTCCTATAGACATATATCATGTGTATGTTATATTGTTATTGTAAATCTAGATAAAAATTAGATTTAAAAAGACCATAACAATGGTACCTGGCAATATTACCACAGTTTAGGATGACACAGTCCGTTATAGGTTTCTAGCTCCAGAATGCACAGTAGTATAAAATATAGAATGCTTTGGAATTTTTGACATGGTATAAAATGATTCTATGGCTATAAATGATTATATTATTTAATTAGAAGATAGAATCAAAAGAGAGAGAGAGAATAGGAAGTAAATGAAAGTGGAGGAATGGACATAATATCATCATATATAATATATACTGTATAATAAAACCAGCAGTAGTTTCCCAGCTAAGGGTAAGTTAAAAGGTCTAAACTAGAAAAATGTTCACCAGTTTTACTGATCTGTTATGTTCATCCTTTTTGTTTTGTAGTTTTTGTGTGTGTTTCTTCATTTGCTTTTTAGCAAACCTAAAATCTACAGATTAGTTACTTTACTTAAATCTCCACTGTATACAACTGGTTTAACGTTATGCCTCTTTTATGATTTGTATATGATTTTATTTTTAACACAGGAGAGGATGATGATGATGACGAGTGTGGCGAAGAAAAACTGCCATCCTGCTTTGACTACGTGATGCATTTTCTGACAGTGTTCTGGAAAGTTCTGTTTGCGTTTGTGCCACCCACCGAATACTGGAACGGTTGGGCCTGCTTTATTGTGTCCATTACAATGATTGGCCTCCTGACAGCCTTCATTGGGGATCTAGCTTCACATTTTGGCTGCACCATTGGACTAAAGGATTCTGTCACGGCTGTAGTGTTTGTCGCTCTAGGAACTTCCGTACCAGGTGCGTTTGTGTACTCTAATTGTGTATAAAAGTGCATTTTAGTGTTGGTAGGTTGGTAGATAAGTGGTACAGCCTCACGGGAGGCTGATACAATGAGGCAATTTAAACATGCCTGGGACAGGCACGTGGCTATCCTAAATCTAAGACGAGACCAAAGGTCTGAGGCTTTTTGCAGCAAAAATGGGCGCACTAGAGGGAGCAAATAGCCCTCTGTTGTCAGATTCTGTGTTTTTATATATTGACTATAAATCTCATTATCGCTGTTCCCAAATTCTGCTGATCCAAGGTATGGTATTTGAAGTTATTTCACAATTTACCAGCGAGACATTAACTTCTTTATCTGGCCTCCAGTTGGGAAAGAAAGTTGGAACGCAGATACCTTAATTGATATTCATATTTAAGATCACAAACATTTACTTGAGTAGATAAACTAAGAATGATTTACAAAAATCAACTTATTTGTGTTTAAACTTGATTCATTTTTGTGATAGCTACTTTTCATATATCACTGTTGATGATATTTATTTGAAAGTTTAAGATGACCTTATAGTTCATAGGTTTGTTTTGTATTAACAATATATAGTACATTAGATTAAAAAAAAGTATGATTCACCCTAAAGAGACAAACAGGAAGGAAGTTTTTTTTAAACTTCTGTTTCTGTTCCTAATTCTATTCAGTGACGTATGATAAATATTAAATCAACAACAGAACTTATAAGAATATGATATATTATGTTAATATGTATTTTTGTAAAATGCAAATACATGTGTTAGACTAAATCTTAGGGATAATCCATTAACTTGAAAAGATATATCATGTTTATATATTAGTGCATATATTATAATAATCAGTTATTCATTATCCGAGCAAGAACAGCCATCTATTCTGCTACTTTTAGATATAATATTTTTTCCTGAGGAAGTTTGCTTGTAAAATAAGCATAGGTGGGACGGGTGCTTCCATTTTCCTATCATTAAAACAATAGCCCCTTCCCTCAAAGATTTCTTCATTGCCCAATATTTTATACCATAATGTATACCACCATGTAATAATAAAAATGAAAAAAGGCTAATAAACAGACACCATATATGATGATTTCCCTCAATTTTGGGAGCTTTTCTAGTAGGTAATATTTAAAGTAAATTCTGTATTGTGACATCCATTGCATATAAAATAAAATATACTTTTGCCATTATAAACACATCTAATATGCACAGACAGGCTCAAAGTATGTAGGCTTTTGATTTCCTACCCATGGTTACGTGGATTCCTTTGTCTATGTGGTTTTAAGTGCTGAAAACTTTTCTAGGGGAAGAAAGGGAACAAGTTAAATTAACATTTATCAAAAAAATCTAAGTGACGTGTAACAAAATTTCCATTTAAAAATGAATTGAAGGAAAAACACTAAAGTGTACAAATATTTAGAACATCCTGGTTTTTTCAATCACCATCCCACCTTGAGATTCAATTTTCCCCCTTCAAGAAATTATTGCCAGACTCAATATCAAATTATAAATGTCTTAAATGACTTCTACCAGAAACTTGCCATCCAGTGACTTTCTCTTCTTAAATTCACATGTGAAGTGGTAATATTAAATTGAATTAAAATAAGATTGGTTTGCACATTCTTGGTGGTTTTACTCATTTTATAGAAGTGGCTATTAAAATTGATCTATCACCTAAAGAGAAATGTGTCATCTTAAAAATCTATTTAACTAGATGTTATTTTAGCATATTAGGATATTTTAAAATGAAATCTAATTTAGATGCGTTATAGATCTCACTATTATAACATCCCAGAATCTTGATCTTATTATAATGTACTTTTTTGGGGGATATAAAGTCCATCTGTATAAAGTAGGATGAAAAAGCTTTGAGACACAATATTTTAATAACAAAAAAGTAGAAATATGGTGAAAGAAATCCTTACAAAACATTAAACGTACAACAAGAAACTGACAAAATCTGCTGATTAATATAAAATTTTATAAAAAGTAAAGTAATGACTTTACTTTAAAGCTACATCTTTTTTCTTATACAAATGATTTCTTAATCCAGCATTTACAGATATATTGTATCCTCTCTTTTGTTATAGAATATTCCAGTATTTGCCTGTTGATTTAAATGGTGTTTGAACAGTGCATATGTAGCACAAGTTAATAAGAATAAAGTGTCACCTGGATATGAATAATAAGCCTATTTGCTCCGAAGAATTAATAGCTGAAGCTCAATAAAACTTTTATGCCTTTGTTTGCCAATGGGAAAACCTAATTCCTTTAGCTTTAAAAAGCCATCCAGTTGCTTTAGCATGTTATAAGACCAGCTGGAAGAAATGACAACTTCTCATAGGGTTTCATATGGAAAACCCACACAAATGATGAATTGTAAGTCTGTATTTACAATGTGGGGTCTCTATAAAAGCTACAACCTGTGAACAGATCCAAGCTGTGGAGTCCATAACATGTTTTGTATGTAGGCAGTCATCAGTTTTTGGGAAGACCACCCTTGCTTTTTACCTATACCATTTGCTAAGTATTCAGTTAGTTAATTGAGAACCTAAAAGAGGTATTGGTCATTGGGTTCTAGGATATACGTACAAGAACCACCTTAATATCACCTTAATATCCACCAGTGGATAGGTTTTGTTGTTCCAAAGGTATATTTTCCTAAATAAAATAGCATAGCAGCACTGCTAACTATAAACCAAATAGTTATCTCAGTCTGGATTTCCATTTTTGTTCTTTTACCTTTTTCGTGCAAAGAAAGAGGAATTTTCTGTATGGTAAGTCTAGGTCAATACTGTGCCGACCCTTCCCAGAAGAAGATGTTTAATCAAGTAAAATCTTGCCTCATTTATTTATTGGTTCAGTGTATCTCTTATATAGCAAGACAGACATAGACTGTAGTATGGCTTAACTTCCATCACTTCATACTGTACCAGACATTGCCGGTGATACACAGTAACTCCTATCACTATATATGGGACCGGACACCCATAGTGGTACAGCATAACTCACAACATCAGATAAGTTTATTAATATCATGTTTTAATTATATGTGCTGGGCCATTGGTAAAAGTTTCCTTGTTTTTACACCAAGTAGTTGTAAGTACAACATGTGTCCAATAAGTATACATTATGAAGGGCCAATTTAACTATATAAAAGGACAAGCTGCATAAGAAACTATAAAAGGTTGGTCTGTCAGAATGCACAATTAAAAATATGAACATTGATTCATCACAGATCAACAAGTTCCATTTTGTGAAGTAAAAATTAAAAAAAACACATCAAAGTGCGAATAAGTGAAAATGTACACTGCAGGCATAGATCACAGGTTACACACCCCAAAGGGCAGCCCTGGTACCCAGATTGCGTCCATAGGACTTGCCCAGCACTCAGATTTTACAAATAAGACTTGTCCAGCACCTAGATGGCATCCATAGTACTTGCCCAGCATCCAGATTGCACTCATGGTACTTGCCCAGAACCCAGATTGCAGTCATAGGACTTGCCCAGCACCCAAATTGCACTCATAGTACTTAACCAGCATAAAAAAGCCTATATTTAGAGAGATGTCCTATCCACACATAGGATAATGATATTATGATGTATTTTTATACAACAAACTTTTTCCATACACATACCCAGGAACTTGTGGGCACCAGCTACCCGGAGCCCACCCTTGAGGAACGCGCCCAGGACTGCCCACTGACATCAGTGGGCGGTCTTGCTGATGTTCTGAGCATTCCTGCTGGCATCGGTGGGCAGTCACGCTGACATTGGTGGTCAGTCCTGCTGAAACTTCCCCATTTAAAGCAAACACGCGAGGTTAGTGGGGCGTGACAGAACCCTGCTCCCATTACCTTTAGCATTCGGGTCTTGACCCAGAGAACCTGGAGAAGTGACGCTTTTCCCGGACACTCTGGGCAAAACCCAGAGAGTTCCCAGATATGCTTATACATGAGAATTGCTGGATTGTCCCTTTTCTTGGGAAGAATATATGCCTTTTAGAAGGATAACCTGTACCCTGATCACTTTATACTGAACAAACACTAAATGTTTCCAATATGTCTATTTAGAATGCCCTCAGTTTATCATAGGTAAATCACATATTGGGCTAATTTTATCTTGCCTATGACCATACAAATAAGGGAACAGTGTTGGGGTAAGAAGAGGCATCTTCTCCTCATTAGGGAAGGCTCATATTTGTCTGAGACAGCCAATAGTATTATTTTCTCTTCATCTTCTAGTGGTATTCATAACTGTGCTCAAGCGTATCCCTATAATAAGGCGCACATTCGCCTCAGGCAGCAGTAATGGTTATCATCACTATTTAGATGTGCTTTTGTACTCGTGACAGCCACTTCCATAGTGCTATTCTCAGTTGTGGTCTCTTGCAAAGACACTATGGGTCAGTGGTTGCAGTACCAGTTATAGAAACAGACATTAATAAAATGAATAGATTTCTTAGATCAGACAATACTACTACTTGAATGGAAACATGCTTTCCTGCTTAAGTTGCTGTTTCCTTATAATAATATATTATTTAATGAAATGTTAGATCTGTGTCACACATTGGCCCCCTTCTTTTTGACTGGAAGCATGGATCAAGAGTGTTGTGGGAGCTTCTATGCTGGGTAGCAAAATAAAAGTATTTTTATGATGTTCAGGTATTCTTAAAGCAGCAAGAAAATGCATAGGTGTTAATTTGGAGTACAAATGCCATTTTCCTGTGCATAGAGCTTACCTTCTTAATGTCAAAATGCACAGGGGTTACTAGCTTGCTATTCACCTTTAGTTAGAACCTAACTGCGGAAGCCCTACAGCACACTTGGACATATAGAAGTTCGTCCAAGTGATGGTCTATGCATCAGCAGTCCACAGAAACCATGTTTGATTTCTCAATAATAATAAGATAATAATAATAATAATAATAATACAAATTGAGCATAAGAACACATCTCAAAAATCAATCATCACGTTTCTATCACTCAGTTATAGTCAGCTATTAAATAGATAGCATGGAAGTTATTTTCATTGGTCTATAAGTCTTCTCTTAGGCAAGTTAACTAATTTGGTGGATCTCATCTAGATGTTGCAGCAGCCATAATCTATCAGTTTTCTGTTGAGCTTTATGTCTGCCAAGAGACAGTAATATATGAGAAATCCAAAGCATTCTAACATATAAGCTTTCTGGATCTCCAATGATTAATTATCTATCAGAGTTATTATACTTAAGCAGCAACCAAACAAATGGCAAACTGTTAAAAACTGGATTGATACAGTGCCTACTGATGACAAGGATAGCGTAAAGGATAGGGACAAATGTGTCTTCTGTGTCTGATATACACTGTTTTTACCCCATTAAAACAGCATCCATGGGTAACAATTTAATTCCAAAATCCTAGTTTCCACATGGAGAGATCCATGGGGTGATTTAGTATAGCAACGTATCCTGTTAAAAAATATAACCATTTTCAAAACTGCGGTATCCCCATATGTTCTAAAATGAATCATACGTACATATGCCATATGCTGTCATTTTCTTGGTAGAAAGTCATTACTGATTTCCGCCGAACTGAATATATATACATTATATATGTGTACATAATATATATGTACCACTACATATCCTTCAATACAGGGCGGTACTCAAGCTTGTATGTTTACAGATGGCCATCATGCATGTGCGTTTCCCACTCACTGCTGGTTTCAACAGTAAAACCAGCAGCAGCCCCATTACATGGCTATTGTGCCACACGATGAAAGAGGGCTGGCTTAGACACAACAGTTTTAAGTAGGGAACATTGGGGTTTCATACAAAAAAAATTACATGAATGCTCCTTAATTTGATTCTCGGTTTCAGAATTATTTATTTAAAATGCTTTTCCTAGACATGAGTCTAGACATGCTTTGTCCGTTATTCCCGTGAAACTTTTTTTTTTCCATTTCAGATTGGGACACTTACAGGAACACTAAAATAGAAAAAACATGAAATGCTTTTAGCTTCCCAAATAAGTTACTGTTTACAATATAGAGGGTTGTTCTTTATCACACTGGAAACATTTTAAAGCTTTTATAACAGCCTTTTCATATTGTATGAATAGGATCTCCTGTATTATACCCTATCCAGGAAAAGTGCTATTCACTGATTATAAAGGGAACCAGCAGTCCACCAGCATGGAGTGATTGTAAGAAGGGATACAATATGTATAATTAAATAAGAAAACATAGGTATTCGTGAGAAATGTGAAGAACTCCTCTGTGAACAGAAAAATGCATTTGGAAAGCTGACAGCGTGTTCTTGTCCTGTTTTTTTTTTTTTAAACCCCTTAATGACAAAGCCCGTATATGTATGAGCTCAAAATGCATTGTTTTCAATGGATTTTGGGACCGCCCATTTTCCTTAAGGGGTTAAACTTCACTGTGTCTTCATCAGTGTGATGAATGGAACTTGAGACTTTTAGGTTCTGCACAAGAATTTTGAGACTTCATGGTCATAGCCCTCTGGATATCTTAGAGTTCTAATAGATCCACGCCTGTCGTGTCCTACCCAACTTCTACTTCCTGACACTGGGGCTACTAAGGGTTTGTGGCATCACATGCGGGTCTGCCACCAATAATATGGGGGGGGGGCATATTTATGTCCACAGAACACTATCTCTTATCTCTATCACTGTCCAATTCAGGAGTTGCACATCTGGACCATCTGACATCCAAGTGTGACACTGGTCTAGGAAGCAGAAAGTTGGGATGTCAGTCTAGTTGTCAGTATTGTCCCAGCAGATTTGGCACTATTGTCTGTCTATGTTCATATCTAGCATGATATGATGATTGGAACATCAGGTAAACACTCATTTTTCATAGGGGGGGGAGCTCTAAATATCTGGTGTCTGCATAAGACGGAGCAGATTTATTTGTTTTCTCATGCAAAGATGATCTTCACATTTCCACTGATGATATCCTAACCAACAGACTGTTTGTCGGGCAGATGTGTCTGCAGGCAGTTTTGCTAGAAATGATGATCAACATGTGTTCTTTTTGTTTTGTTTTTTTTCCGCCAAGTTGTTCTTAATGACAAAAGTTTAAATTGCAAAAAATAAATTAGCTACAGATTTATGTTGCTTCCTGTGGACACATGCAATACATTTCATTACGTTTTAGTCATATTGACATACTGACAGCGCAATCAAATGAAGGATAAAATAGCACTTAAATCATATGGCGCTCTGTTACCATGATTATACAAATGACATTTACATAATGTGCTAATTAGTCTTATCAGTTTCTTATCAAGTTCAAACCTATGTAGATTTTTGTTTGTGGCGTTAGCTTTTAGGGTTTTCTGCTGCTTATGATTGATTGTTATATAGAGGATGAATTATTTACTGAAAGGTGCCTGTCTCAGGATAGATTTTGGACTCCTATCTTTTTTTCCTTCTTTCAAATCACAAGACCCACAGTCCATAGCAGATGTTCACCAAAGATCATATGTGGAGCCACTGAGCCTTCTACACCCCATTATATTGATAATCGACTATGACTTGGTTGAGCACTAGACGCCATACATTAGTATATTTGTTCACTTACGGTATACCATGTGCAGTCAAACTGGCGCTCTCCAGCTGTTGATGATTTTTTGTTAAAGTTATCCTGCCAGTACATCCCCAGAAGGTCTGGTTTAAAAACCGACTGACAACTCCAAGCCTACAGGGCTCAGCATAATTCCCTTTAAAGCCCCAAAACATATGACACATGCCAGCCCGGCGCAACATTTAATCCATGATGCGCACGAACTGGGTAGACTTTCAGCGGAAAGAAAAAAGGAAACCGTGTTTATTTCACAAAATGATTTTACAATTATCATTAGCAACCCGTATTTTCTGTTGGCTGCAATACAGAGAAGACAGAATAATGCAGCAGCCAGCAATAAAATGAAACCAAGTGAGACGGCGCGGGAGGCTTCACAAACATAAACAAAATGCATATTTTAGTTGTGATGTGCAGCAGGAAGCGTCGTGAATTTTCAAGCGAATATGAAAATTCAGGGCACTTCTGCTAACTTGTCAACAGCAAAACTGAGGCAGCACATGGTATATTTTGAAGGATATAAGACAATGATACTTATAGTAACTATATCAAGAATAATGAAAATGACCTTGGTAGTATTTAATGTACAAAAACACTGTGTAGGTCAACCAGTTGTATATTAAAAGGAAATTATGATTTTATGATTTAGTGTGTTGTTAAGTTACATCTTAATGTTTAATATGCAATACCGTTAAAATGTTTCCTTGTTTTTTAATCAAAAGCAAATGTGTCCATTAAAATAACATCAAGTGGATCAGAAATACAGTGTAGACGTTGTTAATATTGTAAATGACTGTTGTACCTTAATGGAATATCTCTTTCTTAATGAAATATCTTCATAGAGACACATTTTATCACTCCCATTTCTCCTGTGTTCCAATGGCACGTTGTGTTGGTTGATCCAAGTTTATGTTTAAATGGCGAATTGATCATTAGAAAACCCTTTTGCCATAATTTTACAGCTAGACATTTCCTTGTTTTTCATGAAAACAGTAATCCAATTTTTTTGAAAATTATGACTGCATGTTTAATAGGAATTAAGCAGAAAGTCACTTCATATCGATCAGGATTGTTTATTCTGTTGGGTTTCCAGTGAGATGAAGCCCATAATTGGACAAACAAAAAGTAGTTGTTGTCATCCTTTAAATATATCTTGGTGTCCACAATCAAGGCCATATTTGATATGGGTGAGGTTCTCTGCTGGCCTCTGGATGTCCTATATAGTTTATTGTATTCTTATTAGAGGAGATTGGAATCTCAGGTTGAGGTTCTCATTTCTGCAATAAAGAAGTAGAACTATTTTGTGTTGCACAAATGCACGCTGTTCCATTTATTTCCTAACCTGTCCTAATTATTTATTTCCTAATCTGCACATTTTTCACAGTGTAAGCCTTATCCAGCGTATTTTTGTTATAAGTCAATGAAATATAGGTAAACGAATGTTCGGGTAAGACTCCTTCATGCAACATAATATTATTTATTCTCTGTCTTTGCAGATACCTTTGCAAGTAAAGTAGCCGCCACCCAAGATCAATATGCTGACGCCTCCATAGGTAATGTCACTGGTAGCAATGCAGTGAATGTTTTCCTGGGCATTGGAGTGGCCTGGTCCATTGCTGCCATTTACCATGCAGCCAACGGAGATGAGTTCAGAGTTCAACCCGGCACATTAGCTTTCTCTGTCACTCTCTTTACCATATTTGCATTCATAAACGTTGGTGTCCTCCTGTACAGACGGCGACCTGAAATTGGTGGTGAGCTGGGCGGCCCACGGACTGCCAAGCTTCTTACATCCGCACTCTTTACCCTCCTATGGCTCTTGTACATTTTCTTCTCATCTCTTGAGGCCTACTGCCACATACCAGGCTTCTAAAGAAAGAAAGAAACACTCCAACACGGTAAATATATATATATATAAATATATATATATATATATTGAACAGAGGAAAACAAGAGACATTTGCCATTTTCAATTACCTGCTGATGGGGTGTGACTGCAGGAGCATCCCTTTTAATGGGTAGGAGCAATATTATGTTTCTATCCCAGGGGCATCATGTTGAACTAGGCATGGATGCAGGGACATCTTTGCAACTGTACCTACAACAGTGTGCTATAAATGTTTGACTACTTTTATTTTTGAAATGACTAATCTGAATGCAACATGGTCCTTTTTGTTAAAATGTAAAGATGCCGGAATTACTAGTAACTATTTTTGTTGGTTGGGGAGAGAGAGGGTAGAGTGCCTGAAGAGAAACTTGGTTATCTCAGAGTAGGTCTGTGACATATGAAGTCCAACATACCGATGAGTCCACATTTTTGGATGAGTCCAAATTTTCTAAATACTAAACCAATGATATCTAAAAAAAGAGTTCATAGGCTTAAATATGTATATATTTTTTCCGCTATGACTCCTTGGCTGTATATCCTGTTATCCAAAAAATGTGTGGACACATATAAAGAAATGCTTAAATGGGAAACAACCAAAACGTAGCCTTCTCCTCTCCAACAGGTTGTTTGCAATGTAATTAGCATGCATCCTGCCCTGTCCTGATCCATCATGCAACATAAAGTATCTCCTGTTTGTGCTGTTCTGACCTAACATCACTCTGTATACCAAACTCCATTTTGGTCTTGATGACATATTGTCTTTATTGTAAGTCGCTTCCAGAAAGTCTGCTCGTTGGTCTTCTGAGCACTTTCCGCCATTATCATACTCATGTTCTGGAATGTCTTTGTGCAAAGTTGTACCTCTGTGCATGAATGAAAAATATTTGTGTATGCTCTAGCTTAGTGATAACCCTTTTACTAATGTCGACTGAATGTGAAAGACACGAATGTGTTTTTAGTTTTTTCTGTTTCTTACATACTCTGGGTTTATGTTCGAAAGGTGGGTGGGTCTTTGTTTTTGTAAACAATATAGGTACGGGAACTAAGTACAACCTTTCTAAACAGTATCTTAAGTGGCTCAAGAGCTCTCACATTAATAAAAAAAGTCAAAGCCACCCCATTGATGGCTCGCAGGGCGTAAACATAGTTGAATACAGATAATTCAATACCAAATACGTGCCTAGGATTTTAAGTCATTATTTAAGTATTTATTTCAATTAAAATCATCAGTAGTAAATGGCAAATGGGTTTCTAAATTGCAGCTATTGGGATATACATTGCAATAAGATGTTGCCCTCCATAATGAAGATGTGTGTTTTTTTGATTTTACATTTTTAAGAGCAGTACCTTTGTTATGTAGTTAAAACTGGATCTTTAGGGGATATATAAGGAGAATTGAATGAAAGGTTACTACTCCTTTTCTGTTTTGCTTACTAATTAAAGTACAGGCGTATTCTGTTCTCAGGCTCCTAAGTGCGAGTTCTTTGACATGCAAATATTCATCTTACGTGTTTAACACAATAACCCCCTTGATTGCCTTCATGCATTACTGACCGAACGCTAAATTTCATACAATAACAATGGCTGATTGTGATGATAAATATTTCTCTTTTTTTTTGTTTTGCTTTTTTGGAGGTCTGTAGTAAATGGAGATAAGACTGGCGAGTTTCGACCTGGGGTGCACGTCTAGTCAAACTGCTCAGCTACATAGTACAGCCCAGAAACACAAGTAGCTCACGCATACAGCTAGCACACAAGCGTAATAAGTATTTCAATCATATCAAGCACTCATACATCAAAATGGGGGTTTCACTACATAGATATCCCTCAGCAAGAAGGCTCAGAAGATTCAAATGAAGTGAGCCATAAAAACCTGTGGCCACAAGGTAGACAAAATTCTAAGTCTATGGAACACTTTTAACTCCACAGGGTATCTCAAAGGACCTATTAGATCACTACCATGAACTAATATAATAAAATCATCATGTTTTCTGGAATATAACAAAAAATATATCTAAAGGACAAGAGAATTCACCAGCTGCTTGGAGGATTTTCTTTCTTAAGAATGCATGATTGGTATTTCCCAGAAAGATACTGTATGATGAAAATATTTTTGTGGATTAAAAACTACTAATCTAAAGTTGAAAATAATTGTTTCCCATTTTCTGATTTATCACAGTCAGCATCATAGCAAGTTTAGATTTAACACAAACTCAGGGCTACACCTCACACCTCAATACATTTTTTGTCAAGAATGTTTGTTACGTAGTTTTACTACTTGGAACATTGAACATGCATTATTGAATTTACTTCCACCTGTAGCTGACATTAGCTGTCCTGGGCAGCAAAGATAAATACGCCACTGAGCATATGACTGCATGTTTTTCCCATTAAATTTAGCAATATAAACGAATTAACTTCATGTTTTAATCAACATTTTAATGTGATTGTTCTATAAGATTTTTTAATACAAATTAAATAACATGGGTACTGAAGATGCAGTATTAAAGTAGACTTTTTAGCACAAAGATCAGTCTCTGAATGTTTTTGAGACTGTGGTGCTCCTGGAAATGCATTTGAATTATAAATGACCATAATCAATAAAACACATCATAGTTTTGCCCAAGTGTTTTTTTTAATGTGTAGGGATATATATATATATATATATATATATGATTAAATATCAGAAGGCAAAGAACTAAAATAGTTATTTAATATGGTAAAAGTTTTTTCGGTAGGCCAGGGAACCTACCTCATTCCATAGTTGGCCACGTGGTGTTTCTCGAGTCACTGTCTGGACACCACTACCCAAGACTTTTTAACTACCACTAATAGCTCTTTTTGTACCTACTTAAGGAGTTTACAGTGCAAAATGTCCTTAAATGTAAAGGATGTTATATAACAATAGCGTATATTAAGGTCCCAGTTCGGTACATGTTAATAGATCCATAATAGTTGATAGAAGAAGTCTATGCTTGAAATATTTCATGGATTTATGGACAACTTTAGTGAACATGACCGTTTATATTGTAAAGTGGACTCATAAAACATATTGTATCTTCCCAGCTGGTACTATTGTTATTGTTATTTTCTATTTGTGGCAAATATGTGCAGTATCCTTTCATTTGGGCAAAAACAAATTAAGTAACACATTATAGAATGGTATTTACCTTACCTTGTTTTACTGGGATTTACTAGTGTGTTTTTGATATTACAGTATCTATCATTATGGCTCTGGGCCATTACTATTCATTAATGGTCAGACATCTAATATTAAAAAAAAATTAGAATTGCCCAATTTTCTGGTGTTGGGCAATAGCATATTGCAGCAAATTTAATAATGCATGTACTTTGGCACTTTGTTGATTGTTAGTGATTGCTTATTGGGACACAACCCACGTAGCACAAAATTGCACTTTTTTCTTTTGTTTTACTAAATTGAATTTTACGTTTCACTCTTTTGGCTTTGATGTAACACGCTTGCGCTAACAACAGAAGTCAACAGGCATTTGCTCGTAAGGAATTGGGATCGAGTCAGTACTTATTACCTTGCTTTAGGGCCTGGAATTAAATGAGAGGGTTTTTATTAAATATATCTCAACATGCAGGGTTTCTTGTTTTAGGTTGTAAAAGTTTATTACATTAAAACAATTATTTTATCTGTTGTTTTTTTTTAAATGTGTGTGTTTTGTGCACCAATGTAGGAAGAAAACACTTATACTGTGATAATTATTAGTGGTTCACATCCAAATGAAGGCCATCACACTATAAAAGACAACTCTGAGGTTTCTTGGTGATATCATGATACTGTACATAGAATGTATTATCTATTTTCTTTGTCGATTGGCACATTTATTTTATTTTTATTATCATTTTTTTGCCTTCATGCTTACAAAAATAAAACAGAAAAAAAAGAAATTGTTGTCAGCAATATTTTTCACCAATCATTTAGTACATGTTCTGCATGCAACACCCTTATTTCATCTACAGGTTGAAGAAAGAACAAAGTGGCCATTGATTTATTTGTCATGAAAATTAAAAAAAGAAACCCCAAACCGTCATTTGTATGCCCATCATAGTGTTTATTTAAATGTTGCCAATACAGAACATTTGTCATTCTTCACTAATACAATATTTGCTTTCAGTAGAAGTGATATTCTTTGGAAATTAAATCGGAATAAGATGGTTTAACAAGGAGAACAGGAAATACAACACTATTTGCCAATCTGTTTAAGAGTCTTGTTATCAGGCAAATGCACTTTGCTACTAAACTGGTTTTTTTAGCGAAATAATTGCCCTAGGTGTATTATCATCTGAAAGTAGATATTTTATTTAGAAATTGTTTAAAAAGAATACATTTCCACTGCATTCATTTTAATTTTCATTTTTTAAAATTCTTTGTCATTATACGCTATTTTTTCTTTATTCAATTTATTATAAAACATAGCTTGATTGATCACCAGGTAATGTCTGTTGTTATTGTTGAGTTATCATTGTTATGAACAACCTAACAAACGTTTAACATTAATGTATCTTTGTGTGTTGTTATAAAGAACGGAAAAATGAATCCTAAGTTATTTACGGATTATGTGACCTTTACAAGTGTGCTCTTTGTATGGTATAGTCAACAAAACGGGAGAAGTACATGGGCAAGTGTGGGCTCAAGAAAAACGCCCAACCTAGCCCTACTTGTCAGGAGCAAACATTGATTAAATAATGTCTCCATCCCTCCTCTTTTACTCCTCATAAGACAATCGATCCAGAGAAGGACAAGACGTGTGCATTAACGTCGACTTGGCACTTTAAGGCCGGCGGCCAATAAAGTGACATATGTGGAGGGGCCTGCTGGATAAATCCAGCTGCATGCTACCAATTTTCACTTTTGCATTGAATGGCCGTGTGTATCTATTCAGTGGCCACACACTAAAGAACTTGAGCTGCTGCAAAAGCAGCAATAAGTAATTGAGGCACCATCGGGCACCAGCATTTGTCTGGTTTCTTGATGGCCAGTCCAGGCCTGATCTGTAGTATTTTCTTAAAAATGTTCTACTAAGGTTGCCAATAAAAACTACATTGTCTTGTTTGAATCAGCTAGGATGTCAGTGAGTTACTTGATCGGCCATAGGAGAACTCTATACCTACCAACAATTCTGTTGGCCAAAGGGGGACACTTTTTTCTTCAGCTTGCGGTTCTTTAAATATACAAATATTTATCCTGAAGCAATGTAGGAATGTATTTCTGAAGTTGTAAGTGACCATGGCTTCCCTAAGAACTGTTAATGCTGTTAATGATAAGATGGAATGACAAGCCTTATCTGAGGCTAGTTCTTTGAAAGGAATTGTAAATAAATGTTTTGGTTTTTGTTACGATAAGTTTGAGTTTAATTTATCTAATATTAGAAGCAGAGGGCCATTACAAATAATCAGCGGCTATACATTAAAAATATGTATTTCTAGAAAAAGTTAAATATTGAATTTAAACATTTTGAGAAATGTGACTGTATGAACATAGAATGCTACTATCAAAAAACCAAAAGGCTGCATTGTGAGTCTTTTAGAAAGGTAGATTAAAAAAAATAACAGATTCAAGTAAATTAACAAATTGGCCCATTTTATCTGCCCTTTTTAGAATCATATTTTAATTAATTTTACTTAATTCTTTAGGATCGCTTTATGCACATCCCAAGCTTTCTTATATGCTTGCTTGTGTTTGCCTATACTACATCCATTGGAAATCTATTCCAGGCATCTACTACCCTTTCTTTAAAAAAATGTCATGAATCAAGGATAACTTTGTAGGTAAGATAATAAATGCAGGGTTAAATATGGAAGAGATAATTGAGATATCCTTATTAGATACTGTAGACAAAGTATTGGAGTCATTGGGGCTGCGGTTGAAACCAACACAATCCCTCCCTGAAATGCCCAGTGGTCTATTTGTAAGTTGGTTAAAAGGATCCTCCATTGGAGCAGATCTCACTTCATTTGCCCCTTCACTGGCTTTACCCTAGTAAGGAACAGCTCCTTTATTCTGTATTGCCCCACACCATTAATAGACTACAGGACAAGAGGATTTAGTTTGTCTAGACCACCAGTGTTAGCAGACCCAACACAAATTGTTTTTTACTGCTAATAATATTAAATCAATGCCATATTACATTTAATCACCCACTATATATATTAGGTTTGGAATTTTTTTTTCAGATATATATGTTGTTGCTTTCTCTTATTGGAAGCAAAAATCAATGAGAGCATTTTGATTGTTTATTTAAAATACGTATTCTTTCATGTTAAATCGTTTTTCACTTACCACAAGATCCTGAATAGTATAAATATAAACTTCCAGATAGCCATTTGCAATGAAAGATTCCTGTAAAAGGTCATGTGGTATCAATAAATCAAAGATGGAGACAAACATTAAAGTGGGGTTCAGAATGTACATACTCCACATTTTGTAACCAGTTAAACACCTACGCTAAACCTTCCTAGACCAGAGAACTAAAAAAACAAACTGAAAAAAAGCATTTGTTAAATAGTTGACCAATATTTTTTTGTATTATATCATCGATGGAACAGAGACTTTAGAGAGCAATGTTTCCATAATCTACCATCTAACATCTAGTAAGATACACTGTAAGGCCATGGTTGGGCTTACTATGTAGACACGCTAGACAGCTTCCTAGTCCGAAGGACTGGTAGGGGGCACCACCATAAAGTCAAAGGGTGCCAAAGATATAGTTGGACTATTGTTGTATTGAAGTTTTAATGTTCAATAGCCAATACCATTACAAGCTTGGTTCAGCATGTTTTACTCATCTATCTGCTCTGAGTATAAACCGTTTCTATCATGTCATTGTCTACGGATCAATTCCCTGACTTTCATAAGGCATTATGGAAATTGCAACCCACCAACATTTACATGTTTGGAAATATTTACTACAGCTCATGTGGGGTAAAGAAATTCTATGAAATAGAAAAACTTTAAAATATGTCACCTCCTTGCGGAAACTTATATGTAAAAATAAACTTAATTATACCACCTCACCACCGTTGGATATTATTAATAGCATTATTAGTATTACTAGCCTTATTTATACAGCACCAACAATTAGGCAGCACTAATTACAGTACAGAAATTCAAAGGCTATGACAAAACAAAAATTGTCAAACAGTCACATTAGGTAAAGAGGGTCGTGCTCGCAAGATAGAGGGACACAAGCCCTCATACCATATTTTATTATATAATTAGTACTTACTAGCTTTATATCAAATAAGCCAGCAGTGTATTAAGATTACCAAGTTGGGGAAAAGTATAGTTAAAATGATACCATTAAGTCAATCATCAAGAATATGCCCCCTTGAGACCTAAAAGTGAAATATATCTTTAAATGTCTTGACTTCTTGTTTATTGAACTCTCCCATATACTCCATACATCTCAAAGTACTATGAAATGTAAATGTGAATCGTAACCTAGATCCAGTAATGTTTCCTGCAGAGCCTTAACAAAATCTCCAAAAGGTTTTGTGTGATCTAAAGGAAAATCATGTGTTTAAATATTCATGTATAATGTGTTCCTCAAGTTTAATGCCTATGTGATCATCTTACAGAATGTCCTGTGGAAGAGAAGTAGTAAAATCCGAATGTCGATTGGTGTTATGTCTAGTAACCGTTCAATTAGTGTAAAGACCTTGCCTTATCAATATAAACTACAATTTAGGATACAACACACTATAAGTGGTTGGATCACCATAGCAAACATGAAAATGTCCTGCTGATTAAACCTTGCACCAAATTTGTCACTGCTCAAGGGTATTATAAATTTCATTAGAATTATTTCTGATTCAAGAGGGTTTTCATATACCTGCTACTAAATTGCAGACTTAAGCTACAAAATTTGAAATGAACATTAGTAGATTTAAGTAATACGTGTTGACTGCATACTATATGCAATAGGTATTTATTACATGCAAACCAACCCTGAGTAGTATTCTCACAGTCACTTTATTCCACGGGAAAAAAATCTCAGTAATTTGCAATTTTCATATTGTATTGGGTGAACATTGTGATTATTGGAATTTTAGTTATATATATATATATATATACGGTATATTATATATATATACGGTATATTATATATATACATTGCTTTCAATAACAAGATTTAATTAATATGAATGTGTTTTACATTTTACCTATGGAATTGCTTTTATTTCTAGGTTAAAATCATATGATTTGTCTTGTAATCATACAGATGTCTTTTGTATCCACAAGGGTTGCGTGACCTAATTTAAAGCTGTTCTCCATAAAATATACTCTTACAGTGACAGATGTTGATACCTAGGTGGTTGGCACCATGAGAAGATATATGATTAGCAGATTTACCTAGAGATTTATCTTTGTTGTTGTATGTAAAGGGATGGTTTTCTGTCCCAGATAGCTTCACTTATAGAGGATGCACATTAAAGTACTTTATGGGTACTTTATTATGCATTCTTTAAATATCAAAGGAAAATGCACTTACCTTAAGGTAAGGTTGCAGCTATAGAGCTGCAGCTTCCGTGCTCTTTCATTGTCTGAGAGGTGTTACACCACCAATTGGCTCCTTGAAGCAGCCAAGCAACCAATCAGCGGGAGGAAATGCTCCCTTTTAAACCAATAGACCCCCACCCTCAGCGTTTGCTGAGCCAGCACTAGAGCTGACTGGCAGAAAGTATATCACGTGCACTTACTGTAGATGTGTTTGATATCCTCCACAGCAAGTAACTGGGCTGCAAATGCAGATGGGGGATTGTGCCGAACCCTGCCCCATGCATTTGCAAGAGGAATACCAAGGAATTCTAAAGGGACATCTCAGCTATTATATGCATTAAAGGACATATAACGGCTGGAGGGTCCCTTTGAGCAACTTGCCCATCTAATCATAAAAGCCATCTAAAGACAGACATAATAATAATTCTAATAATCATGGGACAACAATTTTGACTTCAACCCATGTTTGCAGCAGTCACGTCATGAAGAAAGCCATGCAATAATATATTTGCATAATAATGTTCTCTTTAAACACATATTATTTTGTTATAGAAGGAGGTTCCATTAATATTATATATTTGCAAAATGTGTGAAACTCTTTTATTTCTGAAAATGCACAGATTAAATTAAAATTAATGATTATTTTCCGCAATATCACTACTTAATTAGCCGCTTTCTGTTTTTTTCTTTTCTGTTTCTAAAATGTTCTGAATATAATCTGTATTTTAAAAGGGAATAACTATTGTATAGCTAAAGCAATTTAAAAAATCATTACACTATTTATTTACCTTTAAAATAAATGGAAATCCATTGCGCTCTCAGAGTAGTTCCTATGTCCTACTGATTTTGGAGACCTTTTTACCTCTAATCTGGGAATTTAAAGCTCTATGTTTAAAAAAAATGACTGGCAGTAAAAGATTAAACATGTAATTTGACCTAGTTTAAGAATATTCTTTTTTTTCCTTCTTCTGCTCTGATTCACAATACCATCACATTTGTTAAAAGCCCATTTCCTGTCCGAAAGAAGTAATTTTTGAGAATAATATCAATGCCAACGTCATTGAAATTTTCAATTTTGTGTACCTTCTGCATTTTCCCACACCTATTTCTTGTTAACCCCTCGAATGCAAAGAAGGCTGAACTAAATACTGAACTGAAATAATTGATACAACTACTATTGATGGTTGGTGGAATCTAAGGAGGGATTGTTTCCTGATGTGTCCAGCTGTTAAGGAATACTCTTTTGTCAATTATAAGGCAGAAACATGTGAATATGTAATGAAAGAGGTTCAGTGATGATAGATTTAAAGTGCTATAACATTTTGTTGTGGTAGAGTTTGCAAGAGCAGCATTTGGCTTGCCCGGAGTGTCGTTACTGTCACATTTGAGCTAGTTCAATTTTCTCCCTCTTTCCCCAAACCTCTTGTTTGTTCCAGTAACCTATGCCAATCTATCAATCAAATTGACAGGGAGATGTAATTAAATGTTGTTATCGGAGTTCTTAGTTAATCCCTTAGGAGGAGATTAAAATGAATATGAGCGTGAGTGTTTCTTCCATCTGCTAGGTCCATGTCGTGCCCTTGCGATGTTTCAATGGTAAGGAAGGCTTCACAAGAGAACACAGAGCAGATCAGGAGCTTCCACGTGAAACGTGTTCTGCATTTATCAGCACAGACAATTTTGATGTGGGAGTAAGAGGAATGTGTTACAACTTCAAGCTTTACACCACATACTTGATAATGAACGAGATTGGACTTTTTACACTATTTAAATGTGAAATTGTAGTAAATAAGAATTCTTCATTTTTTATGACCCGGAATATATAATTTACAAAAGATTATACTACAGACGTTTGTTCAGGGGATAGCCAACCTCTAGCCATCTAGCTGGGTAATGTTTTGCTTTAATGAAACTCTAGTTCAAAGCAGTGGTTACTTGGACCTGATTCAGTAGCCACTTTAGTGCATTAAATGCCTGTTGTAATGAGATAAAAAAACTACCTTCTAGATTATGTACCATGACAAGTTAATGTGACAAGCATGCCTGGGAACTTGTCTGGGTTTAACCCAGATTCTCTCATCAATCTCATCTTCCATCTACTCTCTGTCCGTTAACCCTACTCCTACTCTTTGCCAGCGCTGCCCCTTATTACAGCCACATCTCCAGGAGACAGGGCGCTCCGAGCATCACATATATGGGGACTCGATGCCTTTGTTTTCTGGGGACAATCTTGGCCAAGTTTTCTGTCCACAGAAAAGATTTGGGGTTTATTTACTAAAGTGGGAGTTTCCAGAACAAATTAACGTTCAACTCACAAGGGCTAAGCCCTGAGAGTTTCTCCTGCATCCTCACCGTGACCGGCCCTGTATAATAAATAGATAAATCACCCACTGAACTATGCATTATGAATGGCCAGCTTTGTCACCAAAAGTCTCATCTGAACCCCCGTTAATCCTAAAGGTATAGAGTAACTTGATCAGTTGACTAAAATGCCATAGAGTGTATTTAGAAAAAACCTGTATCAACCAAGTTATTGTATTAAATATCAACGTGAATATAAAAGCAATACTGTAACAAGTATAAGAGTTAAAGGAAAGTAAGTAAGAAAATGGCATTCAATATGGGCTAAACATATGGTATATTACTAAAGCTGAACTGAAGAAAACTGTGGTAGGCTTTACCCACCTAATTATTGATTGTTTTTCTAATTTATTATTTTTTTTAGCAGGAATAATGTCAGATTCTTTCCAGTTTGATCCTAGGACATGTGATTTTTTGCCTGTCCAGGGTATGTGAGCCGTGACGTATGATGACCCTGACTAGTGTGTGACCTATTTGTGTATGCAAGCAAAATGAATGGCTGGTTCTCTCTTTTTTGCTTGTGGCCTATGTCTTAGTTTGTGCCTACTTTGTGTGGCATCTTTGCGTTACCTAGCAACTACTACTTCGTCATGTACACAGTCATTTGTATTCAAATGCCTTGCTCATTTTAATGTTAAGGTTCTTTGTTTCCCATTAAACAACCATTTCTGTGAAGCACACATATTAACAGAAATATATGCCGTTCATCATACGAAAAGTAAACAAATATTCAAATAATGTATTTATTTTCAGGGATAAATGGAAAATGAAAACCTCTAGGTCTAGATCTAGGTCTGTATAGTTTATATGACCTTCCAAAAATACAGAGGATTAAGGTATTATTTTTCTTGCTTATTAAAATGTATATAAATGCTGAGCTTACAGATTTCAAGTCGTTTCGTCTAATCAACTTGTGTTGTTGGGACTATTTGAATTCTACCTTCGGTCTTTTTGATGTGTCTGTACAAAATACTAGAAGCCATACTTTGCTTTTTTTATTATCTTAACAGGAAGGGAAATTGGAAAATCCACTTTGCTTGGGCAGGAGTGGGTTTCCACAAATTGAATTGAGTGGGATTATTTGGATAAGGCTAGTTCAGTTGTCTTGGCGATTCTCGTATACATTATTTCATATGAAATCATTAAGGTTAATTGAACCGAACACTTGCCATTTGAGTAATCAGCCAACTGTACTTTGTAAAAAAGCGTGTAAAGTCAGGGAAATTAAAGCTAAAACATTGAGTTTATCGCTTAAATTAAAAGTAGTGTTTGACAAATCTCAGATCATTTCATGCATACGGACTCATGGGAGCTTGGGGAAATGCTCATTTCTAGAGATTTGGGGGAAAAAAGTCCTCAGGATTATGAAAACTTTCTGTGGACAAAATAAATATTTGTGCAAAATATATTATATTTTCTAATGGTTGTAATTGTTCTGTGTATAGTCCTAGCCTGTGTGATATTCAAAACAATGTACAAATAATAAGGTTAAATAAAGAACATGTACCAGTGTTAAAATAGTCACTTCAACAGAAGTCAAGTGGACTAAATTGACTGAGCTTCATGGGGCGTGTAGTGGACTGCACAAGGAATACCCAATGTGATATATTCCTGAAAAATTGGCCTTTAATTTGAAGAAATTAATACAGACTTTCATTAGACAAATCTGCTTTTGTTATGGAACACAACTTTTGTCATTATTATATTCTTTGCTTTTATTTTTTGGAATTCCTAAATAAGAAGGCAAAAGCCCAGGACCATGATTTAAAGTACCGCCCAGGACCATGATTTAAAGTACCGCTATTTCAAGTAATTTTAAGGTCAAAAAGTGTAATGACTAATTCACTTACGCTTTCTGTTAGGGGGAGGGCAATGTATATTTTTCCTATAAAAATGTACGTTTATTTAATATGATATATATATGTACAATTGCCATGGCTAGATATTATAGCAGATAAATCAGTGCATTTTCCTGCATCATAGAGGACTCCAACTACCTCTAAAATGTAGTACGCCGAGACACATAAAACAATCAGGATATATGGGCACAGGTAAGTACACAAAAAATATAATAATTTATTTTTAGGATGATTTTCTTTTTCCGTGGTGGAAATATATGCATGGTCCGATGAGCTAAATTGATAGAGACCTTATCATTTTAGTACATAGTATAATAAGGTTTGATAGCTGGGCCACTCTCCATTCCTACGTAATACAGGTATGTAGGAATGGAGAGTGGCCCAGCTATCAACCCTTATTATACTTTTACCTAAATAGCCATAAATAAGTTCAAAATCTGTGCTTCACTGTGAACTCCTTAATTGAATTAATTTGAATAGTTAAATATTTTCATCCTGAAGGGGGAGATGTGTATGTTTTTTTTTAATTAATAGGATTTAACTATATTTTTGTATGTGAAATAATTCTTCTGTTTCTATTTTTCAAAGTGATTTTCTTGATCACTCATATTCTCCAATCTCCCTGATTGCATGAGGTTGCGACAGGGGTTAGAGTACAGAGATGAAAATTAAAATCTTGCCACAATACACAAAAAAAGAGTTAGAAAACCTGCATTCATACGTTCAAGATTTTTTCTTATTTTTTTACCATCAATTGGCTTTAATATTTCAATTAATAATTATTGTGTTTCATGGCCTTTTGATGACCAACTAGATACTCATGATTTCCAAAAATGTATCACTAGCCTCCTAGTAAAGGAAGGTAATTAAATTGTTTCATTTTAGCATAAATTCCCCCAAATTATTATACTTTTGATATACCGGTAATCTAATTAGGATAAAATACTTAAGTAAGTCATTAACGATATTTTCAATGGTTAAATACAAGTTAAATTTATTTTCTCAAGGTATTTTGAAAATAAGTTTTGGCTATTATTGTTTACAAAAGTGTGTGAAATGTCATACAAGACAAGTATTCTATCCTTACCTATATAGGATATGTGTGGTTTTTTTCCAAATGTATGTAAATAAATATCAATTAACCTAGCTATTATGTATACATAATGTACTGCCAAAATATTCTGCTTCATGTATACTAATGGTTTTCAATGCAAAAAAGGGTGAAATTCGGTTTATCTTGGTGTTACAAAAAATGGGTTGTTTCTATATTGCAACGGGCTCAGCTAAACCAGCAAACGATATTAAATGCAACCGTCTGAGGTGCATTTTCTACATACGAAGAATGTAAGATCTTAGCGGTTCCTTGACCTGTAACCGACGGTTTATTCATCACACAAGAATGTTGCTATGATATGTTTGACGTACTTTTAATGACTTTTAAGTAACCATGGGAACATCACGGCTTTAAACGCTTTGTCTTAAATAGTCAGAGACGTTTGGATCCCAAATGGCACAGGTTTTGTGTGAAACAAGTAAAATGAAGATGAATTTGTGTGTCGGAAGAATTGGATTTATTTATCACTGTGCATTTTTTGTAATTAATCAATTAGAAGAGGACCCTCTAATAAACTGTGCTGATTTAAGTCAAACGGAGTCAATCTTTTTGGACTAAAACCCATGGTTGATTGGAACATGTTGCCAAGTCTGTTGTATAATGGGTACAAAAAATAAACGACTTTTTCCTGCATGCTGCCTGAAGTATGTTGTGATTTGCTAATTAAAATTTATGAGGAGAATTATCATATGCACAAAGGTTGTATGTTATAAATAGCCAAATATGATGTTTTTTTCATCCTGGCGTATGTGTATTAAGTGCTCTTGTATGTCTGCTTCAGAAGAGCTGTCTGTCATTTGTGTATATTGTGACTAACCGTTCTATCTTGTATCACTGTATTTTGTGACACCCTTCCCCCATATCCCTTGCCTGAAATGGTCCCCTGTGTAAAAACCATTGTCCATTTCCTTAACTTGACACATTTCCTAACACTAAAATATAAATGTTTGTAAATTATTCATTCATGTTGTCTCCTTGTATGTATCTCCAGTGAAGCTTCTTTTCCCTAATACACAAAAACCTGTGACATTTCACTAATAGTGATTTTTAACACATTGAAAGTTAGTGGTAAACATATAACATATTAATTGCATCTCTGTCTCCATGGAGATAGAGCTCTAAAGGATTTTTATGCCAACTGTGTCTATAAACAAGCACTGGTAGATCCTATACGCTGTGTGGAAACGCTAAAGTGTTCCCTCCAATTTTATTCCTAACATTCATAAAATTATTCCTGGTACCGTTCTATATATTACTATATGGAAATCGGAACTCTTCCTAGAAATAATTCTTTATGTATAAATTTGCCTTATCCATATTTTTCAGGGAATGTTTAAGTAATTGAAAGCTGATTGACTGTCATTGGTCTCTAGTGTCTAAATTAAAGGGACAGTCTTATGTCCCTGACACCCCATACACAGTGAGTACCTTTAGATGCATTCTCCCAAAATTAAAACAAAAGTTAATTAAAAAAAAGCACTTACCTGGCACACAATCTTATATGATCCAACATTTCTTGCCACTGAGTGGCTGCTTGATGCTGTCAATCAGTGGCAAGAAAGTGCTCTCCTTTAAATGAGTGGGAGGACTCTTCACCACTGCACGCGTTGTTCACCAGAGCCAGAGCGTGTCTACGTGAAGAGAGACACAACCTACAGGCTGCTTTAATACACATTCTTAATGATGGTAAACTATACATACATGACAGGCACTTTTAGACCTAGATTACATTCGTATTTCACATTTCTGTTTATTTTGTGATGCCATTAGGCTAATCCTTACAATCCAACAAGATGTGGGAAGGACAGAGTCTTTAGACATACCGGTATATTATGACAAAGCATGCTAGGAGAATTAATCCAGAATAGCCGGAGTTCAATGATTGCCTACACAGATGATGGAAGCTAGGAGGGTGAACTCAGCACAGGTAAGTTAGCAACACACTGCTCTGCTGATGAATAATAAGCTGAAATAATAGCCATATCCAGGATGTTGCCATAGTTATGGCTGGAGATGCCTCTCTTACCATATGGGAGACAGTGTTAGGTTGGGAAGGTTGGACTAAGCTTACCTGGGAAGTTACCTGGTTTAATCTGAAGTCTCCAGACATTCTGTGATTCTCTCTTGAACAGTGGAGAAATATTTGGTCCCATTCACTCCTTGCCAAGCCCCTCATCACCATGTATTCTATTAAGGACTACTCCTTTGGCTAGCCTGGCCCCTAGTTGAAGCCACATCACCAGGCAAGAGAAAGCTCTGGGTTGCCACTCCTGGGAAGTTCCAAAGTATGGAGGTAAACACATCTGGGAGTGATTACATGCAGATCAGATGACAAAGAATCTGTGTAACTCACCTTGCGAGGAGATCAAAGTGTTGTCGTGGAGTCCTGTCAACAAGCTACCACATTTAAAGCCTCTCGGACAAACCTATACTACGGTAATAAGTTTTATGATATATATCATATACATGCATAGGCAAAATATCCAAAAAATCATCCTTGCATATAAAAAATAAGGAACCAAATTTGCCACTCAAATATAGTTGGAAATTATACAGTTAAGTGTAAAAAAAAAATAAAAAAGAGAGGATCAACAATAAAATATAGCAGTGGCACACAATGAATGTTTGTGATTTGAAAGAATTACTGGTATAGATAAATAATAATATAAACATTAAGCGATAACGTCATGCCATTTTTCCAATAAAGAATATAGAGTGGCTGTAATACTAAACATAAGCAGCTGGAACATTGCAGAGTGATTGCTTAAGAAATGCATATTAATAAAAATAAGAAACATATGTAGCAGTGAAAGAGTTGGATAGCCACACTACAGCGGCAGGACAGCTGTCCAGTTTTGAACTGAACAGATCAGTTTTAGGTTGCGCATTCTGGTTTTAAACCAGAAACTGTCCACTGTCAAGAAACTAAAAAGTGAATAAAACCAGACAATGTGTATCAATAGTGGCAGGCTCTTTGCAAAGCCCTTTTGTGCCTCTGGGGAATGACCGCTTAGTGGGGTTACGCAACATGATGTAACTTGACCCAGCACTAGTATGCAGAATGACTGGAGTCAGGTGTTGGACTATGTAACAGGTAATCTGTTAATTTGTTTCCTCATTTGTACGTATATGATCTGTCAAGTGCAATAATGCCATGTAGTGCTTACTGTCTCATACTTCCCAAAAGTCCCAGTTTTTTCCAGGGACATTCCTGGTTTCAGGCACTGTCCCTCTGTCCCAGATAACTTCCCCGCTGTCCTGCTTTTGCGGGATCATGGGCGATCCTCTGATCTTTTACGACTTGTTCAGTAAAGTCAGCAAAACTCTGTTGTTTCTGCTTAGATTTCAAATGCAGAACCCACGTAGCCACCTCACAACTGCAGAGCTTGATGTTTTGGTAATACGGGATCTGATCAGGTCATTGGTTCCAGCACTCCTATTGTCGGTCTCATCCCTATCTGCCTCTTGCCGCACTCCCAAACATAGGTATCCTGACATGGCACACCTTAAATATTAGGGGGTATGATTTCTCAGTGATTTGATTACTAGGACAGTATGCCACAGGAGGTAAAGGGGAGGGGGAAGGATGGAAGAGTTGTGTCGTTGGATAGATGATGGGAGAAGGAGTGAGTAAGTGAGTGTGTGTATGTATGTATGGGTATAGTGTTAGAGTGAATGTGTGAATGTTAGTGTATGATGCAGTAACATACACTAGCCCCATATGCTCACATACATTAATACCATATACTCACACACATGTTGACGCTATACACTTAAAACACATGCTGTACTACCATACGGTAAAACACAATCACTCCAGCACTTTACAGTAATATTCACACATTCACGCTAACACCGTACCTAGACATACATATACACACTCACTCCTTCTTCCATCATCCATCCAACAGACACAGCTTCTCCATCCCTTTTACCTTCTGTGGTGTCCTGTCCTCAATACAGCTCATACCCTCCACTGTATCAACCTCTACCACTTGTGTTGAGCGGCAGTTCCACTTATCCACCACCTCTCAGTAAAGTGAAACTTCATTACCCTACATCTAAGCATCTAATTTTTATTAAATAAAAAAACTATCATACCTAATAAGGGCCTTTTGTGGCTGATTCTCAATAATCTAAGTTTGCAATCAGTTTTAAATAAAGAAAGCCAAGAAGTTTTTGGCAGTTCTACATTTTAACACTTTTCCTTGGCACCGGAAAAGAAACTGAATCTCCAACAGCCAAAAGGATTTTTACAAACTAGTAATTACCGAAACAATGTTCCATGTTTCTGCAAGATATTAATGTACTGGGATAGTTCCTTGGGAGATGGAATTTAGCCGCTTTCCTTAAACTTTTGATTACATCAGGAAAACGTATTAACCTCCAATTATTTTTAGTAAAGTCCTCCGAAAATAAAAAGCATGCCTAACCGCTAGCCAGTAGCACATCTGTCTGGTTACAAGGTTACAGTGCATTTGTTTGACAGGAGAACAAAACATAGCAGCATTATGACCTAATTGCAAATTATTACGGTATATGAAGTGTTCCCTTCTTTTTAAATGTGGTAGTTGAGTTGGCAGCGGAATTCAGTTTTAATGTCACATATATTTAGATGTTTTAGAGAAAGTTTGATTGTAGACAGGTCTGAGAGAAGGCAGACAATTTTACTACTCTGGTATCTTTTGATTTAAAAATTAATTTCTGATACTTAGCCATGCATCTACTACTTTTTGCCTATTCACTAAGAAGTGGTCGGTTAAGTTTATACATCTCTGGCACGTCAAATAGCTGGGGGTCGGGAAAGTGAAAAATGCATCTAGAGATAGTCTCCAGAATTCCTCCCATTTGGAACTGGGATCATATGGAAACTTAAAGGGACCACTCAGCTATCATAAGCATGTAGGTTCATATTGTCATTTTTAATGAGAGCTGCTAGCCATAGATTAAATATTTTGAGCTACAATAAATTGTATTGGAAAAGTCATAATTTTGTGATTAAGGATTTATTTTTACACATTTTTTTTTATTAAATGTTTCATGTTTGGGTTTTCATTCTGACAGTTAGCTTTTCTAGAATTAATACACATACCACTACTCCTAGACACAAAGTATGATAGACGGAGGAATAGGAGGGCTACCGGTAGCTTACAAGCTAACTGTTGGAGACCCCTGATAAAGTTCAAGAAAAGAGTTCAATTATGAAAAAAATAATTGGTAGGAAGTTGCGATACTAAATCAAGATTTTGTGGAAGTGCAATTAAACACATTTAATTACTGAAAAAAAAAACCTGTTACTGGGCTGCACCATTTCAATATATAAACACTTTAATGGGAGAATATTTAATTATGACATCTACATAATATTTTTTTTGTTTAATTAATTTTAAGTGCAAGTTTCCTGGCTAATTCAATATCCACCATGTTGCTTAAAACAACATATCTTGACATGTTTGGCAGGTTGAGTTCTCATCAATTGCACTGGGCACTGTGGCTCACCAGTATGCACCAGACTCAGCACTGTCTGGGTGACAGGGAACCCATTAGAGTTGTACTCAGGTTCACATTAAAGAATGACACTGGAGGGCTGGGAGGAGAGGCAGAACTTTAAAGAACTTGAGCCACTTCCTGAAGTCCTTTCATATTTTCTCCTTGTACTTTCATGGGCAACCAGGACTTTAGTTAGCATTTACATGATGACTAGTTCCTCTGTGTACTCTTTTAATTGGTTTTCTGTGTACTCCTTTCCTGTAATTGTGTTTTGGATAGGATCGAATACTGCATTTGTGCTTTATTACTGTGCCGCTTGGCTGAACCTGCCTCCTGGCCCAAGGCATTGTGCTGCCTGGGTCCAAGGATGAAATGCTGCCCAAATACACATCCACCAAAATCACAACCATATACATTGTTATATCATGATTAATAAATCCACTCTCATGCTCTCTCTCTCAATAACTTCCTACTATTTGCTCCAACTGCTTCCGTGTCCCTGTCTACTTTCCCACAGCTCCACTTCCTTTTTTTGCCTCTCTTTGGTCTTCTTTCTTCTGTTTTCCCTTTTAGTCTCTGTGAACCTGGCCTCCCAGTGCACTTCTGCAAAAGGGGGCATGAGTTTCTGGGCACATAATCTCCCCATAGCTCTGCCCTTTTGCAGAAGTGCACCAAGAGGCCAGAAGAATGCAGATAGATTTACAGCAAAAGAAAGGTGCAGAAAGGCATCTCATTCATGTAAAATCTATCTCAAAAGAACATGCCTTGGGGTGACAAATTGCTGCCCCCAGGCATATTCTGTCCTTAAGGGGTTAAAGTTTGTAAGTAGGCAATATCCACCTGTTGGTCTGCAGATAGTTTATTAAAATAATGTGACATTGTTTTTACTCTCTCCCACACTATATTGCTATATACAAAGGAAAAACATTTTTCAGGGACCAGTTGCAGTACAGAATATAAAAAAAAGAAGTAGGACCTAACCTCTGTGTGGAACAGGGCATAATAAACTCACCCAACAGAATATATTTTATACCGATGTAGTGTGTATTTTTCAATCTGAAAATAATTTTAGCAAAGAACCATTAAGCAATATAATTAGTGAACCAGGAAAATATTACTAGAATTGTTTACTTAAATCATCAACACATTTTTTTCCCCTATTTTCTCGTTATTATAAAAATGAATCATGTTTTGCAAAAAATTCAAAGCTTTCTACTACATTTGTAGATATTACATTCATTGATCATCCAAGTTAGTTATATTAAGGTAGCTTCAAGCAGTGCATTTAGCGAGCAATGGGAGCCAGATAAATGGATCCCAGTAACACCGGATGAAGATGAAAAATAATAACGGAGTAAAGGGTTGAAATAAATATAATTTGAAAAATCCAATATAAAAAATGATACCTACATCTTAAAGACAAGCCCATGAAATAAAATAAAAAATGGTGGGGGCTACATGATGCATACCCCCAACATTTCAGCTATCAGGGAAGTGAAAGGTCAACTGTGTAGCGTGTATAGCAGCCCAGGAATCAGCATTAACATGCCTGCTTGAGTGCAAGGGAATTCATTAAGATACATAGTTATAGATTTGGAGAAGTCCTGCTACCTGGTGATACCTGGGAATTTCAGTCAGCAAGCTACCTAAAGCTCATCCTCTTCTAAGGGAGCGGCTTCATGGTGTCTAGGGCTACCCACACATGAACGTAGGCCTAGTCACTCACAGAGTGTGGCTAGCCATTGTAGTGGCGGGGCAAGACGTAGACAAGAGGAGTAGTCCAAAATACCATTAAATGTGTTAGAAGTGAGAAGAAAATTTGTCAGGGACTGGGTGTTGTTAAATGCCTTTCCTATGCCCGGAGATCAAGGACAGTGACTAGAGACCTGGGGAAGCAGAGTCACCAACCTGGAGAGTTCCTGGGTATGGCCATGATTCACCATGAGAGAAAGGGCTGCTTGATTGGACATGAGAGGCATCGGAAGAGGATTCATAGAGGAGGTATGATGGGAGAGGCAGTGCTGTTGCCAAGCAGGGGAGAAGTGTCCCAAAAGGATAACAGGGAGAAAGTCAGCACTTCTTTTGGTTGCCCTCTTCCATTGAGAGATGAGGCAATCAATAATCATAATTGGTTGTTTTTTGTGTAAATCTCTCTGTTTATTGGTTAATCTGTTTCGAAGCCTATTTTAAATTATATAAAGGGCTCATGGTTCATGTCTGTATGGACTGGGAAGGAGAGGTTAGATACATTGCAAGAGAATGGGCATGTGATCCGGGATGATGGGATGATATAAAAGGGACAGTTCTGCCTGTCCAAAATTCTCAAAACAGGGCCAGTCTAAATTGAACTAAGGCAGAGCATAGTGGGGTAACATAATGCAACGCTATATTACCATGGTAGTAGTTGCCCCGGGAAAAGTGAGTATGTCAGATGGGCGGTAAGGAGTGTAAAGAAATGATGTGTGATAGGAGTACTGTGTGACTGACAGGTGTGATGGGAGTGAGTTGTGATGTGTGATACATGTGAGGGGATTAGGAGTTATCTGGGATATATGTGAGGAAATGAGGTGTTATACGTGGTAGGTGAGATGGGAGTAATGTGTGACCTGAGTGATGTATGATAGATATAATGGAGTGCGGTGTTGTGTGTGCGATAGTGTGAAGGAACAAATTTGACAGCTGTGATGAGAGTGAGTATGTGTCTGTGTTCTAGTGCATATATTGGTTAGAACTGTTGTTCTGGAAGAAGGGAGGCATGGTAAGGGCCAAAAGGTAGAGGTTGGTAGAAGAATACAAATCTATTCTGGTATCCACGCATTGTCTGGTTGATAATTGTTTTAATCCTTGAAATTTAACCCAGAGCTTGGACCATATCTGTTAATATATTTTGTGGCGGGACACACAGGGAGGGTAAGGTGGGCCATTTAAAACTGTTTCAGTTTTTCCACAGCAAAATATCTGCCCACTGTCTGCTGACTTGGGTGCTGAGCTCACATAATATAAAACAGTTTGGAATAATATAGTAAAATCCATTGTTTTTATGTTGTATTTTTTTACTGTTACTAGCAAATAAAGCACATTAACCATTTAAATGCTAATAATCATTATTCTGTATCCAATAACAAGAAAGGCTATAGCTATCCTGTATGATGAATAAAGGATTTTTATTTCACTATCAAATAAGTCTTTGAAAATTAACTGACCTCTTCGCAAGTCGATAAAGAACAAAATGTTGACTTCACTTGATAGCATAATAAAAGTCACTCCTTATGATGAGTGCTATAACCTGAATGATATTGCTAAGTGGAGTAGTTTGGCTTTATGTATTATTTTGTTCTGTGTTACAGAGAGCATTGATGAACTGTTGGATGTCATGTATGTTACCTTTTGTTAGGCAACAACTATCGGTATGTAAATTTAGGCATATATTGGAGAATGAGCAATAACATTTAAAATGACAGTGTAGAAAATTAACGATAATCTGAACACACATAAGACATATTGTTGCTAAAGGAGAACATAGTCCAGTTCTTGCAATATTACTGTTTGCTAGGAGGATTTGATTGTAGTGAAGGTCACATGAAGAAGTCAGCAGCTTGGTAATCTTCTTGGTGTGGGAAGAGATGGTTCTTTCTAAAAGACAGGACTTGGGATATTAAGAGGATACATTGTATGTTTCTTAGGTGTTGTTTTAGTGAGTGTTTAAAGCTAAAATAATTAGTTTTATAGCACAAGGTAAGGAATTCCAGTGAATAGGTTGAGTATAGGTGATATCCTGGAGAAGTAAACGTAAGTAAATGTTGTAGGGCGACACAAGTCATTGGCAGATCCCAAATGGTTAAGAATGTACCGTATTTGGAGATAAGAGGAGAGTATAATAATAATAATAGTAATAATAATAAATAATTAACAAATGAAACATATAAATATAAACATTTCAAAAATCACTACACACCTTGTATCTGTAAAAGCCAGAGATATGAAGCCATGGAGGGAGGGTTCAGCTCTCCAAAAAAGACAAAAGCAACATGAGTAAACACCAAATATACTTTTCACATTATAATTTCATTTATTGAAGGCAAAGAGTGAATCAAAGCCATATGCCATCCACGTGAAAAAAGTAATTACCCCTTAAAACTAATAACTGTTTGTGTCACCCTTGACCCTTAAATTGTTGCGATAACAGGCAATAAGTCTTTCACATTCAATGTAATTTACATTTAGACTGAAGAACCGATTGTTGAGGCCAAATAATATCCAAATGCAACTGGATACCCTATTATAAGGACACGTAGAATATTACATATGGGAGATACTGAATCATTGTTTGACAACCACAAAGCACATTGTAGTGTTTTTTATTGCAGGAGTTACTACTCATTTCTAATGCATCTATATTCAATATACATTACTGTATAATACCACTTCTCAAAAGGTGGTATTAAGATATGCAACTTTCGAAAATATATGATACTTGCTCTCTATTACAATCCCTTCTGGATAGTTTTCATTATAAAAAAAAGGATTTAGAACATTCACAAGTTTGCGGAAGGCAATATTTAATACATTCTGACAAATTAAAACTATGAAAGCCACTATCATGAAATCCATTCGAGGTAGGCACGCTGCCAGCATGCTGGTGCCAGCACTGCACTATGAAAATTTGTAGTGTCTGCAAAAAGAGCAAATTCCATTAGGAAAACCAATCTAACATTCACATTCATTAAATTACTACATGCAACCAATATTAGAAGTGATAGAAGTTCATAAAGACATTGTGAATTACAATCCAACCCAAGTACGTGTAAATATAACCTCATACTATTCCTTCAGCATTTATTTATAATACACACACATCTCATTAAGGGCAGTTTTTTTGCTATGTGCATTTTTAGAATATAGCAAATTAATTATTAAATTACAGCAAGAGACTAATCACTACTGGTAAATAAAAGTAGGATGTTAGTATCTTACTTTGGGATTGTATTGCGTCTCCTACTATGAGGTGGTCTCGCTGTCTACATGTGCATGCTTCTTCTGTGGCACTTTGGTCACATCTTCACACCACCTACTCCATAAGTGATTGTCTATGTTTGTTTTGGGATGGCGACAGCATTCCCTAATGGACCAGTGTAATGGCAATCATTAAGGCTGGTCTCACATAACTGTGTCAGAAGTACCGGATGTGATGTCACATCCGCCTTGTTCAAGTGAGCCAACCGGTCTGTGCTGCAGCTGCGTCTTCTGTCGTACATTTAAATGAGCTCCTATGATCTTCCTCACCAGGCCCCTTGGGGAGTGTGGGCCCTGGCACCCTGCATTGGCTTCACTCTCTATTTTATAGCCCTTGCTTTGGCTCCTCCTTTGACTTCACTGGTTTTCTGCCTGCCCTGACCCTTTGGTCTGTTCCTTGACTTCGAGTTAGGTCCTCTTTGTTTGAGAGAAGCAGGTAAGTCTTGGTGGGTTCCAGAGCTTCAGCTAAGGGGAATGTGACTGTTATAGGCAGAAAACCTTGTCTCTCATGTTTTGCATAGTCATCTCAGACTAAAGGCCCAAATGTACATGTAGTATCATTACATAGCAGTGATGAAGTGACAATATTTGAAAATCTAGTATCTACAATATATAAAAATGTCTATCATTACTCAATATAACATGTAAGTGCAATACCTGGACTACCAGTTTAGGTCATGCTTCAGCTTTGCCATGTTTTATTCTCATGGAACTGCATAAGTCTTGTGAATATCAATACCAATCTCTCAATCTCTGTGAATTACGTATTATACTATTAATAATTAAAAAAACCAAAGTGTAACTGGCTACCCTTTCTGTGATCATTTATTATGACAACTGAGAGAAAAATTACCGTCTTGGATTTCTTGTTTTGCAAGCCCAGAAGGGGGTTCCATAAAAAGGTAAATAAAAGTCTATGATTGTTCTGAATAATAAAGTAAATAAGGCTAGCGTTCCAGAGTTCTTAGGAAATATACCTGACTGTATCTCATGTCATTTGCTGCCTTTTGCTGTCCTGCGTGTTTGTTGCTTTTCTGGCTGCATGTCGCTACTCCGAAAATCACTATTCTTATATATAGTCTAGAAAATGTCTACAATTGGAAATCTAAAAGCATCCGCCTTTAACTTTGTATTAGATCAAGTAAAGGAGATCATCACTGATAGCAGGATTTGTTACAGCCAGGGCAGCTTTTCAGTGGATACAGCGGGGATGAATTATAAAAGAGGGAAGCTACTGAGAGATTCCCTAATATGTAAATGCAGCTTCTGTAAAACCTTTATACAATTCGCTTTAATCCATCCCCTCCTCTGCATTTGCTCTCTTACCCTAGCACTGGAGATGTGTTTGGCTAATGTGCATGTGCCCAATACTTGCCGCCAACCAGCTCCAGCACTGGCTAGCACTAGCGTCCCATGGACCATCTTCATGCACGCACAGAAAGCGTCCCTGTTGATTTCAATGGGAGCACCCCCCTGTCAGTGATTGGCAGCCAATGGAGGGGGCAGTGCGCTGTAGCTCTGGAGCTGCAGCTGCTCCTAAAATCAAGTGCCTGTATTTTCTTTCAGCTAAAAACTGCGTATTACAGTACTTAAAAATTACTTTAATATGCAATCTTTGTTTGATAAGACTGCACACTGCACCGGAGTGTCCCTTTAAGTTGAGAATAAAAATGTTTTATAGAAAAGGAGTATTTTACTTGACAAATATTCAAGTTATGCTCGTCACCGTAACTATATGCGAAACGGAAAAATGATGGAAACTAAATTGTAACATTCAATTATTTTATTTTACTATTCAGTAACTGTCAGGATCTTTAAATTGTTATTGTTTATCGAGAAGAAATTCGTTACTTTGTTCTCGGAATACAGAAATCAGTCCCATTAGAGTCCCAGTATTTATCTTTGCCAACCTAGGCTTGAATAATCGGTCATGTGCCGTCGTAGCTGACTTTCTGAAGGTTTTTTATTTAACTAGATGAGTCACCCAATCAGGACCCGTCACCCCGGAATTGTGTTTCTCATAAATGTACAGCTTTTCTGTCAAGCGAGGATTCTGTTCCTTTATCCCCGGATTGTAATGACAGCATTTATACGATCTTTAGGCTAATCTGAACAAATGTTAATTCTCAAAGGGTATAGCAGATGTCAGTGCCGTCTATTACAAAGATCTTTTAATCAGGGTAAGAAAAAAAGGTTATTTTCCTGGAATTTTTGTTTTTCTTCCTATCTGGCTGTGAGTCATGAGTGCTAAAGCAAGTATTGGATGGTCCCACTCTGTTCTAGAATGAGGACAAGCAACTGGTGAATATATTCTGTGCTCTCCTGGCAAACCTAGGACTGTTGGCAGCTATGAGTGTATACAGAATAAAGTATCTCCTAGAACTGTTTTGTCTAATTCTCACACAGAGAATATTTAATCGGTAATATTATTTTAAAAAATGAGTGTATATTGCGTGAATTACTTTACTATGATTTATGAATACCTTCAAATTGGGTCATTTATCTTTTCTATGGCAAGGTGAAAAATGTCATGCACTTGAGTTTATACACTCTTAGTAAACAGTCATTTAATCTCAAGTTAAAAATTACAATTTGGCAATTAAAAAAGAAAAAAACTCTATGGATAGGTAATTTGGAAACATTGGAAAAATTATTTTTTAACCCTTTTATCGCAACTGTAAAAATCTAGGATTCTATGAATGACTTTATTCTGATTATTCAGCATTAAACCCACTTAAACAGGTCCGCTTATATGTGGTTACAGCATTTCCAAACAGTGCTGCTTAAAGTCTCATATATTAATAGCTAATCTATTTGAGACAATTGCTTTCAATAGACTATTCTGCATTGGCAATTGTCGCAGTTCCTGTCTCTTCAGTGTTTATATACTGTAAGTAAAGCATATATCTTTTTAATAAGAGCCAAGGATGCTATTATTATTTTTTTTGTTCTTTGCTGTAGTTGATTCTTTTTCCTTGCACATTGATTGCCTAGTAATTACCTCTCTTCATGTTGCTCTGCCATTTTACAAGTGGCAAGGGAGTTAACCACTATCGTTGGGTACCGCAGAACGAGCTGTGTAGGCAACCGTCATCACCATTAAAAGGGAAACAGAATAACATTAAATTTTTCCATGCACAGTAATTGTGTCAGTGGCGGAACTACCGGGGTCGCAGGGGTCGCGACTGCGACCGGGCCCTGGAGTTTTGCCAGTCAGGGGGGCCCAAGGGGTGTCAAGCGGTGAAAACGACCGCTCGGCAACTCTTGGGCCCCCCTGACTGACAGAAGTCCGGGACTCCTCTGCTCGCCGCCGCCGCTGCCCAGAGTGCAGCGTGAGGAGTTTGTCTCGGGTGCCGGCGCTTCACGCAGAGCGCCGGCATATGACGTCATATGCCGGCGCTCAGCAATGAAGCGCCGGCACCCGAGACAAACTCCTCACGCTGCACTCTGGGCAGCGGCAGCGGCTTCGGCGGCTCCCAACAGTTGAAGGTAAGTGACCGGGGAAGGGGGTGAGAGGGTAGATTGTGAGGAGGGGGGTAGATTGTGAGG
>VKOC01000005.1:17898986-17913872 GCA_009364415.1 Spea multiplicata
ATATTCAGTTTATAGGTAGTATTACGAGATTCAAAGTCCATTACATGCATATGGATTTATTTTCAAATTTATACTACAAAACCATAAATAATAAAATCTTCCAAGTGCTGATTGGTTGTAGTTTTGTGTGTAGCTATTGTGAGTGTTTTTCTTTTACCCTTACACTTTGTGTTTGCCCGGCAGACGTTAGGGAGCTTGTTTGAGGAGCTGCAGACCCTTGGCTCTCAGAAGTCGACACAGAAGATTTCCAATGCAATGGAGCATCTATTGAGTCCCCTGGAATTGCCCAGCTGCCCATCGTATGTCAAGAAGTCCTTGATGAAAGTTCTCCGAGATGCTAACGGCGAGGTTTGTCAAATAGTCTCGTGGGCTATACCATTTATTTCTCATAGACCAAAAAAGAAACGGGCGGACATTTTGTTTCCTTATTGAAAAAGTAAACGCCAGTCTGATCATACACAAGTGACATATTATATAAACAGTTTCTTAAAGCTCGTGAAGGCATAATTGGTAGTATAATCAGGGTAACAATATAGTAGCCAACAAGGATTCTAAGTTGACCATCTGAATGGTCTATTTTCCCTACAGGCTCTTCTCGCTCACCTGTTGCCAGTGTTAAAGGCCTTGCTTGAGAAAGTCACATCCTCTCCTAGTGAGGTACTAAGAGATGAAGCTCTCCTGCTGCACCACCTCCTGGGCAAGTTTAATGAACATTCTGCCAGCCTATTGGCCAAGAACCCCGAAAGCCTGCAAATGTTCATACAAGCATTGCAAACTACCCAGATCACCCACCCAGGAATGCCCTCTTTCCAGGTTACTGCGCTCGGACAGGTACGTTCTATACTGGCAAACCATTGACATTTAGAAACGACATCAATGAATTTGAAAGGTTGTTTTAACCCTGCCCCAACATTATTATCCTCTAACTGGCATGGTATATTTCCGGTCATGCATTTTTTTTTCTTTTAGATCACCAAGGCTTTCTTTGCTGCGTTAGAAGATGGGAATGTTCAGCAGAAGATATTGGGTGTGTTGTTTGATCTGCTTTTAAACTCCAAAAATGTAACCTGTGCCCAGGCTGTCAGCAGTGCGTTCAAGTCTGTAAGTTTTTGTCAAAAGAGTAGCCTGGAGAGGGTGATTTTTGTCTCTGCATATTCAGTATTGAATCTAAAAAAAATATAATTTTGACTATTCTCTTTAGATCTCAGTCAGTGCAAGTCACATTAGTGCAGAACTAGAGCCACCGGGAAGAGAGAAAACTGTTACTACCGTACGGCAAACCAGGAGGCAGAAAATGCAGCTGCAGCAAAGGTATATGACATATGTTATGTGCATTCACCTGTCCTGTCTACCCATTGTATATAAAACAATAAATGGTAATAAAAATCTAGATTGGCTGTCAATAAAAACAAGTCATTAGTTGGTTTTTTTTCTTTAATTTTTAAACAAAACTCAGATTTTTGCCACGTTCCTTCTAGTTTCTAAAGTGGCTTCTGGTTAAATCTAGCAAACATACCAGAAGGTTTCGTTGGATGCAAATGATCCAAATCTAATAGTGTATTTGACATTCACAAAATCGTGGCCAGTAGTACGCCACCTTTAAAATATACATGAGGTCCGGTTTTATTGTAATTGTTTGAAATGTTTTTTTTTTCGTATTCATTTTTGCTATGTGTAAATTATGGCATCTAGAGAATCTCCTTATTAGTATAATCCATACTAAAATATGCTACTTTCTGACCCATGCAGGAAATCTCAGGCTCCTAGTGGCACAGCAGATGAGGGAAGCATCAACTGGCCAAGGACCACTCTTATTCTGGAGCTGCTACAACATAAGAAAAAGCTCAGAGAGCCACATCTCTTGGTGCCCACACTATTTTACCTTCTTTCCAGGTAACGTTCAGATTGCGATTGAAGTCATTTTTGTTTAATGTTTTCATATATAATATATGTTTAACTATTCTTTGCATGTGCAATAAGAAATGTTTTGAATTTATTAGGTGCCTGGAACCTACAGCTCCCGAGCAGGAGAATTTGGAGTACACCAAGCAGCTAATCTTGAGTTGTCTGCTCGGCATCTGTCAGAAGGTTTCACAAGATGAGGAGAACATCCCAAAAGGTATTTGTGCGACAATTAAGAAATTTTATTTTCATTGTGTTATAGTTAGTAATGTGCAAAAGTCAAAATGAGCGTGATATGATGAGTAACCATACTTGTTTTTTGGTGCCGCTCCACTTTTTAGTAATTAAATCTATTGTACACAAGGATCTTTTGGTGGTGGTACTGTTTTACTCTATTTTATACTACAAATGTTGTGTCATCATCATCATCATCATCATCATATCAAGCTATATGTAGTTAAAGGAACATGTTGTCCCCTGCGAGGGTGTTTGTAACCTGTGCATTTCCCTTTAACATATGTAATATGTGCTCATTGCATGTATTCAACCACAAACAATGGCTTTAGTCAACCGAAGTAACAAAGTTAAAAATGATTGTCCCATTTTAGAAGTCCTGGATGAGGAAAAGTTTAATGTTGAGCTGATTGTGCAGTGTGTGAGAACCTCAGAGATGCCACAGACGCACCACCATGCTCTGCTTCTTCTTGGCGCCGCTGCTGGAATCTTCCCGGTAAGAACAGACACACCCTGTAAGCTAGCTTACACATTTACACTCGCGCAAACTTACGAGCCCTCTCAAACTCCTTTATCCTCTCACTCCTTTACTCTTTTTATTATGTATACATACACACACACACACCCTTACCCTCTTACCTTGCCTGGAGCCTTCTTCCTAGCTGCCTCGCTTTTACCACAGTAGTGAATTCATAAGACAGGCCATGGGACATATCCATGATGGGCCTTACAGCAGAGAGATAAGTAATTGGGCCAATTGGCTCCTATCTGCTGTTAGTTTACATGATTTTTGAGTCAGCCCTGTTAACTCTAAACATCAACTAAATAGAACATGTCTTGCCAAATAAGTAAGGCTAAAAGTTCTCAAAAACTGTCATTGACATCTATCAGTCCGGAACGTTACAAAGCCATTTCCAGTGAGCTCCATGGGTGGCACAAGCAGTTATTGGGTTTAGGGGCAATTACGTTTTCTCATGGATGATATAGGTTTAATTAAAAAAAAAAAAACTTTACCTTCAGTAAATTGAAATAGTCATTTAAAGGCTGTATTTTCTGTTTATTGACATTCTTGGTGTGATACAGTTGGTTACATTAGTTACATTAAGCCTATATTTTCCTACATGCAGGTTCATTCTTGCTTTAAGCCCGGCTCACATTCGAACCAGCCAGGCCCATCTTATTACGTCTGTCTGCTCTTTTGCTTGTAGACATGTAGGGGGACACTTTTTATTTGTAACGGATCATTTTTACTTAACTTTGTATACCCAACCACATGGTGTTTTCGCTGTTAACTCTTAACGTTTGCTATTTCTCCACCGCATAGGATAAGGTCCTGCACAACATTATGCCTATATTCACTTTCATGGGAGCAAGCGTTATGCGGCTCGATGACACCTACAGCTTCCAGGTGATCAGTAAGACGGTGCAGACTGTGATCCCTGCGCTCATACAGGTAGGAGCCAACGCCAGGAAAAACCTTTAAGGCTTTGGGGAAGAAATCATGGAAGTCTACCAGCCTACATTATATATGGTTATATGCTTTAAATGAACACATGGATCTGAGAAACCAATTTCAGCTTCCATTAGGAGAACCTTTAAACTAAATATTTCCAAACAATAAGCATTATTATTTACCGATACTAAAAGCTGTTATGTGATGGCTCCACTGCGTGTTATATGCTCATAGTCTTTAAAGAGTCTATATTAAATCAGGGGTTTGCCAGACAGTTGTGGCTTCAGCGCTCCAGCTATACTATTCATTATGAAAGGCCAATCCCAGTGAGCATGTTCTGCTTGGCCCTGTATAGAGCATAGTAAATCAAGTGTTCTTAGTCACTTTGAGTAATCCGTTTTTGCTACCTCTATAGATTAAAAGCTTGTTCTAATTGGGACTTCATGTGAAGTGCAAGCACCTTCCTTAGTGAATAAACCTTCACGTTTAAATTTGTAAGTGAAAGGCTTGGGTTCTTTTAAACAGAGAATATCTGAGCTCATTTTTTGTTTTGTTTTCTTCTCTACTTTGCTACCGTGTGACGCAGGCAGGCGAGGAGGCCTCAGAGGAGGAGAAGGAAGATATGGAGAAGGTGGTTGGAAACATAATCCATGTGTTTGTGGATGCACTTCCTCATGTTCCAGAGCATCGTCGTCTCCCCATTTTGTCCCAGCTCATCGACACCATCGGGGCGAAGAGGTTCCTATGGATGCTGCTGGTTCTGCTTTTCCAACAACACGTCACTAAAACCGTCACCAGTGCAAGCAACGGAGAAAAGGTTAGGTTCCTAATAATGGTCTCAAAAACGAATGTAGTGGAAAATGTCAACCATGTTTAAACTTATTGGGGTTCGCTCTTGAGTTGCTCAACAACCTCAATGTATATTTTAGTGAACAAGCCTTAATGCGCTGTGCTTTAAAGGCTGAACTGCCAAGTATAATAACTTTACCATCGTTATGTATGCATTATACAGGTCATGTGGCTAGGAGATAGGAGTGAAGCGATTTCAAAATCTAAAATACCCCCCAATTATCTGTGTGCCATTGAGATTAAGAACTACAGACATACTCTTAAGGCACCTTTGCTTCAGTTTGAATTTTTTGTGCGTTTCTGAATTGCTTCGACGGTCAGAATTATAACATGGTATTAAAGTTGCATTTACTTTTACTGCAACGATCAAACCTTGCAGTGAGGTCATTATTTGGTGTCGGTGGAAGTGTGACATCATCTTTAAGGGTGGTGGATCTGGAGTCAGTAGCGTGGCGAGCCTTTGCTGGCATATGTACATATGAATTGGCATTTTGTATTTTTGTTTGTAGTCGCCGTCTCGCTCAAAAGCTAACCATTTCACTTCCAACAGGATGCCGTTCTGGAGAGGGACACCGAATTCTGGATATCTGTGTGCTGCAAATTCAGTGCCTATGATCAGCTCGACAGTTTAATCAAGTTGCTGCAGTTTCTTTCAAAGCTTCCAGAAAATAAAGATGAAGGTCAGAAAATTTGTCAAAGATTTGAATGCTATTTGTTTTTTAAATTGATAATGGCAAATTTATAAAATAAAACGTGCAATTTTGCTTATGTGTGTATATTCTATATATGTTATTTTATTTTTTGCAGGGGATCACGAGAGTAGGCCAAGCAGAGCACAGAAGCAGAAACCTCAAAATGCCATAGATGGTCTCTTTAGTCTGGAGTCTAACTCAGCCAAGCAGTTGCGCCATTTTAAGTTCCTCTCTGTATCATTTGTGGCGCAGCTTTTGGCATCACACAGTTTTGTTGCCAAGGTAAGTTCTGGCCGAGACTTTTTAAGGTCATTTCCGATTACAGCATTCTGCCAGCCTTCAATACTTCATTTATTTCAATTATGGGTCAGTGTGGGGAAATTGTTTTATGCAAAAATTAATTTTTCCCCCTTTTTTAATTTTGGATGGCTTTGATCTTTATTATGTTTCATTTAGGTAACAGATGCAGTAACCTTATGTTTGTTCCTGTGATCTGTTTGTAAGACTGTCTTTACGTATCTTTTATCAGGTTGTTAAATGTGAAGCAGCCAGAGACCTGGAGAAATTGGAACAGAGGTACATGTTTGCATTGTTTAACCATTCTGATCTCCTAATAGCAACGATCAGAAAGGTTACTGTCACATTTCCTATTGTCCAGAAAGTACAATACATACGTATTTCATTGATAAAATAAGTTATATCTCTGTTCTGCTGGGTATAGGATCTGTCATTTTGCTGGCACATCACATCACATTGTGTGGCCCATCATTAAATTAAAGTAAAAAACGTATAGGTTTTCTTTAAGCTCAAGGAAATAAGCATCCATAGAATTTATATTTGTCAAGACCTTCAAATCCGTGACATCGCTAATACCTGAGGTTGTCTATGAACTGTGTGCCTAACCCCTGCATATTTAGCTTTTTTATGTTATCCACGTCTTATATTTTCCCTTTTTTTACACAATTGTAGAAATACCTTAAAACTATACACATTGTTAGCATCATCCTCAAGTGATGGGTAGCTATGCTACATGAATATGCTATAACAACCAAGTTATTAAAAAAAAATGTTACCGCTAACTTATTTTTTTTAGGTTATTGGAAGAGGTCCTTTGCTATATCAATTTAGTGGCCCGTTCAGTGGAAGGCAATGCCGACAAACCCACAGCGAAGTTCTGGCGAGCTCTTCTCAACAAGTCTTACGAGATGTTGGATAAGGTGAGTTCTGCTGTTAATCCTGTATGTTTAACATGCTGTACCAGAAAGACAGGCTTAAAGGCAGGGGTCGACAAACCTCGGGTGCCAGGTCCCAATGGCGACTAGAAACCACTTACTGGCCCAAGGTTTTGCTGGGCTGCTATCATGAATTCGGCACCCTGTGATTTAAGAAATAGAAATTAATAACAAACGCCAATTCTCAAAAGATTCCGTCTGTTTTCCATCTGTGTTCATTGTCGTTTAGGTGAGTATACAAAATAGATTGATGGTGTTGTGCAGATGATATGTTGTTATATATACACTTTTTAAGTAAGAAATGATGGCATCGTAACAATCAGGGCTTTAAGAATATCAATGCTGATATTGGGCATGCTATGTTTTTGAGATGAAAGATCTACACTGTTGGGGATATAAACTGTAGACCGGTCCTTAAGGGATTACTTCATTGATTTAACCGTGTAATGAAGGGCTGTTGTCTTCACTTTTTTTTTTATTAAATCTTGTTTTATTATGTTTTTATTCAGAAGGTATGATTGTTCGGTTTTTGTTCTCCCCCCCCCACAGGTCAATGCTCTGCTGCCAACAGAAACCTTTATCCCAGTAATACGAGGGCTGATGTCCAACCAGTTGCCATCCGTGAGACGTAAGGCTATGGATCTTTTGAATAACAAGTTGCAGCACCGCTCACAGTGGCAAGAAGAACAGGTAAGAACTCTAAGAATCTAATTTGTAAACATTGTTCCTTAAGGTTTCTAATTAGATTGTGGTAAAAAATGTTTGAGCAGGAGCCAACAGATCAAACGAAGTTGTAGTCCATGTATAAATAGCCATACATATTTATACCTGCATACGATATGTGTGTGTGTGTGTGTATATATATATGTGTGTGTGTATATATATATATATATATCACAAAATATATTGGTTCTTACAATGTAAAGCCATTTCAGCTAACTTGTACTTTAATATACAATATACAATACTAAAAAATGCTTTGGGGAGTAGCATTAATTTGGGGAGTAGCATTAATTTTTAATTAATTTTTCTTATTAATGTAGTGTTAAAATAAATAAATAAAATACGCTTCATACCAATACTAATTGTATCATACCGAACTTCCCAGATCATTAGTCCAGTGGGAAAAATGTATCCTTGTTTTTAATATGATAATTCAAGGAAATTAATAATGTAGAAATTAATACATTCAAAACAATAGCAATTCACTGACATTGATGTCTGAAAAATTATTTCCATTGTCATAAATATTAGAACAGTGTAATATAATGTTTTGCCGTTGGAGAATGAATGAGGTGATGTCAAGTTGACCACGATCTCCAACTCTCCCACCAAGTGAGGTCCTATTTGGAATAACCCTTTATTTGTTTGTTGTCTTGTAGATTGAGCTGCTGTTAGGACTGATCAAGGACCTCCTGTCCATTGTGAATCGCAAGCCAAATGTAGAGGAGGAGGAACAAGCCATCAACCGGCAGACTGCCCTGTACAGCATGAAATTGCTCTGCAAATGCTTCGGGTCCCAAAGACCAGATGTGTTTGTACCTGTGCTGAACATGGCTGTGAACCTCATCTCTGCGGATATCCCCGAGGAAAAGAACGTGATGGGTAGTGCGCTCCTGTGCATCGCAGAAATCACCAGCACGGTCAAGGCTTTGGCGATACCACAGCTACCTAGGTATTCTTTTTCAAGACCACTAGGGTTCTTTACAAAAGCCCTTCAAATCGTGATAGGCTCCACGCTCTTGTTGCCAGTTCCATGGGCTTATGCTTGGCCTCCATTAAGGCAAATTTCAATATGTGATAATTTTATAGGGTTGGCACTGGAAATGTTTTGTGTGTATATATATATATATATATATATATATATATATATCGATTATGAATGAAAACTGATTCAGTGTTTATGGTTATATTAAAGAATATAGAATATTGCTACCTGCTACCAACAAGTGAAACTGACTTAGCATGATGGGGATGGGAGCATGTGATGGCACACCCCTCTGGCACTCAAAGGGTTAAACCTCAATCTGCCGAACTATTCTTAATCCCTGAAACTATATGATGTCCTCCTCCACTTTGTAGATATGTTACATTTGTGTCTTTTAACTCTAGCTTACATTGTGGGTTCTCACTCTTTTGTAGACTGATGCCAGCTCTGTTATCCACACTGAAGCACAAGAAGGAGTTGCTGTCTAGCGAGATCCACTTACTGAGCACCGTGACTGCTCTGCAGAAAGTGGTGGAAACTCTTCCCCATTTCCTCAGCCCCTACCTACAGGAGTGCGTGCTGCAGGTGAGTGAAAGCCGCACGTCTCTTTCTTGTCTCTGCCTCTGTTTAGCTGGTAGATAAAATAATTTTATTAGAAATTGCAAATTTGTCTGAAGACACCGGCCTTTCATCTGATGTATGAGGCTCTGTGGGTAATTTTGTTGCCTCACAATTGTTTGTTTAGGTGGCTCGGCTTGACAAGATTTCCAGTAAAGTGGGTCCTACATCTCAGCTCGCTATAAGAGTGACCGCGCTCAAGACCACTCTCGCAACCAAGCTGGCGGCCAGAGTCGTTCTTCCAACTATTACCAAGTGTTACTGTCAGTTGGCTGACACTCAGCAGGTAATGTTCTTTTGGATGATTATAAAAGTTTTTGTATTTACGACCTCGGCAAATAAATAACGGGGCTATGTATGCAGGTAGCAGCGTATGGTTAAGATGCGTGAGTTTGAATGTATAGTGAAAAATACTAATAACATTTGGCATGTTTGTGACATTATTATTATAAACAGTGCAGATGTAAAAAAAATCCATATTTTAAGGAATATATAGTGCATAGTCTATGCTTCACATGTAGATTGTATAAACTGTATGAGAGTGATTGGGCCGATAGGTTCTGATCTATCAATGTAGCCTGTTGAAGAAGTGTATATGCATTCAGTTCACTCAATGAGCGGTTTAATTGCCAGTAACTGGTATGTTTAGATTGTGTGGAGCTCAGAGGATTAAGTCCACCGTGGAGCAAAACATTGTTTATATTTTAGGATTTCCAGACTTATTAATAAATTTTTCTCTCCATTTTTCGCAGAAGTACCTTGGCTCACTCATGGAGATTCTCCAGGAACACATTGCGATAATGGACAAGCAACAGCTCTCGTCTCACCAGTCTGAGCTCACCACGTTCTTTATGAAGGCGCTGGATTATCGTGCTGAGCATCCTGAGGTATTCACACGATCCTTTTAGTGTGAACAGCGCTGCACATTAGGTTATCTGGTGATGGTGCGATGAGATCAGAGAACCTTGATGTGTGTGTGTTACTTTTAAGGGCTGTATTGCTGGTTTCACTACAGTTTGGGATGCACTGTTCTATATTTACTTACATGAACAGTCCAAGTGTAGTAATGCTTGTTGGAATCCATTTTACATGCAGTGCCCCCATCCCTTTTACTGTCACTAGAAAGCATTGATATGTACACTTTTGGGACCTGCTAAGCAGAAACCCCCATTGAAGTAATTCAAGCAGCATACTGTCAGCAGAGGCAGCTGGGGAGAAAAGTTTTAGGTATAAAAAGTATAATTTTCTAACTCCAGTAACTAAAAAGCACCTACACCAGTTTGTATGTAGTAAACTGCACTGGTGTCTATGCCCAATGGGCTCCAATATGCTTTTAACATGCAAATAGGACTGGGGTGCTATTTTGACCCTTAAAAGAGCGGGCTTTTCTGAAGGGTCTTTCTCAGGTCTTCATAGTTCCACCGAACCTGCGATTAAAATATTTTTGAGACTGCTGCAGATGCTACAATGTTAATTAAAATTCTGTGAGGAAATTAAGGCCCACACGGCCTTACTAGTTGGTTAATATGCTTATCTGGCCTCTGTTTTTTATAACGTATACTGTGATTGGGGAAGCTTTTTTCAACACTTCTCGCTTCCTGTGTGTCTACAAACGCTGGATTCTTAGATAATGCTGAACTGATTGCAAGCAGGGCTCTCGCCACCTAATGTATCGGTTTGTCTTAGTCCGTTCTCGTCTTGTCATACCCATTGAAAATATGTATTGTAAGAAGCACTGCGTAAATTGTTGTTGGCCCTATATAAATAAAATATAATAAATAATAACTGATGCCAACCTTTTGTTATTTACAGAATGATCTGGAACAAGTGGGCAGCACAGAGGGTCATATCCTTAATTGTCTAATCATCATGGTCATGAAGCTCTCTGAAGTGACCTTTAGACCGCTCTTCTTCAAGGTAAAATAACAGCACTTTAATAATAAAAAATAGCTTTAGCTTCATCACTTTCTCCCACCAGCTTCTAATCAATAAATTCCTCACCCTTTGTAGCTATTTGACTGGGCCAAGACTGAAGGTTCTTCAAAAGACAGAGTCCTCACCTTCTGTCGTTTGGCTGACTGCATCGCCGACAAGCTAAAGGGACTGTTTACTTTGTTTGCCGGTAACCTGGTGAAGCCCTTCGCTGAAATTCTGAATCAGATCAACACAAGTAAAACTGGTAGGTCTATGTGTGTTACGCGTACATTATTACCATGCTGACTTAGAAAGTATATTCTGATTTAGAAAATATATTATTTATTTTACAGATGAAGCATACTTTGACTCTGATAACAATGTTGAGAAAAGCTGCTTGATACTGGAGTTTGTCCTGAGCTGTCTGCACAAAATATTTCTATATGATACTCAACATTTTGTGAGCAAGGAGAGGGCAGAAGCTTTGATGATGCCACTGGTTGATCAGGTATTCCAGCGTGAAAAGTTTTTTTGCAATTTTATTAGATCTGAGTGTAGAAAATATGGTTTACTTCAGGGCTCAATTTATTATATATGTATTTTTTTTTTTTTTGCGGTGTGGAACTCTACATACAGACTTAAGTATATGTAGTGAATGTTGGGGGGGTTAAAACAGAAGGATGTGAACTCTTACTTTGAGAACATTTGAACCATTCTTTTCATTCATTACCTTTAATCAAAGTTATGACATTCACAGCACTGAAATATTCAAAACAATACACTTTTAATGGTCCATCAGCCATTCCTCTGTATTGCTGCTTAACCAATGTCCTTGAACATCTCTGGTTTAATGGTTTATTGGTTTGTTTGAAATAATCTGACACTACCAATGTTTCTCTTTATTAGCTTGAAAACTTGATGGGTGGTGACGAAAAATTCCAGATGAGGGTGAGCAGTTGTCTGGTCCCTTGTATAGCTCAGTTCTCTGTAGCGATGGCAGATGACTCGCTGTGGAAACCTCTCAACTACCAGATTCTCCTGAAGATGCGCCATTCTTTTCCCAAGGTGAGAGAGTTGTTTTGTGAAGATCCAGGACCATATAGCATAGTCTGCTTACATGTCATATTACCAAAAAAATAGGTGTTTTATGTATTTGGATATACTAATCTGTGTATGAATGATGAGTTGAAGGACATGTATTCTTTTTGCTAGAAGGATATGTAGCTTTTAACTTGCCACACCAGTCTTTCCAACATTAGCAACGTCTACACTATTTCTGATCCATGTGATGTTGTTTTAATGGCCAAAGTTAGCTTTTTCTTAGAAATGTCCTTGTTTTTACAAGCGACCGTAAACTTTTGAACAGTAGTGTACGGATATAAACTACTTTTAAGCAATTAATGTCTCGTTGCTTTGGAAATGTTAACCTTTAGAATGTAGTATTTTAAGATGATGGTCTTTACATCTTATATAAAATGTTCAAATATTAAATTGTGTAAACTTTGTACTCTGTGTTATTTATATTAAAATTGCTCCATTTTGTCACAAGGTTGATTTTACAGCATCTGTGATGTTTTTAATGTTTCACTCCTGTGTTCAGGTTCGGTTTGCTGCATTGCTGGCATTGACTGATCTGGTTGAAAAGCTCAGAGAGAATTATATGGTGCTGCTCCCAGAATCCATTCCTTTCCTGGCAGAACTTATGGAAGGTAAGCACTTCATATAGTCATAGATGCATTCCCTTTAATTAGTTTCATTGAATGGTGGAAAGCCATGGCAATATATCTGAGCTAAATGCCTGATATTTTATTTGTTTTTTTTAGATGAAAATGAAGAGGTGGAACATCAATGCCAGAAGACCATCAAACAGATGGAGACCGTATTGGGAGAGTCACTACAGAGCTATTTCTAAGAGAAGAGCAATAATAAGAACTTACAACAGTGCAGACCTAAAGACTTCATATGATAAAGTGGTGTTCATAAAAGGAAGATGGTACTCCCCAGTATGGATCATACCATTAACTCAACATGGATATTCTGTTTTTGTACTGTAAACGCCAAAGGATTTTGGTCTTAAAAAAAATGAACTTGTGTAAAGTGCAATATTAAATAAATATTGTACAACCATCCTTCTTTGAAGATTTCATATTTTTCTTTGGCAGTGTGTATTAGTACCCATTGAATGATTCTATATAAGCAACATAGTTTGTTATTCTCAACATACAGAATCACCCCATGACTTAAAATCACCCAGTCCTGCAAATAAAATACAAATGTTTATCCTAATTTAAAACAGGTTAGATCTTCACTATATGAAGTGCATACAAAATCAACTACCATTGTGGGAAATGTACACACAAGAAAACATCCTGTTCGCCTTTAGGGGGCAGTGTTGGCACATAGTTCTTGTATTCTTTTATGTCGCGCTGCTGCATCCAGTCTGAACAAGGGTATTAAAATGGAGACGCTGGGTTTTTTTTATTCAAGGGGAGTAAAAATATTTTCTTAGTCGATGCTTGGGATTATAAATATATATGATGTAAATTGTTCCATTACACAGAACATAAGCAGAATAAATCCCCCACATCTTAAGAAGCCTGTCAAACCCAATTAGCCAGCAAATACTAAATGATCTTTGTACATCAATTTAGGCATTTCTTGAAAAAAAAATCTATCCGACACCGCTTGATTTAAAAAAAAAAAAAAGTTTGCTTAGACTTTGAAATAAATGTAGGATTATGGTATTAGCTTTTCTCTTAATACCCATGTTTTCAACCTCAAAATGGGTTTAAAAGGGGAGATGTCATGTGTTGGTGTCTTGAAGTAATGCATATGCGTCTGTATCATAAGTAGCTATAATGTAAAAGTGAAAACAGTGCAGTTGATTTGTTGAAAGGGCATTACGTCAACTTGAGTTCTAAGGTTTATAGATGTTTTGGTCAGCTGGCAGGAAATTTGGAAAACATTCCACATTCACATGGTCAAAGAGAAAAGAACAATGCAGCGTTCAAGATTACAAGACTTTTGATGGCAGTTTGAGACTCCCCTCAAGAGTATTTCTGCCAGACAGCAAGGTCCAGAGCCGCATAACTTATCTGTTACAGCAATGCAAAGGCGAAGACACGGTTTTCAGTTTCCAGTTACGATGGCAGATTTTCCCAGTTGGTGGCAGCAGAAGAAGAGACTGAAGAACTAGGCATGTCCTGGGCAAATCATGTGTGGGCAATGTTCATGGCATATGCCAGCCTAGAGGTTGGGAAGCTGTTATGGAAGAACAATTTTATCCACGTGCAAGATCAGAAAGTATTCTATCATGCCTGAGTCACTTTGGATTGAAGATTTAAGATTTCCCAGTAGCCCTGAAGGGATGACAATTACAAGTCCTGTCTGAAGACAATTATAAAGCAGTCAATTTCAAGACAGGTTTTTTTTTTAGGTGAGACTGTTTTTGATGGAGTCTGTATATGGCCTTTTCCCTGCAAGCAGTCAAGGTATGACATATGCTGGACATGGATTGGTTAATGTCTACTCATCTAAGCACTGTCCCGCTGCACTGATCAACATTATGTTTCTGCCAGCCGAATACCAAATGTCCTTCAGAAGGGATTTGAATAGGTCTTTACCCAGCTACCCTGAAGGTATAGATACTACACTAGTACCTTGTCCAGTGACCGTACTAATATTTCATCTTAAAGAAGCAGTTCTCGTAGGAATTTGTTGAATGTAACATGGAAGAATGGAGAGTTTTATTCTTTCCCAGCTAACCTTGACATCCTTCGAATCTCTGGAAGAGGTATGAGTTAGATTCCTGGAAAGACTGCTTCACTCATGGCTCTCACTCCAGTTCCTCAAGTATTCCACGCTCTACCAGAATCAGATTATTTGGCAGTATTGCCCCAATCCAAGGAATGAGAAGGAATTCCTCCTCTATGCGTTAGATGTATTGAGATGTCTGCCGTTTATTTGGATATGACAATTCATGAAAAGTTGTCCAGATTACCTTTGCAGACCCTAGTTGAACGCTGTACTCATCCTAATAGAGCTGTATGGAATCTTGGGCAGAGGCAGCTGGCGTGTCTATGATCCGGTTTGGTAAGGCAGCAGTTTTGGAAGACTCTGCTGGACTCTTTTGGCCTGAGTCGTCTCTACATGAAGTCAGAGTTCTGCTGTCAGTTATTTTGTTCCCTCCCTGTTGCTTTGTTATATCTCTACTGGTCAAGATTCTGTATGGTCAGCAGCTTTGTTCCATTTGCAGCCAAGCCCAATCCATGAACGATTACCAGA
>VKOC01000005.1:17914642-17976964 GCA_009364415.1 Spea multiplicata
ATATTTAAACATCCGGCTTACAAAGTACAGCCCATTCTTCTTCAAAAGTAAGCGAGCATGTGTGCCGAAACCCGGGATTCATCCAGGGACCTTTAGATATTCAGTCTAACGCTCTCCCAACTGAGCTATTTTGGCATGGAAGAAAAGGATGCTAGCAAGTGTACATGGGATGGGGAAGCCTGTTTAATAGCCACTAAACAGCTGCACCATGAGAATATTTAAACATGCGGCTTAAAAGAACAGCCCATTCTTCTTCAAAAGCAAGCGAGCATGGGTGCCGAAAACCCGGGATTGATCCAGGGACCTTTAGATCTTCCGTCTAACGCTCTACCAACTGAGCTATTTCGGCATGCGAGAAAAGGCAGCTAGCAAGTGTACATGGGATGGGGAAGCCTGTTTAATAGCCAGTAAACAGGTGCACCATGAGAATATTTAAACATCCGGTTTACAAAGTACAGCCCATTCTTCTTCAAAAGCAAGCGAGCATGTGTGCTGAAACCCAGGATTGAACCAGGGACCTTTAGATCTTCAGTCTAACGCTCTCCCAACTGGGCTATTTCGGCATGCAATAAAAGGCTGCTAGCAAGTGTACATGGGATGGGGAAGCCTGTTTAATAGCCAGTAAACTGCTGCACCATGGGAATATTTAAACATGCGGCTTACAAAGTACAGCCTGTTCTTCTTAAAAATAAGCGAGCAGGTGTGCCGAAACCTGGGACCGATCCAGGGACCTTTAGATCTTCAGTCTAACGCTCTCCCAACTGAGCTATTTCGGCATGCAAGAAAAGGTTGCTAGCAAATCTACATGGGACGGGGAAGCCTGTTTAATAGCCAGTAAACTGGTGCACCATGAGAATATTTATACATCCGGCTTACAAAATACAGCCCATTCTTCTTCAAAAGCAAACAAGCATGTGTGCCGAAACCCGGGATCGAACCAGGGACCTTCAGACCATCAGTCTAACGCTCTCCTAACTGAGCTATTTCGGTATGCAAGAAGATCCTGCTAGCAAATCTACACGTGACAGGGAAGCCTGTTAAAAAGCCAGTAAGTAAACTGCTGCACCACGAGAATATTTCGGCTTACGAATTACAACCCATTGGCCGGGTTCAACAATGTCCCAATTAACACAGGGGGAAGGATGTCCACACATCTAATTTCCAATTAGAAAAATGCACACGTCCCAAATGTGGCCTTTTAGTTCCCAAAAAGCAGACAAACCCATGCATGTGGGTATCACTGTACTTTATGTACTGCATATGCCAGGAGCTATAAATTCATACCTAAAGTAAACCGCAAAAAATGGACCACCACAAAGTTTGACAAAGACTGGTGGTAGAATTAGTGCATGGAAAGAGTTAAAATCCTAGCATTTGAAATACCCTGGGGTGTCTAGTTTTCAAAAATATATGATTTGATGGGGTAATTGCATTGGCGGGCTTCAAAGATACCCGAAATAGCAAATGGGGGGAAGAATTACCAGATTTGGAAAAAATGGTTTTGAAATAGCAAAACACTACCTGTGCTTATTGCCCCATAACGTGCAGAAAAAAGCAAAAAAACATATCAGACATTTATCAGACGTTTTTCATTACATTTTATAGATGAATAAAATATTTTTCAAGTAAAAGTTAGAGGAAAGTCATTTTTTTCAAATTTTTTCACCATATTTTATACTTTTTTTTGATACAATCAAAACAATGTCATCTAAAGAAAGCCCTTCTTGTCCTGAAAAAACCAATACATAACTTGTGTGGGTAAACGGGAAAGAATAAAAATACAGCTAAACACGAGCAGCGCAGAAATGTTAAAACAGCTATTGTCATGAAGGGTACAACAAATAAAATCAGCCTGTGTCACGAAGGGGTTAAACATTTGGTTTGCAAAGTGCAGCCCATTCTTATGCAGTCTATCTCTCCTCGAAGTGAAAGTGTGAAAACCAGTATAAGGAGAAATAGATAAAGTATAATAAAATGTATGACTTTACTTTTTTTCGTATGCCGGAAACACAGCTGCACCCAGCCCTTAGAGACACTCTCCAGGTGTCGAATCATACAAACAAAAAAACACTAGGGGGCGCTCGTGTATCAGGTTTCAGTTGTGTAGGGAACAGAAAACAAAAGAAGAAAAAACTAATAGTGACCTATGAAATGGTCTGGTTTTTTTTAGGTAGGTATAAACAAATTTTACAGTGTCCACATTTGTGGAAACCTTTTGGTTTATTTCCTAGAAACATATTCGGGCCAGGGTTAATTTTTTTGTTTCGGTAATACACTAGGGGAAAGAATAGTTTTAAGGGGAACCTGTTTTTTTGAAAATAATTTGGGGTTTGTCTGGCAAAACTTTGCCCAGAACTTCATCCTGTGTAGTAATCACCGCCCGACTCACATCTTCTCTTGATCCTCCCCCGTCTTGCTGTCCCACACATTCCTACGGCCAGCACACGCTTCTATCAGATGACGTTCGGCTGAAGAGAACAGAATTATTGGCATCCGTATTTTTAGTACCTGTAGAAAAAGACATTCGTTAAATAACTTTATTGATGTCAGACGCAAAAAAAGAAAAAAAGATGACGCCGCACACATAAAAGAACGTTTGAGGACTCCAATCAACACTCCTGATGCTGTATATCATGCAAATGTAGTCTCATTTTAACCCTGGCATGGACCCAGAATAAAAATACTATTTTTACTACAATACCTCTGGTGTTGCAGTCTATAGTCATTTCCTGATATATATAAAGTACCCTCTGAGTTTGAGCTGCAAAGAAATCCAGAATTTCAAAGACATCCAGCATTGAGGAAGGAGGTGACTGCCCACAGACAGTGTGAATGAATGAATAAATGTGTGGATGGATTGTGTGAATGCATATGAGAATTAATGAATTCATGTGTGGATGAATTGCTTAACTGATTTGTGAGACTGCATTAATGAATATCTGTTAATGATTTGAGTGAATGAGTGAGTAAGTATTTGTGTCTATCATGAATGTTTAAGTGATTTGGGGAAATGCAAAGATGGTACATGAAGGGTGTGCTTTAACAATAAATAAATAAATAAAAATGGGCTGCTCAGTCTTAAATGCCCGGGCCTATTTTTTGTCTCAGTCCGGGCCTGCATACACCCGACATATGGACTCCGAGGCTTGTTTCAATTGGACCCAGATCAACTCATATAGATACAAGCAAATATTGGAGAAACCTGAGCTATTTGGAACAGAAAATTATGAATTGTGTGTTATTTGGTAATTACAAGGCTTGAGGATCAGGCTGGATTTGATCACAAAACACCTTAAGACGGACCAAAGCAGTATTTGGTTCATCTATAGGCTAAACCATCAGTGAAGTTCAGTGATCTTATTAAGTATGTATTATGCCAATTCCCCATATAACCTATGCCTCTTGTTGCCTTGATCCTTGGAGGCAGACTAGGTGGGCTGAATGGTTCTTATCTGCCATCAAATTCTATGTTTCTATGAGAAGCTTTTTTGGTTCTGTTTTTGATGATGCATAGCGATATCAGGGATATTTCCTGAGAATTAACCAAAAATGTCGGAGTTCCATGAATGTATAACCCTTATCTATATCATTAATTTAGGATCACCACTCATTATTAAAAAATAAAATAATAATAAAGAATTCTTTGTTTTTTTGTATGTTAATAGTTTTATTGAATTAAACGTGTAGAAAGAATATGTAATCCAGTAACAAACACAAAGCATAACATAGCCTTCAAAATTTTCACAATATTTACAGGATTATAACAAATCAGGATACCCCTAGGCTGTTTCTATATGTACATAATACACATAATACTGGCTGGGATATTTCATAGGGGCACTGGAATGAAAAGACCAACAATGAATCCTTCCAAACCAAAATACTTACTAATCAAGAATTACATTGTTTTGTGGATTCGATTAAACTGAACCATATACACATGCAGAAAGTAGTTATAACAATTGGAAGTGAATTTACATCTTTCACATTTTGTTTTAACGACATGGATATCCAGCTTTAAGGATTCACCTTCACCAAAGAACGGTATACTGTTAAAAATAAAATCACATCCTAGTAATATAAAACCAACAGTTTTATTAGCGTTGGAAGACATTTGCCGAATTGATTATAATTATAAGGTGCAGTATCTGTCCTGGCTCGTTCCCGATAAGGACGAGATTTGAGGCTCTACCAAAAGCGCAGATCATAGAGGTGAATATCCCCATCAACGGAGATCTCTTTGATTTTACTCAAGTCTTTGAACCTATGGTTATACTCCAGCTGATGTACTCCATTTACAGCAATCTTATACTGATGAGCCTCACAAAATACGATAATCTAGAAAAAAATAAACACAGGAAGGTTGAAAACCCAAACATAAATTAAAAGGTTGGACATTAAAGCACTGAGTAATATAATGTAATGGATTATTACTATGTGAACCAACTGTCCTTGTGTACACTAATTTTATGAATGCTAGAGTTTGCCATAATAACGTCTATTGATTCATAAAGCAATTGCTCAACAAAGCTTTCTAAATGGGAGAAGAGAGTGACTATGGGATTAAATGACACAAGAAGTGATGGAATTTAAACATACACGAGATAGGCATGGCATGAATCTATGATGAGGCCAAAGGCTGATGAAGGCCTAAATCTTTACATCAGGAAAAATGGGCAGACTAGATTGTGCAAAAGGTTCTTATCTGGAAATGTCAGTTCTGTAGGTCAAACCCTTTTACATAGTATCACTCTGCAGAAATACAAGCTAAGGTATCTTTTTTCAAGTTGTCAGAGACTAATGAACAAGGTGGAGATCTATTCGCGAAAAGGTCTTTATTAAATAAACATTAGCATTGGCACTGAAATTATATCAGTGTAAAACAAAAAAAAATTGAGTCACTCATTCACTCTTTCATTCACACAATCATTAATTATCACCCCCTTCACACAAATAACTTACATATTCATGAATGCATTTTCTTAAATCATTCAAGCAATTCATCCACATTTTCATTCACACATTAATTATTCATTCTCTCAGTCATTCACTCTTTATTTCAATATTTTTAGTATCCCCCTTCTCACTATCCACCCCCACCCTTCCTTTGCAGTTCACTTACCCTGCTGCTAAAGTCCTGCGGTGGGAGCGCACACTCCTTCACTGCTGAGCTCTGGAATATGATGTCATATTGCGGCGCCCAGCATGAAATGGCGGCACTGCGACCAAGATAGAGGCCTCGCGCTCCCACCGCTGCAGTCAGGGCAGCACCGAGACGGGTGGCGGCATGGAGCGGAAGAAACAGAAAGGCACAGAGCTGTTGCTGAAAACCTTTTCCTCCCACACACCCCAAAGGCAGGCCTTGTAGGTCGGCAACCTGGCCGTGTGCCACAACTGAAGGCTTTGCATGCCTGTTGTGGCATGTGTGCTATAGGTTTGCCATCGCTGCTATAGACAGTAAAGGTATAGAAGTAGGTATGACTGGTAACGTCCCATGATCCCTAAGCAGTCCACAAAAATGGTGGAAGAAGGTGGTCTTAATATATCAATTAATACATAGAACAGGAGGGAAAAAAAAAAAACACCCTAAAAAGCATAAAAGGCATATACGTTCAGATTCCCGGGTTGCATTCAGAACATGGCTGATCGCTGAGCCCCTATATCTCCTAGAAATGTTTTATATAGGATGAAGGAGAACAAAGATGAGTGGGAAGACTTCTGAGAACAGCTTTCCTCTTACCTCAAAGTACATTTCTGGGTGGAAAGGGAACTCACTGAGCTTCTTTTCTTCTACTCCCCAGCTCTCATACAGATAAGTGTTTATCACAAACACTTTTGCTTTCATACGTGGATTAAGATGCAAAGCAATATCTTTGGAGTCATTAGGCTTAAGATCAATTTTAAAACTAAGTGGGAAGAAAAAAAATAGGAAACATGAAAATTGTAACATGCAGCTTTAACTTGTATTACTACAGAATACATAAAAACTAGCACTGAAAGATAATTACATGTCAAAGTGAAATACAGCTTAATACACAGACTATGGAAAGGCACACTGTATTATTAAGATTATTATTTATATTATAAATACATTAATATATACAAATAAAAGCCTCAGTTAAAAATCTAAATGTTTTATATGTCTGTTATAAACCAATAAAAAATAGAGTGCTTTCTCTAAATACATAAAAGGGGAACTTTGATTCTGCTATGCTTTAGGCTGGTTACAGTATCAAACCTTATGCTTGTATATCTGTCCCCAAAAAAACATGGCCTCCGTGCCATGGGCTCCTGGAGGGGTCTGAGGGCCAGCCTCTTTCCTAAAGACTATGGGCCCTGGCCTTGGAAGGGGTTCTGTTTTTGGGGAGGTAGGTACAGGGGGTCCATTAGGACTACTTCTTCCCCCTGGTACGGAGTGCCACATTTCAGAGACTCTAAAGACTGTGAAGCTTGGACACAGATTTGGGGTTACTGCATTTTGGGAGGGGGTTTATGTGTGGTTTTACTCTCCATCGGGTCAGGGCTTACAGGACAGAGACCTCTATGGTCAGTATTTCCACCTGGATCTGATATCCAGCAGGTTTTAGCCAGAAGTCAGGAAAATGCTTGTGTTTACCATCCTCCCCACAGACTACAATAGCAATCCCTTACTGGGCTGAGGTGGGCAAATACTGAGCCGTGTGCAAAGGAGGACCTGACTGAGAATTTTGTATTGTTTAAATACCCATGTTTCCAAATAAACTGTTATTCACCTCAACATGAGTGTTCTCTGATGCTTAGGGTGGGCTGCTATGATACTTTATTGTCCTTTTCAGGACAATAGTCACACAGTGTAGCTGAGCTTCAGCTAGCCACAGTAACAGTGCAGCCCTGGGACTGCGGTGTCCCCCCTTCTCTCTACAACGCTGGTACTGTCTGGTGCTGAAGGGGTTAATTGCTGGTGCCCTGGCAGGAGGAAGCAACGTTTGGCGGGAGTACCCAGTCGCGCAGACCAGCCCATCTGGCACCAACAACCATACCATGTTCAAAGTCACTTAAATGACTCCAAACAACCTTCAACGATGGGATCAGAAGTCAGGTAAGATATCTTCATAATTCCTCAACCCAGGGATGTCAGTAGCGATCAATGATCAAAATCCTCCACGTATTTAACTGACAAGCTAAATAAAGGCACAAAGCTTCTGATATTATTGCGTGAAGGTGTAGTCTTACTATTGGGGTTTTATATCATAGCATTATGCATGGGAATGACCTGAATACAAACACATCAACGTAATGGTATAACACATGGGCACTAAATGACTATATCTAGCTAAGATTTTGGAAATACTAATACTGAAATAGCTTGTTAACCAGCCCAGTTTCACCCGTTCTGCCAGCATACTCCAATATAGACTGTTGCCTATTTATATCTAGCCTTGTGTGTTTTTTTATTTGCCTCTTATCCCCTGCAACTGGGCTCCTACCTGACCTGCTTTCCCGAGTCCTGACAGGTACCCACAGGAAACAGAACTTGTCAAGATAGAACGATCTCGTAAGTTTAGGCTTTAATTTATTAAAGTGTAAAATATAGCAGGGTCAGTTACAGAATTTGATGCTTCAGGGATTTTTTTCCTTTACAAGGAGTGACTGTTTATTGAAACATAAGAAAACTCGCAGTAAGGTCTCACCTCTTAGCATTCTTGTTAATCTCCCCTTTAATGATAACCGTCCTTCCAGGTGCAAGACCACAAGGAATACTTGCGGTGTACGGCAGTGTCTAGTGAGGGAAAGTATGAAGGGAAGAGATAAGAGAATATATGTTAAAATGATAAAATACTCATCATTCCTTTATCGTGTTGCTTTTATAGGCTCTGTAGGTGTTACAGGCAAGGCCGCCTGTAACATCCACATAGGAAACACGAGGTAAGAGGGGCCAGGAGTAGTATGTATATATGTACAGAACTGTTAGAGTCAGAGTGCGTATTTATGTGTGTGTATGTATATATATATATATATATATATATATACACACACATACATATACACACAAACGATACCCTATGGCACTCGTGTGAGCACGTCCGTCAGCATATGGAGTTGTGCATGAGCATATGGAGTTAGCATACGTATATTACTGTAAGGTATCAGTGTGTGTCTCTGTTACTGTATGTTAAGAGTGTGTACGTTTATGTTAGTATTAGTATGTGGATGCCAGCATATGGCGTTATCGTGAGTGTGTGTCCATGCGTGATTTTGCAGTGCCAGGGGTTAGCCAAGGGCTGGTGGCACCTGAGAGATATAGCAGGAGAAAGAATGTGTGTATATATGTAAGTGTCTGGTACACTGCTCAATATAAAACTTTTAGATCTCTGGGAATGCTCGATTTTAGGATGTAGTCTTCTATAATAAGATGACATAGCAGACTAAAGCATGCTACTTTATCCTGTTCAGGTGCAACACCATTAAAAACAACTGCACCATTGCATTCTATGTATTTAATTATGTATCTGATGTATCTGTGATCGATTTACAGAGTAAGGGAAGGCCGGTGCTGTGAGTAGTTGAAAATAGCATGGGTAGACAGAGGAGGACAGTTTCTACACAACAAGACACATCTATCAGAATAATACTTACAAAGATCTGTTTCGCGATCGAACCAACAAGAGGTTTGAAGAAAGAAAAAAAAAAGTTTTATCAGCATCATAACAATTAGCCAATTTAAAAAAATCTGATAGATTTATTTATTGTCGTTTACCTGATTGTCACTCATGGAGGGCATAGAAAAATGGACAAGCTGGGAGCCCTGCGTAGGCTAAAATGGAAAAGAAGAAGGATATGTAATAGAAGAGAAGAGGGTTCTGCTCTTGTAAGCCTACAATCCTGCAGTATTACGATAGGACTATGCTGCACACATTGGTTTATACAGCTCCATATTTCACAGTATTTATAGAAGTTATATAGAGCGCGTACTTCCGAATAAAAAATAGCCATTGAAACTTTTTTCTAAACCCTTTCATGTGCTCAGTTTTTGATACTATTGCAAAGGAAGCCTCCCCAATTTTACCACATTTCCTCTATCATGATTGCCCCTTTTCATGTCGTAGTGGTCATCTGACATTAAGAGGTTAAAGGAGCAGGCACCAAAATTATCTTACAGGTGCTCAAAATATATTGCCTGTCATACCAGTTAGAATGCTTTAGGACTGCTCTCAGCGGTTATTTGAAACTGACTATGTTTACTTGGTGTCAAGCCTCCTTGGGGAATGCAAACGGAACAAACGCTTTAATCAATTTCTTCATTCTGATCTGGAGTTAGACACACCTGTCCTATGAATCCAGTGTTTTCTAAAAAAGCAAAGGAATGAGCTTAGCAAGCCAGTGACTTGCAGCAAATTACACCTATCTTTTTTAATAAAAGGATTACAATTTCTTAAATCACTTCTTTCCAATGGAAGGAATGTTCTTCACCTTAAAACCCTGCACCTATGGAACACCCAGCAAACAACAGCGCTGGGTGTACAGTGAATGCTCATGCAACAATGCGCACGCACACTTGTATGCTTCTGATGCATTATTCCCTGTAGCCACCTTGCAGGTTCGGCCCATACTTACAGCGTTTTCCAAAGCATAGAGAGACTGGGGGAACATAACAGCTCTCTAATAAAGGAATAGCCTCGTCAATAATGACTGTTCCTTTAATACCTTACCAATTACTCTTAAGTAACACCAACATTTTAACTGCTTATTAATTCATTATCTAGACTTACTTTTGTATGCGTTAAATCAACGGGTTTGATTTTAACGTTCCCATATATAGCAAGGGTATCAATTCTTCGAAAGTTAACTCTGTGCTTGTAAGAAAGCAGATGTTTCCCATTTGAAGAAACCTGCATAGAGCATCATAAATCAGGTATTAATATCTCAGAAGATGAATTCAACATTAAAGACCAGTTTAAACACACAAAGGTCAACATGATATTGACAGAAGTCTCTTTCAGAGCACTGAAGTGCCATATTTTGATAAGCATAATTTATCAAGTCAAATAACTAAAATAGCAATACCAGCAATACAAAAAGTCTTGGCTGTAATGAGTCAGTATTTCAGAACAAAAAAACCTTTTATGTCATCAATATCCGCTACAACAGGCATACCTTGCTGGAGGATCTGGAGAACAGTGGTCCTGACTACTTGTCCGGCAGTGAAGGGAAACCTGAGCATAGTCTGATCAAATACTAACCTGGAATTTATGTGGTAGAAGTAAAAACGTAACTTCAAATGGCTTCCCTTTAGTAAATGGCATTTGATACGTTCTTTCTTCCCAACCCCACTTTTCATTCTCCAATGTGTTGCAGACAATGAACCCAGAACCTTTGAACCGAGGATTGAAATGAAAAGCTACATCAGCCCGGGGTTGCACGCTGCTTCCACACTGAAAGTCTATCTGGAACCTGTAACAATATTAAAGAACAGCATTTGACCCCTTTGCAAAACATGACCTAGTACTTGGTGGCAAAACCCTTATTGGCAATCACAGAGGACAGACGTTTCTTGTTGTTGGCTACCAGGTTTGCACACGTCTCAGGAGGGATTTAGTCCCACTCCTCTTTGCAGATCCTCTCCAAGCCGTTAAGGTTTCGAGGCTGACGTTTGGCAACTCGAACCTTCAGCTCCCTCCACAGATTTTCTATGGGATTAAGGTTTGGAGACCTTAATGTGCTTCTTTTGAGCCACTCCTTTGTTGGCCGTGTGTTTTGAGTCACTGTCATGCTAGAATACCCATCCACAACCCATTTCCAATGCCCTGAAGGTTCTCACCCAAGATTTGATGTACATGGCACCAACTATCATCCCTTTGATGCAGAAAAACACTCCAAAGCATAATGTTTCCACCTCCATGTTTGACGGTGAGGATGGCATTCTTGGGTTCATAGGCATCATTCCTCCTCCTCTAAACACGGCAAGTTGAGTTGATGCCAAATACCTCAATTTTGGTTTCATCTGATCACAACACTTTCACCCAGTTCTCCCTCTGCATCATTCAGATGCTCACTGGGAAACCTCAGACGGGCCTGTACATGTGCTTTCTTGAGGAGGGGGACATTGCAGGTGTCACAAACGCACCCTACTCTAAGCATGCACGTGACTTGGTTCTGGTGGTAAAAGGGTTCACTGCCTGCCCTAGACCAGAAATAGAGAGAGTCCATTCCAGCCTTGTGAAGGTCTACAATCTTGTCCCTGACATCCTTGGACAGCTCTTTGGTCTTGGCCATGGTGGAGCGTTTGGAATCTCAGTGATTGCTTCCTTCTGTGGACAGGTGTCTTTTATACAGGTAACAAGCAGAGATTAGAAGCACTCCCTTTAAGAGAGTGCTCCTAATCTCGGCTCGTTACCTGTATAAAAAGAGACCTGGCTGATTGATAAGGGATCAAATACTTATTTCACAGAGTGAAATGCAAATCAATTTATGACTTATTTGAAATGCATTATTCTGGAATTTTTTGTTGTTATTCTGTCTCTCACTGTTCAAATAAACCTACCATTAAAATTCTAGACCGATCAGAATACCTGGGAACTCTCCGGGTCTCGGGAGCAGGGTCTTGACACGCGCCACTCCCCGCCCATTTTCCATTGAAATAGGGGTGTTTCCTGCTGACATCGGCAGGAATGCCCCCGACATCAAGTGGACCGCCCAATAACATTAGGGGAACTCCCACTGACGTCAGCGGGACCTTCCACCTGCGTCAAGGGGAACACCCGCTGACGTCAGTGGGCAGTCCTGGCCGCGCCCCTTAAGGGAAGGCTCCGGGTAGCCGGATCCCAGAACTTCCCAGGTATGCTGATCAGCTCTTTGTCAGTGGGCAAACATACAAAATCAGCAGGGGATCAAATAAGTTTTTCCTTCACTGTAGCTCTTCCAAGACAAATGTAGCAAATGTATTGCTGGTGAACCTCTCATGCATTTGTATGCAAAAATGGTAAAAAATAAGAGGCGACAATTGCAAAAAATTGCATATGATGGCTGGAGTGTACTTTCAATGGACGTAAAAAATATAGTATATTTCCCAAACCACAAAACTGCCAACCTACGAATTTTACAGAAAATCAGATGACAAAAATGGTGCATTTATAATGTATTAAACAGTCTGTAAAATAGTCATCACTGAAACACAAAAAAAAGGGAAATTAGCACTAAGTGACAGTAACCTGACTTAGGTATGTGTGTCACAAAGTTATTATTCGTTCTAATGGGAACAACATTAATATCCCATTAAATATGGATAACCAGAGCTTTTGCCTGGCTCGAAGATCAGGAGAAAATATTGTCTAACCAAAACTTTCAGCTGTAAAAAGGTACTAGTGATTGGAGAATAACAACATCTATTATTAAGCTGCCGCTTTAGATAATTCTGAATGCGCTAAATACTAGTTATGTTATGATTTCTTAACATGATCACTTATCTACAGTTACCTGTCTGCATCAGAGGCAACAATGCCATGAATTGTCACCGTCTGTTCTGCTTCCAGTCCTCCAAAAATGGTCTTCACATAGGGAGTAGGCTGTAAGAAACATAATCCATACATGCACAAGTAAGCTTCACAGTACAAAATAAAAATGGCTTCAATTTAAATATATATGTTTTTAAATATATACGTGACGTAAGGGTAGGCAAATACGATGTACGTAGCATGCAAGTTACAGATATAAAATTGTTAATTTTTCCCTCTTCTAGTAATATGTACTGCTGGGCTTGGGGGATTTATACTCCATAAATGTATGTTTCAAGAGAATCTATGTAATAATAATCCATATATTAGGCAATTTTTAAAGGGAGAAGTGCTGTACATAATCTAAGTTTTGCTATATTAACTGGCCATGGGAAACGGAACTATAAATCCTACTTTCATTTCGAAACATCAACCTCAACTTCTACAGGGGCATCTGTGGAGGTATTCTGTGTGTTAAAACTATCACTCATGCAACACATTCTCCAGATTGTAAACTCTTTTGAGCAGGGCCCTCCTCGCCCGTTGTTTCAAATTGTTATGTTAATAATAATCTGTGTATTTTATATTTTTTCACTCTTGACATTATTATTATTGTTGGGAAGTTTTAATTACCAGATCTGGAATAGTTCTCTGAACTTCTTTTGTAGCCATCTTTCACCTCTTTCATAAACACTAAAAAACAAACAAAAGCAAACAATAGAGAGGGTTAATCAGAAAAAATTCTAAGTCAGTACGCTTACTACAGAAGCTTAACAAAGTTCTCCACCAAGATGATAACTTCAGTAATGCGTATCAGGATGGCGTTTTTGTAAAAACTGAGTTAAAATACACCATGCATCGTATCAATTGACCAAATTTAAAACCAAAATGAAACAAAAAATAAATGAAAACTGCTTCTTTGTGTTAGAGACATAGGGTTAAACTTCACTTCTAAGCAGGTGGCCTCTTCAGCAGATAGCAGAATGTTCTAGATTCCATGAAAACCGCTGATCCCTAGACGGTACAGACTAATGAGACCATACCTAAGGCTGTGCCTTGTACGAAAAGCGATAAGGAGGTTCGTTGGAAACATGTACAAGCCCCAACATTCTTTAACAGAACTACGTAATTAGCCCCAGGATGCTCGAAAACCACCCGCTTGCGCAAATAAGGCTCGAGCCTTTTAAAATAAGAAACAAAAGAAAATGTTTATGTTTAGAGCTTGCACTTTACTGCTATGTAACCTGCTTGTTCTCTTCACGAATACATTTCTTCCTGTTTTACCAAAGAAAATCACTCGTCGTCTGCTGTAGGGCTGCAACTAAAGATTATTTTCATAATCGACTAAATCGGACAAAAAATATGCGCAATTTTCATTTATTTAAAACAATTTCATGAACAAACTGGATGAAACAGCAGTTATCTCTTTTCACAATGGCATTTCTCTAATCGCCTTATTTTACCGACATAATAATAAAAGTACAAGAACCCAAACACAATATTTCTCAAACTAGGGTTTAATACCTAAAAAAAGTTTTACTAGTAAATAGTAATTCACACGTAAACTAGTTTTTCCATATTTAATAAAAACTATGAGTAAGAAAAATGCATTTTTTGTTTTTATTTCCTTTTATTTGCCAACCTGCACCCCAGTTATGCACATCTGCCCCCTAGATATGCATTATACCCCCTATAGGCCCCCCCCGACCTACCAATGCATCCCCAGACTTGTCCCCTGTGCGTCAGACTCCCTGGTGTCTAGTGGGGGAAGCCAGTGAACGTCTGCGCGATGCACGTAGACAACCTCAGCGGAGGTGCCAGGCAGCAGCTGAGGTTGTTTGCACACATTGCACAGACATCCACCGACTGCCAGAGAGGAGGATCCAGGTCCCTTGCAGTGCTGCGGGGGATCCTCCTCTCTGGCAGATTCTATGGCGGCATGTCATAGAAGTGCCAGCACTCAGAGGCTGCAGGGGATCTGGATCTTAGTTTTATAGTCATCTCTATCTGAGGTCGGATTATAAAACAACCTCAAATATAAAACGAAGGGGAATTTTTCAGATTAAAATTGATCATTCAACTAATCAATAATGAAAAACCTTCACAACAATTTTCATTATTGATTTGATTGATTAGTTGTTGCAAGCCTAGTCTGTTGCACTTCATTATGGAACGAGGAGCCAGAGAGTTTTGCAAACATTTAGATGACGTCGAAGAACGAAGGATAGAAAATTGAGTTTCACCGAAATCAGTTTTGTTGGGCATCAAACACCCCTCCCATCAAACACCCCTCCCTCCTGTGGTGGGGATCATGGGCTGGCTAGGTTGATCTTCTGATGTCCCCTAACTTGGCCCATCAAGCTGTGACACTGATTGAGGCCAGTGCTTTTGCACAGAGCTCCCGTGTGTTCCCTTGTCTAGTAGATTGGGCTACAACACATACAAATGGCTATTAAATGGCTATTATATAGCGGAAAATATTATATAATGACAAAAAAAGTTTAAAAAAGTACGGTATTTTTATCTAATAGAAAAAATGACAGGTGCTCCACCTTAACAGAAGTCGGGTGGGGGGTATAATTACTCAGCCATCACTGGGTTAAAGAACCACTCAGTAGCATTGACTGACAGAAACATTATCACTAAACTCCTTAAGAAGACCACTCAAGACAGCGGTGCTGATTCTACGTAAACATGTGACATAAGAGAGGCTTTCCCTGTTTCGTGACGTCACATGTAAGAACCACACTTAACCATTTGCGACCCAGTAGCCATGTACTACCTGCCGTAAATTGAGTGCCAAGCTATGGTGTGGAACCCCAGCCCGCTATACGTGCACCCATCCGCTTACCTGAACGTAGATCCACATCGTCTTCTGATTTAATGCTTATCGAACTTCCTCGTATGAAACACTCAAGCCCCGCCCCTCATTCCGAGTCACACAGCGGCCGCAATGCTTCCGGTATCTTAAAGTAGAAACGAAACCAATAGCGTGCTAACGGGAGGCCGCTGCAAAGAACGGTGACGGAGGAACGTCACGTAACTGCTTCGTTACCCCCCCCCCTGCGTTTTATTCCTATACAACCATGAGAGTCTAGACTTTTTTTCCCGTCCGCCTTTTATAAGTAGTATGTTTAATGATGTTTAACTGGAATGTTTGAGTGTTAAAATTCGTAAAGCGGTAAATTCGTTTTAATTCAGCAGCCCTCGTAGTTCTATTATACGTGTTAAGCAGGTGGGGTCGCCATTTCTGTTTGCTTATTATGTGTGGCATCGACCTGGCTGTAACATTTAAACGTTACCCGCATTAAATTACGTGCTTAATGATTAGGGAGGGGAAGATATAAATTACCCAGCACTGCCCTCTAGAGCCTGTGATTTAAACATGAGTGGCAGAAAGAAGATGACTCAAGCAGATGAGGGGTCTGTAGTATTTTGGGCTTATTTGTGGTGCTTTGGGTGATGGTTTCCATATTAACAAACGTTTACTTTATCTTTATAACAGTTAAGGTATTTTAAGTAAAAAATTAGCTTTTAACAAATAATAGATTTTCTATCTGGGTTATTTCCTGTTGGAAGGAAGCCCTATGAGATTCAGCTCTCCGGAATCTGCTGGCGCTATATAAGTAAATGTAATGCATGACAGTGATGTGATAACAAAGTCAAAAAATAACGGTAATAACAAAAGAAACCAAAAACTAGTTTTAAGTTTTCATCGTAGCAGAGATTCACGGTTTACTGGACTGCAGCAGCCCTCCTCCTCCATAGTCTGACTATTCTTGTCTTTGATTGGCTGTTTGAAGCTGCCAATCAGTGTCAGGGAAGTGCTCCCATTGAAATCAATGGGAGAGATTTCTGCACATGCTCAGAGGGATAGAATATTTGTCGAGCTACTGATGGATCTGACAGCCAATAAGTGCCATATTTGCTCAATTATAAGACGACCTTGATTATAAGACAACCCCCAAAATTTGTGTATTTATTTAGGAAAAAAGAAAAAGCCTGTATATGAAAAATGTTTTACTAGTAAATATTAATTCACATGGGAACTATTTTTCATATATAATAATAAAAAAAATGGATGTTTCTATTTGCCAACCTGCTCCCCAGTTATGGACATCTGTCCCATGGATTGCTACTCTGCCCCCCCAGATATGCCTTATACACCTCTATATGCCACTCTGCTTCCCCAGACTCGTTCCTCATACCTCAGACTCCCTGGTGTCTAGTATGGGCAACCGGTGGATGTCTGCGCAATGCACATAGACAACCTCTGCTGCCCGTTAGTTCCGCCGGGGCTTCTATGACCAAGCACCTGCGTGACCTTCCGGTGCTCAGTTATAGAAGCCCTGGCGGAAGTGCGCACACAATCTCCGCTGCTGCCGGCATTTCGGCTGGGGCTTTTATGATGGAGCACTGGAAGGTCACGCCGGTGCTCCGTCGTAGAAGCCCCCAGAGGAAGTGCCGGCATCAGTGGAGGTTACAGTAGAGGAGGATCCAGGTGTGCTATGGGGGATCTGGATTTTAGTCTTATAGTCAGACCTCTATTTGAGGTCTGATTATAAGATGGCCTCGAATATAAGAAAATAAAAAAAAAAAATCTTGCCTTATAATCAAGAAAATACGGTATATAACAAGCAACTAGATGTATAATGATGTGGAAAATAGGTGGGACTCCACAAAAACATAGAAAGGGACGGCAGATGAACCATTCGGTCCATCCTGTCTGCCCAACCTCTGAATACTTTCCTTAGTCCCTGGTCTTGTATCTAAATGAAGGGAACTTCTCAACTGTCATATGCATTTGATGACTGTTATTAATTAAAACTAAAGTGTACAGAGCTATGGAATATGATGGCAGAATATAAAACAATAAATAATAATTAACAATTGTTTTTTTCTCTCACTTCTGTCTATATGCCCACTGTTTTCGTTTTATCGTTGGTCACCTCCGTACCACCTCAGTAACCTACACATACTTTTATGGTGTTTTCCACTGGCGTTTCTCTTTATTTGTTGCCGGGGTGCGGGTACCATGCCCCACGTGTGGCGATTGATTGCTAGCCCTCTACAACAGTTCTATGTTTAGAGGAATTCTTGTCATAATAGGCAAAATATCCCACAAATGTCCCGGCTCCACAAAGCAAGTGAAAAATGTCTACACAGCAGCCTTGGCAGTACCCTTGCTGGTCCACAGGAAAAACCTGATTCTTCTCAACTCTCTGGGTCATGTATGCAGCTTTTGCAGTAAGAATACTATTTTTTTTCTGATGCCAATTTGCTTGTTTTGGATTGAATTGTGGTTTTATGTAATCCATGTTGTATGCGGACTTTGATTATGAACATTCTTTACCTATTGGTTGAGTAAAGATGCAATATTTGGAAAACCATCACGCTAGTGTCCTAGAAAAAGTCAGTGGCCATGCTTCTAGGAGAAAGTCCCTAGGCTTGCCCTCTCAGTAAACCTTTGTGCATGTAAGAGCACTGTGATAAATGGGACAACACATGGAAATAAATTTGGGTGTGTTTGTAGTATATTAAGGTTAAGACAAGGCTTGCAACAAAAAAATTTTTGTTTTAGTTTAACCAACATTTTGCATATGAGGAAACGTACTGTTTTTGAGATTTGGATTTCTTTAATCTGTAGGCTTAGAAAACAAATAAAACAACAGTTAACAGATATGAGGACAGATCTTCAAGTAAGTAAGTACATGGAAGTAATTTGGGGGAACACAATGGTCTTGCATCTTTGATATTATTAAAGTGATTACCAGGGGTGTAGCTAGGTTCCCAAAAATATGAGGCAACAAAGCCTCTAGTTACAGGACTATTGTTCCAGAACTAGTTGAGCTTTAGGTCTTAGATCTTCTGGTTTTTATTTAGGTAGCAATGATGTATTCATTGTAGAGGTAACAAAATTATTTTTATTTATTTGTTTTACTTTTTTTTTGGAAACAAAATCACAATATGTAATGTTATGAAAATGGCACAGCTCTTTCTTTTAAAATAGTTTTACCAGGTGCTTTTACCTTAAATATCGTAGTTTTAGTCTGTGTAAGATGAATGTTGATGATGATGATGGTGGTGTTGGTCCCGTCACCCAGCAAAAAGCCTGTTTGCATTGTTGTAGAAAGTGAGGGGATCTGGACGTGCAAGTGTTTATATTAAATTTTAAAAAAAAACCAAACCCTGCAAGTCGTCTAGATTCCAGCTGCCCCTCTAGCAATTAATAGAGTTGTTTTCCAGAGATGCTAGTAGCCTTTTGAACTTTGATTGCCGCTTTCAATTTCAATTTTTTGAGTGAATGGGGCTGGTGCACCAATTCCTACACTAATCATTTTCACCTTTATTTCAGGATCACTTCCTAAAGAGCACATCGATAGTTCACTTAATGTAAGGTGAGAAATACACCTTTCTGCTATTTCATAAGTGAGGCGCTGAGTATATATAAATGCTTTCTGGTCGTAAACGGTAGCGTTACTGTTAGTGTATTCCTCTTTCCTCCATCACCCAATCTTGTATATGTCTGTTTCATAATATATATATGTCATAAATTCATATATTTTGATTGACTTAGTGGTGTCTGAGATCAATATCTCTACTGAGTTAATCTTTATTGCAAATTTCAAAATTGTATTTTTCTCTCTCTCTTCAGTCTAAAAATGGCTCACCTTCCACTAGAACAGGAGGTGTGTTCAATAAGGAACAAAGAATTGGCTCTTGCAAGGTCAGTCAATCGTGATTTTAGTTTTTTTAGTTAATACATATAGGTTTTAGATAATGCAATCCTTTTTATAGGTATGGGTTACATACATTAGATAGACTGTAAAGAGACAGATCTATAGGAATGGTACTGTTTAACATCTAATAACAAAAATGTGATACTGTAATATAAAGAATACAAATATATTTTTACATATTGATGTAGAGTCAATGCTTCCTACTAAATTTAGTTGCATAATGAGCGTTCTCACCTAGAAATGACCATGTCATGACAACATATGCAGAAGAACTGTAAAACCACTTAACCATCAATGCTGTGAAGATTAAAATTGAGGTTGGTTACAGCAATTTGTGAAGTTCTTACACTTATTCTGGGAACTGTGCTAGCTCTTTAATTAGCCACTTAGAAGTTATTGCAGAGTTCCCATAATAGGTGAGGGACAGTGGCCTAACTATCTAGTGGGCCCAGTTGACCCCTGCGCCTTCTTGTTCCTGTCTCTGCGCACCGCTTAAAAATTGTACAGAAAGGGTACTTCTGATCTGGACCGTGAACCAGCACAGGGAGAAAGGAATGCAGCAGGGTCATGTCATGTGGCTGCTTGCACAGTGTGTGTGAAAACCAGACCCAGGAGAGTTCAGGGGTGTGGGCATAAGTGTGATAATGTGAGCATGAATGTCTATGTAGAAGTGTGTGGGTGTGAGAATGAATCTCTGTGTTGGCATGGATGTGTGTATAAATATCAATAGTGTGAGAGGGAATGAGTGTGAGTTTTTGTGTAAGTGTGTTTTTGTGTAAGTTTTTGTGTAAGTAAGTAAGTTTTTGTGTAAGTGTGTTTACATACAGTATGTGTGCCAAAGTGTATGTTGGAGCGGGGCAATGATGGTACAGACCAGCTGTTTGGGGACACTAATAAGCTGGATGCAAAGATGGCGTCGGCAGGCTGCTTGGGAGTTAGGATGGCATTGATAAGCTGGTTAGGGGCAGAGGTGGGACATGTTGGGGGGGGGGCGAGGCTATTTTTTGACTCAGACCTCTGTGGAACTAAGCCAAGTGCTATAACGGCATGCATTTTAGGTTAGGAGATTTTTGTGTTTATATATATATATATATATGTGTGTGTGTGTGCGCTTTGAGTGCATGTGCCTTGAGGTCCCAGAAAATTTTAATCCAGGACTGCAGAAGGCAGGTCTACTAATAAACCTTGCTCCTTTTCATGGGTTCATGCATATTGTAGGACACCTGGTCCCACCAAAAAACAATAATGCAAGTATATATTTTAGTACGTAGCAATAGGTGCCATCAAATTATCTGCTAATGTTTGTTTCTCAATATTTAGAATGCAGTCTTGCAGTGCTATACTCAATGTCCTGCAGAAAGACCCCAGACAAAATTGGTGAGTGTATAAATATTAAACAAAACATTCTTAAATTAAATGAATGCATACTTTTTATTGTGTGGTTTCAATTCACCCATCCATATTACATAAATATATATATATATTTCTCATTTTACATTTCACAGTTCCATAAAGGCAGTCATGGCACACTGTATGGATACTTGTCAGAAGATTCAGGCTGTCCAGACAGTGAGTAGATGTTCTAAATTGCTGGACTGCATCTTGTGTGTCAGGGTTCCAAATGACATCCAAGGCAAAAATTCTCTGACCCCCCCCCCCAACCACGAACTTAAAGAAACCCGTTTGTCTCATTACCCTGACTCTTCACGTCTTCTTGCTAATCCAGTTGCATAAGTAAAGAGATATATATTGATTTTTAATCCGCCTCAGACATTTAAGGGTGGCGCAAGTGGATGATCTTTTCCCTTTATACCCCAGAGCAACAGACAGTTGGAAGAGAAGCTCGCTGACATACGCCAACGCAGAATGGGTAAGTATACGTTTGTTTTTTGGTTGTGTTTTTTTTATTTATTTTTTTGTGCACATAAAACGTAAGTAATCCTGTGAACATACCTTAGATACTTTTTAAGATATTCCCTCTATCGTCTCCCAAACTGAGTGTAGAATGCTCCAGTCTTTTGAATCCTCTACATATTGGGTAGATGAGTGTGCTATTTATAAAGTTAAATGTAATAAATAGAGAAAAAAAATATATAAAATAGGAGGAACAATTTCCATCCTATCTAGTAATTTTAAAAGTTCCCTACAACGTTCCTTTGACTATGGTTTTTAAAGAAAAAAATACTTTTTGCAGTAACTAAACAATTATCCTCACTCCAGAAATCCGGATTAAACAACAGGATCTTTTCAAACAAGTAAAATCTTGTGAAGAAAAAAAGAATAGACTTCATGATCTGGAAATGAAGGCTCAAGTTCTAGGCAGGGAGAACATGGAAAGCGTTGCAAACAAAGTGATCATTATTCAGGAGATTTTACAGGTATGACTGCAATAAATACTTCCCCATACAAATCCTTTCATGTTTACACTAGGTGATGTAAGGTGTTATGGGGGTAGGCAGGGGTGGCATTTTATATGATGAAATGGCTAAAACCTGACAAATTGTCTTTAAGATCTCACTAAATCACACAGGGAATATTGCTGTGACAAAAATATGTGGTAGTGAAGGGGAAAACACCATGTTCTTATGCTATTTAGAAATAACTTAGAATGGACAGTATTTCCATTAGACTTGGGTGCAAGTCTTCCTGTTCGTCTTCGGGTTGGAGGGAATCTTCGTATTTTATGAATATTTGCCCATTCCCGTGTTCGTTTTGGGCAAATACTCGTAAGCGTTCTCTGTATTTTTTCCTCTGTTTTCTAGCAGGGGTTCATACAGGGTTAACACTAACAGTAAGCAGCAGCTTTGCCTCTAGTACTTTAAAGGACCGTAGGAGAGACTATATTGGTTGCCAGCAGGGGGCTCCTCTGGCATCAACCAATGAAGGACAGCTAGTTTTCATAGATTAATGCCAGAGGCGCCCCTGCCGGCGACCAATAGATTCGCTCTTAAGGGTTTCAAAGCCATTGTCTCGCCAGGCCAAGTTTCTCCAAGGTATACTTTGCCCTGCCCTTTGCCAAGGGGACTAAAATCCCTGTTCCTCCCAGGCCAAGTGGCTCAGAGTTTGAGACAGCTTCCACTGCGGGAGTCCTGTCCTTTAAAACAGTGTTCAGTCTATTTTTTTTAAATTGTACTTGTAGATTTCACCTTAAAGTGTGTTATTCCATCAATTAACTGTTGCATCTCCATAATATGTAATAGATTAACACAAACAAGCTCTGTGTTTTGTATTTTAGAGATTCGTTCTAAGTGCACAGGTAAACTGGGCAGAAGACCCATATCTAACAGGTCTGCTGCTGAAGATTAAAGATTCTCCCTTATCCTAACAAAATTGATTTTGTATTCCTTGAAGAACTTTCATGAAATGAAAAAAATGGCATTTTATAAAATATAGCCTTATTTAGAACATGTATGTTGATATTTTATGGTTGTTTGTATGTTCTGCATTGTAATAAAGTACTTTTGACAGCATATCTATGTATATTAAACCCCCTGACATTGCCGTATCCCCAGTATTTGTATTAGTTTAAGTGGTTTCCCCCCAAACTATTAAAAAATGGTTACATGTAATAAAGACTATAAGGAGGGTTTTTTTGCCTCTGTTTGCAAGTAAGTTGCAGGGTTAACTCACTGACACAGATATATCCTGTTGTTCTGTATATGCATAGTTAAATCAGTGTGATCTCTTCACTTTCCTCACAAATGCTCAGGAGCCCAAACTCTCCTCTGCTGGGGGTTTTAAGCAGGCCAATAAGCTACTGTTTTTGGTTCCTTTTCCTTTTTGAAAATGACAGCACCCCCTTGAGGCAGAAATGCATATTGCTCTTATATTTCTGAAATGTGCTGCGCTGCCTTTGCTGTGCAGGAACTACAATTATCCGATGTTGTAGCAAAGATACTCACTCATGTTTTCTTTTAGAAGCCTTTGTGTTAATCACAGTTCTTAACACACTTTCAAACTTTTTTTTTCACTTTTTTCTTCCCCAAATACTTCCAATCTCTAGTGTGCACAAGCAAGGGTCTGAATGATGCAAGTTTTTATAAATTTTAGCATGATCCGATTATCACCACCTACTTAGGCTATGTTGTAATTTCAACATGCAATCTATTTCTGATAATTAAAGTAAACTTAACATATGGATAATGTGTCCTCTTGCTATACTGTAAATAAGAAATAAAAGTACCAGCACGATCCCTTTTACAATGTACAAATAAAGGAATGTGAGCATGATCAGGCATTCCCTTCTGGTAGGTGTCACTGTTAACACCAACTTTAAGTTCACATCAGGACAGGAGAGCCTCAGTAGGGCCTTTCTAGCCCTGCTTGCTGATCGGTGTGATCGACATCTTAGATCGCTTTCCTAGTTTTTTTTAATGCCATGACAAGTCACACCTCTCATTGGTTGTTAAGGGGTTATGCAAGATTTAATTTCTATTTTAGTATATATTTTTGTATCTATTATCAATGATAAATATGTTTTATGTATTTCTATGATTTTAAAATGACTTCTGAACAAAATGATGTATAATTTGTGCAGGTTTATCAAATGCGGAAAAGGGGAAACCATGGTTCAAGAAATATATGGTAAAAATGACAAATCCCTAGAACTGGAGGGGTTAATGGTAGACAGGAATTCTTGCCTGTGCTTGCAAATGGTGTTATCAGTTAAAGCATTTCCTCTCACAGACATGTTGCCACCATTTTATTAACCCATTCCCTGCTAGTGTGCTAAATCCATAATGACCACTGCCAGGTGAAGCGAATAATACGGATAATCTTGTTATCATGGCACTTGTCAGTGGGTGGGATATATCAGGCAGCAAGTAAACATTTAATCCTCAAAGTTGATGTGTTAGAAGCAGGAAAAATGGGCAAATCTCTGCAACTTTGGCAATGGCCAACTGGGTCAGAGCATCTCCAAAACGGCAGCTCCTGTGGGGTATTCCCTGCCTGCAGTGGTCAGTACCTGTCAAATGTTGTCCAAGGAAGGAAAAGCACTTAACCGGCAACCGGGTCATGAGCGGCCAGTGCTCATTGATGCACATGAGGTTGGCGAAGCCTGGCCCGTGTGGTCAAATCTGACAGATGAGCTACTGTGTCTCAAATAGCTGAAAATGTTAATGCTGGTTCTGATAGAATGGTGTCAGAACACAAAGCGCATTGCAATTTGTTGCGTATGGGGCTGCGCAGCTGCAGGCCAGTCAGGGTGCCCATGCAGACACTTGTCCACTGCCAAAAGTGCCTACCATGAGCACAAGTGCTGGACCATGGAGCAATGGAAGAAGGTGGTCTGGACTGAAGAATCCCTTTTTTCCCTTTACAGTACCTGGATGGCCATCAGAAGAGCGCTGGTACCTTCTTGCTCAGGGTGGCAGGTACCACTCTCTGAAGTTGGTAGCTGCAACAGTACTTCTCATTTCTTTTGGTTCTCTGTTTTTTTTTTTCTTTTACCTTTCCCCTGGTGCATAATTATACTTAATTCCTTTGGGTAGCAGGTACAGCTGAGTGGTCCCCTGCACTCCATGATCCATACATACTAGTTCACACTCTCCCTCTAACACTAAATAAAACTCACTCCAACACCGTATTCTACCAAAAACACTTCACTACCTCAATGCCTCAGCTTAGCTGTAGCTTTTCCTTATGTGCGTGCAACTGCAGTTGGGCTCATGTAACACATTACATCACCCAACTGCGTTTCTGCCTCTGCCAGTGGCACAGTCCGAGACAGGCTGGTCCTATTTGAAGAAATTTGGACTGACCCAACATATGCAGTCCCACCTTAGTGTACATAGTTTATATTACTGAATAATGCTGATAATTTGAGACGTGTATAGTGTACAATGTGTTCAAGAACTGTATAACCACAGCCACTATGTTTTGATTTAGACATCTTGAGCAGTGGCTCAAGCAACTCTCCAAGTGACGTTATACTACATCTCCTAGGATCTTAAGCCAGGAATCTATGTGGACAATAATGTAAAGAAGAAGACTCAAGAGAGTAATATATATATTAAAAATACATTTAGAAGACCTCCCATTTAAATTGAGTTTTTGGCATTAAGAATAAATGAACACATGAAGTACACTCTAAAAATGAAAAACAATTAAACAAATAAATAAAAAACCTAAGTCAATGGTCATTGACAAAGTTTATTCAGTTGATCTCTCATTTCTTATGGCCATCGCAGCCCCCATAATGTACCAGCCACAAATTGTAAAATAAAAAGATATTCAAATAAAAGCCTGAATGTATGTTACCATCATGTTTAAAAGTTAAAAGGCCAAAGTAATGAACCGCTAATAAAATACATTTAAAGGAATGAACAGTCAGAAGTGTGCAATGGTCCTAAATATTTTTTCCAGGCTTAGCAGGTGATGTAGCACACAAATGATGGAATGTCTACACAAGAACAAAAACAGTTTCTGAACAATAAAAATAACATTTAAAAACAGAATACTTAAAACGTCAAAGGTCTACATAGGTGTAATTCACATTAATTGCATTTTCATGGAAAAAAAGGGAATGTGCCTCAAGTCAGGTCAGTCAAAGCCTTTACTACTTCTTAAACTTTAACCACTTCTTTCTTATAGGAAACCTTTTTAATGTCTTCTGCACATGGAATGTGGATCATATTTTAGTGCTGTGCATGGATCAAATTTGGAGCACAAGTCCAGCCGCAGAGATATTGTCTCCTCCACCTGCTGTCTGGAAAACCTCTGTACATACTAAGACAGGAGCTAGGCATATTTCATAATCATCTTCTTCCCAGCATGACACTGGGCGACTCTCCTTAAAGGGTATCCTTTGGCTGCCGACTTCACGGCTTACTGAGAAAGAGTCATCCATAATGAGTTTGGCTTTACGGGTGTCAATATGAGTAGAGCCACATACATGGCGGTTAGCAGTTAGGGATGCCTTTGCAGTAGCAGACATTGTATTTTTCCACATGGATCCCCTGGTAACCATCATGGCTTGAAATGCCAAGGTGTGTACATGAAGACGAGTTAACTGCCGCTGGCCTTCTTTCAGGTCTTGTGATCTGAGAAGATGGTAGAGCTCACGCATTTGGTCGAGAATTGAGGCAACTCTAGGATATGGGTCTGAAAGAACTGTGATGTTGCCACCCTTTATGAGGCTAAGGAGGTTAGGGAGCTCTTGCTCATTCATTCCCAAGGAGTCAGAGTAAGGTATGACATAGTCAAGCAAGTCCTTCATGAGACCCTGCTCAACAAACGAGGCCATTTCAAAGTGAGAGCCTACGCTTTGGTCCATAGATTGCAATAGTTCTTGAAGTGCCTTCAGTCTGGCTTCACGCTGACCTACACAATACATAAAAATAAACAGAGAAGTCATAAAATTACTTTGCGGCCCTAATGGGTGATCGAGATCTTGATGATAAGACTTAATAAGTTCCCCTTTACATGATCTGCAATTGGGGATTGAGGTAGGGTTGGAACACCAAATACGACGTGGTAGCTTTCAGAAAACATTTGCCTTCAGTGTTTGAATGGAATGCAAAAAAGTACTTAACACTCAAATTATATATATGACAGATATAACATGGTTAGGATTTTGTGGAAAAAATCCTTGGACTCACCTGGTTTAAAGGGAAAACTGTCCATCATCTGCAACCCACCAATGACAAGAAGATCTGGTTGAAAGTCTTCCAACTGTTCTTTAAAGTCTTCCAGGGAGTCAAGCATGGGGTTGTGGGAATCACTATGGACTATGTATCTGATAAAGGTATATATGTTATTAATATTCTTGCTTAACCTCTATCCATCATCTAACATTTACTTTTTGTTCTTACAGGTAACTAATGCATATTCAAGTACTTGCAAAATACTTTAATACACATTATTAGTTGGTAGGGCTGCATGGTGCCTTGGACCACAGATTTACTATTCTGTCTAAAGTTTGAAACATTTTCAATTAAGGGAAAAAAATATTCCTATGCACTTAAAATACGTGCTTGAGACCAAAAAAATAAAAAATATAAATTTATAATGACCTGTTGGCCCTTCGTGAAACATGATTTCCCCATTTGGCTCCTGTTGGATACTCCATAATCAGATGAATGTCAGCATTTTCTATAGACTCGCCAGCCACTGAAAAAAGAGAAACTATTATCTGGCAAGCAGGTTTAACAAGCAATAATATGATGTAGTGAGAACTGTTTATGCACCGAAAAAATAACAAAGGATATATACAGGTCACACTTTGTGAGTTTGAATCGCACAACAATTGTGTTTTTTATTTTTTTCTTCTCATCAAGCTACCCCAACTAAATGAGTCATATAAAGATATTTTTGCAACATTGCTATTTGAGTTTGGTAAAACATTTTGAAGAAAATAATGAAGATACTTTTGTCTTCCTCTCATTCTGAACCAAGAAGCTTTTTCAGCACACCATCAAATCGAGCCCAAAAAAGTAACACAAAAGCTCACATGTGACACGTTCGGACAAAACACCAGTTTCCTCTGGACTAAGTCGGCCACCAAGTAAAACGTCACATCCTTCTGCAGCTAAGCGATTAGCCATGACTGGTGCATTCCCTCCGAGAGCCCAACGCATTTCTGAAAGCCTTTTGGAAGCATCCACCAACCTCTGGAACAAGGTCTCATTGGACACAAACCTCCTGTTTAAGAAACAAACAAAATATTAAACATAATCATTATAACCAGCGCTATGGAACATAGCCAGCGACCACTGAATCTGCTGGCGCTGTCTAAATAAATGTAATTATTCCGTGAAAAAAATCATAAAAATAATAGTATATCACATAGAAACTAAAAAAGGACTCCGCTTCATCCTTCTTAATTCTTAAATCCATTATGTGCACTGCATCCTTACACTCAAAATCTTAACAGAATCATTCCTAATCATATTCTGGAGACAATTTTGTAGGCAAAAACTTATCCTTGTACTTATTCTTCTACGTTATAAAAATAAATAAATACAAAGAGTTTTTTTTTTCCTCTCTTTCGTTCTCTCTTCCATTTCTTCCCCCAACTCTTTTTTTTTCTACATATTTCTTGTCCATTCAACTAGGTTTTTCCTCATAATAAAATAAAGAATTTTCTGTAATAAACCTTGATTGATAAACATTTGAATGGGTTGTGAAATTCAACTAGAGCTGTAATGAGCAACTGACTAATTCATTACAGTTTTAGTTAATGATTTTTAGAATGGAGGTCCTCAGCAACTGGAGAACAAAAAACTGTTGCAAAAATAGAGATTAGAGATAAGACTTTATTTACAGGGATTACTTACTCAGAAGCTGCTCCGGGCGGGAAGAAATAGGCAAAGCTTTCAGCTAATTGGGTCTCGGAGTCAATAAAGTTGTGGTGGACGGGGTTATAGCTGGGTTCGATGGCCGCTTCCTGCAGTAATGCTACACCATCTACAATGATATCCAGACAACCTCCGAACCCTGACCATAGAAAAAAAAAAGTTGAAAACTGGTTGTGAGAAACCTTAAACTCAAAGGAACAACAATGGTCAAATAAAAGCTCCGAAGTTCAGATCTACTGAGCATCAACAATAGGCTCAGATATCTTGGCAATGTATCTGAATAAGCCTTCGCTAACCAGACAATTCAATAAGATGTGCCCCGTGAACTTGTTTTTGTCATTACGATTTTATGGTGTCAGCAAGCTGCAGCTTCCCTTTACCATATCTACCCACAAATTCAAACACACATAGAAATCATAAAAAAAAAAACATAGACAGGACAATAGTCAGGACAATGAAATTCAAAATGATTGCCCAAGATTCTAATTTGCCATGAAACAAATATATAATTTACATTACAACCCAGTAAAACAGGATTTTCATGACCAAAGCTGCCGCCTAGGAACACAAACACTCTACGTGGCATAGGGATGCTGGGAAAATTGAATGTTTATGTTTTCACTTACGTTAACCACCTTTCTTTAGGTAGCTAAGGTGAAAAGACCATTTTTTATGTATTGTTATTTTTGTTATTTATTATACATTCATGTCTCCTCCTTCTGTATATAATATTTATGACAAGAATTAATCTGGATAATTGTAATATTTATTATAATCATTTGAGTAACTTATTGCCTCTTTCATATACAATTTCATTGCCGATTGGTTGAATTGTATTTTAAATATTGGTTCCCCTATGAGAATCATTTTTCTATGATTAAGCCCATATGGGCGAAACGCGCAAGACGCTGATTCTCTGTCCTGTTCTTATGGATCCGTTAAGCTCAATAACCTTTTGTGTTTTAACAGATGCCATTTCTACGTATTTTTCATGTGCGCTGAAAATACCATAACAATAGAATTCCTTAAAGGCCTCAAGGTCAGCATATGAGGGAAGTTTATTAGAACACAATAAAGGGGGGGGTTGTCAATGCCAACCTACGCTGCTCTATACAGCTCTGTATTTTATGCTCTAAAGGAGAAATATGTTTTTCCATTGGACTTATTCTTTAATAATCTGTTACTACATTCTTATCACCCCACTCAACTAGATAAATGATCTTGATAATTGGACCATACCATTGGTTCATAGGGGGATAACACCACTGTTTAAACATATACACTATGATTGTGAAAACCCTTAATTGTCGGAACCTGACGCTAGCCTTAACTAAAGTAACATTTGTCTATGCAGGGATTTTAACTACGATAATACTAAATCATTAGATTTTTTATAAGAAAGAATCATCTCCAGGCTATGTAGCTCCGAGGATGCACTGCTAAACCTACAGAGTGGTGCCAAGAGAAACAAACGTTCAGCCACTGAGCACATCTATGAACTACAAACATCCAAACAGAAAAATCCAGAAATGTTCTGGTCGCGATACTAATGTATCTCTTGTGTTGGGTTTTAAACAAATAACACAAAGATAGTATCGGACTTTGTACCTAAACCAATTTGCATGAATTTGGGTATGTTGAGAAGTGCACAATGACAAAGGAAAGCATTGCAAGTAATAAAATAATATTTTTTTAATGCATATCAAAAGTCCATTTTACACAGACTTCAATAAATTTTTCTGCATGTAAATCGGTTCATGTCAGAAACTAAGACTTCGCCCTACTTTTCCTCCCTCCCTGTTGTGTACTGAAGAGTACTCTGTCCTCGCATGTACTCAAGACAATGCCAGCTCAACAGGAATATAAACTGGGCAGCAACCACTCACAAGAATATAAATCGAATAGTGACTGAAGTCAGTGGGCATTAAATATAAGTTTTTAGAAGTAGCCTTAACACACAAGTAAAGCGACTTGAGCACCAACTGATTTTAACTCGCATGCTGCACACCAGGGGGGGGGGGCAAATTTCAACTTCGCCAACGCCATTATCTACCCTTCCTCTCCCTCCCATCATCTACCCACCCTTCGTACTTACCTTTCAGCAGTCCTGTGGCGAGTCTCCCTGCTCTGCCACGGTGCACGCTGCTTTACTGCTGAGCCCCGGAAGTGAAGTCATTTTCCGGCGCTCAGCATTACAAGCCGGCACCGAGACCGAGCTAGAGGGCTCGCAGAGGAGAGAGAGGGGAACCGAGCGGGTACTGACAACTTGGTAAGCGAAAACCACTCGGCGCCCCTCTCTCCTCCGCTTGGGGCCGCCTCTTCAAAACTCAAAAGTGCCGCCTGGGGCAATGGCCCCACTCTGCTCCGTGGTAAGGCCAGCCCTGATGGCAACAGTGGCTTAACATAGAATCTGACCCATCTAGTCTGATGTAAAGACTCAGACCTTAACCAGCCCTGGGTCTTTATGCCTATCCCATCCATGCTTAAATCCCCTCATTGTAGTAGCCTCAACAGCGCAACCTTGTGTAAAAGTTCGAGGGGGTCTAATGAGGCCATCCGGGCATTTGTGAGCAGCTATTGCTCACATTCGTTTCAACAGAATTGCTTGCCTGCCAGCAATTGGCTGCCTTAGAGAAAAACTGGACCATATAAGAGAAGGTGAGCTGCAGCATCCCTTAAAGCTGTGTTTATTTATTTATTTTTTGCTCAGCAACCAAGTACACATTAAAGAACTACCAAGCTACTATAATGTGCGCTGTTTGTTTGCAAGGCTACTAAAGTATTTGCCGCACACATTACGTCTGCACGTGAGCTAAGAAACAAGATACTGTAACATTAACATTGTCATTGCTTGCATTTGGATGTGCTCCGTGCAGAAACAGGCTTCTGGGGGTGAGGTGGTTTATCACATCTGACCCTTGCACTGCCAGCAATATGTGTACGAAAGGTTTTAGAAAGACCTCAGGGTGCTGGCTGCATTTCAAGCCAGAATGGCTGCCACAACTGGTTTTCCTGGTTATTACATCCATAAGCCGTTTATCTTTTGTCACTTGCCTGTTGACAACATTTTATACTAAACTCTAAAAAGCACAAAGGTATTATGGCAAGCTGGGCTTTTGTTGATGTTTTTGGCAACTTGTAAAGAATTATTTTTTTGTTTTATTTATTATTATTATTATTAGTTGCCTAAACCTTCTTAAACATTGTCACACTTATGTCTGAAGTAGTCAGGGTCAGCAAGGGGCAATTGCCCCTTGGGCTGGTCGGATTTTAAGTTAAAAGGTCTTTTTTAGTATTTATACCATGAATGGCACCTTTCTGTGCTAATGTGAATTGGCCAAGAGTAGTTAGTGTGTGTGGAATGTGTTGCCCCTTTTTTGAGCTGCTGTTTTGTTGGTCCATTGACCTAAGCTTGCACCTTGGTGTGAATGTTGCCAGTCGCCATCTGCATTGTATAGCATATGTAGATTGTAAGCTCACGAGTGGGGACCCTCATAAGCCCACCAGGAACTTTGGATAAACTACTATAAGGCTAGATGGCAAGCTCACAGGCAGGGCTCTGCGTAATTTGTTGGAGATGAATAAAAGGTAATAATAATACCCGATATTCGTGGATACATACATATGTGGGAAAAACAGAACTCTTGTTGTGGTCTGGCTCACTTGCATGGTGGTGACCTAGAATGTACAGCTCAAGTCAGTGGTGGCAACAGAAGGTTAAATAATCACCAACTATTTTTATATTTGCAGGTGAAATAAAGTGTTGGAACAAACGGATATTTGAGGGTTTTCAGGATATTGTTGTGTGAATGTGAACACAATTCTTCATAATGACACAGCCACTGAACGATCCTACTGCAGACAAGCAGGGAAATTCTGCAATATTTACTGGTGCAGAAAGAGTTAAACGTACATACTTATCAAAGGGACAGTAGAGTATAAGGTTTGTCACCGTTTAATAAAACATGCAGTGTCATTATAGGTTGGACTAGTTTACCATGTCTCAGTGCCCATATTTCCTCTAAGCTTATACAAACTCAGCTAGAGGTCCCATGATCGTCGTACAGATTGTCTACACATCCTTGTCATATGACACTCAAATGCAATGCTCAAGGGGAAGTCCTCTTAACCTAACAAATACATTTTACACTGCTTTAAAAACTAAAATCCTCCAGTGCATTTTCTCAGGACCTTTGTTCTGGGGGGTTCTGACCATAACCACCCCCGAGATCACAATAAAAAGCATGGTAGGGTAGTGCAAAGGTTGGTACATGTACACTATGTGGCATATCTGATGGGGTCACTTCCATACACAATTCGGAAGCTAATGGCATTCTGCCTGGTAGAAAGTCCAACCAAGTTGCATAGTCCATAGCTTGACAAACCCCGGGCACCAGGTAGCCATGGCGACTAGAAAATCACTTCACATGCACCCGCAGGAAAGAGTCAGTGTGTGTGAATGTATAGTGTCAGTATGTCTACTATATTGTAGCGCTAGATTCAATGTGTATGTGTATAGTGTTAGAGTGTGTGTTTTTATAAGTATAGTGTTAGCCAGTGTGTGTGTGCATGTGTATAACAGTGCGGTGCTAGCGTGTATGGCATTGTTTGTATTAGTGTATGGTATTAGCATGAGTGTGTATGTTGGCATATTGTGACTGTATTAACGTATGGTATTAGCATGTGTGTATGTGAGCATACAATGTTAGCGTGTGTTACTGTAGTGTGCATGGTGTAAGAGTGTGTAAATGCATGTTAGTGTATGGCAAGGCTCAACAAACCCCAAGCGCTAGGTTGGGTAACATATGAGAATAAAAAGATGATTAGGGAAGGAAAAGCTGGCTCCTAGATCCAAACCAAATTGGTCTAGGTGGAACTCTAAAAGATCTGAAAGATGAAAAAACTTAAGACAGTTCCAGAGACAATTGCCCCCCCCCGTCTCCCCCGCCATCATGTGAACCCTCCCCATCATGTTAACCCTCCCCTGGTGGTATTTGGTTGGAAAAAGACGGAAATTGAGAAAAGTATCAAAAAGTGCAAGAATCTTTAGTCACTGGTCATTCTACTAAGATTATCCCATGAGACTTTCGTGTGTTACTGATGGAATAACCGTATTTGGATACCATACATTATTAAATAATATATAAAAAATGACACAAAAACATTAATATTTCTTGTCAATAACCATTTAGAAATGGTTCATCCTACACTACACAATGTATTCCCTACTGATGACATTTTGTATATGTGTGCATCGTGAATTGACACAACCACATATCATTTGTAATGGTAATGTTTTGACAGGTTTGCATTCACATGAACTTTAGCATTGTTTATGTAGCAGATTCAACACGAGTATAATTTCCCCTGGGAAGAAAGCTATAAAGGAAGACTGGGGCAATAAAACAAATCAAGATATATGTTTTAGGCTACAGGTTCAGAAACCTTGTCATACCTTAAAAAAAAATCTGTTAAAAAAAGTCTAGCATAATTTGGGATGTGTCAGTAAAGCCATATGGCATATAAATATATTAAAACATATGATCTTACAACATAATAACAAAGAATGGCAATATGATGTATACGAGGTATCAAAGAGATGGTATAGGTCTTAATGTATTAAAAGAAACTTGGATGAGATTGGGCTTAAGGGGCATTCTGACAAGCAGTAAGGATGCCTACATGGCGCACTCTTTTGTGAGATTTAAATGTATTGTATACTTGTATGCATTATTTTGGAAGGTCACCAGAAGGTTACATTTAACACAGCTTTTTACAACCTACAATTACCCAGAGCCCCCTATCCACAGAAAGGTAACGTGGATTTTCAGTGTCCCAAATTTATAAAGTAAATCAGCTAAAATATACCTTAAATTTGTCATGTTTGGCCCACGGGCAGATGCAGCATATATATATATATATTATATATACACACAACACACCACACACACACACACACACATATATATATACACACACCTGGTCGCTTTATAGTGGCAGGTGCTTGCGCTCCACGACTATACAAACTATTTGTACTAATTCAAAGTAAAGTAAATGTGGTTTACTACTGCAGGTTTATGAAAAAATAGGAAAATATACATTTAAAACCCCTGGTTCAGTGGTTAGCTTCCACATTTCACACCCACATTTTATATATATATATATATATTATATATATATATATATATATATATATTGGATACACTGTACCTATTGCGATGCGAGGGGGTCGATCAGCATTCAATCCAACTTTCTGCTCAGCCCTGAGGAGTGATGACAGCACGGTGTCCAGTCGGTTCTGAAGGCTGTTATCATCCACATGGCGGTACCAATAAGCCACCAGCACGGCAAGAAGCGACAACAGTGGGACACAGATGAGTTTTGGCGCCGCCATGATCAATATATATATGCGAATTCTCAGCAGGAATATCCACTCCTATATTAACCCACAGATCTACAGACAGAACGAGCCCACAGAGGCCGATCACCAGTCTTTCCTTCTGCCCCAGTGATAACTATGGGACCTCATCGGCTCTGCACTCTTGTTACTTATCGGAGAGATGAATCAGTATTCCACGTACAAGCAGACCGAATCCACGCACGGGCAGGCAGCTATCTGCTATCCAGCTGCAGCACTCCCCCAGCCTCTTCCTCTGAGGGGCGGAGCCGCAGACACACGGAAGAAGCTCTTTAGCCTATAGAGCATCAGTGTGGCAGACCTGCGAGCCGTGTCTCCTCCCACTCTTAGACTACGCATTGTCGGCGCAGTGCTGGTTATTATGTGCTGTGGCTGTCCGTGGAGTATATAAATGTGATGGTTACCAGGCGTTCCTTAAATATATATGATTCCCTTTAAAGCGATGATATCCGATTCAGTGAGTCTTGAGGCCCTGGGTATTATTAGAATTAATAATAAAATAACGGCTGGGGTCTTAAAGGCACCTTTTTTGGTTTTCACCCCTCCACGCTACACCTTTTTGCTATTGTGCGCTAGATTAAGTTTGTTCACAGAGCCTGTATGCACTGAAAACACCTCAGTGTACCTGGGGTCTTGTGGTGGGGTATGTGGGTTGACCTTTTGGCCAGGGAAGCATTACGGTGGAGCACACAGCATTTGCTCCGGGGCCCCAGCGTTCTGAGGGGCGCTGTACCTATTGCTTCTGGACCTGGTGTTCAGATGTGTCCATACTTCTTACATGTCCCATGAAGCAACAATCCAATGGGGTTTCATCACGTGCGGCAATCCAACTCCCTCACTGAGACCAGGCGCCCGGAAATGACATCACTTCTAAGAAAAATTTTTCTTAGTAAAAAAAAACAGAATAGATATGCTGCCACTCTGCCCCCCCCCGAATATACTGCCACTCTGCCCATCCCCCCCCGAGATATGCTGCAACTCCTGCCCCAAGATGTGCCCCCCCGACTTACCAAAGCAGACTCCCGTGTCTTGCGGGGCCGGCAGGGGACACCTACACATTACACGTAGACAATTTACGGTGCCGGCACTTCACCAGCTGCGGCGATGCGCGTAAACGACCTCAGCTGCCGGCACGTCTGCATGATGTGCTTTAACAATCTCCCTTGCCGGGACTCCCCCGTGGGAATTCCCAGCAAGGGATATTGTTAAAGCACATCATGCAGACATGCCGGCAGCGGCGGTTGTTTACGCTTGCATCGCCGCTGCCGGTGAACGTCTGCACAATGCGCTTAGATAATCTCCCGTGCCGGCACTCCCCCCCCCCGTGGAAAGTGCTGGCAGGGAAGGCTGTCTCAGCGTCTTGGAGAGTAGGATGCCTAACCTAACCCTGCTGCCTGGGGCGATACGAATTGCGCATTCCTGCGCTAGACCCCGAATATAGGTCTAATAGAGTTAGAGTGGGGGAAAAAAGTGCGGCCTATATTCGGGCAAATACGGTGTATATGTGTGTGTGTATTTGCATGTGTTTATGTGCACATGTGTATGGACATGCATGTACTGGGGGCAGAATAGAAATTAGAAAGAGGATGAAAATGTAAGGGGAAAAGAAATTGCCAAAGAGGGAGGAAATAATGGAACAGAAGGAAAAAAAGATAGCAATGGGTAGGCAGGAAGCAGAAAAAAGGAAAATGCAGGTTGAAAAGCCAGGAAATCCAGAGAAACGGGACAACCTTGTATAATTGCTCCATGGCCCAAAGCTACTTAATCTGGCATTGTTTTTGGCTCCCAGATCCCCATTAAGACTTGCAGAGGGGAGCAAGAAGATCCAGTTCTTCTTTGGAGGGATGGAACGAACTATATTGCCCCTTGGGGGGTGTGTATACAGTAGAAGAAGACTACCGACCCAGTGTTCCTCTGTGACCCTACAATGGCCTGCACCATCACCGTCTTCACTGGTGTGGTTGAAGTATGACACTTAAATTAGGCCTGGACCGGCCAACAGCGCTACACGCTCACTTGATCTTCCGTTCCACCATACAAACATGGCATGCGGCACACATGTCAGCCACACTGGGCACTCGCTGGCCTTAAAGTGCCAGGGCTGTCTTGTCAATGCTAGTCCGACCCTGACTTTCATTTGTCCTCATAAAAGATCTTCTGTTCTGCAGTACAACTTTAATACCTAAATAGCTACAGAACTTCTTGGGGGAAAAATACACCATTAAATTATCTTAAGTGGCGGTGACACTGGCAGTGTATATTCTAACATGTTCCACAGCAGATGGTGGGGGAGGGGCAGCATTGACCTCAATATTTGTATTCTGTTTGATTTAACTAGTAGAGAATACATTAGTAGCCGTCTTTAGACAATTCTGTCGTGTTTGTTAAGGGACAATCCACTCCCTGGTGGAGCACAAATGGCTTTAGCAACAATAACTAATGTAAACATGGTAATCCTCAATGAGAGATTCAATCATCCAGTGCCTTTTGTCGAGCAAAGCAAATTTGCAGTCGTTGTGGAAAAAATACGGGGGGCAAAAAGCTGACTGTGGATAAACTGTTATGGTTGAATCATTTTAGGATTCGGTGGGAGGCAGTAGCGGATGTTCATGTTCTTGTGCAAAAGACTGAATAATTACTCATTTATTAAAAGCGCCAGTATAATCTGCAGTAATGAGATACATTGTATGAAAAGAATAGTCGAACTGGAAAATAATATTTTTCTGTATTAAATACAGTGCTGTGGATAGCAATGTATTTTACTATTTAGTATTGGGGTTTTTTTTAGATTTTGTTTCAACATTATTTTGGGTGATTTTCTCTACTCTAGAACCACACTTAATTGATTAGTTACTACAACGTTAATGAAGTCCCTTCCCAGTGGATATGTCCTGCCTGTAACACATAGTTTCTGGATTGTAACAAAAGAAATGGACTCTGTTTCTGAAATGTTAAACTTGGTTCAATAACAGGATTAGGATTTCTCTAATTAACATGTAGCCATTTATCAGAAAATGATATACTTGTTATGTTGAAAACAAGGTGTGTCAAAAGCCCTGGATTATTGTTCAAAATATCTAGGTCATCGTGTTGTAATTACACCATGGATGTCTGCACCAGATGTAATAAGAATAGAAATGTACACTAATGAATCTGAAAAGTATTGTGAAAATAGTCATATTGAGAATCAAAGGTTGCTGTTGTTGTTCTCGTATATATATATATATATATATATATATATATATATATATATACGTTTTTCCCCATGGCATTATACATTATATAGACAAAAGTATTGGGACACCTGACCATTACACCAACAGGGACTTTGATGACACTTCATTCTAAATACATAGAGATTACTATGAAGTTGGTGCCACCCTTTGCAGCTATAACACTCACTCTCATGCTCTCTGGCACTCTATCGAGATCTCTCATGTTCTCATCATTTACACTCTCATGCACTCTCTCAATGTCTCCCAACCGTCTCCTTCTTCCTTTTGTACAATAGGGTTGTCTTAAATTGAGGGCTTTTTTTTCCATTAAGACCCAAAGTTTGGGGAGGTCGTCTTATAATCAGGGTCATCTTATAATCGAGCAAATACGGCACTATTCGCTTTAAATCAGAGCACTTTGCATAAAAACTGCATATATATAACCAGCAAATCTAAATACACAGCAACTATTTCTGAATCCCAATTTTCAATTTGGACCCCTTGCCTTGAAATTGTGCAGGTCTGCTAAGTTAAATACTGTTTCAAAATTATAAACCTTTCCTGGTGGTGTTTTGTCACTGATGGCTAGTGGCCCGGCATGCCGTTTTACAAATATATACATTCTGGATAACATGATGCGCACCTTGTAATATTTGCCCTATACTGTGATGCATTGATGATAAAACTGTAAATGAAGTGCTCTGAAATATCAAGACAATTAAATATTTTCCTTTAGGTTTCATAGACAAAACAGCCTAATATATCTTCTCTTTGTTAAATTTATGCATACTAAATGATAATTTATTTAAAATAAAGCGTCTTTAGAAGGGTATATAAATTTGAACCAATTGAATAGTAGCGTTGAAGAAAGAAATACTATTCCACTTGTGCTATGGGTTAATAGCCTGATCTAGAAAGGGTTAAGTAGCTCTCTGTTTTTTCTGCGGCTTGTAAGTGATGATGTGGACCCAACCTGCAGTTAGAACATTACAATGTGTTGAGGAGCTAAGGTCAAATTTCAGCCTGCGAGAGAAAAACATTCACGTGGCATTCTTTCTGCAAACTGGAGCTTGGAACTGTCTACAGCGGAATAACCAGCATATTGTGTATTATAGTGTGCATATGGTTTTAAATAATTAATTGTGAAATTACTTAAATATATATTTTTGGATATTTGCTTTTCTTTAAAGTAACCCATGTATTCATATGCTTAGGTTCCGGGTTCTTAAAAATATTTTAAAACAGTAAATACTGCATTGAGAGAACACAATAAAATTACACGATAGAAGTATTATGAAATAATCATTGTGTGTGTGTGCTGGCCCTGGGTAAGCATTATTAGTAACGTACATCAGGCACTTAAGGCTAATGCACTAGAAATAATGCTGGAATTGTGCCATTTTCAGTGATTTCGGTATAAAACAGGACCTACCTGATGCAGTTGGTGTGGAAACTGCATGGCTCCTCTATGGTCTGATGGTTTTACCACTGATTGACTGCTTTGAAATCAATAGGAATACTTGCTGCGCTTGCAAGACTCTTGCAAGACTCCTGCAAGCGTTGTTCACTGCGCCAGTGCTGGAGCTGACTGCCGGTAAGTATATCACGTGCTCTGAGATGTCGCAAGGGAAAAAGCATACAGGGAGATTTTGCAGAATACCCCCATGCATTTGCAAAGGGACACCATGGAAATTTGGCCAATGCTGTATGTCACTGTTTTGTGCTGAATAAATGTCCCTGGCACCATTACTTGGCAACTGTTGCTTCATGACATGATTCTCTAATCTCAATGAATGAAGTGTTTAATAGTTAGCCATTATCAATCCCAAATTTCCCCATGGTATGAACCTGAACTTCAATGTTTTGTACTGTGGTTTGTGACATGCTCGGATATTTAGTGACATATCCCAGCCTAGGCCAACTAGGTCTAGGTCGGCTGGTCTAGGGGGGGCAAGAGTGGTACAAAACTGGGGGACAGATTGCTTTTTCAGGTGATCAATTACTCTGGTTTCTCGATGCGCAATGGGCTGGTGAGAAGGGATCTCCCTAGCTGGCCAACCACTTGCAGCTCAGCTTCCGTCTCTTGCATCTTCTTGTTCTTCTCTCACTTCTCTCTTTGTCTGCATCTCTGCAGACATAACCTCATGGGGAACTTCATCCAAATGGCAGAGCTTCTAGTGACCTCCTCTCCTCCAATTGGAGAGTTGGGGTATAGGACGTCACCGGAAGTGTCGCCATTTTGCCCTAAGTTAACCCTCTGTACATTTCTGACAAAAAGGCGGAGCTTCTTGTGATGTCCCCCGGATTGTGGAACCGGGTAAAGGACGTCACTGGAAGCTCTGCCATTTTGGGCTACGATAACCTTGTGTGAACTTCCTCTAAAATGGCGCAGTTTCTGGTGATGTCCTTTCCCGATTGAAGGATCTGGAGGAGAGGACACCAGAAGCTCCATAATTTTGACAGAGGTTCGTCTTGAGGGTATGTCCACAGAGATGCTGACAAAGAAAAAAGAGAGAAAAGAGAGAGGAGAACAAGAAGACTCAGAGCAAGAAGATGTGAGACACCGAAGTGAGAGACATTCAGAGAACATGAGAGAGAGAACAAAAATTGTGAGAGTAAATATTGGGAAAGCGAGAGCAAATATGGTGTCGGAGAATGAATTTCTTTCCCGAAATTAAAATGGGCCTTGTTTTTCCTCCGAAACAGTGGTGTTGGACCTTCATAGTGTATAGTGAATTCAGTATGTTGAAACCATAACTTGTGCACATTAAGGGATACGAAAAGCCTTCAATTTTTTAATTGTCTTTAGCTTTCTTGATTTCTTTTCATATATTTCACACTTTTAAACACAAGATAAAAAAACAACACTTTCCAAAAGGCCCATAGATCACATGGTTAAAAAGACCATACATTTATTGTTTTTGTGATATACTAATTATTCCAATGCACTAACACCATTACATAAGTTAACGGCAGATTGTACATGGGGATTTGTAGGTTTAAAAAAAAATGAAAATGAAAACAATACAAAAACTTGGCACATCAATCTATGTCGGTACAGTAAGTACGGTGTAGAGATCTGTTATAGGCACAGAAGGGCTCTACACTACTAAATAAATAGTTTAGTGCAATAAACCTTTTGCAACTTATTTGTCTCAGGATGGGTGTGTTTATAAATTTATAAGGAACAGTAGCTGGTCAACAATGAAGTAGAGCACACCTTGGCCAGAAACACCCATTTTTCAGGCCTCAATGAGTGTTCAGGGAGAAGGCTAATTTGCGGTAGTGGAAGTTGCTGCCGACTCTGGGCAAGCAGTCCTGATGGGTGAACTGTACCCACATGCATTGGCCAGTTTGCTTCCAAGGCATTCTTTACTAGCAGCAAGGTTTAAGACCGAACCCTACCACCAGCCGTCCTTACCAATGGCAACCTTTACCTTACAAATGGCTTGCTGGAATGGGCACAGCCAAACAGTTCGGGAGAGCATTTCACATAGAAAACCTTTGCTGAGTAAGGGGTGTTATTAAATAACTAATATATAGCATAATTATTCTTTTGAAACATTAACTATCGAGAGTACATGCAAAGCCATGTACTGCTCCCCCCTTCAGGTATTTTAATATAACCATACAAGACGGTTACAGAAGCTACATGGAAATCTCATAAGTTACAACTGTTGTATTCAAAAGATGCGTTCTATATGGTACAAATTGAATACCTTTGAAGAGGGACCCTGTACAGATTATTTCCTCAGTTAATGTTGTAACATACTGATCTGCGGAAAAGAACCCAAAAATAGAATATGTTCTTAGAAGACTTCCATAAAGATCAGCATCTACCTTTCTGACATGCGGCCCTCGCAAACAAGAAAATTATGCTATTAAGCAAATTTTAACAAATAAATAAAATGCTTTATATACTTTGCAATTTTGGTAGCAGTAGAGTACGCCAGCCTTCGTTTGACTTTATATTACACTTTTTAGCAAACCCTCTTGATTAGGAAGTGACACCACATGCTATATGGTGGAATGCCAATGTTCTGTACCATATTTTAACCTACACCAAATACAAAAATAATCTGGGGGGGGGGTATTTAGCTTTTAACTGTAAGGAAAAAAGCTAATTAACCTTGTGTGCTGTTAAGTATTTACTGACATATGGCACATGTCTCCTATGAGTAGGTTGTCTTTCAGAGAAGGGAGCTGAAACACTCAAATATAGAATACAAGCAAAATATAAATACATTTCATGGTATATTTGTCTTGAAATGTTTGCTTTGTTATTGTACAGTACGACTGTAGCAGATATACCCATGACCCACTACGTGGCCCACTAAATTTCCACCTGTCAGGTTATTTACTAGCACAGGTGCCATTCTAAGTAAAACAAATCTGTCTCATAAAAACCAAGACCTATTAAGCATGTTTAAAAATGAAGCGTTGCATAAAATGTCCTTAAAATTAAGACATAAAATTCAGGTTAAATGCGTTATTTCATTAGTGAGTACATGAAAAACCTGTAGCAGCGCATTAACAGGCATTCTAGGAGCAGACATATTTCTTGTGGCACAGGGTCAGAGTGAGTGAGGTGCATATTATCACAATTGTTTATCTATACATTTACAAGTCTTTTGGACCAGCATAACACATAGATTTGTTATACAGGACATGTCAGCATTTACCTGACAGTGTTCCATTAATGACAATATCCATTAGGCAATAAAAACAAGATATAGTTACACATGCACATTATGAAATTACAATGGGAACGCCATGGTCCTTCGGGTAGCATTTACAGGTGGGATGACGTAGAGAAGCATAGCTTGAGTGTGTACGGATTGGAGCCATCTGCAATAAATAGACACACAGGTTTTGTTCCTTAACAAATTGGAAACAAAAACACATAACATTCAAATGTACAACAGAAGTATGTGTGTAATAAGTGTGTTATAGGGGAGCAAGTATAACATCTACTAAAGTCAACCTATTATGAAAAAAAAATTATATGGCTGCGCTTAACTCAAACAAAATAGCTTTGAATGCCTCCTAGGCCTAGAGCGGCAGCAACTTAAGGGGTGATTAAGGGGCGCCAATATAAGTTATTATTGTTTCGTCATTTCTTTTAAAATAATTATAAATGTTCTATTTCAATCACTATATAAATATTATACAATATATAAATTTGCTATTTTATACTCAGACATATACACAAGTTGAAGATGCATGTAATGTAATGCAACCTAGAACACATAACCCTTATGTTACAGCTAAAAACCTACTTGGTACTCTTATCTGATAGTGATTTAATGCTGTTAGGGCTTCCACTGCTTCTGTCTTTGTTTCCCATTCAAGCAGCCCAGACAGAGTTTTAGATGATGCTGGAAGAGAGAAAAATACAAAAAGCCAAATCTGTTAACAATTAATATATATATACAAGAAACTACACCCTCTTTGAATTCTATGATTTTACACATCTAGTTGAACTCTGACTGGGCCATTGCAACACATTGATTATTTTCTTTTCAGCCATTCTGTTGTAAATTTGTTGGTGTGCTTCGGATCATTGTCCTGTTGCATGACCCAATTACGGCCAAGCTTTAGCTATCGGACAAATAGTCTCACATTTGATTCCAGAATACTTTGGTGTACAGAGGAGTTCATGGTCACCTCTATGACTGCAAGGTTCCCAGATCCTGTGGCTACAAAAGAAGGCCAAATTATCACCCTTCTACCACCATGCTTGACAGTTGGTAAAGGTGTTTGTGCCGATATAATGTGTTTGCTTTTTGCCAAACGTGGTGCTGGGCATTATGGCCGAACATCTCCACTTTGGTCTCGTCTGTCTTGTACTGTCATCATGAACTTTAACAGTTAACATGCTTACTGAGACCTGTAGATGAGAGTCTGAGATGTAACTCTCTAAGCATTGCATGGTCTGACTTTGCGGTGAAATTGCTGGGACGTCCACTCCTGGGAAGCTTGGTCTTGAATGTTTTCCACCTTTGAATAATCCTTCTCACTGTAGAATGATGGACTTTAAAATTGTTTGGAAATGGCCTTATAACCCTTCCCAGCTTCTTGAAGATCACACGGGATATCTTTCCTCCTTGGCCTTGTGTTAACACACACCTGAATGCTCCAGACTGCTAGAACTTCGACCTTTACAGTGTTCACGCTTGCTGACAAACAATCAAGGGCACTGGGATTAGCAGCTCTCTGCTACTTAGCATCTCAATTCCTATGAAAGCAGTAAGGGGTGAACCTGGCTTTTCACACGTGGTATCTCCATTTTTGCTTTACTTTTGTTAAATAAATCATGACACTGTGTAATATGTCATGTGTTGTTGTTCATCTGAAGTTGTATGTATCCAATGTTTAGACCTAATGTAAAACCATAGAATTCAAAGAGGGTGTACTTTCTAACTTTATTTTTCACACGACTGTCATATATATATATATATATATATATTATATATATATATATATATATATATATATAAACTTTTAAAGTTGTACTTACGTTTAGCATCAAAAACTTTGAACTTGATGAACGTGGGAACCTCGTGTTCTTCGCAGAGCTGGGACACAAAAAAAAAAAAAGCATGGACACATTCAGGCTGCTAAACATACACTGTTTGCATATGCAGACCCTGGGAGACTGTTCCAGTTAGTTCAAGACACTCATACCATGAATATATATGTTTTCAAAAGAATTTGCAGAATACTGCAGTGGGAGATGACAGCCTAAAACACCAGTATAATCCGACTGGTTGCCTTTGCATACAAGGCATTTTATTGTTGCAATTGTTATCAATACAAGGTGTCATTTCATATAGGATAATCCAGCTATAGCCATTTTGTTATTTTAGTTGAAATGTATTTTACTAGTAATATATATATATATATATATATATATATATATTACTTAGTATATATACTAGGTAATATAGATATATATATATATATATATACACTGTAAAGTAAGAGTGCTTTCAAAATTACTCATGTTAATGTTTTTTGTATCATTTAAAAAAAAATGCAAAGTGAGTGAACAGAAGACAAATCTACATCAAACCAATATTTGGCGTGACCACTCATTACCTTCAAAACAGCATAAATTATTCGGCAGGTAGGTTGTTCTTGCAAAACTAACCACAGTTCTTCAGTGTATTTAGGCGGCCTTGGTTGCTCCTTGTTCTTAATGACTTCGGCTGTGTGTTTGGGGGGTTTTATCATGCTGCAGAATACATTTAGGGCCAATCAGATGCCTCCCTGATGGTATTGCATGATGGATAAGTATCTGTCTGTACTGCTCAGCATTGAGGAGATCATTAATTATGACCAAATACCCACATGCTTTACTGTTGCCTGGAAATTACGCATTGTACCGCTCTCCAGCCCTTTGGAGCACCTGCTGGCATTTTTCTACACCCCAGTTCCTGAGTTTTTATGAAAAGTTGAGTTGAGTTGCTTGGCCTTGTTTCCACATCAACGGTATGGCTTTTTGGCTGCATGAAGACCACTTCTGACCAGACTTCCCCAGACACTAGCTGGCTGTACCAGGGTCTCACTCTTTTCTGCTAATTCTGAGCTGATGGCACTGCTGGGCATCTTCAGATTGTGAAGGGAAGTAAGCAAGGTGTGTCTTTTATCTACTGCACTAAGATTCCTTGGCTGACCCACCAAGGTCTCTACAGTCCTCAATATTGCCAGTTTCTTTGCAGTTCTTGGGCAGAGCTTGGGCAGAACATCTGTAAACCCATGTCTGTCTTGCATTTCTGCCTAGGAGAGACCTTGCTGATGCAGTATAACTACCTTGTGTCTGTGTTTCAACCTATATATTAAATTCATGAGCATTAGCACCTGTTTGGTATAATTGTTTAATCATACACCTATGATGCCTAAAAAATTCCCGATTTTGTGTAAGTGTACCTAAAATAATTTATGCTGTTAAAGGCAAATGGTGGTCACACAAAATATGGATTTGATTTAGATTTTTCTTCTATTTTCTCACATTGCATTTCGTCTATTTTTGAAACCATTTTTATCTTACGGCATTTTTTCACACATGCCTAAAACTTCTGCACAGTACTATGCAAATTCAAGAAAACAGGTCTGTCGTTTTGTTACCTTCTGGAACATTTCTTCATCCATGCACAAAGGAACATTGTAGAAGTGCAGAACACAAGATGGCGGCTGGATTATGTTCTTAGATGCTTGGCCAGCACTGGTAAACCTATTATTCTTGCTCATTGCAAAATCTTTGTAACTGCTTGTACCATCTTCTAGTTCAAATATCTGGCTTGGGACAACAGAGTGCTGTTTGGACACACTAATAGAAGAATAAAATATATATATGAGACGGGCTGCCATTTAAAAAAATGATCTTTGACAAAACAGCTTCAGCACACAAATTACTAATAAAGCTGTGTTTGGAAACCGAATGACTGATTTCTATTGTTGCTGCTTCATAAAAGTTACTCAGACCATCTTGTTGGCTCACAGGAACTGAAAATAAACATTTTCAGAATCAATGTGAGTGATTGAAGCTATATGATAAGTTTAATTCAGGACAAATGACACCACAGGAAAAAAAACCTGTGCTGGTCACCAGATGGCAAAATGCTTTGAATAAAACCAGCATCTATACAGCTAGATCCCACACTTGCATGACACTTGGTAAACGAAGAACATAAGCGTATCATGGAACCAGAAATTATGGGTGAAACCTAAAGCCATTTAAAAAAAACCTCAGTTTGCACATATCACCATATTTCTCTCACCAAACATTGAGTCTCTTTCCAAAAACCTTCACGTTGTTCAAATGTGTGACTGCCCTTTCTACTGCGTACTCATCACCCATTTCCACAAGGGCTGTTCCAGGAACAGTCTTCATAAACTTCACCTGCAGAAAACACAGGTGAATAATTCAAAGCAAGTATTCATATGGGAATTATTGGTAAACAGACCTGATACCTTGGGGATCATCTGTAAAGAAGAAAGTAATAAATGCAAGAGACACAAATGGCATCTACTTTTGATGCAGTCATTATGGGATTAACAAGGATGAAACCTAGATGTTCTGCAAAGTAGTGGCCCTATGACGGGTCACCGTTTATTATGGTATCACTGTTTTTTTCTGAAAATTTTCTTGTGAAGGTATGTGGATCCAATAGAATCTCTTTGATGTTATTATAGTCTTCCATACTTTTTAGTATGAAAAGCGTATTTTGCTGGTGTCCGCCTCAACATTCTGAAGTACCATTTGTGGGTCTAGCACAGGGCCATGTGGCATGGTGTTAGCTGAACAAAGGCTGCCCAGGTACGTATAGGAGAGTGATCCGAGACCATGGACAGTTTTTCCTTCACTAATTTAAAGTGTAAATTTAGAGAAACCTGGCATTACATACAGTGCCATTGCCATTATTATTGCCCTTGTTATTTAATGTTATTAAGTGGACAGGTTTTGGAGACATAAGGGCAACACTCTCACAATTATTACATTTTTGAAAAGTCAGGTACCTTTGGCTTCCATTACCTTCTCTATGTTGCCGTACAAGCAGAAGAGGTTGAATACTCGAGAGCAGTTCATCTTTTCCTGATGCAAGCTGCTAACCATAGCTACTGAACCAACAGGAGGGGCACCATGGATGTAAGAGGAAGAGGTCTGGGGCAGAGGGTAAGAAACCAGTTCCGGTGTATCTCTTGATCCCATCCTATAACGATTTGGCAAAGGGAGCAGAGGGCCATGGTTTCCTAGACAAAGAAGTTAGGAAGATGGTAACGCTTTGCCCCATAAAAGGTGATAAGAGACAAATCAAACTAAAAGAATGGGTGGATTAAGTACATACAAAATGAGTTAAAAGTGAGAACATAGATCAGCTCACTTTTATGACAGAACCCTGGGGGGTAACACTGCAAGGCACACAAGTAAATCAATAAAAATCTAATACTAGTATCAAAACTGGGAGAGAGGGTATGTATGGAGAGGTTTGGTTCCAGTTGGAACTTAACTTCAAGTAATATATGTGAATGTAGCATGCAGACTATGTTGAGCACCTATAAAATACTAATATTAAAAAGATAAATTAAAATCATTATAGATGTAGAAGGAGTTGAAGTGAACGGACCTGACTAAGAACATTTGGCCTGTTGATTTTCCCATGCTCACAGGATGGACAGGTAGAGACTTTATTTAAGTGCAATTGTAGTTTCTTGAAATCACATCAAAAGGCAAATGTACAACGGCAAATAGTTTTATTGGTCTAAATAGTGTACTGCATTGTATGTGAAACCAGTATTGCCTGTCTGTAAATATTGTGTGATAGGAGCTATAAAAAGAAACCTGAAGCGTTTATTTAGCGTGAGTCTTTTGATCTCAGTAAACATGATGCCATTGTCCGTATAACAATTGTCCGTATAACATTCTTTTTACATTCTTGTTACAGTGAGTTACATCTTTGTTACGTCTTTGTTACCATACATCTTCACCTTTCATAGGATTCATCGCAGTATTAAACCCCCCATTTTCTTATAAAAGCATTTTCTTGTTATTATTTGCTTTACGTGGACTATGTACCCCCTGGGAACCCCTTATTTCCCATACTAAAAATAGATACCCAATTCTGACAGTAGAACCAATGCATTACATTGTCATATGGTTACATGCTACATAGAAGATCACCTTAAGCTCATCAACATGTATCACAACATTCCTACTTTTTGTGTAGCATATTAACCACTATGGAAAATTACATTTTTATGGTTTCCTCAAAATATTTCCATGAGACTTATGTGGATGTCTCTAAGATAAATGCCTTTTTTCAGAATAATTAATTTTCTTGGATACTTGAGGCCTTCAGAAACCAGGCATGGAAAAAAGGGTGCCAGTGACAATGAATAAAGAACCAGTTTTCTCCAAAGTTCAAACTCCCCTGGAGGGACCTACATGCAAAATTGCTAATGCACATCCACCAAACATACTACCAGATATTCCAGATTATAACCTGCCTCCCCACAACATGGAACGTTCCATCTGGCATTACAGTCACAGGACCACATGGGCCAGTACATGAGCACAGCTCAGAATGGCATTGGGAACAGCACCTGAGGCTCCATGTACCAGTTACTCATAGAAAGAGCAGTTGCTCAAGACTCAAAGTCTAGACAGACCAACCTGAGCATAGCCTGGATTGACTACAGGAAAGCCTACGACTCAAAGCATGGATCTGTGAATGCCTAAAGCTATACAAAGTCAACAAGTGACCACCAAGGTGACGCATTGTCCTGGCTGCTGTTCTGCTTAGGCTTGAACCCCCTCAGCCAACTATTGGATAGTTCAAGAGTGGAACTTCCACCAGCCACCTCCTCTACATTGACATCAAGCTGTATGCCAAAAACAAACAAGACAAACTCGCTGATCCACCTGACACAGATTTACAGTAAAGACATTGGGATGTCGTTCAGACTGGAGAAGTGCGGCCGGCCAGCATGGCCATAGCAGGCACACAGACCAGCAGGGCACATAGCAGACACACAGACACCTACAAGCACCTAGATATCCCACAGTCACACAGGAACCATGTTGACTAGGCAAGGAAGGCAGCAACATCCAAGTACCACCGAAAGATAAGGCAGATCCTGAAGAGCCAGCTGAATCAGAACAACAACATCTGTGCCATCAACACATCCGCCCTGCCAGTCATCAGATACCCTGCCAGCATAATGAGCTGGCCAAAGGAGGACATGGAGGCTGCCAATGTGAAGACCCGAAAGTTCCTCACAATGTATGGAGGTTTCCATCCCAACTCCAAAACCCAGAGACTGTACCCCAGCTGGAAAGAAGACAGGCGGGATCTGGTAAGTGTCAAAGACATTGGGAAATCCTGCCAGTGGCTGGGCATGGCTGGACTCAAAGACAGCACTGAGGCACTGATAATGACAGCACAAGAGCAGGCACTAAAGACCAGATCCATAGAGGTATTCATCTACCTCACCAGACAGGACCCAAGGTGCAGACTATGAAGAGTGGCTTCTGAGACACTTAGTGGCGGGGTGTAAGATGCTTGCATTGAACAGTGTATACTGAATGGCACAATCAAGTATCTGGCATTGTGTACAGGAACATCTTTGCAAAGTAAGGGCTAAACCATCCCAAGTCCAAATGGGAGATTCCACAGAAGGTTGTGGAGAATAGCAGGGTTAACATTCTGTGGGAATTCCAGATCCAGACAGACAAGCAGGTACCGGCCAATCAACCCAACATCATGGTAGTAGACAAGGACCAGAGGACACAGATGGTGATAGATGTAGCGGTGCCAAGTGACAGCAACATCAAGAAGAAGGAGTATGATAAACTGGAGAAATACCAGAGAAGATGTGGAGAGTGAAGGCCAAAGCGGTCCCAGTGGTCATAGGAGCACTCAGGGCAGTGACTCCTACGTATATATATTCTTGTCTCTTGTTTCCTATACTGTACCAGTTTCAGCCTAATGATATGGTCAATTTTCAAAACTGTTTGCATTCCAGGGGGGGAAATATGTTCCACAGGGCCAGTGTGCACCCAGATCACTTTTATACAGAGGTGCCCCATACTATTGTTTGTTCATTGAAATGACTGATCCTTGTTGCCAGGGGTATTTTGAGCAAAAGCTTTTACAGTGAATGGAAATATATGAACACATCTTCGGTGGTGATTAAATGTATGTGTACACAAGAACAACAAATAGTTTAAATAAACAACAGTAGACTGCTGTGTCTGCAAATCACGATTAGACACATAAAGGACTTACCATAACCATCGTATCTGTAAGACGAAGGGTGGTCTCCTAGAATAGCTTGTCTTTGTCGGCCTTTACCACGGTCTGAAACACAGATATTAAAATTAGTAAAAATTGGCCATGTTAGGAAAGACACAACTCCTTTACATTTGTTCTTTCAACATGTACAATGACTCCTTGTGAGGCTTTAGCATTTAGTCCAAGCTTGCCAAGTCAGGCCATGATATTACTAAAATAATATGGCTGGACTTCCAGACCAAGTAAATATTGTGATAAGGAGGAGGTTCGGATACATATGCCTCATCTAACCTTTAACAAGGAGCTCAAATCAAAAAAAAGGGGAGACAAATATCCACCAACCCAAGTGGCATAGCCCCTTTTTATGAGAGAGACAAAAAAGAGAGGTTTTTTGTAGCGTAAAAAAATGTAGGCAAGTCTACTTCCCCAGCAGCCTGCCAGCCGCTTTTAACACAGCATGGCATGAAATAGCAAGTGAGCTTGAGTGCTCTGGCCAAATTACTGTATTATGTTGGGATATCAATGCAAATAATCTGTTTTTATGTGTCTGATATAAATTTCATGTCATGGTAATTTGGCCAAAGAGATTTATCCATAATACGTTTGAAAGTGATTTGAATTAGTAACAATATTATCATTCAATCCCTACTTCCCCTCAAACCCCAGGATATTCAAAAACTTGTAATATTCACAGATTTTAGTCGCTTAAACTATAGTGCAATCATAGATGAGACATGGTAAAAAATGAACATATTCACATTCAGCATCAAGCAACTACATAAAAATAAGCAAGTAGAAGCTTCCATAGAACAGCACAGCATACAATATTTGAGAACACTGCACAGTAATGTGATTTTACAAAGTACTTCATGAATTAAACATGTTGAAATAGCATGGCATATTTTTAAAACAGTACCTGAATCCTACTATTAGCTTCACCAGCAACACATTTTCAAAGTGGTCTCCCTTCAAGAGTTTTCAGCATAATCCAACAATAACCTGTATTACACGGTTTCACAATCAGTTAACACAAGGCACAATTTTACAATAGAAGTGAACAATCATCCGGTGAACAGTTTACATGCACAGGGCAAGTGGCGGCTGCGTTACATTTTTTTCTTAGACTATTTGACACACACGATTACATTGAAAATTATTATCAGAAGCAGAATTAAATAGATATTGTAAATAGCAATTCCTGATTTGAAAACAAATCCTAACATTTTGATAACAAATACAGAGGGGCTATATGTAAGAAGTGGTAGAAATGAAGCCAGCAGCTTGTACATTGAACTGGTCACTTTGGCGACTAGAACACTTTTACCAATAAACACCATAATTGAATATATTACCCCCCATAGCATCTTAGATGAGGGAGACTACACCAATTTAACTAAGTGTAATTAAAAAAAATACAGCCAATGCAGCCAAGGTATACAACAGAGGTCCCCTTTCCACAATCATGGCCAGGTTTTAGGTTCTTGCTCTTGTAGTCTTGTGACAATAGACACTCTCCCGTTTTCCATAATTATTACATACATTGAAACTGCCCTTGTATACAGACTACACTGCCTAGCAGGGCAACCAAAGTCTCCAGCACTCTATACACCATAAGCAGGGCTTAAAAAGAAGGTATATAACAAGTACCTTACATTAAACCAGCCAGAACTATCAGGTAAGTCCATATTATTTTATCCCTCTTGAATAAATGGACAGTATTTTAATACATCTTTGGAACACATTTGTAAAATGGCTAAACTGCAAGTAAAATATGATAATGTAGGTTTAAGGTTAACCATAACCACTGAAGCCTACCTGTCTACCACGGGTCCTCTTGTGAAGGTTCAAAATACATTAATAACTGCTCTATGTCCAGTTCTCTACTATGGACATAGAGCATGAATATGCACTATGTAGATAGCAAATTAAAGGCTTACCTTGTGGGGATAAGGTGGGTCTATACAGATTCCTTACAGATACGTCATTTCCTTAACATTTTATATATATATATATAAATATACTACTATAATTATAATATATAATATATATATATATTACTTGCAAATAAGCATTATTCCTTGTGTTAAAGACAGTGTCTCCTTGGCTTAAGCCGTGATTCTTACAGCTGCTCTTGCTATCCCAATTAGTTCGTTTATGGGGTTTAGTTATACCTACTGCTTTTATAATATTTTGGAAAATATTAAAGGACTATTATTGTTACTGAAATATATATAGTGAGAAAAGATTCTTACAGAGTACCCCAGAAAACATTGAATGTGAGCTTAAAAGAGCTGAAGAACGAGAAAAGCATACGTTTTATTCCCTAGTGATATGCAATATTTTTCATCAAACATGAATCATAAAACCTGGTCTTAAAATGCTAATTGTTCCACCTACTTCACATAGCATTAGAAACTTTTATCTTTCTTAAAAATACTGTTTCCTTTGTTTGTGATATCATGGGACATACAAATACTGTACCGATAAGCAGAAAAGCTTTGTTGCCATAAAAGCAGAAAATACTTCCTAAAAGTGTCTGTTGATTTTATACTAAGTGGAGCAAAATATAAATGGACAGATCTGCTTAACTGTCTTTCTACAGAACCAAACTTAAAAATGCTGCTCCTCAGCTATGTCCTGAGAGTCTGGATATATAAACACAATAGTTAAGTGAGTGACTGGGAATACACTGACATTTTTAGATGTACCGTATTTCCCCATGTATAAGACATGTTTTTCGAAAAATTTGGGGTGTAAAAACATATACAGTGGTTGTAGCTTTTTTTTCTGCTTACCTCTGTGTTGCTGAGCAGCACCTCTTGTTCCGTTGAGGAGACACAGGAATCCAGCGGAGTCACGTGAATGTACATCACATCACATGACTCCACTCTGTTCCTGCTCCCCTGGGCGGGACAAGAGAAGTTCACTCAGAGTTCGAGCAACGCAGAGGCAAACAGTCTGCAAGCAGCACCGGAAGATCTGCAGTTCAGGTAAGGGTGGGGGAGGGTGTATGAGTCTGTGTGAATAGGGGAATTAATGAATATTTGTGTGTCATAGCATGGATATGGGCATGGCACAGGGAGGCTGAAAGTGATGTGCATGTGTTGGCTGCTTGTGCATGATAGAAGTGTGATTGCTATATTAAATATACATGATTGCTAACAGCAATAACACTCCTATCATGCCCAGGCATACCCAGATTCCAGCACAGCTAACATCACAGTCATCCAGGAATCTGGGCATGATAGAAGTGTAATTTTCGGGCCTCAAAATTAAGGTGAGTCTTATACATGGGGAAATACGCTATATGTCCCTTTAAAATAAAATGCTATGCCACAGTTAATGTTGCAGTGGATAGTTCATCCACCTTTTTCAATAAATGCATGATTTGGATCATTTGCTTTCCTAAAAGTTTATACATTTGGTTAGTGTGATGTCCCAATAATCCAGAAGATAAATGGACAGGACAAATAGCCTTGTTCTTTACGCATATGTGTACATGGACATCCCTCTTAATTACCTTCATTGAACATACAGATATATTCAGTGTCAAATAGTCAATGCAATTATTAGTGCTACGTTCTCTGTAACTCTCTTCTATTTGGTGCCAACCCAATATGTATATTGCATTTCACCAGGTTAACCATTGTGATTGTCTTTAAAGGATTTATGATATTGTACAGAAATTGATTCTCATGCTACTACACTCCAATCCAGCAGGGGAAGAACAGATCAGTTTGTACTCTTAAATACTGTGGTCAGTGACTGCAAGTCCAGGTGACCATCGTTACTGAACAACATTCAATCCAAGTGTCCTCCTTTGGGAGCCTGTGGTGATGATGATGCATGCAGAATGTAGTCAAGGTGAATTGCAAGTCTGTGGTTTTTGGAGGGCTTTTTTTTTCGGAGAGGTTTTGCTGTTGCCGATGTGGTGCATGAAGGAGGTGTAGAGTCAGCCTGCTGGAGATCCTCCTCTAGACTTCAGAGTGCCTTGTCCAGCCTTAATGCGTGCAAACAAAGTCTTTTCCGTTGAGATGCAGCGTGCAAGTTTATAGGTTTAGATTCCCCCAACCCTCAGAGATAGAAAATGTGAAAGAGGAAAGGGAAAAGCCGCTTGTAGAAAATAGAAGTCTTTGGTGCAAGAAGCATGTCTGTAAGTGAGGGCACCTTCGGGAGTTTGAACAGTTCACCACAGGCAAGGCTAATAAAAGCCAGACCTGGACAGTAACTATGATGAATCCCCTTCAGGATTTCAAGACAAACAGCCAAAACATTTTCCCGATCTGAATTTTGTATGCGATGTATTAAATGACCCTTAACAAAATGCAGTTCTTACCTCTCCTGCTTAAATAAGGTTTGCTATAATCCCAGCTGTCGTTGTCGTTGCGAATGACGTTGAGTCGCGTGGGCTATGCGGATTGAAAGCGGCAGTGAGTGTCATATAGTGTATACAGGGAGCATACGCACATAGATTTGGTTTTAGAACTTACCCTGGCGTACTCGATTTTTAAAGTGCAGCATCCAGCATATATATCAGCTCCATTTAAAGCAGCTTTGGCCTTCTGGGCACTATGAACGGTCTCAAACGTTGACTATGTTAAGGAGTTTAAGGTGTGGTGTAATACCTAACACAAATTCACAAATGTCTTAATGTGCTTTTCAACCTATTAACATTCCTAGTACTGTCCAACTCGCCCCCAAAAAATACTTAACCACATACGTAGGCTATTTTACACTTTCCTTTCAAAAATATATACTTTTATTTAGTATGAAAAATGAAAAAAAGTGGGCAAACAGTGGGGCATTTGAGCACACTTGACTGATAATAATTGTAGCTTTCAGGTCTGCAGATAAAGTAAGTATACTTAAACTTTGGGGTCTTTGAAGACCATTTGGATCTCTCTAAACTAATGGGTACCTTGGTGTTTTTATATTTATTTATTTGTGTTTTTTTATTTATTCATATCTTTAAAATCTTTATATAATATATAGATTGATAAAAAAATATTCTGGTCTGATTATTAAATAATTGTCATCAAAATGTTAATATTATTTTCTTAATGAGTCCCACATATTTTTTTTTAAAAAAAAGGATATTCAACCATTGCTTGGATTCCATTTCTCTTAAATATAACAATGCGTTCTACTTTTCCAACTGGATTGCAGACAGAATACAAAACATCCTGAGGGCCAAAAACAAAGAAAATGAGTTCTACAAACAAATGTGGAATATAAATTACACTTATGAATAAATTATTATTATGAGTACATAAAAAAAATCCTGTTATATAGTATATAAGATATTAAACATTGGAAAAACCTTAGCTGCGTTATAATGTAGGTTGTCTTTAAATTGACTTTTGACATCTTCATTAGAAAGTGATCAAGGTGCATAGTATTACATACATAGAAATTAAAAAAACAAATAACTGGTCACAGATTACAGGAAATATCAATAAATCAATAAACTGTTAGCTACATATATAATCTATTGTATACCAACTTTAGTTCTGATTTGTTATTTAGGCAAGATCACTGCTCTGTGGCATTAATAGGAAATTTTCTATACATCAACAAAAGACTGCAACTCTTAAAAAGTGGTGTCAAAAATGTTATATATTTAAGCACTTTAATTATTATTATAATTTAATAATACTTGTAGTGGATATTGCTTTGATATGAAATGATCGAGCTGTGCTCCACTGTATTAGATGAGTGATACGTATTGGATCAGATAGTGTATAGGTAGAAAAGCAGACTTACCACTGTAATTGGGTAGAGGGGATTTTGAATTGACAAAAGAAGTACTTTGTTGCCCCCAGATGGGTCTTCAGTGTTGGCTGGCCTTGTGATCCGTTTGCTTGTAGAGTAGTTGAAAAAGGCTTGCTGGCCAGCTATGTATACCGGCTCATTCATAGCAAAGCTCACGCACTTTTTGGAGAACTCGATATCTTCAAACTCCACTAGTGCCTGGCGCTTGAAGGGCATCATCATAACATAACTAAGGCCCCACCAAAACAAAAAATATAGTAAGGAAGGGGTAGCTTTATAAAATAAATAATTATACTAACATAAGTAGTAAAATAAATAAATATTAATAACGCAGATTAATAATAATTAATGGTGTGACTATAATTTGTGTTACTCATTCAATAAGTAATTTCTACTGAATGCTTAAGCTTTTGTTAAAATACAGTACAAATGTAGTATAAGATCTCCCAAACTCTCATTTTGCAAAACATTATTGTACAAATTGATCAACTGCACAAACTATTATGAACCAGTGGTGTGAAGCCGATATAGTTCTACATGCCACTGAGTTTCTACTTCTCGCACTATTAGCCTTTCCCAACTAGGCAAAACCAAACGATGCCTTCAGAGAATGCCATTTCCTATAGATGCAGGTGTATGAATTTTTGTAGGTCACCAGACTTTGTGTTGGATTTCATGTGATAAGACATATGCACAACAGAATAAAAGAGCCTCACAGTGTCTAAGTACACCCAAGTTATCTAACCATGCCATAAATATCATCGTTAGGCCTGCTGTCTTATTAAACAACAGTATCCGACCTAATGGGTTTTCACTGCTGAAATTAAGACATTAGGTCACTGATTTTCAATTGAGGGACTTATGTCCTAAGCCAAGAATCATGACCTCTATGCATACTACATATACATATACATACTACAAAGTTATCAGATAGGCTTGATGCCTGGACCTCAAACCACCGTTTGATCACTGCAGCAGCTAATAACCAATCTTTTTAAAAGTGTAGAAACATTATCATGAATGGAGAGACAAATGAATTTGACTAGCAAGTGACACCTTTTAGAAAGATATGCCCAGGAAGTTTAAGACTCACTCTTTCCCTAGCACAACCAATCTAAGTAACCATGACTAATTTTCCTGTAAGCATTTCCTCCTGTAAGCTATTTGTTACGTTAACAGTGGTTGAGTAGAAGTTGATGTGGCGCTTGTGCGTGCACACATAGCATTTTTAGAGAGCGCACACGTCCAAAAATTGTGCGCACAACAGTTTTTCCCAATAAAATGATACTTTATGCGGTTCGGATATTGTGCGCACATAATTTTGGCTCTGGGAATATTTTTGCACAAGAGAAATGTTCTGCGCACGCCACCTAAGAAAATATTAGATGGAACATTGCCTACGGGCATACCTAGGAAAATATTAGATGGAACATTGCCTACGGGCATACCTAGGAACATTCCAGTTTAAGCTACCCAGAGCTCTCCCTCTTCAGGGGTCTGTACAAAGGGATGGAGCTAGCTTGACAGCCTTTAGTCAGCAGGAGTTGAAGTTGTAGGAAGCAGGCATGGCCAAAGGCCATTCCGCTGCTCGGAAAAAATAGAAACTGATCTGGAGACCTGGGGAAGCAGGACTTCACCCAGAAAGTTTGGTAGTATGCCTATGAGAAGACCAATGTAAAAAAAAAACACACTTAAATGCATATCGCAGGGTAAATGTTAAAGTTAGGTTAGGTGCAATTATTGTGGTAATACATACCAAATTGTCCCAAATTGTGACAGTGCCTCCACAAGGTCAGCTTCCACCACTGATTCACAAAGCCCCCTGACATGGACCACAGGAGATACCGACACTTTGTGATGATTACCACCTCCATCCTGACGAAGACAATGAAATATGTTTCATTATATCAAAAACCCCACTAAGCAGTAAATGGCATGATAACATAAGCATTTAAATAAAAAAAAAAATGCATTCACAAATTCAGGTGCACGTCAGACCTGCCGATTTGCATGGAGGTTTTAAACACAGGCAGATCTACTTATATTTTGCAGTAACATAAGAAAACCCGGAAAAGCAGCAAACTAGTTCAACGTACGTGAATGTTAAGTGAAAACTTGCAACAAGACAACAAGGAGGCATGTTGTCAGCAGCTAGACATTCTGCTTCCATAACTGACAGTCCTACAGGGCCACTGAAAAGTGTGGGGTCACTTAGCTATTTTCATGGAAAACAAGGACATTTGTAGCTGTGTAACATAATTGAAAAAAGGATTTTCGAATGATCAACTGACTTTTACACTAAAACTTGGATTAGCGAACACAACGTGCCATTGGAACACAGGAGTGATGGCTGCTGATAAAGGACCTCTGTACGCCTATGGAGATATTCCGCTAAAAGTCAGCCTCCTCCCGCTACAATAGTCATTTACAACATTAACAACATCTACATTGTATTTCTGATCCATTTGATGTAATTTTAATGGACAAAACTTGCTTTTATTTCAAAAAGGACATTTATACGTGACCCCAAACTTTTCAGTGTAGTGTATATATACAAACATCATGTCTATACATGGTTTTTCATTAATACTAATATTCAAGATCACAGAATCTTAACGTGTTAGAATGATTTGTCAACAACAAACCATGATGTCATTCCACATGTTTTCATGTTCAGTTAATTTGGTTTGATTTCAAATAATCACTATAGACCACCGGCCCTTCTTGCAGTCTGTTGATACTATCTAGATTTGGATATGTTGGCTGACCCCCCGCCTGCTGGTTTGGTGTATAGTTTGGTCTGCGTGTTTTTTCTTGTTTTTAGTTTCTATCTCTTGTCTGACCACAACGTCTTACCACCAGCTTTACCAGCCGCTAAGTCTGCATGAGTCTGCTCAACAGCCTGTTATAGTGTTTAAACAGAATAATGTCAATACAAAAAGCAAATACAAGTCTTGAACTATGAGAACAAGCACCAGAAGCAGGAGCTGTTCCTTTCATAGAGATCAACATAAAACTGCACAGTAATAGCATTTTAGGAGCTAGGTCCACCTGGTTCCTAGGATCTGTTCAGTCTTCTTCATGTACGCGCTCCTACTACACATCTAATTAACTCCTAGAACTTAATACCTAAGAATGGGTGACAAGCGTACTTTTTAGTATAGAGACATTTGCTCCAATCTTGTCCCAACCTAAAACATTGTTAGATATAATGTAAGGAATTCAAACACGCATGATATAGGCATAAAGCTATACTGAATCAAAGACAAGACCAATCACTGATTAAGGTCTGAGTCCTCAAATCAGGAAACATGGACAGACTAGACGCAATGAATGGTTCTTATCTGCCATCAAATGCTATGTGAAAGGGTTATGATAAATGTAACAAAAATATTGCATTTATAAGGGTATAAAGCAAAAGAAGGAGGGTGTTATATTGTGATTTGAGTACTTATTCACATTATATATATATATATTATATATATATATATATTAGCGTCACTTTTGATTATATTTTTATAATAGATTTTTTGGACATGTTGGTCGCAAACTAACAAACTAAGGCATTTCTGGCTAAAGTTTGAAAACTGTGGTCCTTTTTAAATCTAGTTATCCAAGACTGTTATGATTACTCTTTCAATAGTAAAATATCTGATAAAAACACATGGCTTGATACCTTTCTTAACAAAAGCAAATATTTGCATTACACGTATGTACACGGATCACTGTATCCTCATTGAGGTTTTCACACAACACTCAGAACTGGATTGTAACAATATGGGAAAGAGAGAAGTCACTATACATTAGCAGGCAGCCGGTATATATAAAATATTGTTTGATTGAACAAAGAAGAATGTATATTAAATCACTCTAAAAGTACCATATATTCTTTTAAAGTTACAAAAAAAAAAACAAATCCCAATTTATTTGCAACAGGGACACCATGTACTTGTAAAGGGATACCTCAGCTATCATATGTACTAGACGGCTAGATCGTCTTGGAAAGTGCATGATGCTTTCTAGATTGTAAGCTCTTTGGTACAGTCCAAACTGTTATGTAAAGCGCCATTTGTTAGGCATCGTTTACTTGCTTGTTTTACAATGGGGCATAAGACCAATACATTTTGATAAAAGAATATAATTTGTAGAAAAGGGGTGAGACTAGGAGAAGGCTGTTAATATGAGAATTATTTAGTTGGCAAAAAATGCTAAAAGTGGAATTTTAGCGAGAATATCGTCTGCGCAGCATGAATTCTGGGTAAATGCTCAGCAAAGACCCCCATTTAAACAAAGCTAAAAAAACCACGTCGCTCTTTAGAGAATCACAAATGTGAACGTGCCAACATTCGCCAATATTATCTAAAATCAGCCTCACTCCACAGCACATAAAAAATAGAAGTCTTTCTTGAAACCCGCATTTGTATGCTTTCTTCTATTTGTGTATTATTATGATTCAAATGAATCATTGTTATGAAAACTGAATATATAAAAAAATGTAAACATAAAAAAAAAATCTAAAATGTGGAGAAATCACTATTTATTGCAAATTTCTGACATTCTAAATATTCAATGGAACTTGACTCTTCACGCTGAGCTTGGCAGAGAGCAAGCAGTTGCCATACTGCAAATCTTCCTGCCAGAAGTCGTCAGAATTTACGCTGAAGTCCCCAAAAAATTCCACCCTACTGAAAAACCCCGCAGGATCTATCGGCTGCGGTCTGCAAAACTGTTACGGATACAGCCGCGGAAACCATTGGAAAACATGCTGAGCTATTGCAGAGTTTTGACCTTTGAGCACATTTTTGATTCTGGATTACAGAGCCTGACAGTTATAGTGTAAACTACGCAAGCAAAAGCCGGGCTACTAGTATAAACTACCGGACATGATGTAGAGCCTTTATCTACGGAACAGTCCTCATTTAGAAATATATGCCATGCAGAACACTGCTATACAAAGATAAATAAGCAGGTGCAGGAACGGTCTATTGGTTTCCATGGTAACTGTTCTGTATTTACATCTTCGCCCCAATAATAATCTTTATCAATGTGGAAAAACATACAAAAGATATCAATGCAATAAAAAAGTAAGCTCCATACATTCTATTATACAGTGAAACATTATCTTACCCATATCCACGAATGTACAAACGCCGGGTCTATTATTTCACACGCCGATAAGAGTATCAACTGAATAAATACACCTTTCCCTAATTACCACAGCCGCTTTATGCTGCTGCTTTTTATTACTTCAGATGAGGTTGACAATAATCGTTTTTTTTTACAATTGGAGTTTGTTCTTGTTCATAAGTAAAAAAGCTAATGTAGACATACTTATGTACTTACGCATACAATATATACACAAAGACAAAATCTATCAAGCTGGATTATGTTTTGTGTTACACATGGTTCATTTATTTGAGAGAGAGATAGAGAGAGATATACACATATATAAGTATGTGTGTGTATATGTATATATATATATACTGTTTCATATATGTATACTGTTGTTACATGTACTATGTATCTGTGTGTATATATATATATATATGCTGTTGTTACATATACTATGTATCTGTGTGTGTGTGAGTATATGTATATATATATATATATA
>VKOC01000005.1:17977064-18058289 GCA_009364415.1 Spea multiplicata
CTCCGGAGCGGTCACAGCCCGTCCTGAGGTAAGTATTTGGTGTCGCTGAATGCCTCCGGATCGAGGCATCCCAGCGACACCATTTAAGTTTAGGAGGTGATCGTTGATCGCCTCTTAAACGCTTTTAAAACGGGCATCCGCCGCCATACAATGTATGGCGGATGTTGACGCCCCGGGGAGGGGGGGGGGCAGACATGGCCCCTGATGCTGATTGTAGCGTTGCTGAATGCCTCGAGGTCAAGGCATTACAGCAACGCCATTTGGGTGCAGAAAGCGAACGCAGATCGCTTTCTGCATCCGTTTAAAGACATGACGGTCACTAACCTGATGTTAGCGCATGACGTGCCAGAACCGGCAATTGTCATTAAGGGTTTAAACATGCATCCACACCCACCAGGCAAGCCAGAAGACCTGAAATCTTGTAGTACTAGAATTTCTGTGTCAATTTCGGATTCAGGGAAGTCTTTACCCCCTTTACACTTGTGTTTACAAACAGGCTCTCTTATCAGTCTTTCCATATGGGAAATAACTGAAATATTTGTCTTTTTTTGTGGGGGGAAATACCATACTTAAGTATAGCAGAAGGGGCAAGATCATCATCAACTTCCCTCCCATTGAAAAGCTACGTGTCTTCCACTTTGCACTTTTGTTGCCATGCACCCACACAAATTACACATCCATATACACACAATTAGCCATCCACGCTCCCCCACACAGAATCAGACATCCATGCAAAGATTCCCATCCCGCATACCTCACTGATACTGCAGCTTTTAGTCTGTGCAAACAGCCTCGGTTTCACGTGCCCCCGATATGTTCCTTTCTCCCAGTGAAAGAAAGGGCCCTTCCGACCTGGAGCAGTTTTATTTTCCTGTTGCTTTTTTTTTTTTGCAAGTTATAGGGCAATAAGTAGCGTTTTACTTTTTCACAACCATTTTTACCAAATCTGGTTGTTCTGCCACCATGTGCTGTTTGGGGCATCTTTAATGTTGGTCATTGCAATCTAGCCCATCAAACCACACAATTGTGAAAACTAGACACCAGAGGTATTTCAAATGCTGGTATTTTAACCCTTTCCATGAACTAATACTTCTACCACCCTTTGTAAATCTTTGGGATAGTACGTAATTTGTTTTCACACAAACTGTACTTAATGTGCAAATTTACAGTGATATCCATTCATAGGTATGTCAGGTTATTTGGGGGGCTAAAAGGCCATCTTTGAAGCCGGCCAACTCAGCTTATCCTATCGAACCATTTCTTTCTTGAAAACTAAACATCCCTTTCCATGGACACATTTTACCACCAGCCCCTGGCAAAGTTTGTGGTAGTAATCTTTTGTGGGGTTTCATACACATTGTACTTTAGGTATGAATTTACAGCCTTTGTTATATGTAACTGCTAAACACTCCTGAGTACAGTGATATCACCTATGCATTTGCCTAGGGGTAAAATGCCACATTTGTGAAGTGCCTTTTTTCATTGACATCTGGTCAGTCCGTCTATGCGCTATTTGGGACATTGTTGAACCTGGCCACTTTACCTTAAATTTTTAATTGGTTTCTTTGTGTAGACACCCCCTTGTGTATTTGAAATGTAGGTATCACCATGTGGTGATTTTTGGGAAAATACAGCGCTAATTTAAGCTTATTGATGTATTCTAGATTAAAATCAGCACCAATTACACAGATCAGCTATAATGCTACTACCTGCCTAATATTATATAGGTCTCACTTTTGCAGCCCTGACCTGTTGAGGCATGTAATGAGGTGTATACACAGTGCATAAGTTTTTTTTAAAAAAATTTGAGCTACTGTACCTCACCTGTTGGCTTTGACTACACATGACCACGTCACTGCTTTTGCTTCAATGGACCACTGCAGACCAGGAAGACCATGCAAGAGCTGCAGTTTTGGGAGATGCTTTGACCCAGTCACCTAGCTATCACAATTTGGCCCCTTGTAAAAATCACTCAGATCCTCACACTTGCTCATTTCCCCTGCTTCTAACAAATCAACTTTGAGAACGAAATGTTCACATGTTGAATACCCACTGACATGTAGCATTACAAGATCAATGTTATGCACTACACCTGCCGACGGTCATAATGTTATGGCGGATTGGTGCATATAACGCAGGAACTACCGTTTCAACCGCCTCAGGGACATTATTCCTCCCTCATAAGTTAAAATCTGCAGGGTTAATTTAATGTTACATGTTTTAGAATCCTAGGGTAAAGTAACAACTTAACACCTTACTTTGTGCATGTTGTCAATGAGATTTTGGTTTTATTTAATCATGACATTAAGGCAGTTTTACATACAAGCCCAAACAGTCCTTGAAGGGTAACATTTTATTTAGATCACATGCCAAATGCCAGTGTTCTGAAACCCATTTAAATTTACAAGGTTTAAAGCTCTGTAGGCAGATAGTGGGATTCTTCACCGTCTGAAATAAAATGAACATTCTGCACATAAGAGTATGAAACTAATAAGAGCAAAATCCCTTTGGCAGCAGAAGTCAGGACAAGATAAAGACTTGTGCACCAGGCATGTAACATATATACAAGCAGATATATTAAAAAAAAATTAAAAAAATAAACCACCCATGCAAAATTGCCGTTTCCTGCAACATTTTGAGAGAAGACTCACTAAGTCATGACAAGCCATTCACATTAGTTAATAACACTTTAATTTCAAGATACAAAAGTTTTTCACCTTCAGATGAGAGGGAACATACATGGTACGCTAGCCTACTGAAGTGAAGTAACAAAGTTTAAAATAAACCCAAGTTGTCCAATGCAGGATATCGAGACTCATTTACACATTCCTTTCAAACCACCATGTCATCTATCCATTCCTTTCTGGACTTATGCTCCTCCGTGGGCTCCTAGAAGGAGAGCGGCTGCAAGAAACAATCACATCACTGAAACAGAAGAGACTGGATGTTGCTTAACCATCTTAACAATTTAGTGCAGGGCACGGGGGGAAACATTGAGAATTTTAGATCCTCTCAACTGGTCATTTAAAAATTACAAGTGTTACAGTAGAGCAGGGCTTGACAAATTTGTTGTGAATGTAGGCGCCAGCTAAAAAAGTTAGGAGCCAGGACAGTTGGTCAGGAGGGATCCGATCATCAGCCCACTTACTAAACTCAGAGTTTGACCTGGAAGTACCCTGGACTTTCAGGTCAGTGCGGGTTTTTTTTTTTTTTTGATTGTGTGTATTATATATATATATTTTTTTTGTGTAACACTTTCAATGCTGATGTTCCATTGGAGCACAGCATTGACTGATATTTAGTCCCCACAAGCTTGTGGGGACAAATGTTAACCCCTGCAATGCCATGAATGTGTCATACGCAATTGTGGAATTGAAGGGGATAATGCTGCACTGTCGCTCTCATGGAGCGATCAGGCAGCAGGGGGGTGTTGGGGCTGCTCTCCACACTCATGTGGAGACCAAAGAACCCTCTCCCCTGTCCCTGAAGCTGCCTCTGGCAGCTGGGAAGCAATAGCTGGTCTATGGACCAGCCATTGCAGGGGGAGTCTCTCTGATGACTGCTGTGGGCTTCAATGCCCACAGGAATCAAAGGGCTTGTGGGGGCTCATTTTTGCTGTTGCTGGTCTGCCTGGGCTTCCAGGCAGACCACCAGCAGCAGAGCTCCTTACAAAACGGGAACGCTGCACTGTCACTCTCAGGGAGCAATCAGGCAGCAGGGGGATGTTGTGTCAGGTCCCCACACTTGTGTGGGGACCCAATAAACACACAGCCCCCTTCCCTGAAGCTGCCTGTGGCAGCTGAAAACGCTATTGCAGGTTTTCCTGCAACTGCGTTTTCAGCCTACAGGATCACTCCGTGGGAGGGATCTCAGGCTCGGAGTGGCTGTGCTGTCTGCCCAGACAGCAGCGCCCCTGTGGTGACTCAGCCTCTTACATCCACAATTTTTTGTGGATGTAAGAGGCTGACAAACTCCTAGGTGCCAGGACAAAATTCTGAGTCGCCATGGCGACCTGGGATTTGTCGAGCCCTGCAGTAGACCAAAATTCCAGCTCTACAGCTACTATGTCCATCTATTTTGTACCCCAGTTCTATTTTAAGGTAAAAAGGTACTCGGCAGCATTCCTAACAGGACAGTGCATAAAGTGTCACGTTTACCTATAGTGATTTAGTCTTTAATTGGTTCTACTTTCCATATGTTGGACAGTTGTATATCATGTGTTCTTGCACTGTTTTGACATAACATATGAGACCCAAAAAATGGTCCTTATACTGCCTTGTGGTAAGCCATAGAAAATGGATGAAAAAATCTAGGTCAGAGTGGCAGTAGCAACATGCAAAGCCCATACTACTTGTACTGTAAATAGCACTTTTGGAAGACAGTTCACTTAGTTAATCTAGTGATATTAAGGTGCAAAATATGAGTAGAAAGATAGTTACCTTCTTTTTGGAGAAGGAGATCTAGACTTTGATCTGTTTGAAGGACAAGAAACAAAAAATTACCATGCAAGACCTGCCAGAAAATGCAGTTGAAATCACATGTACTCATCTTTCCAATTAGGCTTAGGACACATGCAAACTGAACCAAGCCTAGTCCTTAGATAATTTGATATATACACCGGCTCATCACAAATGTCTGCACAATGACTGTAGTATGCAGAAGCATCAGTTTCCATAACCCTGAATCCAAAAGCAAACATCACCATAACGCTATCTAGAGGGAAGATTATGAAGTGCCAAGTCAGCCTCACGGAAGTCACAGTATTTGCAAACTTACCTGCTTCTTGGACGTGAAACAGACCTGGATCTTGACCTAGATCTGGATCTAGACCTAAGGAGGAAATAAAGTTACTACAGACTTCACAATGTTTGTTAAGTGTAGTTACAGGGATGTACGTACAAAGCAGTTACCTTGATCTTTTAACAGAAACTGATCTTGACCTGCGTGGGCTGCCAGACCTGGATCGGCGTGGAGATCCTGACCTTGATCTGCGAGGAGAAGCAGACCGAGACCTGGAGAAAGGAAAAGCTATTTTTTAAGCACTAGAATGCCCCATGAACCAGCCATCTTAGTGTTAAGGTTCACACATTTAGTAGCCATTAGTTTTGTCAATCGCAGAATACAATTAAGACTAAAGAATCTCTGCAACACAGTACACAGCCAAGTTACTGAAACTCACCTCCTGCCACGGCTTCTGCTGCGAGAGCGGGAATATCTCCTTCCACGTGATCTTGAGTGAGATCGAGACCTGGACCTAAGTAGTTGAAAGCCAAGTTATTTAACATTCAAGACAGACGGTAAACACTGCAGTCTGTATGATCATAGACTTAGTGCCTTATTATCAGGAAACCTACATCTTGAAAAGAGCTACCTAGAAGAAACTTGTTAATAAAAGGCATTCCATTTTAAACTAACATTAAAATGCAAAATTTATAGTGTAATTTGTATGTAAAATAAACCTTGCATGTCTGCAGGTCGACCCTCTTTGGCCCAAGGTCTAGAAGATCTAGACGGTCTAGAAGGATCTACCAGCCGATCGCTGAATCTACTGAAGGTGATCTTCAATCTAACGACGATCAAACTGACAGCCACATGAGCCAGGTGAGGCTTGATTGACGCATGAAGGTTTTTCTAGGTGGGAATCTGGTCAATCTGAAGTTCTCTCTAAACCGGAGGGGTGCCCCAAATGTATGCCAATTTTACTGATACGGCGATCACAGTAGATCATATTTTCTGGCCTCTACAGAATCTTAATGGTGGTTCTAGATGTAGAAGGCTTGAGGGGATCTGGCCTCTTATGCTGATCACCTCAAGGTCTAGCAGAATCATAAGGTCGGATTTGCAAGGCGCCTCAGCAAGAAATCTTAAGGCTCGTGACATTCTGAATCAAGGCGACTGACTCAAACGAAGAAACCTGAAAGGTTTTGACCAGGTTGATTATTAAATATTTTAAACATGTGAAAGCAATTACATAAGCCATAAAGCACCAGAACAAATAAGCAGCAGTCCACTGTTAATATCTGGTGCTAAATCATAATGCCCTGTCTGGCAAATGCAGCATCAGTGATTGATTTATATACCAAGTCCAAGTTGTTCTGGTGCACTCACTTATTTCTATAACTTCAGATTTCACATGCAATGTCCACCAGTTCCCAAATTTATACTAAGATCAGTTGACCCAATAAAATTCTCACCTGGATTTTTTTTTAATCTTTTTAAGGGATCAGTGGTTAAAGTTTGCCAAACCTCAAACACTGTACCAGACATGGACTGCTGCTTTTAACTACCACAGCATTTTTACTCCAGTCTCTAAATACCCAAGCAAATAAGCTACTCTAGTCCAGGAAGAATACCTGCTGCCCCTTCTGCGTCTGCTATACCTCTGACAGTCATATGCATAATGACCCTTTTCACCACACTCGTAGCATCGATCACTGGGGTCAAATGGGCGACGAGCAGGAGGTCTATCATATCGTGATCGTCGAGGCATGCCAGTTGATAGCTCCACGCGAACTCTGGATCCACAAATCACCCTGTTGAATAATATACATATATTCAAGTTTGCACAGTAGAATGTACAGCCTAAGAAGTGATCAGGACAAATCAGCAGTCTGCAGACAAAACCTTTTGCCTGACCGCTACACAATGAGAATTACAGTATAAAAACCCAATTGCAATGTGAAACATTTGAATGGCTCCTGCTGACAGACTCATCAGGGTATGAAGTTCTGAAATAGCTTTAGAGGTACATTTAGATACATGTAACTGCAGCCAAGGTTATACATACTTTCCATCAAGCCCTCGCACAGCATCTTCAGCGTCCCTTGTGTCCTCAAACTCAACAAAAGCAAAACCCGGCGGGTTTCTTGCAATCCACACAGTACGAAGAGGTCCATAGTAACTGAACGCACGTTCCAGCTCGCCTTTACCAGCACCAGTCCCTAGGTTTCCAACATAGACCTTGGCCTCTAAATAAAGAAAAGAAAAAAAATTACACTAAACCTTCATGCAATATCAGTAAGGGACAGTGTTCGAGTAGTGAGGCTGCATGTATGCACTTGGATTAGAATTATCAATGTTGGCTACAGTCCCCTGACAGACTGGAACACAAAGCAGTCTCATATACGGTGGTAAGGAAATAAGAGCCCTGCAAAAACAAGCCATGCCAAGGAAAAAGCTTGGACACGAAAGCTGCAGTCCTTACATTTTAAGGTGAAATTCATTCAGCATAAGACATGATCTCTCCCGCCTAAAACGAGAGCAGTGTTTTAACAGGGCTTGCTGCAGCCTGTTCAGGAAGTGAGAGGCAGGGAGGCGGAAACTGTTCTGGGGCCATAACTACAAGCATAAGCGGGGAAATGTAAAGAAAGGCGCCTATGTCGGAACAAGTACGTATGTACATCAAGCAGCCCTGATGCTAGCGTAAACAGAGGGAATTTAACGGAAGAATGTACGCGGTACGGTTTAGACGCCATTAACAGCGTGCACAAAACTAGCGCACAAAGCGCAAGCCATGTGACTAGAACACCCAACAAAATGGCGGCTTTACGCAAGCTTCCCAAGAGCCCGTTGGACAAGCACACGTTCGGAATGATTTCTTACACAGAATGTTCGCGCTACAACGCAACCGGACACACCGAATTCTTAATCTTACCTCCTCCGTAACGCCCGTACCGCGACATGCTTCACACCACCTCCTATCTCCCACCTCGAAAGCACGAAAAAAACCAGAAAAAGCTCGCGCAGCGCGTCACGTTTTATATGGGAGTCAACGGTCGGAAAATACGTTGCGAACTCCCGATTGGCAGAGAGGGGTGCACGTCATATTAGTCAACACCCCATTTACAGAGGAGGCGGGAATGTTCTCTGATTTCCATGGCTACGGTAACCCGTACCCTTTGTGTTTGCAGGGAACGAGCGGCAGCGTGATCCTTTATTATGGTGGCCGGTTCCTTGTAATTGACTTGCATTTCAAACGTTTTCTGCGACAAAATTATAATAGTAATTTGAAAAAGCATTTTATATTTAAAAAAATAAAATATGTGAACTGAAACTTTCCAGGTCTTACCTGTTGAAACCGGGGTTTTATTTCCAGTGGCTTTTGACCATATGGTGACTGCATGAGGTGTTTATTATTAAAGCCAATACATAGAGTTCTATTATTACATTTTACTCAAGAATTCAGCACATAGCCAGCAAATCTTAAAAGCACCTATCTGAGGCATAAATATTGGCAATTCCTTCACGCTTTATGGCCACTCGCTGGGTAGGTGCTCATACCTGGGGATTCTCTGGCTCTGGCTACCTGAAGCCCCCCTTGCTGGATGTGGGTAGGAGGTCCTGCTGACGTTGGTGGGTGGTTGATTCTGGCTTTGTTTTGCTTTTTAGGTTGTGTGCTCCCCTATTTTTGTATACATTCTATTTATAGAACCATATTCTGTAGCACTGTTACAATGATGGTACAAAATTCACAATATCCTAATTGACAATATACCCAGTTAGTAACACGATCATACTACAACATACCGGAACAGAACTAGTTTGTGGGGGAATGAGTCTTCTCATGGTGGCGTATTTACCTTTGGTGCTGCCCTAGGCCTAGCCCAGGGAACCATTCTTAGTGAGCATTAGAACATAATGTCATTTCCATACATTGTATATACAGCGGGGAGCGGGGCGTGTCAAGACCCCACGACCTGGAGGATTCGGGTCTTGACCCGGAGAAGTGGTGCTTCACCCGGCAGTCTCTGCGTCAACCCGAAGAGTTCCCAGGTATGGTCATATCTATGCACTATACTTTTAAAAGAAGGACACTATGGAGGGCTGTGCTGACTTGTCATGTATCTCCATAGTGTTAATGGGTCAGTTGGTGAGATCACTTATAACTGGCTCATTGACTAGGCTTGGGTTTGGTAGTCCTAGGCCGGAATATGCCACTGTACACAGACAAATAGGTCCCCTATGATGTTCTTTCTGGACCTAGTCTCTGTGAGCCAGACTGCGTCGGACTCACTTATTACTTGTATAGCATTATAATTTCGTTTATACTTTTGACAAGCCGCTGCATAGAAACTTCACAATGGGCTATTAAAGGGTTGATATTTCAAAAGTCTCAGGGTCAGCTCTTTTAGAAAGTTCCCAGGTATGGTACAGATCTATGGAACATTCTGCACTGACTGTTTAACAGGGCGAGGCATTGCTAGGCAGTAACGTGAATAAATACAAAGGTCGTCAAGTACAGGTTATTTGTTTTGTACTTTGAAAGAGTCTACTTTTTACTTTGACATTTTTAGCGCGTCTTTGTATTTAAAAATTGTATTGTATATATTGATTGACTACTGATAGTAGGGTGTATTATAGTGGAAATAAATTAATTCAATTACAATACACTTTTTTTTCTCCTTAGGGCTTCATCACTGTCAACTAGTCCTTTTAATTATTATCATTATCTTTTATTTATATAGCGCCTTTACAATTGACAAAGAGCTTCTTGCAATACCTACATTCAAAGGGTATGACAAGACTAGAACTAGGACCAACCGATACATTAGATAGAGCTTACACTCTAGGAATAAGTTATTATTTTCCTGTGTCTGTTTCCATACGTTTATGGGATCTTCTGGAGTGTCTGTAGGGTCATTGTAATACCATTAACCCCTTGACGACAACTGACATGCCAGTTACAGGAATGCATGTAGTTCGTCTCCGTTGACGTGCCTGGCACGTCATGCTATTAAGCAAGCTTTAAGCAGTGATCGCTTTCTTCAGCCAGCCAGTGTTGCTGCAATGCCTCCATCAAAGCATTCAACAACACCTTTGTGATTTTGAAATGAATCCAGGTAGAGACGGAGGCGAGACAGAGGGAGGGAGATCAGGGGAGGATAGATAGATCTGGGTGTCATCAGTGTACAGGTGGTATTGAAAGCCAAAGGATGAGATCAGTTTGCCAAGCCAGGAAGTGTAAAGAGAGAACAGAAGGGGTCCTAGAACTGAGCCTTGGGGTACCCCCCCCCCCACTGAGAGGGGAGGGGAAGTGTTACGGGAGACAGACGCAGAAGGTACGATCAGAGAGGTAGGAAGTGAACCAGGAGACAGCAGTGTATATGGGGATATCTTTTTTCTTCCGTACCAGGATCTCCTGCATTGCACAGAAGCTAAACCAAGATTTTTGAGTCCCAGGAGACCTTCTACATAAACAGATTTCAGAAGCTTATGTGGGAACAATATAAAAAAGAATCAGTGACATGCATCACCAGTGAGAGAGAAAAATAATACATTGTGTCCAAAATTGTTTTTTTTCTATTTTGTTTGTAGTAATAAATATGATCTTTTGGATTACACTATGATTTTTGTTTTCATTCACATACTTGAAATCCTCCTCTCGAGCCTTCACATTAACCCTTGGTCTGCTGGGATTGTCTACAGTGAGCAATTGGGTTTGCTCCATAAAGTAGAAGTTTTCACTTCCCTTTTTTCTTAAGCATTTTTATGTTTTATTAATTTTGTACAGAGCACTATTGTTTTTTTGCATACTTTTTTACATCTATAAATTACATTTTTGGGAAGAAGCATGGTCTGTTGAAAGAACTGTGATAATAGAATGGGCATGAATTGATTTGAATCCCACTTCATGCAGCGCGCATACGGGTCAGAGGAAGGGTACTGGAAGTGGCTTCACTAAGGGCACGTCTCGCAGGAAGTGACATCACTTATGCTGTGCATTAGTGCTGAGCCCCCCGTGAGTTCGGGAAACAAGAAGTAAATGTGTATCGTTTGTGTTCGTATGGACAGGGCTATTAGCATTGCGAAGTTTTATGCAGAGCCGTGACCTCGAACGTATAGACAACACAGACAGCCTGCGCTCCAGGTAGCGGCCAGCCATTCATCGCTCGTGTTAGTAAACTGTGTTCTGGGACTTTGCTGTTTGGATCACAGACTTCATTTGCATTGCATATGAATTCTAGTGCTTCGGTTGCAAATGCTAATTACCGATCGCAAGTTTTCCTATAGTTTCTGTGCTGTGCATTTTACTTATAGGGTTACACCCTTGCATTCAGAACAAATGCAATTAGATGCGTGTTACTGTATTCGTTATAGGCATTACAAATCACACTGTACAGGACATATGCCTTTATTTCACACGTGATTTTAGAAAAGTCATTGTTTATGAGTGGCATTTGTTGTTTTGTATGAGGCTGGGTGCATTGGTAATAAAACTGACTTGACCTGGTAAATGTGATTCTTTGTTTCAGGGTAAGAAGATATTTGGGGAATGGCAGACTGGTATAACAAAACCCCCTTGGAATGGCAGGCCTACGTCAACAAAGAGGTGAAAGTCTCAGCTGACGAGAACAATGAATTCCAGGGATTTGTTGTAACCATTGACCCGGTTTCTGCAAGGTAAATGGGGGGGGGCAGGGGAGCAAAGCTAAATCAAATGCACTTAACTCTAAAGTCTATTTATTAGCGATGGCCGTGTTGAAGCTGTAAGCTTAATTATCAAAAGGAGTTGGCTGGAGAGGTACAGGTTGGACCCAAGAAACCTTCTGCTGTGATTTCTTATTCACCTTGCTTCAATAAAGGCGTTATACAGGATCAGCTCAACCCTCCTGAGCAATTAGTAGGGGGCTCCTGCAAACTCTAATGCATTAGTAGACATCACTTATGAAATACCTTAAAGGTCTGAAGCTTGGGAACCACTGTAACATATTGAACTTGCGGGATGTCATAATATAGATATATTTCATCTAATAATAATATCACCATGGGAGGTCTGCAGATCTACCACGGCAAAGTCTTTATAGTGAGGGCCACCAACAAAATTGTTGGGTTTGTTATTGTAGGCTGTGCGCAAAATACATTTTCTATACCGTTTTTTATTTATTTGTTTATAAAGCATTGTGCTGGCCAACTTCGAAGACGATCAGAAACCCTTGGTGCGTGTGGTCATGGGACATGTCGTGCAGCAAGTAGAAGTGTTAAATGATGCAGATGAAGCAACTAAAGAGAGACTTGAAAGTCTATTCACTCTTCAAGATGTCACCAGCCATCACAGCAAAGAAGATTTAGAGGCAAAGAAAATGAGCTTAAAGTCATGGTTGGAGCAAAACAATATCCCGGTGACTGAAGAAGGGGAATCACAGAGAACATTGTGTGTGGCTGGTGTGTTAACCATTGACCCCCCATATGGGCCAGACAACTGCTGCAGCAGTAATGAAATAATACTCTCCCGCATCCAGGGACTTCTTCAGAACTATGTGACAAGTCAGTGAGAGAAACCATGCTGATTGTCTCATTGTGGTTCGATGATATTGCACTTAATCTTGTACAGTGGCTTTGGTTTCATCGTGGGAAGCATCAAAAGTCATTCATAATGGCCTGTGCTGTTTTTCAAACATCTAAGGCACCGTCACTGATGCCTCCAAAGTCTAGACTTTCTAAATGTATGTCTCGTGTTGACAGCTCGGCACCAATAACCCCTCAGAAACATCTTCAAATATTAAGTGAATACACGGCAAATTAATAAAGCGTTTGCTTTTGTAGGATCTGTGTGTATGGCCAACAGTAATAGGAAAAAGTGTTTGTTTTGTTCTTACAAATTCCTCTGAATGGGAGGAATATCAAAAATTCAGAGGTCCATGGCAGTAGTAAGGTTTAGATGCAGAAGAGTGAACTTTTCATTTAGTTTGTGTTTTACGGCCCAGGACACCAATGCCTCCTCAACACTGTCACAATTCTCCTGACTCTTTTCAATAACCCCCAAACTCGTCAAAGAACCTAAACAAACATTGTCCTTAACATAGGAGATGGTACATGACATGGTAAAAAAACAAACAAACAAAATGACTGCAGATGTGTTTTACTGTAGCTTACATAGTTAGGAGCTGTGATTGATGTTCTTTTAAGCCATATACAACAAGTAGATGATTCTATTTGATACATGGAACAAGCATCTAAAAACACCCAAGTGAAACAAGAAAAACTGAGTTGTTCAATTTTAGGCAGCAGGTATTATAAATGTGAGACAGTGGTGACGCAAACTAAGATGTTTCTAACTGTTAACGTGTTTACACAATCCTCTTAACATGTGCCATGAAAACAAATCATTACTAGTTCTTTATATTTTTCTCTGCTGATCAGCATATTCTAGCCAGTTAGAGGTGGGTAGATGTTTTACCGAGATTTCGCCTGTGCTTCATTTCACTTTTTGAAAGTCTAAGAACGGTTTTTTAATACGTAGTATAAGTGCAGTTTCAGGATCAGTTTGACTTCTACATAACGCTTCCAGAAATATATTTAGCCAGCAACGCACAAAATTCAATTCTGTCCTTTCTACAGCCTTCATTAAAAAAAGATTACTGAGTAGTCACAAGTTTTACTATCATGGCAATTATACGGGACCCTCGGGGACAGGTGCACAGATCTACTGTGGGGTTCTTGATTTTATCCTGCAAAAGTTGGTCAAGTTCACTCCGTAGTTCTTTCACCAGCTCTGCTACCTACAGTAAATAAGAGGGGGGGGAGCCAAGATTACAGGAACTGTTATAATAAAAAAAGGTTACAATGTATGTTTTGAATGCCTTTTTCCCCCGAACATCAAGAAATTAAGACAATCTAAACGTTTACTCCCTTCTATAGTTTAATTAAAAGTTATTCTCCAGCTTCAAATGGGAGAAAAAAAAAACAAAACCACCCACCTGGTAGGAGACTGCAGCAAAACGAATCCATCCATCATCCAGGGAAATCAAAAATTCACCTCTGTGAAGCTCCACATTAACCTGCCCCCCACCAAACAGGAGTAGAGGGTAGACCGATACCATGCTGCAATCCCGAACAAACACTCGGCTGGTTTTTATCTTCTCGTGATATACCAAGTACGGGCTGTCAAAATGTCTGACCTAAAAAAGCGAATACAAAATAGTGGAATAGACGGAACCATACACGATGGGAATTAACATGTTACAAGTAAAAGAAGAAACCGAGAACTGACCTGATAATTCACAGAGGATGGGTGAATGTTAACGTAACCGTCATTCTTGGTAACAAACTTTAACTCCTCAGCTTTTGGCTGAGTTTTGACGGCGCCCGCTCTTGTCACCTGGAACTTCCCTTCTGGGGACTTCACCTGAGTAAAACAAACATATTTTATTGGAAGCCACATCAGGAGGATAGACAATGGCTGGAGACATTTCAATTTTATATACTGTGATTTTCACACATAGGGTTCTATATGCTTGTAAAGATACAGTAGAAGTTAAAGGGAGACTTCAATACAGCCTCACCATCAAATAATCAATTTTAAAGGTCTTCGCAAGTACCTTAATATCCATTCTTCGACCGGTTCAAAAAGTATTGGTCCTGTTTTACACACCACAGTTGGCTGCATAAGCGGCAGAAAGGCGCATGTACATGGGATGCTCAAAGGTTAGACCCCCTGGAACTATTGCATGAGCGAGTAGTTGTCAAAACGCATCTTCTGTAAGGAGGCAAATCCGCCAATGCTTTTGCAACGGAGACAAAACTAAAATATAAGGGACCACCTAGCTATTGTATTGCGTTGAAGTGCATATGTTGGCTCCCTTTAAGGGAGATTGATATTTTAGGGGTAAAACGCAGGAAATCCATGATGATTGTGCCCTTACTTGAGCACCAAAATCTATTCCAAAGAATATAAGGATTTTAAGGACACAGGGACATGGGTAAGCCAAACTAAGTCAAGGATAATTGGCTGGCATCATTATGTACGTTTACAGTAAACGTTAATTTAATAAGTACACCACTTTAGAGAACCTGGCTAAATACTGTACTCTAGCCGTTACACACATTGTGTTGCACTGATTCTAAATACGATCTGATGGGTAGGTTCGCTTCTAACATGACAAGTCTACAATTTTATAAGCCAAGGAGTTTAGATCGACAGTCACATTTCACTGGACAAAGTGGCACACAAAATATCTGCTTCAACTGTTTGATACATATATCTCTGTATGCCGTGTCTTCTAAAAACTGAACCGCATGTCGATATGTCTCCAAATTCTCTTCACATAACCCAATATCCCCCAGGCGAAGTACCGCAGTTACATTTAATTATAATAAAAGCTGTATGAATTAAAACGAGCTACAGCTTGTGCTTATTGCTTGTCAGTTCTTGACATTCTAGAATATTGCAGCCACACATCATTTAATAGAAAGAAATATTTACTAGAGAGATTTATAATTCTCCCAGTCATAATCTCTCTGAGATGATGATTTATTTTTGCTAATTAAGAATTCTGCTCAAAGGGACTGATTGGTGCGCCAACTTGTGAACAATCGATCTTTCCACACTTGATTGATACTGCTTGCCAGCTGGCAGAATTGCTTTATTATATTTTAATTTATTTTAATAGTTAATCTCATGTTGGTGAATGTGCCATGCTCAATTTCCCATCCTGTACCCACGTCCCTTACAAAAGTGCCAGAACAATAACATAATGGGAAGGGTTAATAATCCAGAGAAAACAAAGCCACAACACTTTTTCCCATGACATGCGTGTTTTTTTTATATGTATATATTGTTTATATCTGAAACCATTGTTTTTACTATCTTATTTATATAGCGCCAACAGTTTACGCAGCGCTTCTTACAATACATATATTCAAGGGCTATGACAAGACTAGAGCTGACAGACTAAGACAAACCGATACATTAGGCGGAGAGAGCCTTTGCTCACAAGCTAACAATCTTGAGGACTGTTCACAAACTAATCCATTTGTTGACAAGTTAAATAGTTCAACTCCCCAATTCTGACACGCATTCTAATAGACCAATGCCAGTGACCTTCTACAAGGAGAGATGAGTTGTGGCCATCATAAAGAACAGAGTGGAAATGAATTCCCAGGCCAATGAATACAACACAAAGACTTAGAAGTTCCAAGCTGTGTAAGTAACAAGACCACACGCTCTCTTTTAGTTGACTACGCAAGTAACTGCTTTAGGGGGGTATGGAGGGACTGAGAAGTCCAAGCGGGATCTAATTAATCAATGAGTCAGATAAAATCAACGCTCACTGTTACCACATCTACTCATCTTTTGTGCTTACACCAGTTTTCAGAAGGTAACCGTGACTTACCTGTACCACGTTGGGATATAAAGCTGCGCACAGCATCGCAGATATCAGCTTAATGTTCTCTGCATTGGCGTTTGCCTACACGAGAAGACGTGATGATATGTCAATGAAGTTTGTAGAGCATTAGCAGCAATTACCATATTGGTTAATAAACTTTAAAAGGTATTTTTTCAACAAACATGCTTTTATTTAAGATATTAAATAAATTAAGACAGTGAAACTAGCTACTTTAATTATTGCTTGCTGATTTTATCCGTTGTATCCTGGCAGGCAGACAAATCCTTCCATCTTTTCCTGTTTTTTTTCCCCCTATTATTTTCTGCAAGTTAGCTGAATTTATGTAAAATACAGATACATTTTTTAAATTCAAACAATGCATCCCACAGCAAATATGCACAGGTTCTTTCATCAACTGTATATGGAAACAAAGCCCTGACCGTTTTAAGCAGTTCCCGTGCTTTTTGGGCTTACTCACCCCATTTTATGCCTACAATCTGCATACAAAGTTTTTTTTTGGGGGAAAAGCAAGGCTAAATTAATTTACTAAAACTACCTTTATCTGGGGCCTTGTGTTTTGCAACCAGAGAAATTGCGTTGTAAATAACTATTCTACCAGGGATGTTGAGGTCAAACTGTGGCAAATCCAGGCAAACAGTTTCCCAAATGACTCTCTTTGGTGACAGCATGAATTGCATGAGAAAGTAGTAAGTAATTTCACAAAAAAAGGACAATGAGAGAATGCATTTCATATATATATATATATATATATATATATATATTATATATATATATATATATATATATATATATATATATATATATATATATACTATATAATAATATATATATATATATATTGAAAGCATTTCAGAGGTTTATAGATAATACTGAACAACACAACAGTGATCTGCATAAAAAGCTGGCACCAGGGTGTCTTGAAGTATTCTGGCCCAGATTCCAGATCTGTTTAAAAAGAAATATCCGCAGCCTTTTGTAATAGTTTCACTTTATGATAAGAAAACCCATGGGCATTCAGGTTATGACAAGCATTACCTCTTCTCCAGTAGCCTCCAAAACACCATCTCCATTGTGAGCCCATCTCTTTTCAATCTCTCTGGCTCGCAAGCCTTCTTTAACAAATCCAATGTCAGACAGCAGTTCTGTGAACTGTCTCTTTAAGCTGGCGATCTCCTGCAAACCAAAGGTTTCATGAAATCCTAACTTAGAATAGTGCAAGTAGCTTTTACAATTAGGTCAGCATTTTAGGATGTTAAACTATATATCAACTGGAATTCTGGAGCCCACCATTAAAAAAAATAATAATCCAAAAACACTTACTTGCATTGTTCTGATAGACAAGAAATTGTCCCGGCAATACTGGTATGCACTACGTGAACTCTCCTTCAGAGCCAGGCTCCATCCCTAGGATTACAACAAAAACTAGGTCGTAAACCATGAAAGACAACATTTAAACATTAGCCATCCTGATGGACACGCTCATACTGTGTATACACAATATTTCCCTGGTATTCACTCCTGATCCTTTCCGATCTCTTCCACATATATATCACAAGCGGCACTGGCTTAAGGATCTCGGAGAAAGGTATCCACGCTATTCAAACACCAAAAGGGGCGATCGTTTTTAACCCCTTAAGGACAATGGGCGGTCCCTAAACCCATTGAAAACAATGCATTTTGAGCCTGTACATGTACTTGGGCCTTGTCATTAAGGGGTTAATAATGTTAAAAATATCAAAAATCTTTTGCAAAAACTGTAGAACTGATGTAGGGCGACGCTGATGACAAAACCATTAATGGAAATATGCAGATGTATTTACTTTTCACTAAATTACTCTAAAAAAACACAGAAATGGTCAATTTTCTAGAGTAAAGCAATACATTTAGGGTTTCGGGCTCTAAATCCATACACCATGCCCGAAACTTGTCTCCAGTTTCATATTGATAAATGTGGCTTTTAAATGAGACATTTAGCCACCATGTACCTTGTAAGCCTGAAGAAGGGCCAAATGATCACTGCCCGCTATGGCAAATTCTAGCTTTTTCTTGTTTGCCTCCTCCTTTTTATCCCAGGGACAGACCTTAAAATAATGAAACCATTAAAGACAGCATAATATAATCGCAATTCAGCAAGCAGAAACATGTACATACTGGAAGGATTACCACATTTTGTATACTACGCACTTACAAAAATAAAAAATAAGGGTGGGCAATATTTAATATATATATATATTCTGTCCAAAATTATTATATATATATATATAATATAATATACATATATAGTATTAAGCAACGTTAGCAGTGATACGTACAAAAGGGGACTTAAAAGCCAGACTGCCAGCAATAGTTAGCGCAGGGTCAAGACAGCGGAAGATCGCCCCGAAAAGCATCAGTTTCCCAATTCTGACATCAACTGGGAGGGAAGCCAAGTGATACCCCAGAGGAGTGAGTTTTTCCTCCTGCGTAAGAGCCCCAAGGTCTTGAAGACGTAATTGGGAGGCATGCAGAGACTCCATGCGCGGGGGTTCGATTAACCTTGCCAGGACGGACTGAAGGCGGCACGCTGAGAACATATCCAAAATTTTAATCCTGTGGGAGAAGGATACAAATACAAAACCTGTATTAGCTTTATTAACCCTTTAAGGATGGCAGACATATTAGAATGCCAGACCTACTATTATATCCTCAGAAATTTCACACTGATCTCCTTGTCGATGCATCGGACATCAGGCTGTCCCATAAGAGCACAATCCTTCATTTTCAGCAGGAAGTAGCATCACTGGCTATCAGTGATTCCAATGCCCGGACAGAAGTTTGTAGTAGTAGAAGTATTATTAAACACTCATCTACAGACACCAGACAAGCCAGAAGGCTTGTTTTTCCCTCAGAAATCTCATGGTGCCGTCACAACCACAAGGGATTCTGGGTAGGCATATGCAAATAAGGTCAACAATAATCACCTTTTGCCTCTATATCCACTTTATACATGGATCCCTTGAAAGTAATTGCCCGCTATACAGGACAGCCTTTAGACAAAACTCGGGAAGAGGTGCAGTAGCCAGATCATGGACAGCTGTTTCGTCCTTAACGGGACTCGTCGGCACGAGGTTGGGATACTGGCAGACGTTTGGGCATTCTCTTGCTGTAGTGTCAGCGCTGCACAGGAATCTGCCTGTTTCATAGATGCCCTGTAGGGTCTGTACATACCTTGCTGGGGTCTTACATTTTATTTATAGAGTGCCAGGAGATTACATAGTGTTGTTAAAAGTGGAGTGGAAAAAAAACCCAATTAAAATTGACAAAACAGACAATAACAAAACATTAAGGTGGAGAAAATCTTATTATTAAATAAAAAAATGTGAACAAAAAAAAAAATTCCAAAACAGCTTCTCTATCAAACCAGAAGTATTAAAAGAAATCAAATAAAAACCAGTGTAATTTGTCCATATTGCTGCATTTGAAGGATGTTGCAGAACATAAATGTGTTTTCAGCAATAATATCTATCCTGTAGCAGAAATTCTAAGCAAAACGTTTGTATTCTAATCTGTCCTCAAAAGTAAAACAGCCTTCATCCTGAAGGGGTTAAGTTATATTCATAAGAATAGGATGAACTGGGTACATAAAGCCAATTGCACAAAACATTAAAACTGTTGTTTTTGTATAGCCTGGGTTCTTATATAAATTAGAATTAACATTTCACGAGTTAGTACTAATTTAAAACTTTGGCTGCAACAATCTCTCAAAACGTTCTCACATCAATTATTCATATATGCAGATTCCATGGCAGAAGACACCTACTAGTAGCAGAGAGTGAGTGGAATTACCATACCTTAGGCACAACTGTTCAAGAGGAATTCTCTGGATCTCTGGAGGTTGTTGATCTAGAAGCTGGTGCTCATAGTGGTGGCTGGTAAAGAGGTGAAAGCAGACTCCGGACGCCACGCGTCCAGCTCTACCTTTCCTCTGCAAGGTATTGGCTCGTGATACCCAAGTTTCCTCAAGGCTTTCCATGCTTTTTCCAGGGTCGTACCTTTGAAGAAAAGAAAACAGCTAATAGACCATGCAAAGAAGCTGCTGTGACTTGTGGTATTTAGCAGCTCTGCGATTATTATTATCATTGTTTTCTAGCACCATCAAATACAGCAGCGCTGTACAATGGGTCAACATAACCAAAACAAGAGGTAAGGAGGGACCTGCTCAAACAAGCGTACAACATAGGAGGGATCCACTGTTACTAAAACTACATAGATGGCACAAGCAGTTATTAGGTTTTAGGGGGCAATTACTTTTTCACATGGGTAATGTAAGTTTTCATGAACTCTTTCCCGTCAGTAAAATAATGGATCATTTAAAAGCGGCATTTTGTGTTTACTCATTGTATATTAAATTAGTTGGATGATCTGTAAGCTCATTTGAGCAGAGCCATCCTCACCTGTTGTCTCTGTTTGTTATGTTACACACTACTGGTTATGTCCTGTCTACCCATTGTACAGCGCTACTGAGTTTTAGGGCGCTATATAAACAATAAATAATAATAATCTGAAACATTTAAATGTGACCTAAGTAAGCAAAAAATAGATATTTTGTTATTTCTTTGCAACAGAAATAAAATTATCCACAGACTATCTAGTTCTAAGTTCAAATGTATGTTCTTAAAACATTTGATCGCTGTGTCAAACATGCAACAGCCTGACTCTACCAAGCTGAACATATAATATAATGGAAAGGATCTTACCATTAAAATACATAAATACACATGTCCATATACATTGAATATATAGCAAAAGCATACCTTGTCTCCTTCATTTTCCCAGAATCTATCACATATACCACATCATCAATGGTGATGGAAGTCTCTGCAATATTGGTGGAGATGATTATCTTGGTGACCCCTTGAGGGGGACGCGAGAAGACAGCCTGCTGCTCCTCACTAGACAGGGATGAGTGCAGGGGGTAGATGACACATCTGTCTCAAGAATATAAAGACACACAACAACGCATTAGTGTTTGCAATACATAGAACGGGATTATATTCTATAAGTGAGGGGGAATTGCAAGCAGAACAGCCACCACCTCCGATAACAAGGTGGTTGAATTTAGATCAGTTAGATCTGAGCCAGCTTGGTTCTTTCTAAAGTCCACCTCACTCCTACAATCAGCCAAACAAACCCCTTCCAAGCATAAGTCTTATTAATATGCAATTTCTGCAGCTATGCGGACATAAGCCATGAATAGATTTTATTCATAAAAGTGGGATTCAGCTCTCTGACTTCACTATGCACTATAAATGATCAACCTCCATGAGCTTATCTTGTATCAAGGTCAATGCTGGTCCCATGTAATGTATAGTTAATGTGCTGATATTTCTTAATTTAGCTATGCATTATCCAACGCTTCTTGGAGGAGTAATTCACCAGGGTTGGCCGTAAATAATGTTTAGTGAAGTTGTGGAGGTGAAAGGTTCAGCTCACCTGCAAACTCCCCGTTTAGTGAATAAACTCTGCTTTGTGATCTTACATTGTGTATATACCAGGTGTGGTACTCACCGCTTACTGCGTCTGTTACTAAATAAGGCATTTGATTGAAGCTGCTCATAGAGCATTTTAATTTCTGCCAAGCCAGGTAAAAATATCAAAACAGCACCTGATGTAAATAAATTCAGAAACACAATTTAGCCATCAGAATTACAGGCATTTGTTATTTAACCCCTTAATGACAAAGCCTGTACATGTATGGGCTCAAAATGCTTTGTTTTCAATGGGTTTAGGAACCGCCCATTGTCCTTAAGGGGTTAAATCTTACCTGCATTATTATTACTATTATCTTTTATTTTTTATAGCGCCAACAATTTATGCAGAATATACAAGTTTGCTAAATTTTGCATAGGAGATCCAATGTAGTCCAAAAGAGCAACTGAAAACTCCTGTGGAGTTACAGAGAATACATTCACCACTCTTCAAAATTTAGTAAAGTGGTGATAATAATAATGCCGAGGATGGAATTGGGATGAGTTAGTAACACCGTGTACTGCACTACAACAGGTGGCAAGGAAAAGAAAAATTGGGAAAGACAGTGAAGATGGGGGGGGGGACATAACAATGGTTGAGACGTACAATTACGTCAAAGGGATTTGTAAAAAAGGGAGAACGAGGAGATGCTGAAGGGCTTGTGCCTTGGTGGGGACATGAGATAATGGACACGGGAACTGTATATGCCAGATGTATGGTACAGGGCATGATAAATGATAATGAAATGTTGTACTGTTTGAACGAGATGAATCTGCAACGAGTTGATCAGCTGTCATTTTCTGGGCAGAACAGCACAAAAGGTTTTCCCCTTTGGTAACGTTTTAAGCATTATACTTATTTCAGTCACCCACATTGTTAATCCGATTCCATATATATCAGAAAATAACCAATTGACCCATCTGCAATCCTTGAATCATTTTTACTTACTTCCTTAAATTCTTTTGTTCTGCCTGCCTGTACTACATCCACTAGATAGCTAAAATAAACTATCCACTATCCACTCTATAAAGTAGAATCACTTTACTTAACCGCTCACCTATGTCTTCTAGTTCCATGATTCCTTAAAAAAATATTACGAATGCATTCTTTATTCAAACAATTCACATACTTGAACCCTTCTCTCTGTATCCCCAACGCTGAATGAACACTCACCTGGTGGATATGAGTGAACGCCATCCACTATCCACTCTAATAAAGCTTCAATCAGCTCCAAGTTAATTTTATCCAAATCCATGGCAGATAGTGTCTTGAGTACGGATTTGCTGACTTCTGAAGAAAACCAGTGACAGTAAACCGAAATGTTAAAGGAAACATGACCTGCATTCTATGTCACAAGGATTCTGTACATTCCATCTCTACATGGATTACTGAACAAATATGGTGAAACTCCAACTTGGATTTATACACAGGGAAATCTCTTGTTAATACAGATCCTTTCAATAATCTATTAATTGTAACGTGTTAACCTTTTATTTTTGGTAGCCCTACGAAAGATGCTGTGTTTTTCTCGAATGGGAACTTCCCACTGACTAGTAAGCCTGAGGAATATGGCAATGGAGAGATGGGAGACCGTCACACATCCTATAAACCGTACATTAACTGTATAAGAAAGACAGTTTACCATTATAGCGAGTACACAATTCCTTGAAGCTCAGCTGTTGGTCTGGTATAGAGTCCTTAACAACTCTAGATTCCTGAAGCTGTAATAATGGATTCATGTTTTGTTCCAGTTCTTCCAGCAACTCTTCGTAGCTCTGTCCTTTCTTTCCCTGGCGAGACGGGAACTTTGAGGAACGTCGATAGGGACTGCCATCCTCTACCACATACCTGAGGGTAGATATAGGGAAATAACGCACTTTTTGAGTTATGAACAATGCCTTTTACACAGCAGACTATAAATCGGGAAAAAACTAAAACCAAAAAAAAAATTATTTCATTTGAGAGCCGTTTGAGACTAAATAGCAAAAACGTTCAATATAATACAACTAGTATGCTATTAAACCTTTAAAGTGAAGAATAATCAATCTAGAGACTCTCAAACATGAAAAGGAGGTGAAAAAGAAGACTTGACCTCTTCTCTCTAGCTTGAAGCACAATGCATAACAATATTTACCATATTTTTTATTTAGCCACTGCAAAAATTGTAGATAGGCCAACATAATAAATATAAAGTAGCATTAAATATGCATTTTACCGAGTTTTGGCAATAGCATCTTCTAGAAAATACTGATCAACTGGAAAAGTGCGACCTGAAAGCAAACATTTTTGTAATCAGGAAAAGGAAACGACAGCATGTAACAAGCAAAATAGATTCTTAAGTATCAATGGCGCTTTCAAAATATATGCTTTGATAAAAAAAGTAATGATTTCTAGAACTGAGTGCACTAACAACCAAAAAGGCTACAGCTAAAACAAAAACAACAAAAAAAAAAACACAAGGAAAACTGGAATGAAAAAGCAGATAATTTACTTTTGAATGTGGTGGAAGTGTATTTAATACAAAGCTGCAGAAAACTGACAAGCACAAACTTTAATATATGAAAGGGTCTACAAAACGTACATTACATGGATAAAAGGGTTCTCTCTCGCTTTCTCACCTGGTATATGTAAAACAGGGCAACCATTGAAGTACTCGGAGAAAAGGTCAGCATTTAGGGTTGCACTCATGAGCAGAATTTTAAGGTCTGGCCTCTTTACCATGACATCTTTTAAAACCAGCAGCAAGAAATCACTGGGGGGGGGGGAAGGAATGGATTAAGAACCAGCCACTACTTTACGTTTCATAAGATCAATTCCAGGTAATGCATTAAAATTACCTCTCTTCTGTCCTCTCGTGGACTTCATCCACTATAACATGCGTGGCTCCATTCAGCATGGTATCGCCTTCCAGACGTCTTAGGAGAACGCCAGTGGTGCAGTACAGCAATCTGGTGGCTGAGGACTAAAAAAAAATGAAAAAACAAAATATTAATATTAATAACAGGTTCCAATATTTTCAGGCTTAAGTCTAGCTGTTGGTTTTTGCAAACAGACCTTGACACTTTCTAGCCTTATCTGATACCCCACAGAGATTCCAACTCTCTCCGATCTCTCCTGGGCCACACGTTCTGCCACAGAAATAGCCGATATCCGACGAGGCTGGGTACAAATGATGTTGGACACTTCACTAGAAGACCCTTGCAATGAAGCATCAAGTATGAACTGTGGTATCTGTGTGGTTTTGCCACATCTGCAAAGAAAACAATTTTGGATAGGATCAAACTATACCACGAAAACAGACTACAACTACAGTGCCTATGAGAACTTTCTAATGTCTTTCTATATGCCATGTATACCAGAGAGATCACAACTAAATGAAAGTGGTAATTTTGTATCATAGTGGCCCATCCTCTTCCGCCTCATCCTCTACCTCTGTCTATGTCTTGGAAACTGCTTTATATGTTCTGGCGCCCTGGTAGTTTTCATTCCTTCCCACTAGACAGAACGTTCCCCATTAACCAAACATCCCCTAAAGTCAATAATACTTTTATTATCCCACAAAAAAGTTTCCCCTAGGTCATTTATTGCCCTCTAATTCATTTCTTATTTTACTACCAAGTCCTGCATCATACTCCATACGCCTCTATGCACAATGGAACTAACTCTCTAGCATGACCAGATGGCCAACACGACCATTTCTGCTCTACACACAATTTACACAGATTATAAAAAGGGGTTACCTGAAACATCATACTACCCAAAGACTAAAAAGGAAATATTAATATAATTACATACCCGGTCATTCCACTCACAACCAGGACCTGATGGTTTGATAGGAGCTGGAGGATTGCCTCTTGTTTGTCCCAGGCTGGAAGCTTTTGCCTCTCTTTCAGCATTGCCTGATAACGTCTCTCAGACTAGAGAAACCGCATAATCACTGATCATCATACAGACAATTCCATATACATAACATATACATTAGTAAGGATCCGGTCACAATTTAAATAGAAAATTGAAAAACGCAAGGGTAGGCAGTCTAGAATGAGGAACAATGAAAATAAATTGGTACTTATATTTCGGACAGATAAGGAAATTATATGAATCATAAATATTACTCAGCCCAGACTATTATGAAAGTTTCTAGCCCCAGATCACATGGGCATCAGGTACATCATAATGCTTTGTGATTACAAATATTGTTTCATTAGATCTTATAGAACAATCCTAACACTCAGGCAGTATCATGGACTGAAACAACTGAATGTCTCTTGTTAATTAAATGTTTTTATTGATTTATATTTAGTGTACTCAGTAAAGCAGTTAATAAGTAGAAACAAGAACCACCTGGTGTTCACACAACATTTCTACACACAAAATATCCCCCACAACACAAATCAAGCACTTGGCTACCGCGGTCTCATAATATACCTGCTTGATGCGGAAATGCTTGCAGATTTTGGCATTCTCTGCATGCAGTGTTTTTGGAGAGAAATTGTATTTCTTGGTCTGTTTTTTCTTCAGGTGTGCATAGCTCTCATTTTCAACCAGCACAGTTTCTGACTCTAATTCATCAAAGTCGTCCACTTCTGTGGAGGTACATTTATCTACTTCGGCCTTAAGCAATTTATGTTCCTTCTTGACTGAAAAGCAGAAATGTTGAGTTTGATATGGATCACAGCACAAACTAGAACGAGAAAAAACTAAAGAGATGGCTTAACAGAAACACGCACCCTACTCAATAGGACATGGATGACAGTTACTACCAATCATCCCTAATTTTAAATATTTTTCTTATATTGATAGAAAAGAGGGGTTAGATGACTTCCCAAATCAGAGGTTTTGATGAAATATTATTTAAAATATAACCATTTAAAGGGACACTCCATTCATCAGAACTTTCTGTATGCATTTGCTCTCAATCTCCACCCCCCCAGTGATTTGCTTTACACGAAATGTGTGCTGGCTTGCAATAGAGTTTCTGGGGGTCTAACAAGAAAAATCTAATAGATTTTAATGGGAGTACTTGTCTGACATTGACAGTTCTAAGAAGACTCACCAAGGACTTTTATTTTCTACAGATAAAAAATGCATACTAAAAGTACTTTGAAAGGGGGACTGTATGAGGCATTGGACTAAACCTAAAGTACAGTTTTTATAGGATCTAATAATTAATGTCAAGTTATCTTAGGTGACAGACCCTCCTAAAGATAAAGAGCTGGACGGGTTCCTTGAGTTGAGAAGTCCTGCTTCTACAAGGATGCATATAGTGCTTAATTGTGTGTTTTATTACGTTAGCAACATTTCCTTGACACATAGAATGATTGGGAATTATGTATAAAAATGCGTTTCTGTGCAAATTTTGAGAAGTGGTGTTATCACCACAGCTACCGATGGAATGCGCACCCAAAGGAGACCAGTTCATTGGCTGCTATGGTGACAAAACCACTTTTCAGTATTGAACCTAGTGTAATTTAACAGGTGTAAAGCCAAACTGACAACATCCAATAAGAAATACACAAGCACATATAAAATGAAAAATAATTATACAAATCATACCTTCAGATGTTCGGTTTGGAGCAGCTGGCTTGTCTGGAACAATTGGTTTGTTAAGGATTACAGAAGGGTTTTTCTTCGTTTCAGAGTGATTTGGTAAGATTAGAGGAGGTGGGATGCTATATCTATGGTGAGTGTTGGCAAGTACCTTTACCAGTTCATCTTCATCTTCCAAGCAGCTCACAAGCGAGAAAACAGCAGGCTCACCAGTCTGGGCAATTGTCAAGGCCCTTTCATAAAGGTACTCCGCTATGTGTAAGCGGCATCCCATTTGGAGAGTCTCATTGACTGAATAAAAGGCTACCAGAGGTGCCTGGTATGGGTATTTGCTATCCTTTGGAAATCGGATTTCAAGTTCATACAAATAATTACCGTCGCCGTTGGCACACAGATGAGAATCATCCTTCACCATCTGCTTTGGAGAGTCATGCTTAAACCTGCACTTTGAGCCAAAGCGACAATTTTCACCTTTTGAAAAAAACCTACAAAGATTGTTGGGGATTGGATTCGTTGAACCCTTGGCGCTATCCCTTTGACGGGGTTTCTGAAGTCTATTTGTCAGGTACTCCATGTGCAGACCTACAGTCCATACTCTATTTGGAATTCTTTCAATAAATCTCTCTCCACAGATTGAGCTGAGAACAAAAACCTCTTCCTCCCGACGAGCAAGGCATTCCTCCAAACTGACCTCCGACGCAGCCCTTGGAGCCTTTGTCTGTATGCCAAAAGTTTCAGAGAAACACTGCTGCAGTAAATATTCCAGGGAGGCCCCTACATCGCTGTCATGGGACCTTAGTGCAGTTAGACACCTCTCTCTGTCAAAGCCATACCTTCAGAACAGAGGGAAAGGGATACGTTTTATTATTATGTTTTATTTATAGAACGCCAACAATTTATGCAGCGCTTCTTACAATACATATCTTCAAGGGGTATGACAAGACCAGAATCGACAGATAAACCTGAAATATTTGAGACATCATTATTGGGATAGGGTTACTAGGACAACCGCGATAAGACCCGTAGGAGCTTATTAAACAGTAGCAGGCCATAGCCTCAAAATATGAAGATGCTATATAAACATATAGGTTTAAATATGTAGCGACACGTACTATTAGATGGAAATAATAATGAGGTGGAGTTATGAAAAAAAAAACTAAATGAAAACATTTGTTTGGACCAAGAAAAAAAAGCCAATGCTCAAGAGATCAAATGAATGTAAAAAAATAAATCAATTAAAATAGTGGATGTACCTGGTCAGCTTTCCTATAGCAAATGGTGATATACTGGCTTCTGGCAGCAGCTGGACAGCAGGTTTTAAAGAGGTCTTTCCTGCTGTTTGAACATTTTCTGACGGTGAGGACCAGAAGTCAAATGTACAGTCTTTTTCAAGGTCATCCTTCTCGTTGTTCTCATCATAATCATCATCATCCTGAGAACATGGGTCTTCATATTCATCTTCTAAATCAGATCCCACATCACTACGGAAGGCCAAAGCATATGGGGTACAATAAAGGCCTGAAGATCACTAGCACACCATAAACACATGAAATATGAAAACAAATGTTGTGCAAATAACACTGAAGCAACAAAAAACGGGAGATCCACGCAAGGAATCAATTTATAGCGGTATGTTTAATTGATGAAGCCATAACCCCATGTTTTAATGTTGTAAATGAATGTTTGTACATAAAACAAGTCACTTATTCTCATAAGCTGCAAATTCGAAGAAGATAAAATAAACTACTAAGTTGGAAGAGAAACCAGCAGGGCTCCATGAGATGCATAGTCATGGCCATCTCATAGTGTATTCTGCATTTATTAAGGTATAATTGCCAATACGAAAATATACCTGCAATATAATGCATAGTAGAGACAGCTTCTCTATTGGACCCGGATTCATCTGTCTCTCTTTACTACCTATAATGTCCCACTTTTCCAGAAGCTTAGAACGTTTTGAGTACATGACAGTGTTCTACAGACTTCCAAGTCACCATAATATGCACAATAAACATATTTATATTTTATACTATGCAAGTACACAATATTATAGACTATTAGAACACCTTCAAAAGATATGTCAGTAGATCACAACATCATGAACAAACTCTACTTATCACACCCCTAAACAAACATGTCCCTCTTTGGCCATTTGAAATGTTAAGGGGTATTTGGGGGGGGGGATTGAGTAATCCCCCCTTGAAGACCTCAGAGTTTTGCTTTTCAGGGGGGGGACCCTAGAAGATCCAGTCCTCCTAAGACTTCGGTCTAGGAAGGAAGGAAGGGTTGCACATCACCTTGTGGGATTGCAGGCCCCAGATTGCAAAGATTGAGGAGCTGGTAGCAATTTTCAAACACAAAGTGGTAGCACCAGGCCCCTCAAGCTTTAAGTAATAATTAAATATAAAAAAACAACAAATAAAAATATACTAACTCAGTGCCTGCATCAAATTCATGTCCTTGCAGGTCACGAAGAAGAGCTTTTACTCTTTCCTGATTGTCTGTGGTCATGTGCAGGGTCTGAAGTTGTGTCCTGGCAGGAGGGTTGCTGCGAGGTTGTGATGTTCTCTTTGTAGCCTGGCTTGATCTAAAGTAAAGAGCACATTAGTTTCAGAACACATTGTAGTTTGACATCTGATGTTGCACAGCTTTTCAAGCGAATACAATTAGGGCAAAAACGTGGAAACAAAACAATGCTATGAAATTGCATGTTTTTTTATTTAAAACCTTTTGCTTTCACAAATAAAGAACACTATGTCTATTTATATACACTCCAAGTAAGAAGAATGCTGCATTATTATCTGTATGCCCAGACCTTACCTCGGTGGTCCCGTCGGTCTGCTGGAGAAACAGATATCATCTCCTTCGTCCCATGCTTTGCTGGAGCTCTTTCTGCTCCCTCCACCACCTCCTGCTGCTTGTGTTCGGGATTTTCCACCTCTGCTAGAACCACCTCTACCAGAACCACCTCTGCCGCCACCACGCCTTTTGCCTCCTCCTTTGTTTGGTTTACCTTTCCTCTGATAATCCATCTGTTTCTATCGATATAATATAAGGTATTCAGTACATTTTCAATGTATAGGTTGCGTTTTCCCAAATGCAGACCATTGATAGGCAGTGGGTTGATGCCATTGTCACTGTAGGTATGAATTCACGATTTAGAATCCATCGTGTGTCTCTATCTGTGTTTCCTGCTGACAGGCAGACTGTACAATTAGATACAGTCTGTCTGTCAATTAGATATACCCTAGACATGCACGGTTTTAGTTGGACCTGATATGTAACCGCATAGAGCTTGTGGTCAACTCATCCTGCCCGTCAAGCATTATATATCCTGTGCACCTGCATTTGCGGTTGCTTGTGCGGCTCGCAACCTTAAGACCTTTTACAATGTTATATCTCTAGGCAGACTTTCTCTACTTTTCTAGAAAGTTCTACATAAAAATATGCATTTAGCCGATAAGGATGCTCAAAGTAACCTTGTATATAGTATTGTGCAATCCCGTTATGGGAGTGGAGGAATGGGTTGTAATAGTGATTTGTTCTTTGCATAAATTCTTTTATCCTCCTATATACTCTGTTTTATATATATATATAATATATATATATATATATTATATATCAGTATGGGGGGAGTGTGGAGAGTTAGAAATTAGGGCAGATAAAGGAGGAAGGGTTAATTTGAAGATAAAGATAAAAATAACCAACAGCCACCATAATTTTAACATGGCTTTGCTTGTTACTTGCGAATTTAATCATGGCTGCAAAAAGATGCCAAAATTCTTGCGTACTCATTTTAACAACACATTAACCTAAAGCGATATGAGCCAAATAACATTACCCTATAGTGTGTGACTATATACATACCATACACTAGACTTAATGGTTCTCTATGGCAAAGAACTGCGGTCCATGAACTGCTAGCCTTCTGGGTGAAATAGGGAGCAGACAAAGTCACAGAAGGCCAGTCCATAGAGTTATGATATAGAAAAAATAAGGTGGATCGTTTAACTGCATGATCAGCGCAGATAAGACAGTTAATATTCATATAAGCCGTGGTTCTTCATTAACGTGTGTTATATATCCATCTACACAGCCGCCAATGTATGGTACAGGCCAAGATTCCGACTTATTTATTCCCTTTAAATAAAAAAAAATCCATTATTTTATTAAGCAACACCATATATTCCAATAATTGTTGGAGGCAGGGAAGTCCAAGCTAATATGCTTTACTTTCTCCCCATTACCCTTCAGGCAGTGGCCCTCGTTAGCTAAATTCATTAAAAAAAATGGATAATATAATAACTGATGTGACGGGTTTGGGGGAAGAGTCCTACGCATTATTATTAATGTAAGTTACCATCTCCGTCGGATGTGTATTACAAATACTGAAACCCATATACAACGAATCACACACAGACAGACAGACAGACAGACAGACAGACAGACAGACATACATATATGTGTATGTATATATAAATATATATGTGTGTGCGTGTATGTGTTTATATAGCCACATACAGTAAACATACAGTATCACTTTCTATTACCTGCCACCGGCGTCCTCTTCCTGCCCGACCACGTGGTTCCTCTGACAGCCTTTACCCCGCCTACATGCCCAATCGCTATTGGTTTTTTGAAGCGTCCATCACAGCGTCTAGCCCTGCCTCTTCGATATTTGTTTACGGAGGACGTTTGCCATGGTGACAGTGCAGGCTGGTGAAGAGTACAGCGCAGGGATTACCGGGGATGGAGGAAGCGATGGATCAGTCGGGTGAGAGCTGGAGTGGGGATACGAGTGACAAATAGATTTCTGGGTTGGCGAGGGGGCATCTGTTCGATATGTATACATTATATACATTATATATATACGGTAAAGGTATTGCCAGTTGCACTCACCGAAGTTCTATGGGTCTGTAGTAGTCATTTATTTTGCACCGTCTGAAATGTGAGTATCGTTTAAGTACTTTGATGAGACGTGAATGTCAGGTCAGATTTTGCTTCTATTGATCCAACTTACCCAGCTTTAGCTCTCAAACTACGGTACTATAGATAGAGGTCTCTGAGGGAAGGGGGGTCATTGCAATGCAGTGTGATGATGCATTCTTCACATTATAACATTGTGCAGAGCTATGGACTATGATGGCACTATATAAATCAAACAATAAAAAACTAGTAACATGTGGATGGCCAGAATTTGGACCTTGCGTGTTGCTAAAGAACCTTAGCAGGTCCAGGCAGGTGATGGAGCACACTGCATCTGAATCAGCCATCGGAATTCTCCTGGTTTTGCCCAGAATTTCCAGGTCTGGTGCTCGGAAGGACCCATTCCTCACCCAATCACGGCATTTACCTGCGAGTGCAGTTAGCCCAACGTGCAACGTCAGCAGGGCTGCCCACTAATGTCAGCCTACCCACATTCCAAAAAAAGAGGGCTCCAGGTAGATGGAGCCTGTAAGTTCCCAGATATGGCAAAAAAGTGGTAAGTTGGCAACATAGAAATCAACCAATGTTTTCCAGCCAACAGATCGGAAGGTAGAAGGATACTCACAGGCTCACCTGTAACCCCACTGTGGGTAGTCGGGTAAGGAGCAGCACCTAGAACTGTATTTCTACTCACTCAAATCCCAGGTTTGTGATGGGGACACCGCTCACCAGGTTTAATTCACAAAATAAAACAAAGACACCCTTAAATATACAATGACCTACACCATATCTCACATAATTACCAGGTGTGGATATACGTGGTATACGTTTATTGGCTCTCTAGAACTGGAGTACAGCATAGGCATGTATGATTTCAGAAGTAGACCTAAATTGTCTTCAAAGCTTACTAAATAGTCATTTCCTGACATTGCAAGGTGGTCATGCCGGAGCTGCAATAGCAGCACAGACCTTCCCTGATTATTATAGCTCCCTGGGGTGGTCAGTGAGGACCAGAGGATCTCCTCCACCAACCTATGACTCCCACTGCAGCACAATGAAGCATCTACATCCCGTATATGGGACAGCTGGAAGTACCATGAAATCAGGACTATCCTGCAAAAAAAAAAGTTCATGGGCAGCCAAGGCTCATTGATTCCCGTGGGGGGTGAAGGCTGGCCTGTGTGGTTAAATCCAAGCTACAAGCTACTATAGCTCAAATTGCTGAAAAATTAATGTTTTGTTATAGACAAAAAACTAGGAAAAAATGTGCAATGTCAGTGAGCAGTGGCTAAGGCCAGTAAGGTATTGTCGTGTATAAAAAGGGGCATCAATTAGCAGGATTAAAATATAATTATGAGGAAACAGCTTCTTGATCCAAGAAGAGATCTGACTGCCATTTTGGAGTCAAGAAGGAATTTTTCTTTAGAATCAACAGCAACAGCAATTAACTTGGTAGACGCATGTCATTTTTTAGTCTATGTAGTTAGCCAGGTGTTCATAATGTTACAACTGATCAGTGTGTGTTTTTATATATATGTGTGTGTGTGTGTATATATATATATATATATAAATGTATATATATATATTCCACGTAGGCGAGAGACATTTTATTTAGGAAGTTACAGCTCATCCTCACATGAAGAAAGTATTGATACTGACATGCAACCCTTTGTCTGTTTTTGTGCAGCCCCTGAAGTCTTTCAGATTTCTTTTGTTTTCCCGAATGGAGATCTTTATGGTGAGATATACTACTGTACCCACATCCCCTGATTTAAAGGATATCTTATCATCTGTGTGGGGAAAAAAATAGATTTGTGTGGATTAGTTAGTATAAGCCTAAAAAGAGATTGTGTTTTCATTAAAGATGGTGAATGCGCAAGGTCATCTTCTGGTTCTTTGGAGAGGAATGGAAGAGGAGTCCACAGACGTCCAGATGGCTTTACTTACACCGGATCCTGGAAGAATGACAGGGTAACATTATTTGTTAAGACCCCCTTTCTAAATCCAACCAGCCAATGTTGCTAAATTAGCTGTACATATATTTTATAATCTATTCATAGATGCACAGGTTAAGGCAACTAATGCATCTTATCACATGATATAGTGGTCAAAATCCCCAAAGAGCAAGTCTCTCTAGTTATTTTCCAATAAAATCTAAACCAAACAGTAAACGTGTTTGAAACTATGGGGGTATCCCACCCCATAGTACATTTTTCCAATACATTTGGGTTGTACGTGTAAGATTGCACTCACAGACCCTGTAGGTTACCGTACACAGTATAGGACAGGGTGATCCCGTTGAACATGCAGTTGGCAGCCTAATCTATTCCACAGAAACGGTGAGAAATGTGGTTGCCTCCTGGTCCACTGTGCTGGTCATTTATGACTTAAAAGGCTGGAAGTGAAAGGGTTTAAGCAAGGCAATAAAAAAACTGGTTAGTGGCAAAAACATTTACTGAGATTTGTGTTGTTTTTTCTATGTGGGATATTAACGTTTTAAACAAGGTATCTAGCTATATGTGCTAAGTAAGCAGAAGAGCAGAGGAAATGTACATATAGTTTTAGATGCGCCAAATCCAGTGCTTACTGCAGTAGTAATGGCTTTCCTATTTTGCATTGACATCAGAAGCGATGTATGTGTAGCCAGTGTTGTTGCAAACACAGACGCATTTTATTATTTTTGCAACAATATACGTAAGGCTTGCATTCAGGCATTTGATGCCGTTTGTGGAATTACTATTTGTGCTTCTGGTCTCCCAAGAGGCTCCCAGGTAGGGGAACTAGTTTCTCAAATAGCAGAGGATCATAGGTAGGTGAGTACATAAAAATGTTTAATGCAATTTTATAAGACAAATACCATAGGACAATACAAAGAGTATAAAGGTACTGTTGGAATATTAAAAATGCAAACTGACTTTATGTTCAATTGTTTTATGCTCTTGTGAACTGGTGTATCTTAATATATGGTAACTGGTCTATTTTAATGTTGAATAATGGAATATTTAAAAGTTTTAATGTGGAAATAAAATATATTTTCTACCCATCTTTAAAATGTTTCTTCTTTGAGTACTCATTTAAGATTTTTCATTGTAAATAATATTTATTATACATATTTTTGTTAGTAGACCTCTTATCTTGGAGAATAAAATCCACCTGCAATATATAATATTATATAGAATTCTATACACACGTAATACTGCATACACATCATAGTCATTGTTAAAATGAACGAGCATCTGACAATAAAACAATTGGCTCCTCTCTACCACAGATGAATGGTGCGGGGAGACTTGAGCATCCATCAGGTGCAGTCTATGAAGGAGAATTTGCGGACAATATGTTTCATGGCAGGGGTACTTACACATTTCCCAATGGAGCAAAGTACATAGGAAGCTTCAAACAGAACAAGTAAGCCAAGTACAATTTTAAATAATTCCCTATTGGAAGTCCCAAAACATATTTTGCCAGATACCGTGTGAAAATATTGTGGGTTTTGGAATTCCCTACATTCAAAGTTATTCCCAGTATTTATATTTGTCAGAATTAAATAAAATAAATAGAATAAAATCTGCACTTCTAGTTCTATTAGAACAAACTATATATATATATATATATATATATATATATATATATATATATAATTTCTTTTGTGGGTCCCTTCTTTTTAATATACATTAGGATTGATTGGAAATTCTGTTCTGTGAGACTCCACGATTGGTTAATCATTGGTTATCGGCTTACAATGCATGCAGCAATGCACAGCGACAATTAAAGTAATTTGCTTACAGTGAAATTTGGGATTTATAATGTTGGTAGAAACTGATTGTGCTTTAAACAGCACCTTTCTTTATATTTTACTTTGAATTTAGCAGTATCGGCACCCCTGAGAGATTCAGCAGCAAAAACCACAAATGAGCTGCACTGAATGAATCCCCGGGTTGGTAGTTGTCAGAATATCTATTGAGTCTCCGAAGCATCTCATAAGCTTTGCAAAAAGAGCTGATCATGCTTAGTAGTTGTATTCAGTCCAGCGATGCAACAGATGTATTTGACAGGTAGTTTTAAAACAATCCGTGATCTGAAATCCATGTAGAGAAAGGAATTCTAATTGCAGACCACAGGGGGGTGCAGAGAGACCAGGTATTCAAAATGACTCTTAAAACATTGCACACTCATCCACATTTGGTATTTTATGTGTACTTATACACAGAATATGCTCCGCAGATTAATTCTGATCTCTATTACCATAGGATTTTAACAATTATGTAGGAACTCTACACTTGGGTGCCTGGAACATTTAAAGGGGTAGTTTACAATCCCTGACAGCCCCACTAAATAAGCATGCGTATTAAAGTACTCTGTGAATACTTTAATATGCATTCTTCTAAAACAAGAACAAAAACTAAGCACTTGCCAGAGGTAGAAGATGTAGCCCTACAGTTGCCCTTTCCCACTGTGGTCCAACGATTGTTGCACTGATTGGCTGCTTCAAGCAACCAATCAGTGCAAATCAGTGGCAGGAAAGCACCATCTGCAGATATACACTGGGGGTCTGAACCCCTAACCACGATGTTGCTGAACTGGTGTTGGATCTGACAGGTGGTCAGTAGTGTTATTTGGTCCAGCAGATGACAGATTTGACAGGTAGTTTTAAAACAAATAGTGATCTGAAGTTCATACAGCGCAAAACATTCTGATTACGGACCACAGGGGGTACAGAAAGACCAGGTATTTAGAATAGCTCACAAATTTTTTATCGTTGTATACATGTTGAGTTCCACTCCTTGGTGCGCATGTGCAGAAGGCCCATTTATCTATGTAACTGCAACAGTAGGCATTCTTACACACCAGTTAATTGGAGCAATGGAGCCTGATATTTTTTTGAAGTACTGCTACACTGGGAACGTTTTAAATGCACAGCATCACAAAGCATGGACTAGCACCAGATCCAGTTCTCTGTTTATACCTGCAACATTCTTCTAATGAAACACCAACATCCCATTTGGGCCTGCCCACCAACCCAACAATGAGTATAAACCTGCAAGCAGGATCCTCATCTTGTTTCATTTGGTCCTGCGTGTGATACATTTAAGTAAACCGAGTTTCGTAGATTACAGGGACAGTTTACCGTCACTGACTACCTCACTAAAGAAGAAGAGGTTGTGTGCTTGTGTGTGTGCACGTGTTTGGTGTTAAAGTGAATGTATGGGTATTAGTATGAATGTGTGTTTGTTGGGGGGTACACATGTTTACAGTCTTGAAGCCACTGAGCTGCTCCTCAGTTCTCCTATCTTTCAGTTCACCTACTTTTTAGTACATTTTAGATCTTTGAATTGTGATCACTTTGTAACCCAACATACTTTTCTTTTTTATGCTATAAATTTGTTCTGTCACCTATAAATGGGCACCAATGATGATAGAATACGCCACACGTTAATTAAATTATAGGCTATATGTAAGATCACAAATACACCAGCAACAGTGAGAACATAGTCATCATGTTTGGCAAAGTAAAAGTAGGCCAATGTGAGAGCGCTTTAAACTTTCTTCTTTAAAAGGATAGTTCTTTGAGCATAATATTCAGAGCCGTATACACCAGTGTAGGTTAGCATTGACATAAACTTGGTGGAATTGCATTTTGCTCCAATAAACATCCTGTATCTGTAGACCTGGAGGCTGCCATTGTACTAATTTGGATGACTTTCCCAGCTCAAACACCACACTCTGCTGATTCTTTATGGCAATGCTAATGAAGTCTGTTTCTCCATAGATTTCGGTTAATCAGAGTGTCATGCTGAGTGATTAAAGCCGAGTTATTCTGTTGTTTTACCGCGGGCAGTAAAAAGTCAGGGTGTTTTTCTAGTAGATTGGGCAAAGACTACGAGCCTAGAATACATACAAATGGTTAACATACAGCAGCTTGAAACATTATTTTATGCAAAAACATTGTTAAAAAAGAAAAGTGCAGCATGTCTTTAAAACTAATTATTTTAGTATTAAAAAAGGGGGGACATAATTTAAATATTTTTTTTATTCCATGATAATTTGAAAGTTATTTCTGCAGGCAAATAAGCCTCCTTGACTTTGTTTATAGTGATGGCATTACTTGTGGCACTTTGAGAAGGTCAGGGGTTCACCAGTTCCTGGACTACGTTATTCTCATTAGCATGTTTGATCAAAACCCCCAAAAAGCTGAAAATATAATGATGGCCTGGGGTATGACCACCATAAAAGTCTCATTGTTATAGAAGAAGGTTGATAATAAAGTTTCTACGTGGACAGTTATTAAGCACAAGATATAACTATGCCCAGAGAGTAAAGCCAATCTCTGTTACCATCAAATTTCAGCAGTGGTACAACCACATTTTTTTTTGTAGGAAATGTAACATTTGGCTGAATGGAACATTTCAAGGGATAGTTTACTGCCCCTAAAACCCTACTGAAGTAGAATGTTTATGTACTTTAATATGCATTCTCCCAAAAGCTCCATGGCACAACAATTCTTGCAACAGATTGGCTGCTTGCAACCAGTGTGTGGCAGGAAAGCGCTCTCATTCAAATCCATTGTAGCACTTTCTGCATGTACACACTGGGGTCGGAATAGCCAGGGCTGGCGGTGACTGATGGTAAGTATAGCATGTGCTTGGAGATGTGTTTTTCTGAACACATCTAGTTCACAGGAACTAGATGGCCAAATGCATATGAGTGGGTTCTGCAGAATTCCCCCATGCATTTGCAAGCGGAACACCATGAACACTTTGTGGGGCTTTAAATGTATCACAGCGCATTTGATGGCTGGAGTAACTACCTTAGTACCCCGGTCTTTACTTCACCAACAGATAATGCTGGATGTACTGAAATATCTGAAAGAGGACCCTTCCACTTTTGTTTTTTCCTATAGAAATTATCTTCTGATACCTTTCTTTACTTTCACTCTCGCATTTGTTCATTACCCTCAACGGAGAGGAGCTGCTGTGGAGTTCCTGCTGGGGTCAATAAATGCTTAACTCAGGAGCACAACAAAAGGGAATCTCGCAGAATTAGAGTTGCTGGTGTATGAGAACGTTGATGGCCCCTAGCAAGTCCTACTCACCCTTGAAATGCCAAGTCCGCCTTCCATTACTTTATTCAATACCAAAAGTTGCTACTATTTCATTTTGAGACTGTATCAAATAAATACGTGATGGAAAATACATTTTCCGTATATATGAACAAACTCACCTAGGTACAAGAACTGTAGACTGCAGTTTAAATTATTTCCCGCAATAATAAAAGTGTCAAGTGTGTGTGGTGATATTATCCGCAACTCTTTCATACACCCAGTGGACCATGAAACAGTCTTGAGGAAATCAGATGATTTAAAAAAAAAAAAATATATATATATCTGGAAATATATTCACTTTAATACACTGGTCTCTGTAGCGAGATTTAGGGTATTTATCAATCATACCTCAGTATATTAACCCTTAAAGACTTCATAAAAGAAATTAGGGCCACCATCAGAAACATTTGGGAACAGAATCACCATAAATGTGAGATTTCTCCATGTTTTTTTTTAAACCTGTTTGTTCCCATGATACAACATACTTTAAATTAAAGACACCCTCTTTTCCACAGGGTCCTTCATTTAAAAAAAGAAAGGCCCCCCTTTCCTCCAGGGCCATCCATGTTAAAGAACTACCAGTCCCTCCTGCCCCCCCGTGTTACAAGTCTCTCTACATTAATAAATAGTATTCAAGGTAGCAATTTAGGAGAAGTGCACCGGTCTCTGGGCCACGTTTAAGCCCATACTGGGGTAACACTAATTGCTGTGCTACACACATTTCACTTTGTTTAAACGCCTGTTAGTCTGTCATTTGTAATCCAGTTATAAAAGGAAAATCAACATCGGAAGCGGGGACAGACATCTAGGGCAGCAAACTAGAGCATTTCATGCATGAAGTACGTGTCAAAGAGAATCAAGATTCACCCCGACTCTTTATTTTCACAGGATGGAGGGAGAAGGTGAATACGTGGATGCGCAAGGGCTGAGATGGAGAGGAGCATTTTATGACAAAGCTGCGCCAGGACTGAAGCTAAAATTGGAAATGTAGCTTCTATCAGAACAAATTACTTTGTACCTTTGGGGTTTTGTGGTACTTGGTTTAAATCACCTGAATGCTTGGTGACTTAAAGAAGGTTAATTGCAAAAAAAAATAAAAAATGGCCTACTGCAGTTTACTAAATACCAACAGGAGATGACTCTGAACTCCCCAACTACCTTCAGCACAAGTTAACTCATCTACTGTGATGTCTTATTATAATACACAATGTGCAGCAGATGCCGTCTACATCAATAATACATGTCTCAAGGATCGGAGGCTGGTCCGCGGGAGAAGTATGCATTCTTTTCACACTGTCAGGACATTATTACGTTTCCTATAAATGTTTAAATTAATAGAGATGCTTATGAAAAATACATACTGCAGAGTATTTGAAACAATGCACCTCGTACTATACATTTTAAAGATTGTCCCCTGTAAACCTTCTCTTCCTGCGGCACTTGATCACCCGAGACTGGTGCACATATCTCCGACACTTGAATTTCGTAATCCATGATTGGTGGCATCAGCTACTTTTATTTTTATTCTAATTGCATATGTAGTTAAAGTATATTATCGCAGAAATAAACCGACACGATTAGGGAATTGTACGTTATTCTAGGTATACAGAGGGAATGAAGTGGGATTTGGAAACCATATGCAGTTGGTAACAGATGGTGTCTCTGACCTGCTTCTCTCATTTGGCTGCACTGAGTTCTAAACTGCAACAGACTCAGACTGTGTGTTTGATATATATATATATATATACTGTACATACATACAGTATATATATATATGAGTGATAAAGGGCCTCTGTATGCCTATGGAGATAATCCATTAAAAGTCAGCTGTTTAATTAACAACATTAACATCTACACTGTGTTTCTGATCCATCTCATTTTTTTATTGACAAAATTTGCATTTCTTTCAAAGCCAACGTAGTATGTATATATATATATATATATAATAAAACACAAAGAAAAGAATAAAGAATTCTGCTTGTACACCTTGTGTAGTTCTTCAGGAAATATTCTTAATTTGTTCTTGATCAGCTTTACATAGTTTCAATTAGATATCAGTTACACATGCTCGTTTTTTGCTCGTGGGAAAGTTTGAGAAAATCGGTTATACTCCCAACCTCATTTGATTTTACATAGAGCTTTTTTGAGTGGCCAGAATGCTGGAGCCACATACACGAATAAGCCATTACATTATGACCACTGACAGGTGAATAACACTGATAATCTTTTTATCATGGCACCTGTCAGTGTGTGGGGGGGGATATATTAGGCAGCAAGTGAACATTTCATCTTCAAAGATGATGTGTTAGAAGCAGGAAAAATTGCCAAGCGTAAGGATCTGAGCAACTTTGACAAGGGCCAATTTGTGATAACTACATCAGAGCATCTCCAAAACTCTTGTGGGTTGTTCTCAGTCTGCAGTGGTCAGTACCTATCAAAAGTGGTCCAAGGAAGGAAAAGCAATGAACCGGCAGCAGGGTCATGGGCGGCCAAGGCTCATTGATGGCACGTATATATATATATATATATACAATTTGGTTGTATACTATAGTGTATAGCTAGATGAATCTCCAACACGTAACATAGTAATTCAGGTTGAAAAAGACACAAGTCCATTTGATGATTGCTTCTTTTACTCTTTCTTTCTTTTCCACTTCGATACGTTAAGCCGATAAGAAACCATACCATGTTCTACGATTTGAAATGATGTACATAAAACCAGTTAGGAAAATCCTGATCAAAATAATGCGACCTCTGGAGAACTGTGGTTCTTGGCCATGCTCGGAGTTGAGGCTTGCGTCCGTTTATCTGTGCAGCGGGTCATTGCTTCAGAAGCTTCAGTAGTGACTGGCGAGGGCAAAGGTCCGTGGTGCAGTGCAGCAGTAAACAGGGAGGAGGTCCTGTAATGTGTGCTGGGATCCTCTTTAGCATCTCATCACAGTGCTCCCAACACTATTAAAATGCATTAATTGCAGGCTTTCGGTTTGAAGCATTAGATTTATATCTATTAAAAAGCACACTGTGTGCGCAGATAATCGTATACTGTAGGTGTTCGGCATTTATACATCTTTTTTTTATCACTTATCGGATTTTGCAGCAAAAAAAAAATGTAAATGCTGTTAACCCATTTCCTGCCAGCACTTTGTTCATCCTGGTGCAGAATTCTGACAGCAGCAGCAGTGTAAGAGTTACGAATTAGGAATGAACTTTCCCAGGACTTGTGACTTGAGGGAGTAGAAGACAGAGCAGCCTTGTTCAGTGTCTGTGTTCTCCTGCCTGCCGAAGTGAGCACACAGCTTTGATTGCTGAATCTGAAGGTTATGTAACAAGAAGAGGAGTCCGTTAGTTCCTCTTGCCTCTGAAACCAATGAGTAGCTTGTGACAGTTCTAGCCCAAGAGCATTGATCTGGAGGAGGGTTGCAGTCCTCCTTCTCTCTTTACATGCACCTCCAGTTAAGACAAAGCTGCCCACAAAAGCGAACCCTGAACCGTACGCAAGTGACCTATGGTGAGTTTTCTTTTAATTCCTGTTTTTCTAATTGCTTTCCATCATTTAAAAATCACAACAACCGAATTGATCATAACCTTGACCAAAGTATTTTGAAATAATATTTAACTTCATGCTTTTAAAAAAAAAAAAAAAAAGTAATCACATTTTATATTCATAATCCAGTGACATCCTGGCATGCATAGGTTTCATAAGAATTCATATACATTCACACTTGTGCATACATATATATATATTTGTGTGTTTTTATATAAGAAAAAGCAATATAGCCGTATAAGGGAAGAGAGAAAGGAGTCTTTATTTTAGTTTCCTACTTTATAACACAAGATGCAGATTTACACTAGAAGGTGGCCCTGGTACAGTTTTAGGGGTAAATGCCGCTTCTCATTGTAGAGTTGAAATTGTTTTTGAATTAATGTCAGTCTAGAGACATGATTTCTGCTTTGTCTGCTACATGCTTTCTTTGTCAAATGCAGGTTGGTCTTTTTTTTATTTTCAGCTTCAATGGTGTACAGCTAATAGTGTCAGATTAGGTGTAGTGCTATTTTAGTCGAAGTCATTTAATTTTTTAGTTTGCTAAAAACGAGCTAATTAAAATCACACAAAATCATGATTATAATGAGATATTCCTTTATTGAACAATTTTGGATTTTTTTTGGAATGTGCTTCTTTCTTTGGTATGAATTCAATGCTAATATTTCAACAAAGTAACTAACATACCGTTATCAGTAGAAGTTCTACGTTCTAGCTGGGATCTCAATACCATGCCGATTTTCTCACGTTTGATTAGCTGCCAACGTCAACTGATTTATTAATAACAATGTAAATGTAGGTTGTCTAGTGTAGAAGGTGCTGAGCAGGCCCAAAGTGGAACATAAAAATTGTTAGTTGAGTGGTTTCAGTAACTCAAATGAACGTTCAGTTACACTCGACATACTAAACTCATGGAAAGAAGTCTCCTTGGACTCTTGCAAGTTGTAGTGTTGGAATGATAGTATAAGGACTGAACATGGTCTCTCACTAAATTAAGTTCTTTTATCTTGGGGGTTTGTTCACTAACCTGTAAATTGAAAGGTTTCATGTAGCTGACTTCAAATGCATCACAAAAGACAAGCCTGTGTTTTTATTTATTTTTTTGTAGACTGGTGAATTTGTCTAATTGGACTTTAGTACGGTACTTATGAGATACATTCACCATAGGTTACTATATGACAATGCATAGATATGTAAATTAAATGAAATATTGTAGCTCTAAGCCCATAGTTTAATGAATAAACCTATGAATGTCAGAGATAACCTACACATTAAATTTATATTTTGTTACTTATATGAAATCACTTACTGGTTGTACAAAAAAAGGTCAGAGAGGAAAACTTGATGGGGGTGATTTGAAATTGTTATAATCATGTACAAGAAACTTTTAGGAAGTTATCTGAAAAGGATATGGGGGATTTGGGTCTTAAAGGGAGGCTGTCCCTCCTAAACGGGGACAAAGAGAGCAAGGGAGACCTCGGAAATTGGACAAGGGGCAACAGTACAGCTTTAGGTGTGCCAAGAGTTGCCCATCTCCCCATAATCATAGATTAACAATTAATTCATTTTTTGGTTTTCCTATAAAACATGAAACTTTACTTCAAAATACTGCGTAATTATTTTAATTAATTCTGTGTAACATTTTATAGTTACAACAAGGAATTTAATTCACTATCCCTATTTCATTTATTTTTTTAAAACGCACACCAACCACATAGTGCTAGTAGCCGTGTAGAAGTTTGGAAATACTTATTTCTGGAAAACAATCCTTCAGTCCCTGTAGATTTTCCATCTTTGTTCCCCTGGGGTTTTTAAATTGTGAAATTTCCTGTGTATTTAATAACTAGTATCTCAAAAGAATGCAGAATGTTTACATTATCCCAGCATGGAGGTTAAAAGTTTTATTACGCTGAGACATCCATTTTTGAAGAACTCTTAACCGACATCTCATATTATATTGATCAAAAGCTAATATTTAACAAACAGAACCACAAGGGAACATTAATTCTCCATTTGGTGTATTTAAATACTTAGAGGATATTTTCAAACCTTTTCTGGTCAGATATTAGGTGAATGTTTGGACGTGAGTTAAAGATGCTGTTCCAATTAGACACAAATGTTACTTTCTTGTATATTAAACAAATAAACCTTTTCAGATCTCCAATTTTGCTCTTTTAATCACATAAAAAGTAACATAAAAAAGCATGAGAAGCATTCTCAAATTGTGTGGCAACAACCTAGTACTGCTTGATTTTGTGTGCCATGACAAATAAGTGTTCCTGATAAAAGAAATGATGTTTTAATGCTGCAAGTAAATGCCAGCCAGGATTGTGAAGCCGCATGTTGGGCTTGAGGCCAACTCAAGCCTATGCTGGTTCACATAGGTACAGAGAAACATGATGGGTTTCCTTTTGCAGTGGGTGAACTCGCCTTAACAAGCTGAGCCCATGGTCTGGCTTGGCTCCAGCTCAGCTTCTAACTTACACCAGTTCCCACTTACATCATTGACCAGATCTTGAATTACATCATGGCAGACTCACAAATTCATCATATTTCCTTCTCATGAGTATGCTTTTTTGATATTCACTTTAAACAACCATACCTATTGTATTTTATGGACATACTAGGAAGAACACATAGTTCTAGAGCTTGTGTAAAACTTTATATTGGAGGATATTTAATGTTAACTTTACTGCCTTTCCTTTGAACTTTACTTTCTGTGTCAGACCTTAGGTCAGCAATATAACCCATTGATTTCCATGTAAAAGACATATCTACCTTATTTCGTTTAGGCTCATATCATCGTTTTCCCCAGAACCTTGCCAGAATGTAAAATTGAGGACTTGCATTCACATATAATGTACATTGAAGGCATCTACAATACAGTATATAAATGTACTTTTACAGAACGTATCCTTCGTGGCTGCCACTGCTTGTTTCCCCTAATCCCTTGTACATGGATACCTGGAGGTTCCTCTGCTTTCAGTGATCTTGTGGGAGAAAGGAGATCACTGCCTGCCGCTTTATGCTGTATTATGACCTGGGACTCTTAGAAATCCCAAGGGATTCTAACATCTCTTTTAGTTGCAAGATAGTTAGATATTCATTAAAAAAATAGAAACTCCATATAAAATCAGGACACCACTGTTATATCAGTTAAAAAAATATACTGGAACACAGCCAACCCAAAGCAATTATCTAAGACAGAATCTAGGGACTTATCTGAAATTAAAGACTACTTTGTTAAAAAGGCAATTTACAGCCAGACATTAGAAGATACGTTTTAAAGGTCAAACACTACAAAGGTAAATTATTGTTCATTTATTGTATGGAAACACGGTTATTGTATTGTAAAGACATTTGTTCCAGATTTCAGGGCCTTAACATGCTCCTGGATCCTTCTTTGAAACACTGATGTCTCCGGTAAATAGCTTATTTCGCACTAGACAAGATGCCTCCTGTGATTATACATATATCTAGGCATAGTAAGTGCAGCTAAATTAAATACTATATTATGCCACATGTCTCACAATCTTACTGCAAAATGCTGGTTTAATGGGAATAAGATAATGACGATGTTGTATATGTCACAATATGTATACAATACACAGTTAGCAACTATGGGGGATGCCGCTATTAGGCCTCAAACATCACAGTGAGTCAACAGCTCTGCGCCCCCAGAATCTGGTGTTTTTTGGGGGATTCACATGGATCCCACAGCGTCCCATGAATCTGAGCATCATAGACATAGACAGCACCAGGTATGTCGTAACCTGTCACAATCAGTCACTATCCATAGACCAGTTATGGAGCAGATGAGAAGGGTCTGCATCCTTCAAGCCACAGGCATACCTTTTACGTGAACTTTTTAGGGTAGGTCACTGGAGAGCTCCCTCTTCTGACGGAGTGGTTTCATGTGGTGGTCTGGCTTGCCATGCATTAGGGGGAGTAGGACAGGAGGTAAATTGGCCTGGGAAGAGGCATGATGCAGAACAATGCCTCACCACCCTCTGGTTGAAACAGAAGGGTGGACCAAAAACCCAGGGAGTTCCTAGGTATGGCCTCCTGTTTCCTTGGTGTAATCCAAAACTCACTTTCATCAATAAATAGCAAGTTTACTTAAGGTGAAAGTAGTGCTCTGTCTTTGATGAAATTTTAATTGCCCACCATTTTGTGTTGGCGCTGACTGAGTAGAATCTGTAGGGACTAACATATGCCAGTCAAAGAATGGCACAAAGCCTTGATATCCTAAGTCTGAGACTTCAGTTATCTCAATTGCAGAGCTTCATCTAGACACAATGTGCCAATTTGTTGTCTTTCTGGGTTCATCTGAATTTATAATTAAATAACTATATACATAAAAATGCGTTTGTTTCTGATTGTTCTGTTGTCCTTGCTTGTGGTTTCCAGAAGATAAAACAATTCCATGAGTTAAACAATACGACACAAAAAACATAAATGGGTCTGCTAAATTTAAAATGAAAAAAGTGGACTTAACACAACATAATACCAATATTGCCCCAGCTCCCCCCATCGGTTTGGCAGAGAGTTCATTATGTGCCTCTTGCAACCTTGTGTGAATTCATTTTTCAAGGTTTCCCTCTGAGGTGAAAGCTGCCACTTTTTTCCCATGCTTTCATGTACCTGATCCTTTCAAGTTTATATTCAAAATTCACAGTTCACGCTGAACCTATTCAATTTATTAATTAGATCGAAAATATTGTCATTAGATGAGCTATTACTTCAGAGGTGCACAGTGGTGGTACTCATCTCATATTGTTCAGTCAATATGTGTCGCCGTTAGAGTTGGGTGAATATTTAAGAAAGATGCTTCAACAAGGGTTACTATAAAAAGCAGACATCTTCGCCAGTTTCTGTGGAAGCAATGAAAGGTAGTAAAATATCAGGACAAGAATTTTCCTAAAGGAATTTGTCCAGCTACTTTCTATTTTGCTGTACAAAGGTTGAGCGATTTTTTCATTAAGACAAGCAATCGTCAGGCCTCCTGGACAGAAACTGGATAGAATTAGATGACATTACATTTATTTATATAGTGTCCAGCAGATTCCATGGTACTGTTACAATATGGGACAGTAAAATATTTAATGAAGACAATTTAAAATGACAACGACATTAACACACGTTAAAACATACTGGTACAGAAGGACAAGAGGACTCTTCCATTGCTAGCTTACAATCTATTTTGTGGTTGAAGGTGTGATGAGACAGTAGGAGAGGACTGCTTGGGTGAAGATGAGTTAATTGTAGCAAGAGTGTTATGGAGAACAGTGATGATTTTGCAGGTGGGCATGGCAGATGGCTTATTTAGGATGCTGGTTGAGAGTATTAGGAGGAGTCTTATGCTTCTCCGACAGGATGTCTTTTTTTTGAGCGTTCAGTGCTACCCAATCCCTGCACATCGGTAGCTACTTTTTGCCCCTTTTACCTACCCATCTGCCACCACTTACACACCATGATCAGCCCCTCTTCAAATGGCCTTGGCGACCTGGAGAAGAGACCTCTTCAAAAACACATTGCAATAGCTAGCCATACATAAAATTGGGTTTGCCTTACATTTTACAGGGTCCATATCAAAGACAATTGATTTGATTTAATTTGTGGAATTTATGCAGAGAAGAGCACATGTAAGTGAATGGCAATTAGGTGAAATAGAAAACGTAACTCCAAATTGTTATTTTGTATTACATTTGTAAATATGCAGTCTCTTTTACAACAAGCCCTGCTGATTCAAGCCGCAAATCTAATATATATGAATAAAAAAAAAACAAAAATTACTGTAGTACCTTAATTACATAAAGAAACCAGATGTTTGATTTGCTAATATCTTAGAAAGTGTTAAATAATCAATTTAGAAAACAGTTGATTTTCCTACTTGCTGGCTTGTTGGTATTTGAATCTGTAGTTTGGAGAAGCCGTATTAGTCCAGTGTCCAGACATGTTTTTGACTTGATAAAGGGAGTACTCCCGAAAGCTCATCTATTATTACAACTGTTTACAAGTTGCACATCGACAAGAAAGGCTGTCGGTAGTTAACCAATAGAAATTCATTCTTATGGTGATTTGAATTAATTTTTAGTTTTTTGGAGATTAAAAAGTAAGTCACTAGGATTGAAACCAGCCATCAAAGAGGTCCTACATCCCATTTATAAAAAGAACTCAAATTTAACTAGCATGTTGCTGCATGTGAGTTCAAAAGTTGTTTTGTTCTTCTACATAAAGCTCAATAATAAATCATTTATACTTTTTCTAAAAACAGGAATTGGATCTCATGAAACACCATTGAACTCACATGCTAGTTACTGCTGCCCCATAAGATGCTCTCAGAGAACAGTATAGCTGTGTGTGAATGGAGCATCTGAGGTATGTCTTGTCAGACGCAGGGCGAAAAAGCTATGGACTCAAACAAGCAAGAAGGTAACATTTTTCCAATTACCTTCAGTCAATGTATCACTCGTTTTATAAATGCGGATGTCAGATCATTTTGAATAAAAAATGGCAATAAAGCTGCTAAGTTGCATTCAAGACATTTTATTAAATACACGTTAAAATTCAAAATTGTAATAATACTCTGCTTTGCTGTTTGTAGTATCTTGTCCATTGGAAGGAGCAATCATGTCACTTTATTATTCCAAATTGTGGCCCTTTAAACATTGGCCTATTTAAAACAAATCTACTAGGGAAGGGACAGAAGTGAATGGCAGCCGTGGGAAACTAGATGGAATATGGATGTACAAATACAGCTACAAAGTTCATTACTACATAGTTAATATAGTGATCCAGCTGTTGTCCCTCTGGTATTGGGATGAAGATTGTTTATCAAAAAATACTAAGGCATAACTACTGGGGATTCCTCTTCGCTATATTGCTCAGCCCACCACTATGTCCCAGTGCCCCAAGTTTGGCGAGTCCTAATTTTCCATGGCCATATTGCTTAACAAGGAGATGAATCAGTGGGACTGTATTGCATTTTATCCCAATGAGACTGGGAATACGTTCATTAATTCATCAGTTAAGGGATTTTGAAGATTTTTAAGTTGCGTACGAGGCAGAAAGTCTGAGGGAACGGGGAAGGGAATTCCACAGGAATGGTGCGGTGCGGGTGAAATCCTGAATATGGCAGTGGGAAGAGGTAACAGTAGAAGATAGCTGTAGGTCGTGAGAGGAGCTAAGGGGGCGGGTAGGGGTGTATTTGGATAGGAGGATAGAGTTGTTGAGGGCTCTATAGGTCAGGGTCAAAAGTTTAAAATTGATTCTAGAGGGTATGGGGAGCCAATGAAGTGATTGGCATAGTGGGGCAGTGGATGAGGAACAGCGGCAGAGAAAAACTAATCTGGTTGCAGTGTTGAGAATGGATTGAAGCAGTGAAAGGGAGTTGCAATAATCCAGGCGGAAGATCACAAGGGAGTGGATTAGTAACTTGGTGGTTTCTTGTGTGAGGAAACGGCGGATTCGGGAGATGTTTCTCAGGTGGAGGCGGCAGATTTGGTGAGGGACTGGATTTGAGGGATGAGATGATTACATTACAGGCTTTCATTATCATGCATGTGAAGAGTTTCCGGATGAGTCCCTTGCTTCCCTGCTGCTCCAAGTTAGTTCCTGGTTTTCCTGGGCAGGCTACCCCGTGAAATTCCCAGGTATGCTATGTGATTAGATTAATCGTTTAGGAATATGATCTACCTGCGCACACTAACATCTGCAGTGCTGGTAAGTAGGATGATATCATCAACAACATTTTGAGGGCAGATATACCTGCTGACCAGAACATTGTGCTGACCTGCCATACTGTATGAGCAGTGTGTAACTGAGTAACTGATTCGTATTTATGTGGTATGAACAACAAGATCATATAATTAAAGGTGAATGCTAACATATAGAAGAACAATTTCCTTCTGAGAGTTTATGCGTCCCACACATGTGCTGGTCTGCATCGAGTGAAATGTACATGTATCCTGGGATAAGTAGCTGATGTAGTCATTTTATTGGTATGACTATTACACATTTTAAGTATATAGCAATATATGTTAATTCATTGAAATAATTTATGTTTTTATTGTACTTTCTTTATTTTTCCTTACAGGAGTGACAGAAAATGCACCAGTAAGCACTCTGCCAGCACAAATATATCAGGTAACATGGGCATTATTAATGTGCCCCTATTTCCATATTACATAATAAAGTGCACATAGTGTGCAGTATCTCAGGATAACCCTACGTTATATGTACAGTCTTATTAGAAGTTGTTCATTAAGCTATGTGCATCACAATAATCTGCATGTCCTCTTATGAAGCAGCCTTTCTTAATCAATAGTTATCAGTGATGAGATGGTGACTAGGCCTGATGCAGGCCAGCACACCCAGCCACCCCCTGGTCCTACCATGCTGATGGGATTCCTCTTCATCAATTCCTGTCTTTTTACAAAGCTCAATAATATGGGGTCATAATCTTGGCTCCCTGCCTCAGAAGATTGTGCAACACTGTAAAACATAACATGGAAGTCTGGGATAGCTGAAACACAGACTTCAGTATCGTAAAAGGGCCAATAACAAGGCCAATGAAGGACAAAATGTACATCTGGGGTTGTTGAGGAAATTTGCCTCATGTTTTGGTTCTAGAATTCCCTTTTGGGCAGGATCAGACTGATATAAATTGTGTTTTTCTCTGTAATGGCAAAAGAGAACAAACAATTTGAGATGCTCCCAAGCGGGGACACACCATAGGACAGGCTATTAAGCAGTTGTCTGTTCTTGGTGAGCATCTCATACTCGTTTTGTATTGCATTTCACCCTTTGGGGAGCGATTGGGGTTCACCCCAGGTGTAAAGACGAGTCTTGTGCTTAGAGGGATAGAACTTGCCTCACGTTTTGGTTCTGGACTGCCCTTTTGCACAGGATCAGACTGATATGTGGATGGGCATTTTTTCTCTGTAATGGCACAGCAAAGCTTAGATAAATCTCTAAATGCCCAAGTTGGTGAATACTCTTATCACCTATTAACATTAATGACCAGTGTTTGTGATTAATATATACAATAAGGAGTAATGAAGCAGCTGGAAAACCTATGTTAAGAAGCAGGTGGATGGTGCAAAAGTGATAGGTTTACTTTGTTAAAGGCAAGAAACTGGAAAGCATATGAGATCAATGTTGGAATTTAGATATGTAAATAATGTTTGGAGGGTGCATTTACATGCCAATAGCTGAACAGAAATATACCCGACGTGGCTAGAACATAATGAAGATGCATGAAAACATTCTAGAGAACAGTGATCATGACAAGAGGTCTAGAAGAAAGAATTAAGTTTTAACTCTTTTTTAAGGGATTTCACCCCATTCAGAGCCCAGATTCCCAAAAGGCAATAATGCACCAAATGAGTTGGATATAGCTTCTTTATTAATAAGTCTTGTTTTAGTTGCAGGTTTTAGCCTCTGAACTGAAGTCTGGATTCACAGAGGCCATGCAGGAGCTGTCCCGGATACAGCATGGAGAATATGGTCTAGAGGAAAAGGTTAAGAGCTGCCGCTGCCCCATGGAAGAGAAGGTCACGGAGATGAAGAACTCACTAAACAACCTAAAGGTTATTTCAGAAGTGCCATCTATCTGTATACAAATATCATGCTCCAGGGATTGTGTTAGTATCTATAGAAATGCCAAGTCCAGACCACAGTCTAGGTGATAAACATATACCCACTAGTGATCTTGCTATAAGAGTCACAAGGTCTGCAAATAATGAATGGGTTATTTTATTTAGGTAAATTTGTAAAAAAATCACTTCATAAGACCTGCTAAAGACGAAATCAGTTTACTTTAGACTGGTGCATTCGTATTCAGGCGAAGGGTGCGTTTTCTTGTTCAGCCCAAATACCGAACATATGAACATGGCGGCGGCAAAACGTAGACAAAGACGAAGACACACAACATGAAGAATCTTCGTCTTTGTCTACCAATCTCCCTGGTCCCTTTCCCATCTAGCCTACCTTATCTACACAGCATCGCAGAAGTGGAAATCCATAGGTTTGCATCAGGTGTTAAAGGGCCGTGCGGACAACTCTATTGGTCTCTCTCTGGCATCAACCAATTCTCACCAAGAAATATTATTTGCTGTCATTATAAACATACAGACAAAGTCCAGATCATGGACAAGGGAAGGAAGAGGAAGTCTATTACATATGAGTGTTCTATTAGCTATCTCTGCTACATGACCTTTCTTGGGTAACAGTGCACACCCGCTGTGCTTTGCTCCCTATAATGATCATTTTGCAGGAGAGGAAAATCCCCTACACATGGGGCAACCCCTTTCAACTGATGTTCAAACGAGAAGACGGTACAGTCTCCAGACACTGAATTTACCTGGCTGGCTGGGATGGCATATGAGCACACCTCAGGGCTCAACATGAGCAATCTGATCAGAGTTGCATTGATCACCACTGGAAGATACAACACAAACATAGGGACTTTTCCTTGAAGTTGAGATCGCAAGGTTTACTTAGAGACCTCACAGGGCCTAAGAAGATAACTTAGGTGTAACTTTTTGTGACCACGGGCGATGCAGACCTGAGGCTCTGGTCAAGTGATTTATGTGCACAAGGAGTGTGTATCAGGTCGAATTCAGAGAAAATACTTGTTCAGGCTGTTGCTCCAAACAGAAAGCTGGTGACCGCGCTTTACACTGTGCGTTTATAACCAAACCTCATTGTTTTTAAAGGCAAGTATGTGCATTTTCCTTCATCACTATCATTTTCCTTTTTCAGGAAGAGGTCAACACAGCAATGGCAATGATCCATGCAATAATAGCCAAACAGGAGGAAATGCAGCAGAAAATCGAACAGCTTCAGCAGGAAAAGAGAAGAGAGTCTAGGAAAGTAAAAAACAAGTGAGTGGCACTTTTCAGGAACATTTATTATCATGATTGTTAATATTATTATTTATTAATTTAAATAGCGTTGTCAGATTCATAGCAACTGCACAATGCATCCAGTTATGATTTCACTATAGAAAAATCTGTATGACTTTACTTAATAGCTGATTGCATTCTGAAATGCATACATTCTTAAATTCTATGCATTCATAGATTTTAGACAGTTCAACTTGATGTGTCATTTGCTTAGATGTTTTGAGTGCAAGGTAAAGTTAATTGATGTTAGGAATACAAGATCTTGTTGCCCCATCCCTATAATCTCTTGATTTTATAAAAATCGTGCTTTTCAAAGTACAAAAATTCCAATATTAAATGTTTAAAGAAATTGTTTTTGTTTCCAATCAAGTCACCAGTCAGTGTTCTCCACAACAGGTGAATGGTTTTTGTACCTTGGGCATTTTAGGCTAAATTTTTATCACATTGGGCCGCATTTATAAAGAGCAATTCTGAAGATACAATGCAAACCATAGAACCATAATTACCAAAGATGGACCATTGTTTACAGAATTAACTTTTGTCTGGGGATGCTGAGAACCCAAAATCTTTGGACCAAATCAAACCTTGAATCAAATCAGGATAATATGAACCCCAAAACAAATCTCTAAATTATATCTTAGAAACAGAACATTGCCATGGAAAGATTAGATTAATCAGATATGAGGACTTAGTACCTAACCTATGACTACCTCTTACTATACTTACACCCATACCAAGCCTCATACTCACCACCAACTCAACATCCGTACTCCTCCAGTGGTCCACTTGGTTGTTCTTGCCCCACAGGCCAAAAGGTTCCAGCCCTTCCCAGTCCTTCTCCCCAGCACAGTCTCCTTAGCCCCTACTTCTCACCATCTTTTTCTTGTTGCCTGTGTCTGCCTTGTGGTAGATGGATCAAAGGGCATGAGGCGCTACATGCCCCTGCCGCTTTGCCATCATGTAGTCATGACCCACAAGAGAGCTGGCAGCCAATTCAATGTTTTTTTGCTCATAGTAATGAGAGTTTTCAGAAAAATTAATTTTCAGAAATAGTTTAATTTAGATGATCTAACTAGTGTAATACTAGTGTAATCACCTTAGCAATAGGACAGAGAGACTGGTTTACTAAAGTTAGGCCATGGTCATTGACAGAATGTTAATACACTTGTGTAATAATAGGAACAATGACCAAGAATCCACTACATCATTTTAAAATAAAGCCTTTAAATGTATAATATAATTAGGTTTGAAATGAGCAGCACTGATATAACCTGATTTCTCATGTACCCTGCTTCGAATTCCCTTGTGTTTATGAAAATAGGTCATTAACTTTATAAAAGTTAGTTCAATTTGCTACAAGTAAGAATAAGTGTTTTAGAGAATTGAAAGAGAAGTTAAAAGGCCAAATTGCTGAATGTTGGAAGACACAGGTTAGCAATTTGTATGCAATTTATTTTTAGGCTAATTATTAAAATTTAACATTGCTGTGTGAAAATTCAGGCCTTACTGGTCCTAATTAAAAGAAAATCTCAGCGGGAAGTGACATCATTCATGTTTTTTTAATTAAAATTTTCTAATTCATTGTATTGAACATTGTTAATACATTTAAAGAATCAGGAAAAAATACACACTAAAGCACATTGTAATTTGTGAAACTTTTGTGCTGAAGTAGGAAATTCAAAGAATGAAAAAACTGTGTGGTGAGGGGCAATTTAATTTTAGATTGTGCTTGTCTTGTGCTTGGCAAGCAAAATCAATTTGAACAAAATTTTTGTTTTCTTTTTTGCCTTATTCGTTTTTGGATAACTAATTTGGTTTCCCAACCGTACGATTTGGATATTTTTGATTCAGAGACAAAATTAAGGGGCCATTCACAAAGCTTCACCTTCTGTACTCGCCTTTTATTTACACCAGCAGCATTTCAAGGTTTAGGAAGAGATACAGATTCAATTTTGCATTGCAGGACCAATTGGCACTACGCCAATGACTACTCACACCCACCAGCATGTTACAGGACTGGATTTCTCTCAAAATTTTACTATTTTGGTGACTTGACCCCTCAGAGTAAGAAAGAAAATAAAGCATTAGCAGCAGTAGTAGTAGGGCACTGGACGGTAGACTCATCCATCCCCACACTATAGGGCACTGATGGTTCCCTAGAGGAAGGGAAAATATTAAGCAGCAGAGGCATGACAGAGGGCAAGCTCTGCCAGACATAGACACATCCAGATTGTACAAGATTGTACAGGACAAATTTTCCTCCAATATTAGATTCCCCTCCTTCCCCTCCCGCAGAGGTAGAGCAGGGCACAGAGTGGGCACAGACAGACAGACATATCCAGCCACAGTAGAAGATACAGGGCCAGGCACAAGGCAAGCTCTGCTAGACAGAGACACCCAGATTGTACAGGATTGCATAAAACTACATTCTCCCCAATATTAGAAAAAAATTACCCCCCAGAATAAGTAAGGAGATTGAGGCACAGAGACATACCCAGTCACAAGACTGAACATCATCCGCATATTTGAAAAAATAATAATTTATTTATGGAAAGACATTGAGGTGCAGAGGCAGGAAGGGCACATGGCAGGCACTGGAAGGCAGACACATCTAGTTACATGACTGAACTACACAACCAATATGAGAAAAAAAGAAGAAATGATTCCTCACAGTAAGGAAGAATACTGAGCCGCAGCGGCAGGGAAGGGCATAGGGCAAGCACTGCCAAACATACACATCCAAATTGTACAGAATTGTACAAGACCAAATTTCCCCAGCATTAGTAAAAAGAAAATACTTTTTTTCCCTGGACTAGGAAGAAGACTTAGCCACAGCAGGAGAGGCAAGCAGGGCACAGGGCAAACTGCCAGACAGACACATCCCGATTGTACAGGACTAATATTGGAAAAAAGAATATGTAGTGAGATTGAGCCGCAGAGGCAGGGCAGGCACTGGCAGACAGACTGAATTTCCCATCATATTACAAAAAAGAACTAGAATTGATCCCCCAGAGCAAGGAAAGGGCATTGAGGCACAGGGCAGGGCAGTCACTGGTAAGTGGAAGCAAGCAAAAGTGAGTGTGTATATTCATTTATTTATGTTTCTGAGGGTGATGTGAATGGATAAACATGTTCCCAGGGGCCCAGAAGATCTTAATTCAGATTTGCTAAAGCAACTTCTAGATTTTGTCTTCATCTCATTTTTTGGAACAATTGTTTTAATTGCTTTCATTTTGTCATTTTGTCCCAGAACAATACAGAAAGAAGAACATATGTCTCAAACTCATATACCACAGAACAGTTCTATACAGCCTTCAAATCACCCTGAACCAATGCTGATTAATCACCACTATAACGATCTGATGCACAGTTCCCTGTATGAGAAAGGTAATCGTGCAATTTTTTTATTTTCTATCATTGTTTGTCTGTTGGCCCCAGTTTAATATTCAACACATCTTCATTGTTAAGTGTTTTGGATTTTACTGTTGTTTTCCACCAGAAGACAGGATTGCACTGGATGCTTTATGTTTGCCTTTCCAACATGCTCTAGACCAGGGGCGTGACTAGAAACCTCAGGGCCCCGGTGCGAGAATCTGTTCTCCCCCCCACCCCCAACTAAATTATCCTCTCCCTTCTACCCTTTCTCACGATCTACCTTCTCCAGCCGACCCTTCTCCTGCTGCACGATCTACCCTCTCTTCCTACCCCCTCTCACGATCTACCATCTCCCTCCCTACCCCCTTCTCACATATCTACCCTCTCCCTCCCTACCTCCCCTTCTCACTAATCTACCTCTCCCTCCCTATCACCCCCTTCTCTCACGATCTAACCACTCCCCCCTACCCCCTTTGTAGGTCATTACCATCAACTCCTGTGTTGGAGCGTGAACGCGTTTGTCTCGGGTGGCGACGCTTCACTGCTGACGCTGGCATTGACGGCAGAACTCCAGGGCCCGGTCGCAGTCGCGACCCCTGCGACCCCGGTAGTTCCGCCACTGCTCTAGACCCAAATGGGGTATAACCATTAGTGCTACCTTTATTTTTCGATTCTTAAATGATAAATATCACAACAAATGGTATTCATCAGTCACATTCCAAAATAAGGAGTCATCTCAGAATCATAACTCCAATGTTTGGTTGGCAATGTCTCTTGGGCATATATAAGTGAGAAATTGTAGCTATTTTTTAATTGTCTTTATTTTAAACAAAAGATTTTGTAACCATTATCTGTAACTTTTGTTTTTGTTTGTTGCATAAACAACAGACAATCTTTACCACATTTGTATTCTGGGTTTCCATTGTATTGGTTTCACAAAATAATCCCAAAGGTTTATTCTCATACATAATTTAACTAGTTTTAAGGTTTCCAAGTTAGCAATGCAGTAAGTTCCTTCCACGATAATCTTCTTTCTAGAAACACCCCTCTGATTCATGTAAATGTTCTCTATAGCTTGACAATTTATTCCCTCCAGGTTTACACATAGAAAGTAACACATTTAGGAAAGCCATGATTCATAATGCTATTTCTGATTCTAATGCTAGTTCGTCATATAGAAAACCCAAAGGGCCGATAAATTCCATGCCTCTAAATACGTTGAGATGAATCATTTTTTTAAATTGTTTCATGCTAGGAGTGGCAATGAACAAATCATAAATGTTTAGTCTTTTGTGTGCGATAGACCAGATGGCGCCTTTAGAGTTATTCCACGTAATGGAGATTCTCAGGCTGTAGACCACCTTTACTCCCAACCACGATTTATATTTAGCAGAGTGTAGTAGATGTTATTAGCAGGCTTAGCCTATTTTGTATTACTATCTGTTAGAGGACAAGCCATTTTGCTAAATTCTGTAAAGCTTGTTACATATGCCCAGACGTTCTAATAATTGCTCAATGCATAATAATGTTTCATCACTAGAGGGTCAGGGGTTTAGATGTAATGTAAGAAAGTTTTACTTTACTGGGACAAATGGAACAGCCTCCCTTCGGATGTGGTAGATGCGTATACAATAAGGGAATTTAAACATTTTTGGAATAGACATTAAGCTAAGACAAAATCAAGGTCTAATTAAGACATGGGTCTCCAGAATAATGACACTGATATTAAAGCAACAATACAAGCCGTATGTATTTATAAGAAATAGCTTCAGATGTGAATCTAAATGAGCAGATATTCATTTGATTGTCAAGTGTGACATTGTAGTAGTAGCAGTGATAATTGTATTACTATTATTTACTTTAAAGTGTTAGAGATTAGTGTTTATAGAGCTTGCCAGACTGTGTTATGTAGTCTTTGCTGTGGTTGACTTATTCCAATCCTATTGCACTTGCTCCAGTCTGCTACTGACTACTTTTAGTTGGTTTTAAGATCTATTTTCTCTTTGTTCCTAACCAGCTGTTACTTGCATCCCCACAGTACCTGTGTCCAGATCAGGGAATGCCAGTGAGAGCAATCTGATGGGAGCTACTACAAGCCCACGTGAGTAGAAAGCAGGATCAGGCTATTCCTCTGTAATGAAAGAAGTGAGCATAACTGAGGCACTCGCAAGTGAGGTCAGCATTGCCAGAGATAATGAAAAACAACGTGGAACTACAGCCGTGCGTAAAAGAACATACACGCTCTTTAAATTCTATGGTTTTACATATCAGGACATAGTAATAATCATCCATTCCTTAATTCCTATGGAAGCAGTAAGGGTGTACTTTGTTTTCCACACATGGCTTCTCCATTTTGGCTTTTTTTTTGTATATCATCAAGAGCTAAAAAAAATACACACAGCTGTCAAGACCAATAGAAGATCCAGTTTCAAAGTATCCTGGTAAGGGACAATAGATCATCCTCTGATAGGCAGAGTAGCAGGAAACAAAAGAATAAGAGATTATCTAAGGATTATATGGAGAAACAGAGAAGGGATGAGAATAAAAACAAGAAGCTCACCTGAGGCAGACTAAAACAAAGGACATACATAAAGCAGCGGGACATGGCGGGCAGGACAGGAACAGTAATGTGAAATCAAATGAACATAATGAGATGCACATTGCGGAAAACATGGTGGTGAGCATTGGTTCCATTACATAATTCAGGCATTTGCTTAGGTTTCTTTAATGAAAATATTAATTCCCTTGCAAATATAGTAGATTTTAAACATTGCTTTCTCTATTACATGCTATATTTGTTTTATGTAAACATCAGCTCGGGCATCTCATGAAGAGACTGAAGACAGCTACAGTTCATCTAACATAGTTGAAGCACAATCACGGGTATACATGCCATCCCTTATCTGGAGACAGCCAAAAGAGGGAAGAGAATGGGATGAAGAGCATTCCCCCAAAGAACAAGGAGAGTGTCCAAGAGAAATGACCCAGAATAGAAATGCTCCTATGGACAATGTGCTAAGTGAACCTGCTGTTTTCGGTAATATAAATAAGGGCATATGTTGAATGTTTTTTTTTGCAGTAAAACTCTCTAAAGCTAAAGTCTGTATTCCTTTTTTTTTGTAAACCCTGTCTTTCTCTCCATTTAGACCCTGTCAATATCACCAGGAACTTTCCAGCGTTATTTACTGATGAACCCTTTCTTTCTGGTAAAATCTGTTCTTGTTTGCTTTTCCAGGTAACCAATGCATCTTCCTACAGGTGAACACTGTACCTGTATTTCTCTTCAGGTAGATTAAGGGTATCATCTAGGCAAACCTTGAGTTTCCTCTGAAGTAAATGTTTTTTTCAGGTAAATCTTGTCTTTGTAATGTTGGAGGCAATCCAAGACTCACATTTACAGGCAAGCCGTAATTTTTGTAAATGTTGGTCTTCCTTGTGAATCCCATTTTTGTCTTCACATAGTCTTTATCTCCAGGGATATCCAGCTTTGTGTACTCATTTGCCTTCAATTTCTTTCTAGGTAATCCTAGTATTAAATTGCAATAATCCTTGTCTTTCTCTACTAACGATCACTATATTTTTATTTGGCTACATCAACTTTTACCTCTTGGTAAATCTTCCTCTACGGGTAATCCTATATATTCTAACTATGTCTGTTAAACTCTTGCTAACCATCCAGGTAAATTTTGTTATGTTTCAGGTGATGTTTGCCTAAATTTCCCAATATACTTTTCCTTCTTTCTGTATAAGCTTTACCTATCCTGTTTAACCTTGCATCTATTGAAGATCTTCTACCAAGACAAGCCTTTCCTAGTTGGGGTTTTGCTTTGGATAGTTAAACTCAGACATTGTTTATTTGTGATTTGAATGATTTTTGTTTTAAAGCACAACGACAAAATGGTGCTAAAGACCTCCTAGAATCCGAGCGGAAATATGTCCTGAACCTGTCTCATATTCTGAAGATTCGTTCCACATTACAAGGGTCTGAAATAAAGAAGACCAGCAAACAAAGAAGGTAGCTTGCCTACCTTAAAACATACCCCCTCTATTTATACTCATCTCTTTCCCTTTGCTAGAAAACCCATTCAACTCTTATCCTTGTGCGGTGCTATGGTGAAAATACAAGCTGAATGTAATCAGAAAAGTTACCTTATTGACATGCTGTATAGTATCCTCACATTTATTGACCTGTATGAAGCAGCTGTATTATAGTTTGAAGCCAAAGGGATAAACTGAGTCATCTCCTGACATCATAATGACATCATTTAACACGTACTGTTTGTGTCTAACTTCACAAAAATATAATTTAACATGTATGAGTCTAACTTCAGACTAACCTTGCTAACATGAATATGCCTGACTTTACAGTAAGGTAACATGCATGCTTCTGATTTCACAGTAGCTTTATTTAAAATGTCATTTTATGCTCTTGAGCCCAAATGGACCTGATCTTAAAAAGGCTGGGCCATAAATCCAACATGTATCTTCCCATTTTCTTAACCATATATAAGCTCTGTGTAACGTTTTCCTTCCAGTGAATTCTGACACTGTACCGATATTATTAATATTTGAATGAACCTTCAAGGGTCACTTTTTGTTCATTTCTCAGTTTCTTTCCCAGTTCATTGCGGTATCTGATCCAGCATCATCTGGACTTGCTCCACATACTACAGGACAGAGTTCTTAAATGGTCCCGTCAGGGAATCCTGGGAGACATATTCCTGAAATTAACCAATGACGAGGTACGATACAGTAGTGTTTTATTTAATTCCCTATGTATGACCCACCATCTGTTAGATTACATTTATTTATAAAGCGCCAGCAGATTCCGTAGTGCTGCTACAATCAGTAGAATAATTTAAAATCATACAATAGCATACTGGTACAAAAGAAGAAGAGGGCTCTGCTCTTGAGAGTTTACAATTTGAATCCCTGTGTACAATATATATATATATATATGTACTATATTATATATATATATATATATATATAAACAAAGGGATTTTGTTGCATTTAAGTTGTCTTCTGTAATTTAATATCTAATGAATATAATTATAAAACATAATTGTGTATCAAGATAATTGTGAATTGTGTAAGTATCATCCTTATCTATGGTTTTTGTCTGTTTTTTCTTTCAAGAACAATTTTTTGGACTACTATGTTGCTTACTTAAAGGACCTACCAGAGAGTATTTCCGTGATTCATATTGTGGTTCTAAAAGAGGTAAGCAAATTATAGTCACAAGGGGTGGGTATAGCACGGTAGGAGTTAACAGCGTGATAACATGATAACGGTATTGGACATGCGTCCCCTGCTGCTCCTTCCGGCGGACTTCTTTGCCTGTGTGTAGAGTGCATCAAACTACATCAAAATCAGCCTATTTTCCTAATGTATGTTACAAATTACATTAATTAATTCATTTATTCTCAATGATGTGTTGAAAGGTTTTACTTTTTACTGCTTTTTATTTCATGGTTTAGGCAGAAGAAGATATTAAATCGGATCTGTATATATTGCTATTTCATGTTGTCCAGCGTATCCCAGAATACCTCATTCTACTACAGGTAGGTTTGCTGAATGTTTACATATATAGTAGCTAGGTTACCAGTCATCTTTCTAGAACATTAATCAGTGCAATTAAAGGGTCATATTGGTAGATCCTGAACTATAAACATGCTTTGGCATGACGAAGGTGCATGCGCTAAAGGCCTTACCAGGCTGCCGTCGGGCAAATGCCTGGTGGACTGGTGTCTAATGACAACCCCTACATACCTTTATTGACCCTTGTGTGGCAGATCCCATCTTTTAGTGTCCAGCTGTCCACTGGACACTCATAGTCATACACTGCAAATGTACAAGGACATAGTGTACTGTCATTTTATCAGCCACTGATCTTAAAGTGTGAGGGCCAATTTTAACCGCCAGTTTGTGATATGTAAATTGGCTATTGATAAAAAAGGCTCGCATTCGCTGATTCCACTTGGGTATTCATTTAAATAGACCTGTCCACAAAAACGTGAATGTCAAGGTACGCTATAAGAAAGAACGAGAGTAGTTCTGGCTATTTATCTTGAGATTGAAAATGTATATTGAAATGTCCACCTGATGCACCATGGACCTACTGATATAAGTATACTTGTTGGCAGCAAACCTGGTATGAGCACATACTTAATAACTTGTGTCAATTGTCAAGCCAATGTTAATCCCACAAGGGTAGTTAGTTTGCCAGTAACAGGAGTGGTTATTGCATTTACTGACAGGTACGGATAGATGCTCATATGTGCTTGCTTTCCTATTCAGAATATCCTAAAATACACTGAACAGGACCATCCAGATTATTACTTACTCCTAGTGTGTGTACAGCGGCTTCGAGTTTTCATCTCTCACTACAGTGTCCTGTTTCAATACAATGAAGATCTGCTAATTCAGAAGAGGAAAAAATTAAAGAAGTATGTATGCAATAAGTTATATTTTTAAAGAAAAACCTTTAATGGTCATAGAATTGCGTAACAGATCCAAAATAAGACCATGACATACACCGCTCCACAGAGGTCAGGAGGCTCCCATAAAGCCTTAGACACAAGGCATTCTTTTGGCGTAAAAAAACTTTAGCCATGTGTGTCCCCCGTCATCCTGTATCCTCTGCGGATGGATGAATATAGAGTTGTCTTTAATTTCATTTCATGTGATCTTAGCAAACGCTGTTTATTTTTAACCTGTAATGGTCTAAGAGTTGTATAATAGATTCTCCAAAATAAGACCCCTGCACTTACATATCCACAGGTATCAGTCATTGAATATCAAAATGAATTTAGAAAAGGTACATACATTGATTTGATTAATTAACACGTTGAAATGTGTTCATCATAATGGTAATGCATTCATCCTTTTTTGTGATGCTCCTTTTTACGCTTCTAGATCCTCATTGATCAAGCTTTATAAAGGGTTAGCATCCCAGTGCTCTGGATCTAGCCAGGGAATTCTTCCCAGTCTGAGCAATGTCTCCAAGGTTAAGGAGAACACGAGTCTGCTTGATGATACAGTTCAGCCTTACCAAACAGCTCCAGGTTCCAGCTCATCAATTACGTAAGTCTCTTTTTCACATAAGAGAACAGCAAGCTATTCCACTAAGCCTCTTTTTGGAAGAAAAAATCATATGCATTTTAAGTAGTCTACCTCAATGGGTAAAAGTTACACACGTACATTTATTTCAGCAATATTAGTAACAATAAATACAGTGCTGTGAACAGGGGAGGTCTGTCAGCCTAAGGCCTGGGGGGCAAGTCAAGTCGCGTCGCCCATTGTGCCACCTAATCAGCCCACCATACATGCTCATCTTTTCCTGATTTTCTAACGCATATTGATTATAAAAATACAAATATGATTCAAATGTGGTTTAACAAACGTAAATTTAATAGCAACAAAGGATGGTAAAAAAAAAGCAAAACCTAATGTCCAGCCAGTTAAATGCCCCCCATGATACTGGCTGAGGATTATGGGAAGTATAGTACACAGCAGCAGGGAAATTGTAAAGATGATACAAAATGATACAAAAAATCCTGTTCATGTGATTACTGTCATGGGTCTTTATTGTATATTACTATTGGGCTGCTGCTGATCATTTTATAATATCTGTAATCTCCCTTATATTTTCATCATGAAGGCATATGGTGCCCCATATTAAAAAGAGCAGGCAGACACCTGTGGAAAACATACAGTCCTTAAAGTCATCTGAATGGGATATCGATGGCAAGAAACATGATAGGTCTGACAATATGTTGGCCCACACTCCATTCCCTGGATCAGACCAAGAAGTTAATTCTCTAATGACACCTCTACAGTCAATACCAGAGATGGAGTATGAAAGCACTTCTATGGATGCAATGCTTAACATGGAAAGGTCGATGAGGACCTCATCTAATATATTACCTGATGGCAATTTTGCCCCAAGCTATGAGGAGTATGAATATGGTGGTTCAATAATAGGTGTATCAGCGCCATACGAAGAAGAGACATTCCCAAACCGACCCCTGTTTGAGTCCTGTTCCGCTGGATCTTCAGAGTCCAGTCTTGATATCTGTTTTTTGAGGCCTATCAACTTTACACTTGAGTCAAATAGGACTGAACGCGCCATGCAGCCCTTGGCCAGAAATTGTCTTTCTCCTGTGAGTAACAGCAGCTATAGGAATGAAGGTATTCATGTGAAAAACAAGCCTCTTAGTAGGTCTCTAAAAGAATTTCCACGGAATCAAGAAACTGTGTCTACCACCCGGATGTACAGCACCAGAAACACCAATCCCAGTCGGATGCAGTTCAGACAAGAAAGAGACAGCCAATCCCATGGTCTTTCAGCTACAACTCGAAACTCACAGAGACACTTTTATGTCCCCCAGAGGCCTCCCTGTGAGAGCAGGTCTCTTTTAGAGGTAAGAAACCAAACAGTATGAATCAATTATAAACTCGAAAGAAAGATGCTGAAAACAGTTGACACCCTCCTCCAGATAGCACCAAACTCCACTAGATAAGCAATCAAACAACTTCAGTCACTAGATAACTAGATTTATAATGCCAATATTTTAACTCTTTCCATGCAGGAATTTTTGTGAAGATAAAGAATTGTAGGACTTGCTCATAAAAAACTTATTTTTTTGGTGACAGTGGGGACTTTTACATGTTACCATATGACACATTTTTGAACCTTTTTTTTTTAAAATTTTAATTGTTTAATTTTTTATTTTTTTTCACTAATCACACTGATTAGTGAGCTGGGCTCCATTGACCATGCATGGTTGGATGCAATACCTGCATTCAACCTGCAGGTGGAGCTCAAGAGTTCTCAAGAGGGTCTGGATAGACCCTCTGTGAAATCATTTTCTATTGTTAATGCCATCTTGTGAATGACGGCAACATCATTTACAGGATGGCACTTGTGGTTGCTCTTCTGAACAATCACAAGGCTATCGGGGTACGGGGTACTACACAGCAACACAGTTTATGCTTAGGAAGCGATTCTGATCGCTTCCTAAGCTGTTTTAGCCCACTTTTCTTCCGGGGAGGGCTTTCCTCCCCCCCCGGATCCACGGTCAGCCTCACTTGTGAGGCCTCCGTGGATGCTGCAAAGCAGCTGTTTAACAGCAGCCCGTACATGTACGGGCTTTGTCGTTATCATGTTGTACTGCAAGCCTGTACATGTACGGGCTTTGTCGTTAAGGGGTTAAAAAGCTAATTGATCATTAGAAAACCCTCTCACAATTTTATTAACACACTTATGCAGCCAGGTTATTGTGAGTTTTTTTTAGTTTTTTCCCCTCATTTCAGATTTCAGTTTGTTTTACAATTGAATTTTACAATCGTTCACATTCATGGGCGTAGGAACCCCTAAAAATCTGGGGGGACAGCATTTCCCCCCATCAGATCCCCACTTTCTCCCCATCTCTCACACCCCCTCTTGACATATCATTACCCCCCTCCCCCCGTTGCCTCTCCGATCTCACACCGCACTCGCTGACTATCCCCTTTCCCCCCTTCTACAATCTATCCAAGCCCTCTCCATCACTATTCTACCCTCCCCTACCCCCTTTCTCACACTTTTTACCCACTCCCTACCCCCCTTCTTCACTAGCTATCCACCTCTCACCCCCCTTCTCACTACTATCCCCCTCGCACCCTGACCCCCTCTCACAGCTGACCCACTTCGCTATCCTACCCCCCTTCTCACTAGCACCCCCCTTGTAGTTCACCTTACCCTGCATCCTTGGTGGGAGCGAGAGGCTCTGCCTCGCTGCTGCTGCCAGCGATACGCGCTGGCTTTCACTGCTGAGCGCGCGGCTTGAACAGTAACGCCGTCACACTCCCGCACTTGGCAGTCGGAGGCATGGCGTTGCGGGCGGTGTGGCGGCAGGAGCAGAGGATGACAGAGGACGCCGAGCGGTTGCTGAAAACGACCGCTCGGCACCCCTCTCCTCCTGCGGCATTTCTATTGGGGGGGGGTTCCTACGGCCCTGGGGGGGATTTCTTAATTATCGCCCCCCTGCATGAGTTACTGGGGGGGATCTGTCCCCCCCCCGGTTCCTACGCCCATGTTCACATTATAGGTCACATTAAAGGTGGAAAAAGTTCTAACATGATTTATATTTGTCTCATTCTTTAACATCATAAGAACCTTAAGGCATTTTAACAGGGGTGTGTAGACTTTTTATATACACTGTACATATATGTATATATATGTATGTAACTTAATAGAAAACATTAAAAATAATAAAAGTTCCATCATTGCAGAGGTTATTGTTAAACTCCTTTTCCCTGCTAGAACCTTTCATTTAAAGTGATACAACAGCCATCATATGCACTTTAATGCATACGATAACTGCACGGCCCTTTTACATTTTCATGGCGTCTGTTTTGCTGATGCATGGGGGGACTCACTGAGTTCTTTAATACGCATTTTTCTTTAGAGGGAGTGTCAGGGACGTTAGGCTGTTCCTTTGTTACTTTCTACCTTCACGCTCTGCCTTTAATAACAAAAAATCTATATTTGGGCAACTTATCTGGGGGGCCTTATCAGTCCGGAACGCGGGCCACAATTGGCCCTCGGGACGGACTTTGGACATGCCTGGCTTAGACTGGCTTAGCCTATCATTTCTGAAAGTTTTCTAATTTACATAGATACATTTGATGTGGTTATTTTAAAAATAAATAAATTCATAAAACAAAAAAAGACTGACAGTTAAAAAAAGCATCTAGATTCTACCCCTGAGAATATGACTTGAGACAGATCATAAGATGGCAAACACAATGCATTATTTCCCCCCCCCCCCGTTAAAACCAATGAAAGCGTCACTCTTGCCTTTGTATGCAAGTAAGTTCCCTGTTGTTCTAGTTTTGGAAAAATGCATATTAGAGTACTCACAGAGTACATTTTCTAAAATAGGACCCCAAAGGAAAAATTATTTTTCCGAGGCAGATTTGTTTCATTAAATTTTTAGTTATGGTAAAATATTTTTAACTCATCACTTTAGGATATCCATATGGATGGAAATGCCAGATTTTACCAAAAAGATGAAACTGAGCAAACATCTTTCAGTGAGCACCACTCAAGGTCAGATCAGAAGGGTGGTTTCCGGAGTTCCTTCCGCAAGCTATTTAAAAAGAAGTGAGTAGTATGAGAATGTCAGATTTCATTTTAACCAACCTTAAACTACATATTTCATATTTTTTCTTTTTCTAAATTCCTAGATAATCTCCATGCTATACTTCCTATGGAATCTCAATTCTGTTTATAGAGAAAAACTCAGACAGAGACAGTCGTGTAAAAGTACACTCTCTTTGGATTCTATGTTTTTCCTTTTTAGGACATAATTACAATCATCTGTTCCTTAACAAGTCTAAAAATTAGCTAAATACAACCTCAGTTGAACAACACATGACACATTGCACCATGTCATGATTTATTCAACAAAAATAAAGCCAAAATTGAGAAGCCATGTGTGAAAAACTAACCACACCTTATGATTCAATAGCTTGTAGGACCACCTTTAGCAGCAAAAACTTAAAGTAATAATTTTCGATATTACTTTATCAGTCTATCACATCTTTGTGGAGGAATTTTGGCCCACTCTTCTTTAAAACATTGCTTCAGTCCATTGAGCTTTGCAAGCATGTGATTATGCACGGCTCTCTTAAAGTCCCACCACAGCATTACAATTGAGTTGATGTCTGGAGTTTGACTGGGCCATTGCAACGCCATGATTATTTTCTGTTGTAGATTTGACCCAATTCCAGCCTAGCTTTAGCTATCGGGCAGATGGCCCCACATTTGACTCCTTTGAATACAGAGGAGTTCATGGTCACCTCAATGACTGCAAGGTTCTCAGGTCCTGTGAGTGCAAATTCATTACCCCATTTACCACCGTGCTTGACAGTTGATATGAGGTATTTGTGTTGATATGATGTGTTTGGTTTTCACCAAACGTGACTCTGTGCATTATGGCCAAACATCTCTACTTTGGTCTTGTCTGTCCAAAGGACATTGTTCCAGAAGTCTTGTGGTTTGTTTAGATGTAACTTTGCAAACCTAAGCTGTGCTGCCATGTCCTTTTTAGAGAGAAGATGCGTTCTCCTGGCAACCCTTCCAAAAATATACTTGTTCAGTCTTATTAAAATTGTACTGTCTCATCTTGGGGTCAATTTGCTGAGACATCCACTCCTGAGAAGATTGGCAACTGTCTTGAATGTTTTGCACTTTTGAATAATCTTTTTTACTGTAGAATAATGGACTTTACATTTTACACTTATAACCCTTCCCAGATTGATAGGCAGCAACGATTGCTTCTCTAAGATCACTGCTGATGTCTTTCCTCCTTGGCATTGTGTTAACACACACCTCACTGCTCCAGACCAGCAACCTGCTAAAATTTTGGATTTTATAGAGGTGGTCACACCTGCTGGTGATCAATTAACCAAGGGCATTTGATGAGCAGCACTTGTCTGCTACTTAGCATCTTAATTCCTATGGAAGCAGTACGGGTGTACTTAGTTTTTCACACATGGCTTCTCAATTTTGGCTTTATTTTTGTTGAATAAATCATGACACGGTGCAATGTGTCATGTGTTGTTCAACTGAGGTTGTATTTAGCTAATTTTTAGACTTGTTAGGGAACAGATGATTGTAATTATGTCCTAAAAAGGAAAACCATAGAATTCAAAGAGGTGTACTTTCTTTTTCACACGATGGTTTCACTTACACAGCATAACCCATAAAATGTACAATCTTTTATCACCTCTTTAGTGGTGCTTAAGGACTCCCCTGAGTCCTAGTGCTTAAGGACACCCCTTGTATTGAATTCTATATTAGCCTGAAAAGTTTGAGGGGTCTATTTCTAGAGCTACTGAGTTTAAACAATCCATCAATTTAAATTAGAAAACAAAATTAAATTAACACAAATTTAAATGAATTGCCATGAAAGTTTGATTAATTAAAACCGATTTGTATCTTTCCTGTATTCTGAGATTTTAGGTCATGTGGAGTAGAAAACAAAGAGAAAACAAGTGAAAAGTCATCAATAGACCAGTCACCAACAAGACAAGACATCTTCAGAGCACATTCTGCCCTGATCAACGAGCTTGACCGAGGAACTGCTGTGTGATAGATATCTGCGTTCAGACTGGAACTTTTTAAGGGTTTAGAGATACCCAGGAAAGAAGCATTGAAACTATTGCTATACCGGGAACTTGTGAGCACATATTTTCTGTATCTGATTAAAACACTTGCATTAACACTATTTTATAAAAATATTAACAAAATAATGTATGTAGATTGTGCAGTGTGTAGAAGGTTGGAACAATTAAGTGTTAATGGTGATATTTACCAATTATTCATTCTCTTCACATTAGATAAGATATGACTTGTCGATCACCCTAAACTAGGGAAACCTATTGCATTTTAGCTAGTCATTTGCATCAGTAGAGGTAGGTGAAACGTTCCCCTAAATATTAAAAACAGCTCTAGTGGAAAGTGTTGTTTTTCTAACTTCTCGGCAGGGGAGCAATTGCCCTGATATGAACATTTCAGGCCACTACCAGAGGCCTTTTCTATGTATAGCCACCAGGGCTTGCAGTTGCCATGTTCAACATTTGATATAGAACCAAAGATGGCAGCATTTCAGAAAAATGGGGATACGCTTATTGTTGTTCTTTATAATACTTATAAATTATAATACTTATAAAGGTTTCTAAGTAGACTGGGTGAGTTAACTTGTGCTCCACCATCATAGATAGACGATTCTTTACCAGGAGATTCTACCCTCTGATAGAAGGGGGATTTCATTACAGTGTTATCTCCCTGCAATTTTTGATGGCAAATGGCTTGACCAGTTCCATTTTTTTTGAACACTAAAACGTCATTTTTGGTGTTTTAGGCGTGCTACAGGGAATTTTTCTTATTTTATTATAAGGTCGAACTAACTGCAATTAAAATCCAATTGATTTAATGTCTTCACTTAATCTCTTTTAGTAATCTGATGCTTTAGGTGTTATATTTTGATTACTATGCATAGTCTATTTTATTAGTTAGCTATATGAAACAACCCTGATGTTTTTGACAATACCGGTAATTACTTAGCTTTTTGATTTTGTAAATGACATCAAAAACTCTTGATCATCAAGCAAAGATCTGTGGGTAATTGTTTGTATGGGATTACCCCAGTATGAATCAGAGTCTTATACTGATTTTTTTTTTTTTCAAGAGCTCGTAACTTAAAGGGCATTAATTGTTTTCTTTAACTTGTGAAAAGCATATGTTTTACAATGTATATAGTAAGGGCTAAATTAGTCACATCCTTTTTTCATGTTATGGGTGTCACGTACAAGTAGTTAGGAGACACCGTGGTCAGGTAGGACTCCAGGACAGAACAGGTCAAACAAGCCGAGGTCAGGTTTCCGGAGAGCAGGATAGTCATATAACGTAGCCGAGGTCAGGATTCAGGAAAACAGGATAAACGTAAACATAGCCGAGGTCAGGAATCAGGAACACAACGAAGTCAGACAAGCCGGGATCATACACGAGAATACAGGAACCAAAACGCTATCTGGGTGCTAGCACAAGGCATAGACGACCATCAGAAGGCAAGGTGAAACTGGTCTGAGGGGTTTAAATGGAGAACCGCAGAGGAAGTCTGAATCTCCCAGCAGCCCCTCATGACATCACTTCCGGTGTCTGTGACTCGCGGCCATCTTGTGGATGGCGTAATCTCCCTTCATAAATCCCTCTAGTATGCGAGTTCGCCACTAGAGGTCGCGCATGCGCAGCAGCAGGACGCCGTGTACCAGGAGGTCTGCCTCTCCTGCGCGGCACTTCAGAGGAAGGCAGCGGAAGCGGCCTTGCGGTGGAGGGGGGTCTCCCTCTCCCTCGTGGCGGCTGCTGCGGAGGTGGCCGTGCGGTGGAGGGGGGTCTCCCTCTCCCTCCTGTCGGCTGCTGCGGAGGTGGCCGTGCGGTGGAGGGGGGTCTCCCTCTCCTCTTGTCGGCTGCTGCGGAGGTGGCCGTGCGGTGGAGGGGGGTCTCCCTCTCCTGCGTGGCGGCTGCTGTGGCGACGTGGGAACCGAGGACGGGTAAGTAACAATGGGTTAACATTTTACATTAAAATATTCTTGTCTAAAACAGCAAAATTGTATTTAAATTAACAATCATATTTATTGCAACTATAAAAGATTATTTTTATTTTTTCCTATTTAATAAGAAACTATTTCTCCAATGTGAAAATATTTAAAATTAATAATACCAGGGCACAAATCCTAAATACTAAATTCTGCTTATCAGTCACACGGCTTGTACAGTTCGTAAATATGCAGTTTAAACAGCAGATCTGACACTAAATGGTCAAACTTCTTTAACCCCTTGACTGCTAACGACGGCATGGTGCCGTCGCTAGCAGTCCCAGTCAGGTGCTAACGACGGCACCATGCCGTCGCTAGCACTATCTTACCTTGATGGGGGTCTGTGGACCCCCATCACCACCTATCCCGGCGATCTGCCCCTCATATTGAAGGGCATCACTGGGACCACCCGATCCGGCCGGTGACGTCGCGCGTAATGACGCGATGACGTCACCGCGCAACTTTATTGAAAACTGACAATTGTCAGTTTTCACGGTATGGGGGCATGCTGCTTAGATGCCTGTATCTCAGGCATCTAAGCAGCTACAGACCCCCAACATATTGGAAAGGTAATCGCCTCACCTTTCCAACGGTATAATGCTTGTAAAAAAATAATAAAAAATATTATGTTAAAAAAATAAAAATGTACAAAAAAAGTAAAAAAAGAGATTTGGGAGTCTCTAAAGGCAGATAAATAAAGATCAAAATTGCCTAGAGACCCCCAAATTAAATTATCTAAACATAAACTGGTTTAACTTTAAAAAAAAAAAAGTTTAAGTATTCTAGCTAAATGATCACTGTGGTAGCCAATGTTACCACAGTGATCATATAGCTATAAAAAGTCACATTCCCTTTTTAAAAATGGCCGATACTAAATTTTAACCCCATGATCCCTTTGATCATGGGGTTAAATTTAGCCAATGGTAGAGAAAGGCAATTTTTTTAAAATCCTGATGAGCTGCAAATATTATTAAAATCAGCCGTTTAGCCTGTAGTACGTAAGTTAACCATGTCATCCCTGGAGCCCCTTGCATTTTTACTGCAAAACTTATTTTTGCTGTAAAAGTGATTTTCTCCCTTTACGATCATTTGAGATTGTAAAGGGAAAGAATGGTGTGTGTGCGTCTGTGAGTGAATGTATGGAAAGTATGGCGTGTGCATCTGCGAGTGAATGGAGATATGAAAAGCGTGTGAATGATCAGTAATTAGGGTTGTAGCCTTGACGTGGCATTACTGCTCACGTAAGAAGTTAAATTATGGCACAAAAAGTACATATTTTCGAAAACTACACCACTCGGCGCATTAAATGAGGGGCTGCGTGTGTTTCTAGTACAAACCTGGAGTGCGCAAGACACAAATGAACATGTCGCTATGGTTAGAAAAAACATATTTTCTAGCCAAAGCGACATATTCCGTCATTATTTGTGAACTCAACTTTTGTCCTAGAAATACATGTAGCCCCTCATTTGAAGCTCCAAGGGGTGTAGTTTCTTGAAATGTGTACTTTATGTACCTAATTTAACTTCCCAGATGTCTAGACCACTTTAACTTCAGATATGGCAGATTTCAGAATTGTTAAAAAATTGTCTTAAAACATTTAGGGGTGATGGCTGCATTTAGACAGCTCTAGACAGCTGGAAAGTTAAATTATGGTACATAAAGTATATATTTTCAGAAACTACACCCCTTGGCGCATCAAATGAGGGGCTGCATGTATTTCTAGGACAAACCTGGAGTGCGCAAGACATAAATGAACTTGTCGCTTTTAATTTTATTTATTTTTATTTTTATTAGTGTGATATTCACTTATTTGTTGTGCAAGTCAGATTTGTGATGCAAATACAAATAAGACCTCATTTGTTGCGGCTGGGGGTGTAGTTTCTAAAAATATATAGTTTTGTTGGCATATTTTAACATCCCGGGCAGCTAGAGCTGTTTAATTGACGCAGCCATGCATTAAATTTAAAGATGTCTTTTGTGATAGTCTAGTAAATTGAACTTTTAGCAATAAAATATTAGAAAAACACAGTCTACTGTTCTCAATTTCTGTTTATTTTAGACCGGTTACCTACTACAAATATTTAGCAACACAGGTTTTGATATTAGAGTTTAGAAAAATAACATTACAAACTAGTTTTTATTGAGTTGGAAGTGAAAAATTACACTTTTTTCCCATTTTTGGTTGTATTTTGCAAACCTAATGAGACATACACATATAAAAATGGTATATTTGGAATCTGCTGGGTGTGCTGAAAAAAACAATATATGGTTTGTATAGTTTGTTTCCAAGAAATTTACTTGAAACACGTTTAAACGTGAGATGCACCAAAATGCCGAAAACCAGCTTAGCACCAGGGTGGGAAATGGCTTAGCAGCCAAGGGGTTAACATATAATCTTTCCATGTTCCTGATATATAGTATAGTATAATCTCCCTTACAGTCCCTGTAACGGCAGTACCCTTATAGTTTTGTGCTATTTACTTACTCATTTAAAATTTTCTAATATAGACAAGTTATCGGAGGCGGAAAACCAGATACTAGGTTGAGCACATCAGCCATAGTTTCATGAACATTTCCCATGTTACTGACCAGCACATGTAAAGTGCCGCTCCATCCCACATACTACAGGGAGAAATAAGGTAGAAAATGTTTGTTTGCCCTACAAAAAAACTGGGAATTATGTAAGTGAATTTTCACCAAGAATAGATTTTGCACATATCATTTCTTATAGACTGTAAGCTCATGGGTGGGGCCATCAGAAGCCCTCCAGGATGTTTATATAAAAGTGCCATAAAACTAGATGGCAAGCTCATGGGCAAGGTCCTCGACTCATGTTGTATTTGTATGTGTGTTCGTTTGTTATTTATTTGTTAACTACCCCATCTTTAAATTGTACAGCACTGTGTAATATGTTATTGCTTGGTAAATAAAGGATGATAATAATAACAATTATATTTGTTGCCTATGGAAAACGTTTTACGATAAATCTGTATCTATGCCATCATGGGCACTGTAGATGCCTGTACAGCCCAGTTGGGAGCAGCAGTGAAAAATGCAGGCTAATGATTTTGCAAGAATCAAAAGACAATATGCCTAGGCAGGACTGGTCACCTACACGTGGTTGGTTGGTAACTATACTTTATTGGTAACTAACATTATTATTATTATAATTTACCTACAATAAAATTATCGTTTTATGGTTTTGAGTCTTTTTGAAGCAACAAGTCCATTTTATAACCTTCAACCTGCAATCACGATCATTGATGTTGGTAATGTTTAAATAAACCTTTGTGCAGTATGGCCTCTGACAATTTTATCACTTGCACATTATTATTATTATTGCCTGAATAGAAATATTTATATAATCATTGTTCTAAGCCTGTTGATTTAATTGTCCGGGATATCATTTGGAATATCCAATATGGTGCTGGCAGTGCGATAAAGAACAATAAAACAGCTCTTTAAAAGTGAAAGAGTCTACTCTTGGTATTTCTGGCTTCAAAATACTTGATAAAGGCACGGATATTTCTTGACTAACAATGTCATGTTTGGATTCCTAAATTTACTTTTCAAGTACTTCGATTTTGAAATTTTGGGGATTTATCTATCTTCCTCTTTCGTGCTTTGATTTAAAATCAGCTTTCCCGCTAAACCTGGGGACACAACAATACACAGAGCTACAAGATGACATCCATCTAATTTTAAATACTATAATATATATGATGTGACCATAACACTAATATGAGTTTGTTGGACATTCCATTCTAAGACCCTGGGCATTAATATGGAGTCCCCCACCCCAGCTACTGTATAACTGCCTCTACTCTTCTGGGTTTCACAAGGCAGCCTGGCTGGCAAATCAGCATTCTAATTCATCCCAAATGTGTTTGGTGGGTTTAAAGTCAAGGCTCTGTCCAGGCCACTCAATTCCACCACACAAGGGTCGTCAAACCATGTCTTTATGAACCTTGAGCAGGGGCACAGTCATGCTGGAACAAGAAACGGCTTTCCTGGAATTGGTCCCACAAAGTTGGAAGCATACATTGTCTCAAATGACTTGGTATGCTGTAGTATTAACATTACCCTTCATTGGAACTATGAAGTCAAGACTAATTTTGCTAATTGAATTGCTGTTCTAATATGACAACTCATCTAAATTTGACATTGTCCACAATTATAAGCATTGTATTATCCATATTGAATTCCAAGTTATTCTAAATTTCACTTGTAATACCAGTGTAAGCTACCACTTTTTGTAGCTTTTAACTTTAACTTTTCTTCAGGTCATTTTTAAGTTATTTGTTGATTTATAGAAGGCCATCTTAACCCTAAATACCTAGATTTGTTTTCTGCAACTTTGACATCCATCGGAGATATAGCACGACCAAGTGTATATTTTTGGGTGTAGACTGGGATCCCTCTGCCAGCCCATGTAGTAAATTCTCAAACACTTCCTGGACGCTACCAGCACCGTAGCCCTGCAGTTCTTCTCTGTAAAGCTACTATTCACATTAGTGAAATGTTTAAAACATGTCTAACTTTTGTTATTGGTATTTCAAGAGAAAAAAAAAAAAAGTAATTCATAATTGATATGCATATATCAAGACAACAATTAGGATGAAAAAAATCTGGGATACAATTTTGTGCATTCCAGCCAAACAGCTATAAGGTCATAAAAAAAATACTTTGCAAACTTGCTCATACATATTTTCTAAATGTGTGAAAAGAAATGGCAAACACATGTATGAGCCTTTAAAATCTATGTGCCCACAAAAAAATGGACCAAAAACGATTTGCATGAATATTTAGTTCTTGGTCCATTTGTTTTCGAACATTTTTTATTTCCTGTCATTTTGGTTCAGACGAAAATCAGAGGAAATTAAATTCATTGTAACTCACATTCATTCACTCTCCCATTTACTCACTGAAAGTCTCCCTATCATCTGCACCTGTTTCCTTGCCACGCAGCTCTGCTTCTTCACTTGTATCTTCTGCCTTCTTCCGGCCTCCTGGTGAACTCCCGCAAAAGGCTGTAGCCTCCGGGCACACTTTCTCCCAAATTGGCGTAACAAGGAGAGGCTGTCCCCGTGGCTCCGATCTTTCGCGGAAGGGCATCAAGAGACCAGGGATTATGCAGATGGATTTACGGAGAAAAAGATGTAGAAATACTTCTCTTTCTCAGCAAATCTGTTTTCGTGATTCTGGCCTTCTGGTGAACTCCTCCTCCAATTGAGGGAGAGGTTGCACCTGGAGGCTAGGCTAGGATGTGCAACACAAGAACACATCCACAGAAAAGTGGCTGAAGAAAGAACAAGAAAAAAAAGGTGAGCTGCACAGCAAGGAGACAGGAACATGGAAGCAGTCAACAGATGAGGTAAGAAGACATTCAGAGAAAGCATTAGAGAGTGAATGAGAGCATGAGTGGGAGAGATCATGAAAGAACCAACAATCCAAAAAAATTCAGTGCTCTTTGCGTTGTTTAAGTTTGTTTCGTTGAAGGTCCCTCATCCTTTACAGAGATACTTGAATCTGTATCTCTGTAAAATATGAATTTGTACAAAACCAAAGGCACATCCAGTACACAACTTTATAATTGGACCATTAAAAAGTATTGTGGATGAGAGAGAGTAGTGGTCCTCACAAGTGCCTATCGTTTCACAGTTCCAGTACTTCCAAGTATCGATACAGACAGGCCAGTTTTATCGTTTGCCAGATCAATTAGCATCAAGATTAATCTTCATAAAAAAAATAATAATCTATGCATTGTGAGGGCTGCTCAGGGCAGGAGATGCTTAATAATGCAGCCCTGAGGACCAGAGGTTGGACCTACTGAGTTTGGTTTGATGGTTTAGACATGCACCAAGTGCTATCGTGGTGTGTATTCACAGATCAGGGACTTTAACACCCATGTTTTACTTTAGAAACATATTACAAAATGTTGGGACAATTTCTTTATAATGCACTTTTTTTCCTGTGTATGGAAATATAGTTACATAGGGTCCTCAAAAAATAAAACCCAATCATGATTGGGTTACAATTTCATACTTTGAGGCTAATATGATTATGCAAAGACTTTCTTTTGTGAAGACTAATAAAGATTAAAACATTGGATTTGCCTGTACAACAGTCAAGTGAATGCCCTGTGTCTCAACACCAACTGATTTTGTTGCAAGTTTGTCAGGAGAAACATTGAGTGAGAAGGACTAGAAGAATGAAAATTCAGCAGGATTAGGGTAGTTGATGTGTGCAGTAGACCTAAGTCTTTATACTTTGACAATATTATGCGTTCCGTAGAAGAAATAAACAAACACGATCGTGGACACTTGATATCTTGGCACATTTTTGTGTATTAATTGCTTGAATATCTCTCAAGTGGATAAATGGACCAATAGCTGTTATATAAACGTATGTCCTAGTACGATCATTGCTGAATGAGTGGCAAAACACAAAATATCCAAAACCAGCATTTCTTTTTTTTATATATAATACAAAAGAACACATAATGTGGATCTCAGAAAACGCCTCACAAAGCTTTGCCCTAAAGAGCCAGTAAATGTTATTTTTAACCCTTAAGAAAACCACTTAGCAAATATTACTTGTATAACTGCCTAGTTTCTCTCGCCATTAGTATAGGAGGCAGCCATGTCCATCCACACTATCAAACCCTCACACTGTTGCAAGTGAGGATCAGACATGGCAAACGCACAATATCGTCAGCAGTGCAGTAGTTAATCTGTTTTTTAACTCAAACATTTAAGGTAACAGTGAAAAACCTGACTTTTGTATGTGAATTTTTCTTAAAAGTTCGTCCACTGGCTCTTTAATGATAGGACAATCATCTGTCTCAAGGCAAAAAAAAGTAATTATGCATTCTTTGTAGTAAGATTCCTTTCTCCCCCAAATGTAACTGGCACCATCATTTTTATGTAAAAAGAAAAAAAAATGGTGAAGCAGGTAAAAAAATAAATCGATGGAACGTTTGTAAACTGAACTGCAATACAGGACTTTACTTTTATAAAGTTAGGTACTACAGATCTTCACTACAGTCCCACACACGATATGACACAAATCACTTTAATCCTTCATGTGTCAAGGTTTCTAAGCCCAAACAGGCATAAAGCAGAGGAAAATGTATGGCTACAACCTTTCATTTGTGTGTGTGTAGGTACGCAAACACACAAAAAAGTGCATAACATTCTATTTTCAAACTCCCTGTCTTTAAATTGAATCGCCAGAGGTGAAATGGTAAACATCTCCACTACCTCCTTGACAAATTACATAGTACTGCACGATCAATAGTCTTTTATTTTTATTTTGCGGTGTAATTGTCATCTCACAGGAACTGGAATAAAACATGTTGTCCCTTTTTATCTCTTTAATTCAGTTTATATTCATTGCATTCTTTTCAGTATACAGTTTATCTTTTCATGACTGGTTTGCTTCCAAAGTCAAGTTTTTTTTGTTTGTTTGCTTTTTCTTTCTTTCTTAGTGTTTACAATACACTGTTTGTATTACAATGAGTTTGTGTTTTCCAAGAGGGGAGGGCCATCTCTGTGAATGGATGGATGTGGAGGCTCCCTTTTGTAAGTTTTTGGTGGCAGCTTTGGGATTGGCTGAGAAGTGCTTTGTCTGGGTGGGACAGGAGGGCCAGTGGTGGAAGAGAGTTCGATATCTTGAGCTATTAAGGGGGGAGATGGCAGATGTCTTCTTGTCCCGTGAGGGGATGGAGTCTGTGGAGGAGGTGGGGTAAATGGTGATGGGCTGTATGGGAAGAAGGTATTGTGATGTTCACCTTTCCGACCCAGGGGAGGAGGTTGAAGGTGTAGTGGAGAGCTGGAAAAGACATCTGGCGTACGCACTGGTTCTCGTGGTGGTAAAAGTGGGGGGCTATCTGGTGGATCAGACACTGATAGGCGATCGGACATCTGGTACCTTGGAGAGTAAACTTTAGAGGTGGGTTGACGAGGTGGGATTGCAGGAGGGCTGTCCAAATGTTTAGACATAATCTGAAACGCACACAAAACAAGAAATTAGGATCATGAATACATTTCCTGTATAGTAATAAAACATATTTTATGGCCCTGATGAGATTTCACATGTATACCACACTTTTTCTCAATTATAAGAAGAATAAGTTAATCTAAACCCAATGCCAAATCCTATCACATATAAAACTTTGCAGCCCATTACTTGACAACCTGGTTTTAAAAGGGTAATACACAAGGCAGACAAGAACAACTGGTCTATATACAGTGGAATCAAAGCTATAAACAAAGGGGATCAAAGTGGAGACCAGAAAGAATAAACCAAGAGATTTTTTTTTCTTTCATAACAGAACCGAATCCAAGTTTATATTTGCTTAACCTTATCATAGTGGGCAATAGCTTGGCCCATATTACCGTATTGGCTCGAATATAGGCCACAGTTTTTCCCCCCGCTTTAAGTCTTTAAAGTGGGGGTGCGGCATATTTTCGGGGGCTAGCGCCCGGGCGCCAGACAGACAGCGGGGTTAGGATACAGATCCCCCGCAGCGGTTCAGGGGGCCCGTATCCTACTCTCTGATACGCTCAGACAGCCTCCCCTGCCGGCACTTCCCACGGCGGGGGGGGAAGTCCCGGCACGGGGTGTCTAGCGCTCGCGCAGACGTTCACCGGCAGCGGCCTGTGCGTAAACAGCCCCCGCTGCCGGCACATCTGCACGATGTGCTTTAACAATCTCCCTTGCCGGAAGTCCCCCCGTGGGAAGTACCGGCAAGTAAGATTGTTAAAGCACATCGTGCAGACGCGCCTGTAGCGGAGGTTGTTAAAGCTTGCATCGCCGCAGCCGGTGAACGTCTGCGCGATGTACGCTAACAATCTTCCTTGCCGCACTTCCCACGGCGGAAGTGCCAGCACCGGAAGTTGAGTACGCGTACTGCGTAGCTGTCCCCCGCCGGCCCTGCAAGACCCCAGGGAGTCTGCACCGGTAAGTCTGGAGGGGGGGACCTCTTGGGGGCAGAGTGGCAACATAGCTCAGGGGGGGTAGAGTGCCTGCATA